>CM062804.1:226991139-227618639 GCA_031772625.1 Pinus tabuliformis | reverse complement strand
ACAAACTAGTTTAAGCAAGAATGCAGACAACGATCAGTTTGTCTCTTTAGTTTCAAGCAACCTTGATAACCATCTAGGAAATTCGGGTAATTGTAAAAAATATTAAAATATTATTTTTGTGTGAAGTTGGCATGTTTTTACCTCAGATTTACATTTTTTTGGTTTCATTTATAGTTTCGGCATTTTCTTCTTGATGTTGTCTCAAGTGAAATGCATATCCAAAAAAAATCAGGTAATTGTAAAAGATTAAAAATTATGTTACCCTGTTTTGTTTTTCCCTTGGTTCAAGAATTTTCAATTTGCCCTTAACTCCAATCTCAGCAGCTTTCACAAACAATTGATTCATAAATTAGCAATGAGTTAATTTCGAAGTTAATCAACTAATTCTTCTTTACACTACCGAAATAACTATCCTAAGCAAAGAACATGTTAACCAAGGTCCAAAACTTAACACAATTTACCTTAGCCTTGATTGTGGCTCCTTTTGGCTGTTTGTTTACATTAACTTGAAGGAGAAGTTCTAGATTAGTGTTGTTATTCCAGAACAAAAATGTCAACCTCTAGCTCCTTCCCTTGGTTTGAACTGAGCGTTCTCTAAAATTATGCACATTTATTTTTCTGCCCAAGCTATCATCTTCCCCGAGACTCAAAGAAATTTTCCTCTTGCACATCGTTCTCCCACCATAAGAACCAACCTAAACTATCTGCTGTGTGAGGGAAAAGAACAAAATGGAAGTTCAACAAGATCAATGCGACTCTGTCAAATATAATATAATACAATTCATGACTATTTTGAATTTGGAATTTGGCACAAGAAAGAAGCCTTTATATTACCCATCAATTTAGATGAAAAGATAATTAGTTTCATGGGTATTCCACATAACAATTCACTGTTATGTGACTGTTGCAAAATGGTAATAAATACACTTAAAACTCCTAAATATAATTGCACATAGAGGTGCATTCTACAGCCCACTGTGGGGAAGATGTGTGGCAAGTAAGTGTACTGCCTGTTAACATTTTATATAAACACACTTCAATAGTAATTAAGTAATCTATTTAATAAAATTCAACATAACATGATGATGAAATATACTAAGCCAACAAAATCATTGCAGCTTCTTTGTCACTAATAATGACCCCCTTGGGAGAAAACCACATGATATCCAACTTTTTAGTCTGCATTGACCAACGTCTAATATAATTGTCATATAAGATTGCTGAAAGTCTCGTGCAAGGTTGGAAATTGCTAATTTATGTGGAAAAAAAGATAAAAGCTAATGTGCCAAATCACTGCAAGTAAAGACGAAGTAGATCACATTAGGAATGAATTTTCTGGGCAAAAGGAAGCAAATTTCTGCCCTGGAATGTGCTAGGTTCCATCTATGAACTTTTTAGTAAAATATGATGATTTGCTTGTGCATAACAGTGTTGCCGATTATACTCACATGGAAAGGGGCTTGGGTCATTCTGGATTCTCATAATAATTGAAGGACCTTGAAATCTTTAGATAAGTTTGGTATATACAACTTATGAGTCATGAAATGCTAAAACATCTCGAAAAAGGACAGTGACTGAAGATAATGATGACCAACAGAGAGTTCCCAAGGAAGATGTCACCCATCCTCTCCAATTGGAGCCTGACCTCTCCCTCTGCTTCACTGCTTAGACTTATCTTTATACAAAACATGTAGCATTATTGATCTCTAAAATCCATGCTCCAAATAGAGGTTTAGATTTTCTTTATTTGTAACCTAAAAATAAGACAATTAATATAGACAGGAAAAAAGGGCATAGAACTTGGATATGCTTCGTGTTAAAACAACTGAAGTAATCTGCAGGGTGTTGTGCATTTGGAATCATCTGCTACTTACTTAAGCATGGACTATACTTAAACGTCAAAGCAATGTCTTCTTAAATTAGAAAATAAAAAAATGGAAGATTACAAGCCTATATAAAAGGTTGGCCCATAAAACTATACACACAAACAATAGATACATGTTACAAAAAACAAAAGCCTAGATACACCTCATGGAGAGCAGAGGCCAGATAGATTAGACATTCAGAGAGAGGGGGATAGATTGAGCCATTCACACTCGTCAATTAGTGCCTTTCAGGAAGGGGAGGGGAAACAGTTTAATCGGCATTACACACCCTAGGGAATCCAACCCTAACACTAGAATGGGGGACCCTCACCCCCTTGACCTGGGGAAAACCCAAGAAGGCCATGACTATTGACCTCTTTTTAAATTTTAAACGAGATTATACGAAATACTGTATATGATCTGAAACCAATTTATATAAATTAGAATGAAGTGAAACAAAAGATTAAATGAAAAAATATGCTAAGAAATTGAAAGATATCATATTGTCATCGGCAAAGGCAGCATATGTAAAACCAATAAATGACGGGAAATACATCAAGAATGAGTACCTATAGCATCTATTCATCTATGAGAGGGAGAATTTTGCATTAAAAGTTTAACAGACAAGTATGCAAACATGTATTTTTTCCTTGAATGAAAACGATTGGATTGGATATGTTATCACCCTAAGAAACTCTCCCAGGTTGTATATCAGAGATGCTCGGGAACATTACAAACTCGAAAAAATGTTGGAAAATGGTGGATGAATGACAGGAAATGATGCATATTCAAGCCACATAACCACTTATACTATGCTTAACCCTAGACATGGGTGAACACCCCGAGACTACAAGGCTTTAGACCACCAATTACTCATAGTTTTGAGGAAAATGTGATGATGGAGAATACTGATCACACGGGCAGATGCAGAGGACCCTGTGATGGCCAGCTGCAACCAGTAAAGAGGTTTGCAAATATATTTCCTAATGCATAGACAAGATGATAGCTCTGTGGCATTAAAACAATAGAAACTTGCATACATATTCAATAACACATGCTAGATTCTAACACACAAGTGGGATGCCAACCCCTCTAATGATAAACATCAATAGTAAATGAATAAATGTATAAGAGGGATAGCGTGGAACAAAGAAGAAGAAGTGGAAAGTGAGCAATTAACAACAAAAGAAGCTTGCATTAGATGAAAATGAAGACGAGAAGCTACAGGTATCATAGTAGTTACAGTCTCCAGAAGTTGAATTTTACATCAAAATAACATTCATCAACCTCCATTACATTGTGTTTTGGGTATGTATAGAGTTTGATTACAAAAATGTTCTGTTGTTCTCAATGTGGAGGGGTCATAATGGACCACCAATCGCTTTAACTCTCTGATGGAGTCTCAGTGCGATTTCTTGTTGTAGTGGATGAATTTGATCTTCTTGGATGGTCTATTGGCCTTCCTAAATAGGTGGAGTGTAATATGAAATGAGCTCCATAAATCATAAATGCTTGTGATCTGCTTGAGGCATGTCCTTTTCCTTCTCAGCCATGTTGTTCCTTGAATGTGGTTGTTGAGGAGGAAATGCACCCGGATCACTTCAGTTGCGGGTTAGCTGCGCGTGTTATGGATTCAAGATTTTTTAGTCATTAATTCGACCTCTACTCTGTGGTGGAATGGCTCTTCGGGCCTATGAAATCCCTTTAAAACATGGATAGTGATTGCTTTCTGTTATGAACGGAAAGCACAACAACTCTGAAAATTCCTTCTCCTCTCTGTCATTTACGGTCTTCAAAAAGTCCATAAACATGATTAATTCCTTTATCGGGTCCGCCCTTCAGGTCGCTGTCGCATGTTGTACTCAGCCTGGTCCCTTTGTTCCCTTTGTTCCTTGAAATACTTGAAAAACACGGGAAATACATGAAAAAGGCCTCCCTCCGGACTTCAAATATTTAAACAATTTCATTCCAGAAACCCATCGGGTCCGGGCTTCATCGCATCGCACACATATACATGTAAATGCTATGCCCCATGGTCTTTGCTGATGCGATCCGCCGATTCGATCATCGACGATCATTGATCGGCAGTGCCCTGTGCCCCTCCGTAAGTCCTCCTTTGGTTTTTACTGATAGCGATATAGCGATGCGATGTGGGCCATCGCTCCACGCACGCGATCAATGATCCACATTGCATCACTGATCGCAATCGCAATGCCCCTTCTGTCTGTGTCGATACCACCGATTCGCCTCCGCCTATTGCGATTTTCCGATTAGATCTGGGCCTTTGATCGGCCAGATCTAACGGTTACTGTGCAACCACTATTTAATCCTGAACCTGTGGGTTTCTTCATGGATTTAGAGTGTTTTTGGCTCCCGATAGTGTATTTACGCTCTTCCAAGGGCTCCCCTCTTGCGACGATTTTGACTTTGAATGATCCTTATGAGGATTTTGAAGACTTTTGGGGCATACTTGGATCCTTTTGAGCACAACCGAGCAGACCAAGCCTGTCTCTTACCATAAAAATCCTTGTTGTATAGCAGAGCTAACACTGGCTCATTTTGGGGATGAGATCCTCCCTGTGAGGTCTCGAGAACCTGCAGATTAATTCCTTTCCAGTTGAAAACACATTAACCAAAATTCCTAGTGTTCCATTGGGCATGGAGTCTACTGCATCTATACTAAAATTGATAAAAACACAATATTTACAACTTTTAAGGCCAAAGGACCTTAAAAAACATATTTTTTTAGAAAATGCCCATTAACTGGGCCATCAAAAACTGCTTCTCCTCCCATACTTTTCAGTATGAAGGTGTTGTTCCCTTGAAACCATGAAATGATGAAAGGCCCTATCCAGAAAGCATCAAATTTCCCATGATTTCCTTTCTTCTCCTTTAGTGCATCCCATTTCAAAACCAAGTCTCCAACCTGAAAATTATCTGTTTTTTCCTTATTGTCAAACGATTCCTTGGTATTTTTCTGATGTGCTGCAGCCTTTTCAACCAGCTGTTCTCTAATATGATGTATCTCTGCTAAATCAATAATCCTCTTTGTGATTTCTTCTGCCTCATTCTGCTCTTCTTGAAGGAATTTTTCCACAGGGAGAGTTAGCTGAATGGGGAATACAACTTCAACACCATACACCATCTTGAAAGGAGAATTTCCTGTGGATTTCTTAATGGTCACTTTGTCAGCCCACAGTGCATACTTGAGCTTTGAATCCCAATTCTTTTTGTTGTCCTCTAATAGCTTCTTAATTATCCTTATCAGGATTTTATTAGAGGATTCTGCTAGACCATTACCTTGAGGATAGTATGAGGTGGAATGAACAAGTGTAATACCCATTGAGTCACACATTTCCACCAATTCCTTTGTCCTGAAGGCTGTTGTATTGTCTATGACTAGTTTATGTGGACAACCAAATATGCCGAAGATATTCTCTATCAAAAACTTCATGACCACATTATGATCAGCCTTCCTTCTAGGGATTGCTTCAATCCACTTAGTGAAATAATCAGTTGCTACTAATATCCATTTGTGTTGGTCACTCGAATGTGGATTGATTTCTCCAATCAAATCCAAGCCCCTCTGCTGAAAAGGTCCTTTTGCAAGTATTGGTTTTAAGGGCAGGGAATTCAACTGCTGTTTTCCTTCAAATATTTGGCACCTGTCACAAGATTTAACAAAAGAAAATACATCAGAAAATAAAGTGGGCCAATAGTACCCAGCTCTGAGAATTTTATGGGCAGTGGTTTTCCAATAATGGTGTCCTCCACACATGCTAGAATGAAATTGCTGCATAACTTCTTTCGATTGTTCTTTGTCCAGACAACTTAAAAGTATTCTAGATGGATCCCTCTAGTAGAGAAGATTTTCATTAATGCAATATTTAGCTTCCCTAAGCTTTATAGTTATGGCTTCACTTTGAGTAAATTCTGAAGGTATTTCTAGCTTCAACAAGAAATTAATTATTTCAACATACCAATTACAAGAAGCTATATTCTCAAACACTAACTGCTTTCTATCTGGTTCAACTGCTTCCTCTTCTTCATTTGTCTGACCAATTTCTGCATTTGCATATAGGAAATCTATATCCAATGATCTGCAATTTTCTTCAGCTAATAATCTAGCAAGACCTTGACCTCTGACCAACATGGTGGGCTTTAGCTCTACATTAAATTCAATCAATTTTGCAATCCATTTTTCTCTTCTTCCATCAGCATCAGGTTGTGTCAAGACATATTTTATTGCAGCAGAGGGTACATATACAATTATCTTTGAATGAAAAATATAAACTCTGAAGGCTTTCAAGGATTTGGTAAGAGCATATGCCTATTTTTCAATCATATCATACGCCAGTTCAACATCCCTCAATTTCTTGCTGAAAAATTCCACTAGATGTTCTGAACCTTCTTCATCTGCTTGCAACAAAACTGCTGCAATAGTGCCTTCAGAGGCAAATGAAAATATATGAAACTCCTTGTTGTAATATGGACTTATTAATGTGGGAGCCTCCATAATGGCCTTTTTAATAGACTCAAATGATTTTCTTGCTACATCAGTCCACTTGACCTCTGCTCCTTTTTTCAACATGGAGGTAATATGCTTCACCAATTCTGCAAAATTTGGTATAAACCTCCTTACAAAATTAATTTTGCTAAGAAAGGACTGAATATCCTTCTTTGATCTTGGGACAGACAAAGTATGTATTGCTCTTACTCTTTCTGGGTCAATTCAGACACCTGCAGTAGACACACCATGTCCTAACAGCTTGCCTTCTTCTAAAGCAAATTTTGATTTTTTGGGATTGACTGAAATTCCAAACCTTCTGCACTTCAGAAACACTTTTTTCAAATGCTACAAATGATTTTTATGGTTGCTGGAGTATACTGTTATGTCATCAAGGTAGATAAGGACAAATTTATCATTCTCTCCTACAAATGCTATATCTATGGCTCTTTGAAAGGTTGCTCCATCATTCATCAATCCAAAAGGCATCTTAGCATACATACAAGTGCCCGAAGGAGTGGTAAATGCAGTCTTCTCTTGATCTTCTGGGTGCACAACATTCTGATTGAAACCTGAAAATCCGTCTAGGAAAGACATTACTTTGGCTCCTGAGACTTTTTGCAGCAAATGCTCCATTTTCGGTAAGGGATAATTATCTTTCTTTGATCATTTATTTAATTTTTTGAAATCAGCACACAGTTTGATTTCTCCACTCTTCTTCCTCAGCACCACTAGATTGGCTACCCATTTTGAGTATCTGAGAGGGACTATGATTTTAGCAGCTAACAATTTTTTAATTTCTTTTTCAATTAGAGGAAGAAGCATGGGATTTATTGGTCTCAGCTTCAGTTTGGAAGGAATGGTGTCTTCCTCCAGAGGGATTTTATACTGAATTATGTTCTTATCGTGCGTTTCAGATCACTATACTCCCATGCAAACACATCAACAAATTGCCTCATTA
This sequence comes from Pinus tabuliformis, assembly GCA_031772625.1. Taxonomy (NCBI): domain Eukaryota; kingdom Viridiplantae; phylum Streptophyta; class Pinopsida; order Pinales; family Pinaceae; genus Pinus; species Pinus tabuliformis. The sequence goes on along the minus strand of CM062804.1, from coordinate 227,611,306 downwards.
AATTGCAGTGTTCGGCACCTTGATCAGCTGACAGATGAGTGGATAAATTTACATATCTAGGTTGAACTGGAATTCCTATATCATGCTTACAGACTATAGATTGGTCTTCCTTTTGGACAGCCTTGTAAGGCACATCGTTGTGGTCAAATAGTCTCTCAAGAGAAATTAGACCCTTAGGAATATGATTACTAGGAAGCTCGACAATGCTTTCTTTACCAATTTTATTTCTAAGCTATGACTGGGGTTTTTATTCCAAGGCATCATTCTCTTGGTCAAATTTCATTTTAGAAAACTTATTTAGCTCATCATCATCATTAAAAACTTTTCAATGTTGGACATTATTAGGCAAGGATGGTTTGTACTTCATTTGGACTTCATGAACTAGGCTGCGAGGCATGGGAGGAATAAATAGACTATGAGACATAGCAAGGGAATCAGAAAGCTGATTTTGAGCTGTAGAAATATATGAAATACAGAAATTTTCAAAGAAATCTTTGAGTCTCCATACCTCATCTCTATATGCTTTGAGCCTTGGGTGCTTTGCTTGAAATGTTTTATTTACTTGCTGAATGATCAAATTAGCATCTCCAAACACTTTTATATTCCTGATTCCTCTGTCTTTTGTTGCATTATGACCCAATAACAGAGATTCATATTCTGCTATGTTGTTTGTGACTTGAAAAGCTAGCTTAAAAGAGAGTTGTGTGCTTTCTTTCTTTGGAGATACTAGCACCACCCCTGCTCCTACAGTCTTCCTGGAACACACTCCATCAAAGAACATCTCCCGAACCTGACTTCCTTGCTCTTCTTTGGCCTGATTTGTTGGTTTCCTGACCTGCAATGAGGCCTTCTGAGATTCTTCTATTTGGAGAATACATGCTCCAAAATCAGTGTCCACTACATATATGGGATGATTAGTAGGATTCTTCTCATCAATGATAATGTATGCCAACTGTGCTTTTCTTTACAATCTCTCGCTTTCTCCTCCAAAAAACTGGGATAGTGGCATAAGATAGGTCATTCTGTAAAGTCCCACCTAGCCTCTTAATCCATCCTCTAGAAAACAGCATATGAAACTTGGGAGGGACATCCGCTACCACAATATCCATCATCATACTCTTCATGGGCAGCTGAGTTAGGGTAATGACGAGATCTTTAATCAATCCAAGACATTCACTTTCCTTGAATCAAAAGAGAATAAATCATGATAGGGTCTAGTGATATGAAGTACTAACTCTTCCATGACAGCTTTAGGCATTAAATTTTGGTTGGCCCCTATGTCTAGCAGGCAATTGTGAAGGATTTTGTCATGAATGGTCAAGGAGACATAAAAATGTGGAGAATTATTATCATTAGGTTCAATCATAGGACTGAGCACAATAGTAGGTTTGTCATCTTACAAATTGACAGAGTCATTGGAGGTTTGTGTGGTTTCTAGCTTAAGGGCTTCAAGGATAGGCTTTCTAAATACTTCACTCTTGACCAACTCTACTAGAGGCACAAATATTTTAAATTTCTGAACTTCTGACTTTAAGCTGAAAGAAGAGGATAACTTATCAGAACCTTTTACCTCTTGAGCTGGAGCTTTGAGGATGACTGGATCAGCTGCCGGTCTTCTCTGCCTAATTTTCTATGACTCTGTTTGGACAACGACTCTTTTGGAATGATTTTCTTTAACATTTTTTGCATTGGACCTCAGTTTATATCTCTGCTACTGTTCAGTTTGTAGGAATACTTCTCTATCCCATTCTTGACTGTCTTGTTCCTGCAGCAAAGATTCTTCATAAGTAGCCAATGTAAAAAATGAAGCATTGCCTTTATCTTCCATGCAGTGAATTTCATCCTCATCTTCTTCAAATTGTTCATCCTCCATGACTACATTTTGGAAAGGAGCTTTAACTTTCTGATCTTCCTTTGATTCTTCACCCCTCTGCATAATTTGTAACTGCTCATTTTCTCTTCTGAATAGATTAGGATTTCATCGAGAAAATGTGTTCTGCTGCTTTGTTTTTCTTGAATTCTACTCAACCTTTAACTTAAAAATTTCAGCAACCAATGACTCTATTATCTTAGTCATTTTGTCTAAGTTAGGCTTTGAAGATGAAGCAGAAGAAGTAGAAGGCTGACCTCTCTGCCTCCTCCTATCAGCTTGACTTTTGAGCTTTTCTGCTGCCATGATATTGGATTCCACCTCTAGTGCTGCATCCCGCATATCAGCTAGAGCGACACATCTTCTTTCTCTCAACAACAGGCAAAAATCAGAGTCAAAAGCATTGGAATAAGTGAGTTTGGTAGAGGTATGGGTAGGATTTACCTCAGATGGTATCTTACTATACATACGGTTGAATCTTTTATTAAAATCAGGCAATGATCCCCCATTTTCCCTCTTCAGGTTACCAAACTCAGTGTGGTAATACAACAGGTCTTTTTTATCTCCCTAGTGCTTCAAAAATACATCATCTAATGCTTCAATATCAGTTATAGAACTCTGGGGTAATTCTATGAACCACTTCCTAGCCTTTGCATCAAGGCTCTGGACAAAAACTCTCATCCATAGATCATTTTCTCTTATATCTAAATTATCAGCATAACTGTAAAAAGCTTCAAGGTGTTCTTCTACTATTACTCTCTCTGTACCAGTGAACTTAGGCATATATTTTTGATATTCTCCCACAAGCATAGGATTTAAAGGAACAGGCAAGACTAAAGGTCCATATCTAGTAGCAACAATTCTTTCTAACTTCGTGGGTGCTTGCTGGCCTGCCATAATTGGGATGTGTGGAAGAACGCTAACAAATTGAATAGTAGGAAGTAATGTGATGGAAGCCAGAGACAAAGGTGTTGTAGGGAAAAGTATCCGATTCGGATGACCCTATCCCACTCTAAGGGTGATAGTACCTCAGCAACAACTGTAAAGGAAACTACTAAAGGTTTACTTCTTTATGAAAGCAAAAGAGAATGAAAGAATGCACTAACCGTTGCCTTGCGCTTAATGTCGAATCCAAACTCTTCTCTTCGCTGCTTGTTTCCAGCTCCTTGCTCTTTTGCTGGCCCAGCTACAATGAGATCCTGCAAAATGACAAAGAAGGAAACTACAAGAAGCATGCAATCATAACTGATTCACGGATTAGCATAAACCAAATATACAATTATCACAATACATTATTGAAACAAGTGCATATAGAAGAACCTCAATAGCTTTTATTAATGAAGAAGTAAAGGTTCTGAGAGTGTTACAACCATTGAAGGCTCCAATCCAGCAACACCTCCCAGCAGAAAGAATTTCTCCTCTTCACCTCCCTCAAGCAATCACCCAATAGTTCTATGATGAAACCAACAACATATCATTACTTTGCACAAAATTCCAGCCTCCTGAGCTCATAGGAGAGAGCTCAATATATAGATGAATTGAGAAAGGATGAGTCAGCTTGCAACTGATGTGTAGCTGCCTTGTGTCCTCTCTCTCTTCAGTTGATCTTCAGTTCTTGAGTCCACTTGGAGAACCTTGCTTCCACTTGGAGAAACAGAGCCTCTGACTCATCACAAGGCGAAATCCCTGATCCAAGTGTCATTTTTTGGAAGATTCCAGAGCAATGACTCAGTGTGCCACTTGTCCCATCTCGCTCAGTGCAGGTGGCCTTTGTTCCACTTGCTTTGCAACGCAGGTACACCATGGAGGAGTTGAGTTTCAGCGCAGAAGCCTAGTGGAGCACCTGCTTTGATTTCAGGATTGCTTGTTTTTGAGTGTTTTCAGGTGGAGAACTGATCTGAGAGCTGTTGGTTTGCTGACCTTGTTCCTCTAGGGGTAGGAACATCATGTTTTAGGGACTTTGGATCCCTTGGATTATTGACAATTCATGCCTGTTGCTGTAAGGCACAAAATTGTCTATAACAGATGCCCCCTAAAGTATGAGGTCGTTTATCGGGTGAAATGCTTTATTAGGAGGATCCGAAGTTCATTCAATCTGCTGAGAAGTGTCCGGTAATAAGATACAATACAATACATTATTTTTCATACTTTTTCATGATCTAGCTGAGGCGGGCATTCCCATGCTCAGCTTTATAAATTCATTTTGGTACATAGCACAGACGATCGTCTGATGGTAGACTGATAATTCTCTGCTGAAATTATCATCCTTTGAGAAGGATGATCATCTGCTGCAATGATGTACATATCAAATGTCTTTATATCCTGAATATATATCGCAGCCCGGATGGATGAAATTAGATCCGGGGTCTTCAATCTCTTCCGATCTTCACTCGATGTACAAGTCGATCCATGTGAGAATTTCTTGAAGTCGAACATGGAAAGACATCGCTTGATTACCGGTCAATGATGTAAACCATTAACAAGTGTGAGACGAATCACTGATAAGGATGATGATCCTCAAGGTACGACAGTACAATTCACATGGTGGGAATAAAGGACTTGGCATCGACCACCATGCAAAATCTTCTGGTCGAAGGTCATTGATGTATACCTGTCGCCGGAAGTGAGAAACTTGCTATTGAGGCATGCAAGCTTCAAAGTACTGAAGGGGGTGTTCCTAGATCAACTCCTTGGATAGTGAGCTGATGTCGACAAGGAGCGATCCGTCAAAGGAGGGCCTTAATGAATCCCACATCAGTGACACGGAACGGAGCTAGTGATTGTGATGAGGTGAAAACAAACTGTGATGTATGATTCAGGGTGGCGGTCATGAAATGGATGAAGGACAATGTACGGCAGTGGATGGGACACGGTTGACTCTTTGCAGAACAACATCTCTTGAACATATAACGACACTGATGTGATGGATTGGTAGCATTACCCCAAATGTGGATGGTGTGGCGAGGACCATGGTTATGAGACCGGTGAATGAAACAACCCAACCCGATGTGATACGGAGGACAAAGTGTCATGTTCAAGAGCGACTTGCTACCATTAAAGCTGTGAGGTTCTCCCAATTTTTCCCCAGTCATTGCTGACCAGTACCTCTTTATTTTTGTCAAGCTTGAGGAGGATAACATATGCTTGTTCTATAACCTGCCCTTCGGGCAAGCCCATCGCTATGTTTTAACGAGCCTAGCGATAGGGAAACTCGTTCTCGTCTAAAGACAAGTTTGTTGCTATTTAATAAATTTAACGAGTCTAACGACAAGGATAACTTGGTCCTTTTCATTTTTAGAGAGTCTGAAAAGGTACATAAAGTCGACTCCAAAATTCCTTTTTCATCATCTAATCCCTTAAGTCCGAAAAAGTATAAAACAATACAGAAGGGATGAATTTTCGATTGCTTTAACGAGCCGAACAAAACAAGCGCTCGATCTTTTTGTGCAATAATCCCTCAGGTCCAAAAAGATTAAAATCTAGAGGAGGGATAGCTTTCCGGTCGCTTTAACGAGCTGGAAGGCCAAAACTCGGCAAACTTTTCATATTTTACGAGTCAGTGAAAAGAGCTCAAAGAAGACTCGTCTTTTGAGGAACGAGTGATAAACAGGGCAGCAGCAGATTCCAGGTACAGGTTGGAATTTTCCAATCATGGCAGTGTCACAAGGATGGCTAAGTGAAATCACTCTTCGTAGCTGTTCCTCAAAATGGGTAAACAATCATATGGAGATGAACGATTGGCCAAATGAACGGATGGAGGTGAGACTGCAAGAACACGACCAAGAGCTTTAATATGGCTGTCAAAGGTTACATTTACCAAGGTTATTTACCGGTTCATTTTTTCTGGGTGAGCTTGAACTCTAGGGGAAGATTGCTCACAACTTATGTTTATTTTTTAACGAGCATGAACTATGTGCTAAAACTGCTCGGATGATGATGCCCCCAGCATAAAAATGCAGACGAGGCATATGCCCCCTAAACTTTAAGGGGCAGTTCATTTTTTAACGAGCTTGAATGCGACCAAACCTTGCTCAATTATACCAGTCATAATACAAGGAACGCCTCAGGTGAGGTAGTCATATTTAAGGAGCTGTACCTCACTAGTTACTCCAATTTTGCAAGTTTTAACTTTTGCCCCACATCCTTTCTTTATGCAAGCTGGAAACGGCTAATCCTACGAGTTTAACGGGTTAGACCTACAGGTTTAAAGGGAGGACCTAAAAATTTAAAAAATAAATATTCGCCCCGTGCTTGCACTCCAAAAGGTTCACACGCCCCCAGGTATAAAGTATAATTTCTAGGTTCGTCCTCTTACTTATTATCCGAAAAATGGTTTTGTTTGCTGCCGCAAACTAAACTCTTTTTCCGGCGATGTCTATTACTAGGGTGCTAAGGATGGTGACTACTTGTTGCAGCAATTTCATCTCTTTCTTTGGAGGCTGCCCCTACTTATCCTTCAAAACATATGTTTTAATGGGTGAGGCTTGCCTTCAAAGATGGTGGCTACTTGCCGCCACAAATGGATCTCCTTCCTTAGGAGAGCCTAATTTCTAGACAAAGGGAGCCGATTATTTCGCTCACATAACTTTGACAAAAGAACTTTATCCTAGAACAACCCTCTCTTCCTTCCTTCGGACGGGGTACGGACTAGTCATGTTCTTCTGCGGAAATTAACTTTATACCCAAGGTTTTCTCTGCCCAAGGCAGGCCAGGGTGCATGCCCCCTGGGTCCCAGTTCTTTCTTCCGAATCACTTGCATTCATCGGGAAGTAGAACCGGGGGTGGAGGCATTCCTTGAGTGAATAAACCATTAAGGGATGGTATTTGACTATTTGCGATGCGTGATCCTGGAAATGAAAGTTGGTCTACGAGCTTGACCATTCTTCCTTCGTGCGGAAAACACATGACTCTAAAGAGTGAGGACACTATTGCCTCCATGCAATATATATAGTCTCGTCCAAGGAGTAAGTTATACACTAAGGGTCCCTGGACGACCATGATGTTCATATGAACTGTCTTCCCTTTCAATGTAACTGGAACATTGGGGAGAATCCCTAATGGGCGACTGGTTCCTTTATCAAAACCTGATAGATTTCTCATCTCAGGTAAAAGCGCCGGGCAACCCAGTGCTTTCCAAGAAATAGAGGAAAGGATACTCACAGATGCCCCTTCATCAATGATAGTTCCAGCCATCACCATTCTGTAGATTTGGACGATGATTTTGAATGGGATACTGGCTGGTAACCAGGGTCTGCCTAGTTGATTCCAAACAAAGGATACAACTAGGTTGCTTGGTGGTGGGACCGAATACACGGCCGGATATGACCCTGACGATGTTCCTTCCTGCGATAAAGGAATGGGCGCATTGCCCTGATGCTCATCAGAGTCTGTGTTGATGAAAAGAATATGGACGGTGTCATCCTTATCCTCTTCAGTGAGGGTGTCATTTGAAGATGGGTCTTCAATGATGGAGTCATTTGAGGATGAAACCTCTGAAGGAAGAACCGGGTCAACTGCCGTTTCGACCTTTAGACTTTCATCTCGTCTGGATTCAGTAGGTTCATTCTCAATGACCGACACTTCAGCTGACCACTTGAGCGGGCCAGCTGTATTTTCAACTATCGAGGGATTAGGCGCGAGTTTTTGGTATCCAGGAGGAAGTCGTAACGGTGATACCGGACGATCTTCCAAAACTCTCTTCGCCTCATCTAAGAATGGACATCGGTGGATGGCGTGATCGCCTTCACACAACATACAGGGTGATCTTGGTCTCCCTTTTCGTCCTTCACTCTCGCTAGTTGACGGACTACAATCAACATGACTACCAGAGGTTGATGCTACCGGATTGTGCAACCTGGGGGACCAGTCCCTTAGTATCCGGGGAATACAAGGACAATCACGATGGAAGTGGGTCCCTTTGCAAATGACACATGGCGATTTAGGCCCGGTCGGTGCAGTGTGTGGATTTTTGTCAGATGTCTTTTGCTTGCCCCCAGTCGCCTTCGCCATAGGCCCCTTCTGCTTCTTTTCTCTCTTCTTCTTTTCTTTCTTCTCCATGGGAGGCTGACTTTTGCCGGCTCTACCTCGTGAAGATGAAGGATCAGAGGAAGAATTGTAAGAAGTGGAAGGCTGGTGGGTAGCTCTAGACTGGTCTTACTGTTGATTCGACTGCTCAGGATTAGTGGCGATCTGAACTACATTAGTTGAAAAGAGCCATACAGGTAGGCCAATTGTCAATCCTGGAAGTGACAATGTGGCCATATGAGGCGCACCAACATCTCCCCAAGAGGAGAAGGGATTGGGACTTCCGCCAAGGTGACTTCTTTGGTTGGTGGGCTCCATACTTTTCAACTGAAAGATCAACGAGGGAATAACAGGTGATTATGTTCCGATCAAAATAAATTTTATTAACGACGCTTTAGACACAACTTTGCTTTTTCATGTTTTAAGAGTCGAGAAAAAGCTAAAGATGACTCTAGTCTCCTTCGATGTTTTAACGAGCCCGAAGTGACAAATGCTCGGATGGACTTTTTCAGTTATAGAGTTTGAAAAAGGCCAAAAGAAACTTCTCTGGAGTTCTAGGCAGAGGGTGTGCCAAACTTTTCGCGAAACCACAGAATACGTTTTACGGTACGGGTGGTCGATCTTCGTGAATGCTGTGTTCACTGCATCGCGATCAGTAGGGCGGCCGACACGGCTTCCTATGGATAAAGGCTTTGTTCCTATAGGGGTCTCCCAATATATACGCGACGGTACGTGGGAGCACAAGTCCGTATTAGTGCCACCGACTCTCAGGAGGAATCACCCACCTTCGTAGAGATCGACAGTCACTATGTTTAACGACGCCGGAACACGTCTCTACCTAGACCTCTATGTGTTTGCGTTATGTTACAAAGCGTTGTTATGTAAATTAAATTTATTTTAATGTTGATCTTGCTTAGCAGTTTGCCTTTAAGGATCACCACGAGATGTATGTAACAAATTCCTGAATGCAGTCTAAGATGAGAAGCAAACTTTTCAATCTTTCAACTTTGAAAATCTTAACTACTGAGGGAAAAGAAAGGCAAATCTTTTCACACAGATCATAGAGCACACACTAATGCAATTTCCTAAATCGTCATGCAAACAGTCAAATGCAAAATGCACAATGCATGTATTTTCTTTTCCCTTTCTTAATGTTGATGGGTTACAGAAAGAAAGTTGTTATATAACTTTGATTTCGATTTAAAGCGAAAACAAACAAGCTTGTCCAAAATCAAAAGACACCTTAAGATTTACTTGTTTAATCACTAGAAATACATGAAATCAAACCATAATGACGAAAGTAAAAAGACTAATCAGCTATGGACAGCAAACAAGCTAACTCTTTAGACCAGCAAAATGCCTAACACAGGTTCAGATCTAAGAGGCCAAAGCAAGACTAGTTTACTCTTCGTTATGGGAAATTGTAAATGAAGTAAGAAATACAAAAGAACAAGTACAATTTCGTTATATAACAGAGGCGGAATGATGGCAAGTAAGGTTGGTTTCAGAACAGGTACAAGACTGGTAACTGGCTGCAAAACCTATAGTGAAAACAGGCAAGAAAAAGGGAGGAAACCCCAACTGCACTAGGCAAAATTGGGCCAACGCAGGTGCTGCTCAGCCAGTCTGGCTCTCAGCGCAGGTAGCCCCTTCGGGACCTGCGTTGCAAAGTAGGTAGCCTGTGTACTACCTGCTTTGGAAAACGAAAGTTGCGTTTTCACGGTTTCCGGGTCACAATTTTCTCAAAAATGCATAGTTTTTGCTCCAATCAGAAGCAATCAGTCAAGCACACACAAAGGGATGATTAGGAGGATGAAAAGCTATCACTAAGAGCTTACAAGGATCCTTGTAGATCAGCTCTTCAAATCATGAACCTGCTCAGAAATGAGCTAGAGTAGCTGCCCTCTACTTCGCTTTTGATATAGTCAAAAGCTTTTCGATTTGGTACTCTTTTGTTCAGGAAATGAATAGCAAAATACTACAAACAATCAAACAGATACGATCACCAGCGGAGTCGCCAGTTTGTTGTAGGGAAAAGTATCCGATTCGGATGACCCTACCCCACTCTAAGGGTGATAGTACCTCAGCAACAACTGTAAAGGAAACTACTGAAGGTTTACTTCTTTATGAAAGCAAAAGAGAATGAAAGAATGCACTAATCGTTGCCTTGCGCTTAATGTCGACTCCAAACTCTTCTCTTCACTACTTGTTTCCAGCTCCTTGCTCTTTTGCTGGCCCAGCTACAATGAGATCCTGCAAAATGACAAAGAAGGAAACTACAAGAAGCATGCAATCATAACTGATTCACGGATTAGCATAAACCAAATATACAATTATCACAATACATTATTGAAACAAGTGCATATAGAAGAACCTCAATAGCTTTTATTAATGAAGAAGTAAAGGTTTTGAGAATGTTACAACCATTGAAGGCTCCAATCCAGCAACACCTCCCAGCAGAAAGAATTTCTCCTCTTCACCTCCCTCAAGCAATCACCCAATAGTTCTATGATGAAACCAACAGCATATCATTACTTTGTACAAAATTCCAGCCTCCTGATCTCATAGGAGAGAGCTCAATATATAGATGAATTGAGAAAGGATGAGTCAGCTTGCAACTGATGTGTAGCTGCCTTGTGTCCTCTCTCTCTTCAGTTGATCTTCAGTTCTTGAGTCCACTTGGAGAACCTTGCTTCCACTTGGAGAAACAGAGCCTCTGACTCATCACAAGGCAAAATCCCTGATCCAAGTGTCATTTTTGGAAGATTCCAGAGCAATGACTCAGTGTGCCACTTGTCCCATCTCGCTCAGCGCAGGTGGCCTTTGTTCCACTTGCTTTGCAACGCAGGTACACCATGGAGGAGTTGAGTTTCAGCGCAGAAGCCTAGTGGAGCACCTGCTTTGATTTCAGGATTGCTTGTTTTTGAGTGTTTTCAGGTGGAGAACTGATCTGAGAGCTGTTGGTTTGCTGACCTTGTTCCTCTAGGGGTAGGAACATCATGTTTTAGGGACTTTGGATCCCTTGGATTATTGACAATTCATTCCTGTTGCTGTAAGGCACAAAATTGTCTATAACAAAAGGGGTGTTTTGGATTGTATGAGAAGCTTTCTTTGGACTAAGATTCAAAGGGGAACTAACTGCACAAGGGGCTGAACTAATCTCTAAAGGAATTTCCTTATTAACAGTGCAGGGCTCTAAATCTTCAAACTGTAAATATTCAGCTATAACTTTATCTTTCAGATATGAATGAGATTTCTTAGGCTTACCTAATCATGATGCCCCTTCCTATGATGCTTTCTTCGATTTGATAGTCCTCTCAAGGTCAGGCACTGGTTCAACTGGTGATTTCTGAGGATTTCTTCGCGCATGTCTCACAAACTAAGCCAGAACTTCAATGTGGAGTCACCAAAGGTTGGTCTTCCTCTAGTGGAGTCACTAGATAGATGATTACAACCAAAAAATGTGTCCAAACCTTGTCTATCATCAAAGCTTGAAACTGTGTCGTTCTCCTAGGGAAGTTGAGCTTCAATTCTCCTCTCCCCAGCAATGGCGCCAATTAATGTTATCACCCCAAGAAACTCTCTTAGGTTGTATATTAGAGATGCTCAGGAACATTACAAACTCAACAAAATGTTGGAAAATGGTGGATGAATGAAAGGAAATGATGCATATTCAAGCCAAGTAACCACTTCTACTATGCTTAACCCTAGACGTGGGTGAACACCCCCAGACTACAAGGCTTTAAACCACCAATTACTCACAGTTTTGAGGAAAATGTGATGATGGAGAATATTGATCACACCAGCAAATGCATAGGACCTTGTGATGGCCAACTGCAACTAGTAAAGAGGTATGCAAATCTATTTCCTAATGCATAGACAAGATGACAACTCTCTGGCATTAAAACAAGAGAAACCTGCATACATATTCAATAACACATGCTAGATTCTAACAGAGAGGTGGGATGACAGCCCCTCTAATGATAAACATCAAAATTAAATGACTAAATGTATAATAGGCACAACCTGGAACAAAGAAGAAGTGGAAAGTGAGCAATTAACAACAAAAGAAGCTTGGATTAGCTGAAAATGAAGACCATAAGTTGTAGGTATCACAGTAGTTACAGTATCAAGAAGTTGAATTTTACATCAAAATAACATTTTTCAACCTCCATTACATTGTGTTTTTTGGGTATGTATACAGTTTGATTACAAAAATGTTCTGCTGTTCTTAGCGTGGAGGGGTCATAAGGGACCACCAAATGCTTTAACTATCTAATGGAGTCTGAGTGCGATTGCTTATTGTAGTGGATGAATTTGATCTTATCGGATGCTCTGTTGTCCTTCCCGAATAGGTGGAGTGTAATATGAAATGAGTTCCATAACTGATAAATGCTTGTGATTTGCTCGAGGCATGTCCTTTTCCTTCTGAGCCATGTTGTTCCATGAATGCGGTTGTTGAGGAGGAAATGAACCTGAATCACTTCTGTTGCAGGTTAGCTACGCTTGTTATGGCTCCAAGACTGCTTAGTCATTAATTTGACCTCTGCTCTATGGTGGAATGGCTCTTCAGGCCTATGAAATCCCTTTAAAATGCAGATAGTGATTGCTTTCTATTATGAACGGAAAGCACAACAATTCTAAGAATTCCCGTTCCTCTCTGTCCTTTTTAGACTTCAAAAAGTCCATAAACATGATTAATTCCTTTATCAAGACCGCCCTTCAGGTCGTTGTCACATGTCACGCTCGACCTAATCCCTTTGTTCCATTTTTTCCTTGAAATACTTGAAAAACATGGGAAATACATGAAAAAGGCCTCCCTCTGGACTTCAAATATTTAAAAAATTTCATTCCAGAAACCCATCGGGTCTGGGCTTTGTCGCATCATGCACATATACATGTAAAGGCTGCACCCCATGGTCTTCGCTGATTTACCTCTGCCGATGCGATCTGCCGATCCGATCATCGGCAATCGCTGATCGGTAGTGCCCTGTGCCCCTCCGTAAGTCCTCCTTTGGTTTTTGCCGATAATGATATAGCGATGTGATGTGGGCCGTCGATCCGCGCACGTGATCAATGGTCCAAATTGAATCATTGATCGCAATCGCAATGCCCCTTCTGTCCGTGCCAATACTGCCGATTTGCCTCCGTTGACTGCGATTTTTCGATTAGATCTTGGCCATTGATCAGACAGATCTAACGGTTGTTGTGCAACCATTGTTTAAGCCTGTGCCAATGGGCTTTTTCATGGTTTTAGAGTGTTTTTACCTCCCGATAGTGTATTTACGCTCTTCCAAGGGCTCTCCTCTTGCGACGATTTTGACTTTGAATGATCCTTAAGAGGATTTTGAAGACTTTTGGGGCATACTTGGATCCTTTTGAGCACAACCAAGTAGACCAAGCCTACCTCTGACCATAAAAATCCTCGTTGTATAGTAGAGCTAACATGATACACTATGAAGGATAAGCAAATATCTACTATATATTATCTTCTACAGGAAAGAACTATGGTTTCCTTTGCACAAAAGAATGAGTGTGTTGCATCACAAGGATTTTCGTACCACATTTTATACAAAATTACAAACAGAATTTATAGTTGAAAGGATTTCATAAAGAAAATATGGTGCTCATTTTTCTAAGTCAAGAATGATTAGATTGTTTGGAGGAATATCACCTTCAAATGAACTGCTCCAACTGCTTTTCGCTGGTTTGTGCTCATCGCACTAGCATAAGCATTTTTTGCCTTTCTCATAAGCTAATGAATCTTCACCAATAACCCTTAGACCCTTCTCCATTTCTTTGTTCATTGCAATTTTATCTGGCCCGTGTAGCTTATAATAAGAAAGAACTTTGTCTTGGAGAACAAACCATCATGATTTCCATCCTTTTCCATAATTCACCCACTTATACAAAATACCAGAAGCATTAGTGCTATTAAATTGCTGCATGTCCCTGATTTCGATCCCACCTGTTAGCTACCTATACCAATAGGTTTTATATTTCATGATTGGCTATGAAAGGTCCAAATATGCTCTGCTTTGATGATTCAAAGATCACATATTTCCAAGAGAATCCAATCTATGCTTATAGCTTGGTATGAACTTAAATTTTGATGGATGTTCCAACAGTCTAATCTGGATCATTCCATGGTTTAAATTTTCAGTTGTAGAATAGAGAAAGGAGTTTGTCCAAACTGTTTAATCTTGGCAGACAGGTAGTTCAGGTAGAGAAGAAAAGGCTCCCAATAGCTTAATCTGGGACCTTGGAAGAGATAAGGGTAGAAGTAGATAGAAAAAACAAGAGAAAAGCCAGAGAAAAGAAAAGGCAGGTAAGGGTCTGCAAGTCCAAGTGCACCCTCCAAGAAGAAATAAAAAATGCTAGGCAAGTAGCTAGGTAAGTAGTTGGGGTTGCAGAAAGGTTATCTTTACCATTGCAGGTGTGTTAACTTTGTTTACCAAAGCAAAGTCAATCAATTGAGAAGGTGTTCTTCTTCATCTAGTTGCAGCAAGCAAGAAGCATGTCTAACCTCCCTTCTTCCCCTTTCATTTCATTACTAACACTCCCTCATCAGGTAAGATTCATGGAAGAATATTATGGTTTCATGATGGTTCTTGTTCCTTCAAAAGCCACATTTCTTGTGTAAAATTCTTTTCTTTTTGATCTACTCTTTAAGCTAAGTGTTTCACAAAAAAGCTTAGTATTTTCTCCCTTCACTCACCCCCCTCATCCATATTAACTCTAACTCTACTACATAAATCCCCTATATCACCTTTCCCCTACTAGTATTAACACCATGGTGTATAAACCCCAAATTTTGTATAAATATCCCTCCCCTTCGCATTATAGCCATATGTTCTCTGAAAAAGGAATCAAAATGACATCCGGTCACTTTGAGGAACCTATACCTCCTCTCACCCCCTTGTTTCAAGTCATTCCACTCATCAAACCATCATTTGCAAAGAAAAACCCTATAAAACCCCTTCTTACCCCTAAAACCCTCTGAAGTTGCGAAAAAATCCAAAAAAAACCCACTTTGGCTGCTTAACCAAAGTTGGCACATATATGTGATTTTCCAAATACACCGAAAAACCTTACAAAAACCCATACCCTAAGGTTTTTCCGCCGAGCACAGATCCCGAAATGAATATTAAAATAACCCCGCCCCTTCCGTATCGGCCGATCATTTCATTGATCCGAGAGCCGTCCGATGGAGAGCCTCTAATCCAACGGCTCTCATCCATGTCGGAGCGGCTCCGACGTCCGCCAATTACCCCGTACCGGTCGAGCACCTTACCCCCCGTCAACCGTCGGATCGGGCCCATGAGATCCGACGGCCCTCATTGATATCGGAGCGGCTTAGATGGTGGACAGATACCTTCCGATAAATGACGAAGGGATACGTCATTCGGTCGCCACGCGTCTTCCCCACAGCGCATCGGAGGTACGCCTGACAAATACCTCGTCTGTATCATAAGCGGTGCGATATAAAACCGCTAACTGCTTCCGGTTTCGGTCATCCCGCTTGTCCAACGTCACTCCCACGTCATCCCACGTCATTACCACCCTGCCATCGTGTCAACTGCTGCGCCCGACCTTCTGCCAATGTGTCTTGCCACTTCATCATCCCCGTGGACCACTCAGAGCCTGCCACCTCACATGATGATGTCATGCTGACGTCACCCGGCCCTGACCCCACCGATGACGTCATGCTGATGTCACCAGAAAAGCGTGCCAAAAGTCCGAAAAATCAATATTATAGTCAAAATTCGCGTTTTTTTTTGGCTCTTTTCTGCAAAAAAGTTTGTTGCTCCTGCATGTTTTTCCCACGTCCAACAGTGCACCAACCTGCAGAACTCGACCAGGAGACCGCCAGCGCACCATTTTCACCTGCATTCCTCTCCATTGCTCTCTGAAAACCAGGTATTTATCCTTGAAAATCCTTCCTTCACCTGGTTTTGTCTGTAAATTGCCAAGGACGATTAAATTTGTGAAAAAAAATATAATTGACCGGCATAAATACTTGCGCCTGGCCCCATTTACAATTGTGAACTCGAAAAACACTAGTTGAGCCTTGTTTGCCCGCATTTTCACCAAAAACCATACTCTGTTCGTGCATTCGCGAAAGACTCATTTAAACTGAATTTACCTGCTGAGAAAGACAGAGTGAGGCCAGGCATTGGTCTTTTTTAAACTTTAAACAGTATTTCAATTGCTGTTTATCAGAACTACTCTCTGTTCCTGATAAATTCACCTCCCTGGTAAAGAGACACTCCTCTATACTGTCCTGCTCAATTGAAACCACTTTACACTTAATTCAGAATCCTCTTTTTCAATGGAGACACCTGTAGTACTAAATGTTCAGCCTTTGAATGCCCCTCAAAGGAACTTGGAATGGCAAGCCTTGGCAGATATGGATTATCAGATTTCAGAAGAGATGTCGATGAGGACCAAGTTCCATATCCACCTGCTCAATGAACTTAAGGCCAAGCATGAAACTGGAGCAGACGTGTTGGGTATATGGGATTCTTTTCTTCCTATTTTTAAGTTGCCTCAAGTCAATCAATTCCCTGATTTGATCCATCTTTGTGCTGAATATTATGACCCTACTCAGAGGGCTGTGTTGGATCCTTCTGGTGCTGCTCTCTTTTACATTACTCCTGAAGCCATCAGGAACATGCTCTGCTTCAAAACTCAGAAAAAATTGGTCCCCTTGTCACTAGTAGACTTCATAAAACAAGGGGTTAGATTGACAGATGCCCAAATCACTAAGCTAAATCAGTTATACATTGCCTCTGATTCTGTGCAATATCCTCCTCTGAATCAAGTATACCTTAACCATTTGGGCAGGGACTTGGTAGATATGATTAGTCCGATTTTGGGCTATAGCTCAATAGAATTGGTAGACCAAACTGTACTGGTAATGATGCTGATGTTCGCTCCGGGCAGACCTCCAGTTTGCTATGATTATGCCACCTACATCTCCGACAAAATGCATGAGCAGCTAATGAATTTATCCAGAGAAAAGATGTTCAGATACACCTCCTATATTTACCATTTGATCTTGTACCATCAACATGAGAAATTTCATTTTTCAATCAAAAGAGTGGATGCCCAAGGCAATCCCAGATCAGTGGTCTATTGGTCCTCTGTCTTCCACACTACACCTGAGTCTCCATACACTTACTGTGAATTCATAGATCTGTTCATCCATCCAGCTATGGCAATGCTGATGAGCTCACCTCCTCCGAGACTCACTGATGACATGCAGAGAATTCTTCAGCTATCCAAAGCTTATAGCATTGGGGATTGGTACTTCTACCAAAACCACACCGTCATTAGGATATATGGATGTGATTTGCCTCCATTCAGATTACCTAAGTATGTGCCTATGAGGCTATTTTCCCTAGAGTACTTTAGGCAATTTGGTCGGGTTGATGTGCTTCACTTTTCAGGAAAAGGAAAAAAAGCACAGTTGAAGGTGAAAAGCCAACTTGGCCATTTTGTCTATAACGAGAGGGAGCAAGGATGGAAGGAAGAAGATAGAATGCTTGAGTCCCTTGGCCTTCAAACCAGTTTCCTATGGACACCCTATGACCCTAATCATTTTATAACTATGAGGAGGCTCAAATATAAGTTGTCTGCCTATGATCATTATAGTATCCCTCACATTGAAAAATATGCAAACCAAGACAAATGGAGGAGAGGGACCTTAGAAGAGCCCATGTCACAAGAAGAGCTAAATCAGAGGTCAGTAAGGAATCTAAGGAAGATGGCTGACCTCGAACTTTGTTCACAGGTATTCACACTTCCGAGCACACAAGTGGGAGCAGCTGCATCCTCCTCAACTGCCAAACAACAAACTACCAAGGCCACTGAAAATATATCCAGCAAAGGCAAAGAAAAGGAAATGGAGATAGAACAATCACTCCATGGCAAGGAGCAGCCACCTCCAGTGACTCAAGAGCATGCAGATAAAGAAATGCAGCAGCAGGCAGAGCCACAACAACAACAACAGGAACTGCATCAAGAAGTAGGGCCACATGAGGGACAGCAGCCCTTACAGCAAGAAAGAATAATTGATACTCCAACTTCCACTGAGCAACAGGTTCAAAACATAGTGCCTCCTAGGCCAGAAACTACCTTTGATGCCTCGGTCCTCCAAACTCCACAGAAAGAGGACATAAACAGAAAAAGGGATATAGAAACTCCCCTGACATCATCTATAAACCAGGGAGAGAAAAGGCAAAGGTTGAATGACTTTTCTGAGGATGACATAGCAATAAGGCAAGCAATGGGCATGGGCCCACCCAGCAGGAAGCTTCAGCCAGTTCCTTCCAGCAGGAACAGGACAGAACTATGGGAGGAGAGGTCAGCTCCTCCAGCCAGCAAAGAGAAGGAGAAAGGAGCATCAAGCAGCAGTTTATAGACATCAAAAGGAGGAGTGACCCTATCAAGATACAACTTTACAACCATTTATTGAAAATGGCTCCCACCAATCAACAAAGACTGATGTCTGCATTTGATGTACAGGAAGGCAAAATGATCATGAGCCATTTTATGCCAATAGCACTGCAGCCCCAATCTACCTCAGATTACCTCAAAACCAATCTGGAGGTCTTGGCCAAGGACATACACCCAATGGATAAAATTGAACTGCACAAACAGACTGGTGAGATGGTGTATGCTGCCTTGGCAGACAAAACATTAGAAAATTACAAGCTAGAAAGCAGCCTCAATAATACAGCCTCTCAACTGGAGTTGGAGAGGGCATCATCCCAGGCAAAGGACAACATAATAAGGTCCTTGGAAGACATAATGATTGAGATTGGGCATGATCCCAAAGACATCAAAGGAATACAAGAGATATTGAAGTTGAGGGATGCTGACATGTCTGCCTTAAGGAAAAAGATCAAACTCCCAGCTACCATTCACCCTCAAACAGATGAAGTAGCTCAGCAAAGACATGAGCAGTATGCCAAAAGAGTGAATGCATTTGCCACAAATGAAATCAATGAGAAGCCCAGCAGCTCAGAAGAAACAGGGCCAGCTACAAGACAGACTATCTACAACAAGGTAGAAAATCTATTTTTTATAATGAATGAGATCAATCACCTGTTTGATGTGGCACCCAATTTTTACAAGTATACAGAGGCAGAGGAGACTATGGATGCGATTCTCAGGCATCAACTCCCTACGCAAGACTGGTGGGCAAATACAATACAAAAAATTTTATAGACAGGGAGCCACTCACCAAATTTTGTTTTTAAAAAATATCAATTGTCATGCAAAGCACAGTTTAACAAAATCAGCATGCATCAAAGATTAAAGATGAGCCAACTTAGCAAAAATTTTGGCCAACACAGCAAGAATAGGAAACCACAGCTGGCAGAGCCGAGAAGATATAGCGCAGCAAAAAGTAAAGACACATTATTCAGCGTTAAAGCAAAGCGGTTCAACCGACTCAATGACCTCCAAAGGTCAAATTATCCTCTGACAGACTTAAAGAGAATTTATGCTGCATTCAAAGTTGTAATAACTTCTTTTCTACTTTCTGTACGAAGTTATGAAGATATTTTCTCTCTCAGATGACTCAATGCCTGAGATATTTTGTATAAGCATTCCTATAAAGTCCCCTTCGCATGAGCTTTCAAGGGTTGTTGTTGATTTCTCATGAAGAAGTTCTTATGCTGTAATCCTTTCAGAAGTTTAATAAAGAAAGTGATGGAATTTCTCGGATTTCTGAAGTGTTGAATGCGTTCTGGTGTTTGTTGAAAACTGTTGGATTCCTGTGTATTACACAATAAAATAAGTTTCTGTAACTCTCTCTGTTATGTATTTTTGATTTGTTAAAATCCATATATGTTTTCTAACTTTGAATATTTAGCAACAAGGAAAAAGGATAACTTTCAGGATTTATTCAATGAATACCCTGAGTTCAATCTGTGTTGTTAATGAATGTTTTCTTCAGCTGTAATCTTGATAAGTGTAATTCTTAATTGCTGCACTTTCAGAATACATTTTTCACAGTGACCTTTGTCACAGGAATTCAATTTTGCTCCTGTACAATGTGTTTCACTTTCACCTCACCAGCTTAATAGAAAATTCTTAATTGCTTTCTGTTGGCTGACATGCCTCACTATTCAAGTTAAATTTGTTTGTCTGAGATACACAATAGGCCCTGTAGTTTGAACACCACCAAATCCTGCATATCAAAGCATTTCACAACTCCAGACTCCATTGCCCAATGATATATTACTCTCTAAACACTACATCTTAAGCCCTGAAAGAAATCCTTCAACCAAAACATAAACCAAAACCTGAGCATAATACCTAGCCTAATACACCATCATAACAGAGACAAATCATAAAGAGAGAGCCCTCTCTGATTGTAGTTTGGCTAGAGACTGTGATCCAAAGATTGGTTAGTGGTTACCCCGGCCGTATTCCCTTGGGAGTCATAGGGAACAACCTGGGTGTTAACACCACCATCTTGTGAACCTATAGTTCTAAATGAACCTTATGGAGTCCTTAAACTAATAGAAATATTGTTTAAGAGGGACCTTGTGCCATTTATATCCACTTGAGGATTTTCATTGCACCGGCCACCACTAATATAGCTCTTCAAATGGACGGAATTGCCAGGACTAGCTTGATACGCTGGACTATTATTTGAACCTTGATCCCACATTATTGTATTCTTGATCGATTTCTGTGATGAACCATTGGCTTCCATGAGTATAGGCATTTTCCATTTCGGGGGAGCAATAGGCGTATTTCCCCCCTTGCCTTTCAAGAGAAACATGAGACATACAAAATAGAGGACGCATTTGAAATGTGCATTTTTATCGTTTTCGACGCCTGGTTAACGCTTAAGCACCATTGCTAAATGTGATCAGTACGTGTCAATTTACAACACACGAGCCTGCAAAAACAACAGAGCACACAATTATGAAATTAAATACTAAAATGTTGAAAAAACAACCAAAATCAGTCCTTTAAGAGGAAACCCAATAGAAAAACTTTTACGAGATAAAGTTGTGAATAACTCATCGAGAGAAATGCTTCAAAATCTATCTCTTCTTCTGTATCTGCTTAATATTCTTCAAGAATCGCCTTTACTTCTTTCTCTGTTAATAATTCTTGAAAAGATTTAAGTTTTGTCATCCCTTACACCAAATTCATATGGACAAACTGCACATTGATAAAGTTAAGATGATCAGGGAAAAGCCTCAACATGATTGATTACGCAATTGATCTGATTATATACCAGATCCATTTAGTTTCCTTGGAACAAAACCTCTCAGAAAAAATTTGCTGTCTAAAATATTGCATTTTCGGATTGCAGAATATGAATGAATCCACGAGATTTGAAACTGTTACCATCAACTTAACAGAGATAAAGGGACAAAAGGATAAAGAACAAAAATTAAAGGAGAAACTCACCTCTGCCATTTTTTCCTGATGCCATAGTAAAATTTCAAAGGCAGAGAGACGACATGCAAATTAAAAAGCAAAGGAAAAAAATTCTTACAGTTAGCCACTGTATGCACTTCAAAGAAAAGAAACTATGAAATTTGATGAGCCCAAAAAAATATATAGAGTTGAGCATTGCTAAGGTAAAGACATGTTCAAGAGCATACCAAAGAAATTAAAGTTGCAGAGCAAAAGTTTGAATTGTTAAAAGCAAAGGTTGAACGTAACAAAAGTTTGAATTGTTAAAAGCAAAGGTTGAACGTAACAAAAGTTTGAATTGTCAAAAGCAAAGGTTGAACATAACAAGCCACGTGGTTCAACATAATGCGTCCTAATGCATGATTGAAATGTGGCTGAAGAGCAGGCCAATGGTGACAAGTACCAGTGGTTTCGGGATTTGGCGAGATTGTATCATACACCTCCACCGATCGATCCCATCGTAGGAGTCGTGTGCTTGTGTCCTATAGGAGTCGTGGAGCTTGTGTTTTGTCAGATAGGTTATAAACATTTCTTTAGCGGCGCGTTTATGGGCACTCAACCATATCCAGGGAGGAAAACTCCATGGGTATTTCCCCACTACCCTTGCTTCCTCAAGATTCAACATGGGATTTCTTCAATCCATTTTTGTCGATCTCGCTCGATAGTCTTTATACATACACTGGTCAGATGAGATTGAGTCAAGTTTTCGGTGAAGATGACATCAGGGAGATGAACCAGGTGAGGGAAGAAGAAGGGATCCCAGGTTTGGAAGAAGAGGATCAGCAAAAGAGCAAGAATGAAGGTGAGAGAAATGAAATTTAGGTCGATCCTTCGAAAGGCTTTGTTTTATATATCCTTTAAAGGGTACTTAGTAGGTCTCCAGTGGTGAAACCCACTTCCTAGAATGTTAAGATGGAAGATGGTGGAGAGCATCATCGACTAGAGAGTGTTTAGAAAGTAAACACTGATCCTTTGCATGCATAGTCAGGCGAGAAGCAAGTCCAAGCCGAAAGTTTGTCCACCACAAGCAATTGGGCATCTGCCATTATTGAAAGGCGACTCATGAAAAGTCCCCATTGCTGAAAGCTGTTGGTCTATTTCGCAAGCAATGCCGTCCTTTCCACTCCACGCAGGGATTTCACTTTTCCTCCACATTTCACTAGATTCTGTGGAGTCTTCTCAAGAGCAACCTGGTGGGCTCCAGTATTGTATCAATAATGCTACAACTCCTGGAGCTTCCTATCTCTAATTTTATCAACCCGGTAGTTCGTACAAACTTGGAAGCGACGGTGCTGTATGCACAAGTACTAGCTCTTGTCGCAACTGTCACTTGGTCAGCTGGCAATATTGGGATCCCAGGAGACTTCATTCGGCAAAGCCAAATTGTGGAGGTAAAACTCTGCTAATTTGGCTTTGTCCTCTGATGAACTAGTACTGCACAATTCAGAAAATTGCTGTGGGTTTTGGATATGTGAAATACCTCTTTGTGCCAGGGTGTTTATTTGGAACTGCAGCCATTGATCTTTTAAGAACAATCCATAGGATTTTGCAGGTGGTCTGCACTGAATTGCCTCCATGGACCAACTGGCCATGCAGGCCAATTGTGCTTCCTTTTGTTGCAGCTGTTCTCTTAGGGCTTGCAATTCAATTTTTGTTTGCTGTTCTGCTTCCTGTAGAAGTGTCATTGGCTCTTCAAGACTGGTGGTCAGCTCCTTTTTGCTTTGTTGTTCATTTGTGATGTCCTTGGAGGATGTTCCTGCCCCTGCCCTTAGTTCTTGTAGCTGCAATCTCAGCTTCTGATTTTCTTCCTGTAGAAGCACACGTTGGCAATTAGCCACATGTTTAGCCATGGTGAATTCACTCCTGACATCCTTGAGTTGCTCTTGTAAAGGGCCTATGTCCGCCTATGTCCGCCACACCCTTTGATTTGGCGATCTGCATCCATGTGTGGGAACAGACTCTCTCTTCTTCTAGTGGAAAAAATAGAGGCACAGTAAATTTCTGCGGTATGATTTTGCCCGCCTCTAAAAAGGTGTAGTATGAATTCAGATTAGGCGAAGGGCTAGGTTCTGGTATATGTTCCCTTTCTATTTCTTCAGGCGGTTCTACCTCACCCTCCCTTGGTGGTGAGGAGGGTCCTTCTCCTTCCCTTTTTTCCGTTTCCTGTAGCCGGGCCAGAGTATCCTGTAGAACATTTTCAGCTTCCTGTAGCTGAGTTTTTTCTAACCTTTCTTGCCACGTATTTTTCTTTGGACTCCCCTTCTCGTAGGTGACTGTGATCCTGGAGGGTGACTTTTCCTTGGGAGAAGAAGGTGCATCTTCGATGACGATTGGGCTGCTAGATTGAGGCTGAGGCTTTCCCGTCTTTATCCTAACACTTCTTCGAGCTTTAAAGTATAGAGGGGCCTCCCTCTTCCTCTTTCCTTTTGGCTTAGGTGGTGTGCTGAGGCCAGCTAATACAGCTGCTGCCTCCCGTGCCAGAATGTCCACCTTCTTCTCTTTGGGTTTCGCCTGTTCGGGGCTTCCTGTAGAAGTCTGTTTCTGCAATTTCGGGCTTCCTGTAGAAGCCTTGGTCTTTGTTTTTGGGCTTCCTGTAGGAGCCTGTTTCTCAATGATTTTTGGGCTTCCTGTAGAATCCTTTGTCTTTGTTTTCGGGCTTCCTGTAGAAGCCTGTTTCTGCTTTCCTGTAGAAACAGGTGTCTCCACCTCTGCTTGCTTGCCTGCCTGAGTTTTGCTTTTTGCTTTGGCTGCAGGTGATGTTGAGGTACTTGGGCTGACGTGGACCACCTCAGCTTTGTCCATCCTGCTCTTCATCCGCTTTTCTCTTGCTGACAAGATAGGTGTGCCACCTTTTTCTTTGTCCTCCTTTTCCTCATGCTTTTTCCTTTGTTCTTTCTTCTGCACTGTGGTCGGGGTCTTCTGGCCTTCTTCTCTCTGTACCTCGGCCACTGCTTCTTGTTCCTCACCGCTGGAGGAACCCGTTTCTTCGATCAACATTTTAATGTCCCCATCTTTTGTCAAATTCGGGAAGGATTCCCATGAGAGGGAGACCTTATATGAGTGCAGTGCATCCTCCACAAGAAGCTTGATCAACCCATGGTGGGCTATCTGATCTTGTATGCCCTCTTTTAGCTTTGTGGCACACTCCATTAGAGACTGCAATAGGAAATAAGGGATGCTCAGTTTTTGTTCTACAAGAAGATCAATCTGGTGCCTCAATTCAGTGAGCAGCCGAAAATGATATGCATACACGATGCTGAAACGGCCTTCACAAGTGATATATTTCATGATTTGCAAACTGACTTCATTCCAAGGTGGCAACAGGTTCGTTCTTCGCACCCCATTTTTGTCCTCCGAGAATTCTTCCTCAGGTGGAAAGAATTCTTTCTTTGCCTGCTGGCTTAGCTTTCTTTCTTCCTTATCCCACGGCAAACCCATAGGAAGTTCTGTGATCTGACTGATATGTTCTGGGGTGAGCTTGAGGCTTAGACCTCTGAAGTTTACTATGGCCAGTGTCTGGGATTTCGGCTTCAGAGCCTGCAAGAATTCTTCGGCCACTTCATCATCGTAGCCCTGCAGCTTATCACAAAAAGACATCCACTGTGCTCGTGTAAAGAGCTCTTCCACTGCCGGGTTTTCCCTTAATTTGGCTGAATCAGTGGGTTCCCGTCTTATAAATCCACCCGGCATGATGACCACAGTTGTTTTAATTAAAGGTGGGAAATGCGAAAGAGATTTGGTCTATTAAGACAGAACATGCACATAATCCAAAAAATTCAACACAGTCTACTTATACTGATATCCTGTCGAACGATAGCATAGGCACAGCAAACAAAAATTTCACCGATATCTTTATGACCAGACTATGGACGATGGTCTTGCCACTCTTACTAACCAGTTGCATGAAGAGTTCAGGGTTACCTCTGTAATTGGCCACCTTTTTTTTCGTGAGGCACCCGCTTCCCTGTAGAAGACTGCGATCCTGTAGAGACTGCGTTCCTGTAGAAACTGTGTTCCTGTAGGAGCAGTGCGCAAATTTCGGGGAGGACTGTAGTTGGCCTGCGCTCGAGGTGTGCTTCACCGGCGTTCTGGTAGCCAACAGCTCGGCGTATCAAAGTGCAGAGGAGATCAGAATAGCCACCCGAGTTTGAAGTGGTGGTTGATAAATGCATGCGCATGATCTAGCCGATTAGATTTTGAATCGGCGCTATCCATGGCGCAGGGGGTGAGCTGTCCCCGCCGGACCGTTGGGCGACGTCATCCATCATTCGCCTGCGTATTCACTTGCTGCCGCATCCATTCCCACAGATCTGCCGCCGCCTTTTTCTGCTAAACTCATTGTTTCCGACGGGAGTGTTCTCACGTGTGTGCCGCTCATTCTCTTTGTCGTGGCCGCCACCCAAACATCCAATTACACCATAACTAGCCGACGTGGCCAATCGACTGGCCATACGGCCGCTCAACCATTCACTTTTACGCCATGCAAACAATTCAAAGTAAAATTCATGCGATTTGATGGAAGGAAGGGTCGAGACACTTACCTGCGTGGCTGCACACGATTTTTCCAGTCTTTGGACGATGGTGAGTGGATTTACCTGCTGCATGCGAACTTACACAGACCCAGAGGCTCGTGGTTACAGGCTACCGACGATGGAGTGGATGCTTGGGTTGCATGCGCCCGCGTTTCAATGCAGATAGCGGTGCTGTGAATGGTATCCACTATAGCAGGTTGAACTGTTACAGGATTCCCGCGAGGTGTCTCGTAACAGTTCTTCCTCGTTGTGTGCATGCTGCACGATGGAGGATCTGGCCTTTCAATCACGTTCCCGGAGCTTCTGATGCCTGTGGTATGAGATCTCAGCATTTTTTTATCTTCGAAAATGGCTTTTCCGCGAGAACTCATCGATCTGCTTTGTTGGTGCAGGGAACTCAGTTGCATGTCGACAAGGATGGTGGATCAAGGTGACAGCAATGTGCAAGGGTGCCAACAGAGGCTTGCATGCATCCAAACCAATTGGTAGTCGCTAAATCTCCTTTTAAGATGAATTCTGGGCCGTCCCAAACTTCTACAGGAAGTTTCCTGTAGAACACAGAGCTTCATGTAGAAAGTTCAGGCTTCCTGTAGAAAGTTTGCACTTTCCTGTAGAAAATCCGCGCCTTCCTGTAGAAAGACTGCATCTTCCTGTAGAGGACTCAAACCATGATAAAATTGCACATACCTTGAAAAAACATGGGTACCCTTGGAGGAGGTGCTGGTGAGGTCCCTTGACAGCATGATAAGGACCCTTGGCTTTGAGTTGAAGGCTTCCTCTCCTCCACAGAACATCTTCAACCTGCATGCAATTTTACCATATTTTGCTTATTGTTTTTTTTTCCTTTTTTTTTTTCTTCTTTTTTTTGAAAGATAACAGGGGCGTCTCAAAGAGGTTTTCACCCGTACCATCTGCCCTGAGCGCCTCAGAGAGGTTTTCACTCAAGGATCTTTTTCAAACCTTTTTTTTTGAAAGACAATAGGGGCGCCTCAATGAGGTTTTCACCCCTACTACCTGCCTTGGGTGCCTCAGAGAGGTTTTCACCCAAGGATCTTTATTTATTATTTTTTCGTTTTTCTTTTTTCCTCCTTTTTTTTTTTATATCTTTCAGGGTATGCCAAAAGCAGAGGCAGAACCCTTCTCTATGACCAATACAGATTTCTCCATAGTTTTGATGAACTCTTGTCTTGAGAGAGGTCTCCTGTAGATCTTCAAACGATGCCCATTGACAAGCATGGTAATGGCTTCCTCATCAATGGTTCGAATGAGGACAGATCCATTGTCATGGAATTTCTCCACTGCATATGGTCCTAGCCATCTGGTTCTCAGCTTCCCCTTGAAGTCTTTGTATCTGGAGTCATACAAAAAAGCCCAATCTCCCGGCTAAAATTGCTTGTCATGGAGATGTTGGTCATGCCACACCTTTCTCTGAAGTTGAACCACTTCTGAGTGAAGGAGGGCCTGCCTTCGGTGCTCATCCAGGCCATTCAGCTGCAGTAGCCTTTCTTGTTGTGCATGGCTGAGATCTAGGTCCAGCTGAGCTGCCATCCTCAAAGTGTTTTATTGGGGCCTCCACCCCGACTGAGGTGCATTCCATTAAGGCTCTGGTTGGGCATGTGAGTGATATGAATGAGAAGTAGGTTGAGTGGGGTACTGAGGTGGATACGACCATGGAGGATGCATGGACCATGAAGGATGAGCAGGGGGACCCCAGGAAGGCATAGGAGTCGATTGGTTTGGGCTGTAATAAGCTTGAGATGCCCCTTGCATCCCCTGCTGATAAGGTCTAGATCCTTGTGGCCTCCTTTGGTTGAGGTAATAGAGAGGTTCAGTGGGAGCTTCTGCCCCTTGGTACATGGCTTTAAACCCAGGTAAGGTTGGACACTGATTTGTGGGATGGTCCTCCTCACAAACGAAACACACTTCAACCGAATGCAATGGACATTCGTTCTTAGGGTGTCTCCTTGTGCACCTAGGGCAGAAGACATCGAAGGCTCTCTCAGCTTCTTCTTTCTTTTGTTGAATCCTGAATGTGTCAAGCTGCATGGCAATGGTTTGTCTCACATCACTCTTAAGATCTTCTAATTGATTTGCGAGCTCATGTTTGGAGAAAGGGACACTAGTTGAGAGGTGGTTTCCTCTACCTCGTTTCCGAGCTGCCCTAGAGTGGTTTCTAAACATAGTCTTGATGTACTCATAAGGCAATTGGTAAATGGCCCCCCCCCCCAGCTAACATGTGAAGGGTATCTAAGAGCTCTTCAGGGACTCCTTGGAGCAGGACCAACTTGAGGGATTCAGGGTCAAGTGTGCACCTGGCCCGCTTATAGCTTAGTTGGAACCTCTCCTCATAATCCTCTAAGGACTCATCATTTCCCATGGTCATCCGAAAGATTTCCCCCTTTGTTTCCTTGGACCTACAGTAATCCCGGTACTTGGTATTGAAAGCTTGCTCCATCTGAGCCCAAGTGGTGATACTATTCCCAGGTAAGCCCATGAACCAGCGTAGTGCTGCATCCTTAAGAGTGGAAGGGAAAAGTTTCAGCTTTTGCTCATCTTCAGTATAGTCATAGGTTCTACAAAGGACAGCAAACTTAAACAGGAAGGTATCCGGATCTTCAGTGGTCAGCCCATGGAAGTGAGGTAAGGCGGAGGGGCTAATGTTCTTCATTTTCATCTCTCCATTGGTCTCTCGGATGGGGAAGGCACCTTCTATTCTCTCATCTTCTCTTCTATTGTACGCCATAGCTTCAGATGGAGTGGTCTCTAACTCTTCTTCTACTATAGGATCTTTGTATATCTCAGGATGTTCACCTATAGGTTCTTCTGGGTCACTGTCACCAAAGAAGAGAGAAGGGTGACTCAGTGATGTGGTGGGGGTGTTTGGTAGGAATTCGCCTGATCTATCTCGGTTCGTATGAGGCATGAAATGGAAAAGACTTTCTTTTTCTTTTGATTGTTTTTGCTTTGCTTTTCTTTTAGTACCTGCAAAACTGAGACAGATTGATCTACACTAACTATGAAATATGCAGAATTAAACTGAAAGCAGGAAAGAACTAATCTACTTTGCTCAAATGAAATTGCAAGAATGGAAATGCTAGTCTACGCTTGCAGAAAGGAAATGCTAATCTATGAAAGCAGGAAATGCTAATCTATGAAAGCAGGAAATATCTATGCTACTTTTGCAGAATGGAAATGAAGTAAACTACTTAGCAGAAGGCAAGAGTAAGAAAGTAGAAGAAAATCAACAATTACTAATACTCTGACGCTTCCCCGGCAACGGCGCCAAAAAGCTGGTGGGCTCCAGTATTGTAGCAATAATGCTACAACTCCTCGAGCTTCCTATCTCTAATTTTATCAACCCGGTAGTTCGTACAAACTTGGAAGCGACGGTGCTGTATGCACAAGTACTAGCTCTTGTCGCAGCTGTCACTTGGTCAGCTGGCACAAGTCTGCTAGGGCTTAAGCCAACTTCTATATGCTCACAGAAGAAGCTTTATGAATGATGGACGAAAGCTAACTCAAAGGAGACTAGTCTATTTGCAAGAAGAAACTGAAAGCCAACAAAGCATGAAAACCCTAGTAAACCCTAATTTGACTAGCTAGGCCCTTACAATGCAAAACTGTGAATGAAACTACTACCACTAATGCCATTACTTGTAGTGAACTGAAATACATGCATCTAAGCTACTTGCATCTCGAAAGACATGTTTTTGTATTTTTTCATTAAGTGGTTGGATTTATTGTGATGATGCTTTTGATTAGGGTTTGGTTGTGCAGGAGCGGTTTGAATAGAAGGAAAGCATGGGCAAGGTCAGGATGGCTAGGGGAGGTCCCTGAGGGTCTCTAGCATTAGTCCACGGAAGTCTACCATGTTCGGATGCTCAACAACCGAGTTTGCAGGCTTCTACAGGAAGTCTGCAGGGGATCCTACAGAAAACTCAGGGATTCTACACGAAGTCTGTGCAATTCTACAGGATGTTCGACCGTGGGAGTTTTGGGAGATGGTGAAGTGTTGGAGTGGTGTGGGGGGATAGGTGATATGGAGATGGAACTAGTGATGGCTCAGGAGCAGGGAAGTCAGATGGAGGAAGAGTGCATGCAGTGGGTTGATGGCTGGAAGGATGGGATTAACAAAAGGTCAAAAAGATGAAGCTACGTGGCAGTGGATGAATTGGAGGGTAAACGAGCTGGACAGAGGTCGAGTAGGTGGCTTGAGGAGAGGTTAAGAAGAAGAAGAAGGAAGTGGAATGGTATGGAGCAGTGTAAATGAAACAAATGACGTATGTCTTGCACCAAAAACGAGAATTCATTAACCTATGATACCTGTGCCATTAAACCTATGAACAGCAATGTAAAACCAAGAAAAGAAACCGTGCATGGAATGAAGAATGTAGAAGTATGGTTCAATATCAAAAGTGCATGGATGGATCTTCAACGAAAATGTCTATGTTGCAGCTTGCATGAACGTGAGAAGGACTGCATTTCTTTTTGGTGGTTGATATGGACTGCACCCCAATCCCTAAGCAGAGATGGCAGTGAGCTCTAACAACCTTTTTCTGGAGCTCCAATAAATGATAACGATCCTCTTCTAACCTAAGCAACTGGAAGCAAATTCACCATAAACTAATCCTATTCAATCTCATGAAAAAGACTAAATTAACAGACTGTAAATTCGAATTGCATGTCAAAGTAAAGACTCGAAGTGCTGGAACGAAATGCAAATAACATTACAACACCGAGGAGATCTATTGATCTCATGTTGGGACCTAACCTGAGAGCTATAGCTCCCTTAGAAACTCAGAATGAGATCAAAATCTGCCTCCTTTATTCATAACCAAACATCTGATATCATGCCAAGACTGGCTTACAAAAAGAACCAACACCGAGCTATAGCTCGTACTTCCAAATTACAAGAGTAATGCAAAAGTTCAAAAAGCTTCTATCCAAGGCTACGGCCTCAGTATTTATGCAAAATGATCATCCAACAGGTGTCCTTGATTTGTGGAGCTCGGCTGTCCAACTGATAGTTAAACTGCTGATCCTGTAGAACAGTTATAACTGTTGTTCCTGTAGAACAGTTGTAACTGCGGTTCCTGTAGAACAGTTGGCTGCCTCTAAGCTCAGTGGGAAGATTGGTTGGAGCTCGAAGCTATGGTGGGAATCACGAGGAAGGTCCCCAAGACTGTGGACATCCTCTCCTAAAAACCAGCATTGCCACCTTACTGTCTCCTTGTCTCCTTTCTCGTGGTCTTTTCTCCCTTTTAATGCCAAAACCCTGAAAGCATCATGCATTAGTCACGTAGATAGAATGCCTACCCTTCTTCCTACAAACAACACAAATAAACCAAGAAATGAATGCATAAGCAATAAAAAATGAATGGTTTGAGCAGAGCAAGTAGGCCAAATGAGCCCAAATTGTACCAAAAATTGGTGCTCATCACAACCTGTTGATTATAAGTCTGTTGTGGAATCTACTTCTTATGCCCTTACTCAAGCTCCAATTGAGCCATCTGTAGAATCAATGGCCGAGGCCAATGCTCAATCTGTAGCCGAGGCCTACCAATTTGATTCCCTGCCTGCCTGCAAGAAATGAATATTTGGCTCAACTCCAAGTACGAACTATTATTTCTTTCAGCTCACGCTCTTAGTACGACCTATTATTTATTTCAGCTCATGCTCTTAGTACCGCCTGTTATTTCTTTCAGCTCATGCTCTTGGCTGTTTTGAAGCTCATTTCTATAGATTTCTCTAGGAATTCTCTAGATTTCTCTAGGAATTCTTTAATAGAACCAGCGCCAATTGAGCTCATCAGTCAGACCAACAACAACTCAACTTTTATGAGCATGAAGTTCTAGAATCCATGGACGAGGAGCACATTATTGGTCATGGTGGCTCTGATATAGTGTACCGAATTCAGCTGAATAATCGTGAGTCTGTTGCTGTGAAAAAGCTTTGGACCTACAAAAATGGTCTCCCTGTAAGATAAGGCCTGATAACCTGATAAATCGAGAAATGAAGGCAGAAGTTGAGACACTGGGAATGATTTGGCACGGGAATATTGTCAAAATCTACTACTGTGAAGACCTGAGGAAGACTAGAGCATGTAGGAAATGCCCAGATAGTTTTAGGGGACCGGAGAATCTAGGAAATGCTTAGACAGTTTCAGGACAGTTTTAGGAAGAGGCGCAGATCTTCCAGGACAGTTTTAGGAAGAGGCGCAGATCTTCCATCCACCTTTAACACATGCACACATACACCTGTAACGCATGCACATATACACCTGTAATCTTTGTACACACTTGTAACTACCTTCCAGCAACTGCGAGCAACTAACTGCAACCAATAAGCCAAATAATGTAACTAATGTCTCAAACTAATGTTAACATTAGTCATGTAGTCTAAAACATTTTTAAAAAATGAACAGTCTAAAACCAAAATAACATATAGTCCAGCCTCTTCCACCTTGGGAAGAGGCCAAATAAGACCATGAAGTTGAATGACAAGGTAAATGACAAATATGAAATCAAAAAAAATTGGAAAACTTTGAAAAGGAAAGAGCAAGTAATGTCAAATGCCTAAAAACTGATTACTATAGTCCCTGGCCATTGCCAGATGGCAGGGACTAATAAGGATAGAAATAGTAAACAATCCCTTGAAATGTTACAATTTGGATTGAGTAACTCCATACTGCATTTGGAATGAGGGAAAAGTTGATTTTCTTTAACTGGAGTTTTGAATCATCGTAATTTAATTGTTTTAAGTAAAGTTTGAATAAAATATTGAGGATAAAATCTGTTTACCCTAAGTTTAGCTTCTTTGAAAGTTGGGTGATATTAAAAATATATAAAAACCCTTTTTACAACAATTTGAATTATCATTTAAATATACAAAATATTGATAAAAAAATTTGAATATAAAAGCTTGCTTTATTTTGTTTAAAAGATTGAGAAATAATAGGATAAATATTCTAGTTTTATTTGTAAATTAAAAAATATTTTAAAATTTTACTAGTGAATTCAAACAATTTACCTATTTTTTAATTTTTTTTTCAAAACTGCTATTTTCATAAACTCAACACTTCTTAATACCAAATTTATCCCTTATTACAAATTCCCAAAAATATACCAAAGGTATAAAAACGAAAAAAGCTTGTCTGAGTTTCCACTCTTTATACAATCACTAGTAAATTGACTATAGTATGAGCTAACCGATTCCGTGCTCTACCCCTCCTAAGATTCCACCGTAAAGTAAGATAGATCCTATTGTTCTCCTTGGAGGTGGGATTTCCAGTTGATGTAGTCTAAATGTTAGAAGTTTTCTCTAGTAAATTTTGGTTGAAATTTGGTAGGATTCATACTTTATTTACACACTCATCACGAGTTGATCTACCCCTAGACGTTGTAGTACTCTCTTTTATTATCGGTATTGATAAGGATTGCAAACGCGGAAGACATAAACAAGAATAAATTCAAAATTAAAAATGTAGTAGAACTTGACTAGAACTCAAGTAATGGAATTAACTAGACTAATTATGAAGGCACTTAGGTTGATGTTTAAATGTAATAAGTGGAGGTTGTAATTATTTTTCCTAATACTGCTTCTTACTTACAACTTCAAAAAATTGAACTAAGATGTATGTTGGTTTGAGTCTCAACTAGATCTATAAAGACTCAAAAACTTTGACATCGAAGTTTTTTTTGGACTTTTTCTTTTTCTTCTCTTGCAAAATCCTAAGTCTTCTGGATTGTTTCAACTTTATCTTTTTACTTTTTGGTTTTTAATTCTTTCAAGTAGATCTCAAATAACTCTTGTTGTTGCTATGAATTTCTTAGCCTTTTGGTTTTTCCCATCTCTTGAAGGTTTAATGATGGTGAATCCACACTACTCACATACACAACTACTTCTCTGCTGACAACTTCTATAAAAGAGATAAGTGATTTTGCTCACTAAACAAACTCCACTATCAACTCTGGCTCTCACAATAATGGCAGTACTTTTTTAGAAAAAGTCCCTGGGCAATATTTTTTCTAAGAAGGGCACCAAGGGAGACAAAAAAATCTTGCAACGTGGGCGCTTTTATCTTCTCCAATGCACGAGGTAGTTATGTATAACAATGCACTCAAGCTGATCAGTTGTACAAACAACACCCAAGTTTACAGATGCTTTTACGGAATCTAAGACATTAGTGCCTTAAAGGTAAGGATGCATTGGTGCATTAAATGTGAATTACAGTCATGCATGAAATGTATATTTTCTCGTTGCATATTTATTTTACAAACACACTAGGCATATCTCTTTTACAAACACACTAGGCTTTTGTATGTACTAAAGAACTGGTATACCATTTTTTTATTATTATAAATATCATTGTTGAAAAATGGGTATTCAGAGAAGTGCATATTAATATATGATGTCTTGGTATCCATTCTCTCTTTTCAGAAACTTGGACCTGTGACAATCAAATTATTGTGATTTTTTAAATCTGCTATTCATCCAAAAATTGACATATATCTTATAAAACTATTCATATAAATTAAAATTTGATTAGTGAATTTGTATATGATATTTGGATTAATTTGTTATATCATTATATTTCACATATTTTCATTATAATATTTAATTATTCATATATTTAATTAGTAATATAACATTTCATAGCGACATTGGACAACACAATATAATAAATTAAAATGTGTTTTACTATATATGAATAATGGGCTCTTTGCCACACAAAATTGGATAGTTATTGGTAACCCCTTGTCTTTCAATTAGGACACTATGTCCATTACATTAAACAAAATGTTTGTTTTTTACAAACAATTAGTATAAAAATTACAACATCTTGTATTAATATCCAAATAGAACATCATTATTCATTGGAATTATTGTTAATGCTTCAACGACTTCCATGATTTAGTTTATTTGGGTGAATCTTTTATTGATTGCATCAATTGAGGATACTGAAAATTGAAATAAATAATATACATCAATGTAAATGGAAGAGAAATGTACCATAGCAAGAGTTGAGTTCTGAATTATCCACTCTTTCAAAACTAGATCTCATACCTTCTTTCAACAACTCTTTTGTTGGTGTAGTTTCATACTGTGTTTCATGCAAGTTTTATACCCCCTAATAAATCATAGATTTAATATAAATGATTTTTTTACTGTATTAATTATAAACTTAGAGAAGTAAAAAACATAGATACTTACAAGTTCGACAATTAATTTTAATATGTCAACATATATTCACAACCCATATTTAACCCAAAGCCAATCAATTCTTCAGATGACCCTTCTTTGTATGCTATGACCTATTTGAAGACATTCAAGGATGGTTGTTATAAAACAACGTAAAATATGCAAAAACGAATCCTGTTTTATGTGTTGAATCGGTCCCATTTTGTTCTTTTTACATGAAAATACTTGAAAATTAATATTTAATGCTAAATTATTTGTTTATATATACTTAATAGAAAAATTCAATGAGTACATACATTTGAGGAAGGTTGTTATTGAGATGATTATTCTTGTGATACAATTATGTCCATTGCTTTGACCACCTCCCTATACATTTTTTTGAACATTCCTAATGGCATGTTTCAGATATCATCTCTTTGATCCTTTGGGATTTTTGTAATCTTCCTAAAAAAATAATAAAATATTCTTATATTGATATATGAAAACTAAATATAACAAAATTGATATTATAAATGAATGCTTTATAGTAATATTTACACATAATTCTAGAAACAAATTTTAAGTAGGAATACTACTTTTTGAATGATTTTCTTTTGTTGGTGTATGTTTTTTCTATTGCAAGTCTAACATGTCACCATTGCTCTGGAAACATTACTTGTAGTTTAAATATAACCTGTTTATTGGAATCATTGGATTAATTTCCATATTGCAAGTGGAAAGTATGTCTATACATTTTTTCAATTTTATCCTTCATAGTTTTGTAAAAGATTTCCCTCCTTTATTTAACCTCCAACACCACTCCAGATGAGCTAAAACCCAATTCATTGTCATTTAAATGTTCTATAATTTTTATTTTCTTAGCATAACATTCTTTTCCTTCGTTGTTGGTTCATGTAGAACATTAAACATAAGTGAATTAATAGATATTTTGAAACATGTTATCTAATATTCTTAAGTATATTATTAATGAAAATAAAAATAAAAACTCATATTGAATAGTATTTTTTCATTCACCTGATTTATCCTTCTGCAATTTTTCCATCAGGTTTTGACACTCTTCTGCAATTAGATAAAAAAGAATCTGATTGAGCTTCCTCATTTTGTAGTTCTGCATGACACACTATAACCAATATGTATTAGTTAAGATTCCATATAGTTCAAACATATTAATTTTGTAAAGAATTTACAAAGAACTTGTCTTTTGTGCTCTTTTGGATGTGTTATCATTGTGCCAATCAATATTTTTGTTACTTGACCACTTATCGGACATTTTTTTTATCGATATACAACATATGCCATTCAATATAAATGATATTAAATATATTTTATAAATAAATCACATAATTTCCACTCAAAAAGAAGTTTGGTAACGAGTGTGTTTATGTGCATAAACACACTAGCTGCAAAATTTATTATTTTTTAAATAAATTTAAATTATTACGGTGCAATATGTAATGATTAAAACACCACCATCACAATAAAAAAAGAAAACACAAAAAATTAAACTCAAGTTTTTTTGTCTTGACGGTGCTATTTGTTATAAGTGCATCAATGTGTTATATTACACATGGCGCAGTGATAAACATAAGTTGTTTTAAAAAAATCAGGCCTATGGGGTTTGGATCCGATTCAATAAGTGGTCCCCCTCCTTTACATGTTAAACACCCTATATATAGTAATACAAACCCATTAAATTTAAAATGCCTGAAATGAAAAGCCATAATTGTGAAGTGATAAAGGGAGTTAACCCTAAGGTGAAATTTTGGAGTCATATAAAGAAGAAGAAAGAAGCATTTAAGGAAAGTATTGAATTTGTTTGGTTTTTTCGGAATTTTAATTAAATCTGAATAAGAACAAACATTGTAATTTTTTTAGTAGTAAAATCAATATTTAAACTTTTACTGTGTAGGGTTTCTATTTTTCTCTGAATTTTAATTAAATTTAAATAGGAACAAAAGTTGTAAATTTTTTATTAGTAAAATCAATAGTAAAATCTTTACTATACAAGGTTTTGATGGGGTTTGGATCTGATTCAATAAGTGGTCCCCCTCCTTTACATGTTAAACACCCTATATATAGTAACACAAACCCATTAAATCTAAAATGCCTAAAATGAAAAGCCATAACTGTGAAGTGATAAAGGGAGTTAAACACTAAGGTGAAATTTTGGAGTCACATAAAGAAGAAGAAAGAAGCATTTAAGGTAAGTATTGAATTTGTTTGGTTTTTTCGGAATTTTAATTAAATCTAAATAAGAACAAACATTGTAATTTTTTTAATAGTAAAATCAATATTTAAATTTTTACTGTGTAGGGTTTCTATTTTTCTCTGAATTTTAATTAAATTTAAATAGGAACAAAAGTTGTAAATTTTTTATTAGTAAAATCAATAGTAAAATTTTTACTATGCAAGGTTTTAAGTGAATCACCATACCTTTCAAATTCTAATCTTCTATATAGTTATACTATTCCAAAGTATTATGTTGCTCCACAATGCTCTTAAAGTGTCTCTCTTACAAATTTCTCCTTTGAAATTTTCAAAAAAGTAACAAAATAGTTAATAGTTCCTTACTATTTAAAAGAATTTATGAAATTAGATTTCAATTAATCTATTATTGCTCATTTTTTAATTTGAAAAAACCAAAGTAGCATATTTTTTTTTTTTTTTTTTCGGAACATCAATGTATTTCATAGGAAAAAATACCCGCTGTGCTCAATAGTAACACACACCGATTAAAATAACTTATTAGTGTGTTAATTATTTTTAACGCGCTGATATTGGAGAATTCTTTTTTTTTTTTTTTTTTTGAAATCTCGGAACCAAGTTCATTTATTATTTTAATACATTGGTGCAAATATTATTTAAATACATCGACGTGATTAGTTTTATAAGCACCTATATTCTTTAGAAGTTATATGAATTTTTGTTTTCACATAGAATAAAATATTCATCTCAAATTATCTTTTAGGATGCATTCACATAAGTTACAATAGTTCATAGCTGATCGAGATTTGGTCATTATATTTTTTTTCACCCATCTTGATGCATTTAGAGTGGATAAAGTGGAGTAATCAACTCACAGGATTGTTTTTACCGGTCGGACCAAGTTTGGTTAAATAGCGTCTAAAACTTTTCTTGAGCATTTTGAGGTATCAAACAACATTTTTTGGATTAAAACTATGCTACTTTAGCATCACATCTTTTAATGTTATTTTTCACACAAATATGTTTCCAACGGTGCAAGAAGCATGTTAATCAGAGTCCATATTCAAAAGTTATGCCACTCAAAAATTGATTTTTTCTGTTTTCACACATAGTTTAAGAGGATGCCACGTCAACCCCCATTATTCATGGAAAAGGGGCTAGCCACATGTTTTTCATGTAAAAGAATCTAAAAGAGTATATTTTGTGACTCCAATTAAGAGTTGATGTAGCCAAACTTAACCACTATTAGGCTATCGGGCTATGCTATAACCGAGCCACTAGGAGGAAGAATCATTTCATTTTTTCAAGAGAATTTTGTTACATAGATGAGAAAGGATAGACAAGAGAGATAGGAGGTAGAGCAGATAGAGAGGATTTGCACACTGTAATAGCCCATAGGCCA
The DNA here is from genome assembly GCA_031772625.1 of Pinus tabuliformis. Classification (NCBI taxonomy): domain Eukaryota; kingdom Viridiplantae; phylum Streptophyta; class Pinopsida; order Pinales; family Pinaceae; genus Pinus; species Pinus tabuliformis. Next base: position 227,572,620 of record CM062804.1, on the reverse strand, counting down.
CAAGTATTACTTCTTTGTAACTGCAACTTTATTTTCCAAACAAAGTAACAAAGCGAAGTGACCTCATCTTCCAACTAAGTTTTCTAATGAAAAGGGTTTCCCAAAGCATATTTTGTATATTATGTAACTATGTGAGCTTATTTTTGCATTCTCTACTTTTCCATATAATTTTCTTTCACATGCATGCACTAATTACTATAAAATCTACAAATCTAAAAACTAAATAAAACTGTAATAGTCTAGAATTTCATATTTTTAATATAATATTGTCATATTTGTTGTGACAAACTAGCTAGTGGAATATCCACGAAAATTTACAGATCATTTGGTATCGGAGTAGGTTTCTTTGGGTATTTTGTGGAGATTGCAGGGATCTAGAATGGCGGAGTCGAAAACCATAAAAGCCTAATCATGGGTAAAAAATCTATAAATGACCCTCGTGATCTTGTAGAGGTGAGATTCTCATGGCTGCAACAAGTAGTCACAGACATAAATTGCAATGTTGACCTCCTCATGGCAGACCTGAGAAATAAGTTGGAGATATTTGAAGAAGATGGGGTTCAAATGAAGAGGACAAATTAGAATAGGGATCAAAAGATTAGGGAGAAATGAAAAATCAGTTGAAGAAATAATATGGAAAATATCAACCCGACGCGAGTGACGAGAATCAATCCCTTTTTAAAATCGAAGAAAAAGCCAATATTAAGTCATACCATGGCAATATCAACGCACTAAAGCTCATCCAATGGTTGCAACACCTCAAAGTTTATTTCAACGTCCATCAGATTGAGGAAGGGGAAAATATCTCATTTGCACAACTGAAATTAGAGGGCCATGCACTAAATTGGTGGGAGAACCACATTGAAACCTTGAGGTTAGAGGGAGAAACTCTAGTGACTAAATGGGAATATTTCAAAACCCTTAGTAAGTCACAGTTTTATCCCATTGGGTACATGGACCCATGGGTTTGGTGACATTACTTCAAGAAAAATCCAGGCCATAAGGAGTACACCACAAATTTTAGAAATATGGCAATAATTTTGGGTATCTCTCCAAAGATCCGAGATGTACTCCTCAAGTATTTGGGGGTATGCATCGCCATCTACATGAGAAAGTAATTAAGTTCAATCCCAAATTTTTGGACGAGGCTTGTGTATAGGCACAATACCTGGAGAACATAGGCTTGAAGACAGTGCAATCAAGCATATCAAAGTAGAAGGAACAAAAGGATGCTTCTAAGGAGGGAAAGAATATAAAAGCGGAAAATATAACAAGACGACAACAACAACACATTAGTGCAAAGATCCTAGCAACCACTGAAACCACTGCAAAATCGATGGCCATATAGAGGAAAAATGTTGGAAGTTTCATCCAGAGCTAAACCTGAAGAAAAATAAGAAAGATAACAAGAAGAAGAATCTCGTGGCCACTAATTTGAGCAACCAAGTTGAAAGAAGCTTGGATGTGGATGATAAGTTCACCTATAGTTTAGTAAAAAAGGAGGTGAATTTGAGTAGGCTTTGGCAACAAGAAGAGAAAGAAATGACCAAACTCTTTGATATAAAATGAATAGGTCAAGAAGACAAAGATTAATGCTCTACTTGACTCAGGATTGTAGGTGAATCTCATTGCAGTCAAGTTGGTCAAGAAGTTTGGGCTAGAAGTTCATGATCATCCAAACCCATATCCTTTGGGATGGGTAAATAAGGATGCAGAGATGAAGGTAACAAAACAGTGCAAAATTAGATTGCTATTAGTGTTGATTTTATTCATGAACTAGATCTAGATGTGGTTCCCCTTAATGCCTATGGAGTCAGGTTTGGGATTCCATACATATACATGCATGATGCAATATTCATGAGGAGAGCCAACTAGTACCAACTCGTCAAGGATGGAAAAATTTTCGTCATCAACACACATAAAGGAAAGTAAAAAAATTCACTAGATATTGCCAACCAAGCCAAGAAATTGATCAGTTCTAGCAGTAAGTATGTGTTGCTTTTTAAGAGAAAGTCAACCTGTAGAGGAGTTAATAAGAGGTAATGCATCCTTGGAGGGGTATACTAAGAAACATAAACAACAATTGGAGTTGTTTTTACAGGTATGCATGGATGTGTTCTGAGATCTTAAAGGGTTACCACCCACAATATAAGTGGAGCATGAGATCCAACTATTTCTAGACTCCCCATTGCCAAATATTGGGTTGTACAGGAAGTTTGTTATAGAAGCAAGTGAGGTGAAGAAACAATTGCAACAGCTACTGAAACAGGGTGTCATTCAACCGAGTACATCACCATGTCAGTTAACCATCATCATTATGCTAAAGAAGGATGGGACTTGGCATATGTGTATAGATTATAGGGTGTTGAACAAAATCAAGCTTAAGAAGAGATACCCCCTGACCAGGATAGATGATTTGTTGGATTAGTTGTAGCAAGAGAAATACTTTAGCAAGTTGGACTTGAAGTCTGGATATCACTAAATGAGAGTCAAAGAAGAAGATACATGGAAGATCACCTTCAAAACTAGGAAAGGTTTGTATGAGTGGTTAGTTATGCCATTTGGCCTATGAAATTTGCCAGCTACATTTATGAGATTAATAAAAGATGTACGACACCCTTTTATAGATTCATTTGTTATTTTATATTTGGATGATATATTGATATATATTGCTACCTCGGAGGAGCATATTTCACATTTGACACAGGTGTTGGAACATTGGAGAAGCACCAACTACTAGCAAATCTCAAGATGTGTGAGCTTGTTCATTAGTCTTTGGTGTATTCGAGGTATGTTATAAGTGGACAAGAGCTAAATATATATCCTTCCAAGATGGAGGCCATCATGAAATGGTTGGTTCTTAACAATTTTTGTGAGGTCAGGAGTTTCAATGGGGTAACACAGTACCTGAGGAAATTCATAACCTCATTTTCAACATTCATAGCATCATTATATTGTTTGTCATCTATATTGATGCATTTACAGTGGAAAAAGTGGAGGAATCGGTTGACAAGACTATTTTTACCTGTGGTACTGAGTTTTGTGAAAGAGAGCCAAAACCTTCAGGGAGCATTTTGATTCATCGAACAACGCTTTTTGGGGGTAAAACTTTGACTCTTTTGCATGCTCCTTTACATATTAATTTACATAGAGATATTTCCAATTAATCAAGAAGCATGTCAATCGAAATCCATATGCAAAAGTTATGTCACTCAAAAGTTGACTTTCCTATTTTCACACCTATAGTTCGATAGTATGCTGCATCATCCCCCATTATTCATGGAAAAGGGGCTAGCCACATGTTTTTGATGCAAACAAATCAAGAAGAGTCTAATTTGTAACTATAGTGAAGAGTTGACGTAGTCAAACTTAACCACGAGTAAGCTACCACACTGTGTATTAACTGGACCACTAGGAGGAAGAGGCATTCCATTATTTGGAGGGAATTTTGTTTCATATATTAGCAATGATAGTCAGAAGAGTTAGGAGTGTTGGGTCTCCAAAATGTCATCTATGTTTACCCACATTTCCATCATTTTACCCTCATTGCATAACTCTATAGCCCCATAACCTTACATTAAGTAATCAACTTCATCATTACATGGGTTTATCATTATAATTTTGAAAGTCATTAATTTTAAGTATTATAAGTGAACTTGTGATTAAATGTTAGGAAATTAACATATTTTCATTTATATCTAAAAATGATATGTGTTTTGTGATATTGTAGGCCTAATTGGACATTTTAGAAGGGTCCTACTTTGCCATCTAACCACAAATTCAAATTTCAAATTCCAATTCATGAGGATTTGTGGAATAAATATAGAAGATGCGGATCATTAACTATGCACATCCAAAGGAGAAGAATCATGGAGGAGAGGATTTGTATCTTACAGTTTTTAGGAGATTGTTGTAACCACAGGATATAAATGTGGATTTAAGGAGAGATCTAAGGATTTATATTTATTGTATAGTTATCCTCATTTTTTGTGTAAATAGGAGTGCACCCTTCATACAAAGGATTGTTAGTTGTTAGATACAAGTTAGAGGTTATGAGTGTTAGTGTTAGTTGCTAGTTGCTAGCTGGAGGTTCCAAGTTCCATCCATGTGGTTTGTAAAGTGAGGAGAGAGAATTGTTGTAATATCTCGAAACTCATTTTATGAATTACATATTTCCACTTTGATCTCTAAGATGTGATAGCTTGTTTAGTGTGCTTGTTAAGGAACGAAGGGCCCCCATCAACCACAATTTGCACATCTTTGTACATATTGGTAACATAGTGTAGTTATTTTATTTCATTTCTTTTCATCAAATATGTTTTAATTTAATGAATGTGTTCTTTTCCATTCAATCAGTGTGATTTCATTTCAATAGGTGTGAGTGTGATTTTCTTTCTAGCAAGTGTGATTTCAATTATGCAAGTGTAATTTCATTTATTGAAGTGTGGTGTGATTTCATTTATGTAAGTGTGATTTCAATTTTTCTTATGTTTGGTTTGGATTAGGTTGATTTAATATGTTTTTTAATTAGTTTTAAATTGAATTAGATTAATATAATATAAAAAATAACCACGTAGTACATTTAGTACAGGTATACCTCGTTAGATTATGAAACCCTAGGTTGAAAAATTAAATGACAAGGATTTAACTCACAATTAAATCACCCAACATTTTGGCATCGTTTCTGGGGAGGTATACATAGGTGTTTATTTTGAAGTTTAGACAACTCATTATAGTTGCATTCATTCTTAGATACATAATTAAAATCATATTAAAATAATTTTGCATATTAGATTTCAATAATTTTTCAATACTTTGTACTGATCCGTGTGCACGATAGGAGTTATCAACCAGTTGGAGTAATTTACAAACAATTGAGAGTTTGAAGAATTTTCTTCCAAGAACTTTCCCGAATATTAGCAACAACTAGGATATCTGCGTCTCAAGAAGAGTATATTTTAACTGCATGCAGAAACTTGTCTATCTCTCCACCTCCACACGAAGGTCTTCAGTTCTCTTTTGATTCCTCTTGTCAATTGGTTGAAGAGACTTAGAATCATGTAATACTTTTGATGGGGAAAAACTAGTAGAATATAAGATTGAGGAATGCATAATAAATAAGGAGGATATTCAATGTGATTTAAACCAAGAAATGAATCAATGTCATGGCCTTATTGAAATACGGTTCCAATCAAGGATAAAGTCACATTAATCTTGCATTCTTTCTTACTTATTAATTGCATTATCAAAACAACCAGTTTTTCATGCTTTTATGTATTTTAATGCATTTTTTAAAAACTAAGCATGGATATATTTTTAATCATGTTACACTGGAAATATGCATACATTTGATTAATTCCTCTATTTCCAGTAGATTAGAGTAGGATAGACTCAATGAATAAAAACCAAGTATGGTCATGTGTTTTTTTTAGCTTTTTAAGTTAGATTTCATTTTGTTTTAAATTTTATTTAATAGTGGTGTAGTAAGAGCCACTTAGCTCACTAATCATTTGCATGAAGATGTAGAAAGAGAAGGAATATTTGAGAAGGAGGATAATAAAAAAGAGTTTTGAGCGTCACAATCTGAATTTAGAAATCAAATCCTTTAAGTTTGTATTTTTAATTTCACATTCCAAATGAATAAAGAGTTTCAATATTGATGATTATGCTCTCTTATTGTGCTCTCTACGAATTGGAAGATTAGAAAAGAAAATCGAACAAAGTTAGTTTTAAAAATTTTCAATAAAAATTAGATAAGAGATCTAAATTCACAATCAAAAGTATAATTTTATGCCTTTATAAGCTCAAACAATAAAACTAATTTCTCAAATGGATCCAAAACTACCAAAAATCCTATTTTGACTCTTTTTACACCTCATTTGGCCAAAAATTGAGAAAGACATCATTGTTTTACGTTTTTTCCCAATTATGTTGTTTATAATCCTACAATTCGACCGAAACCCGACATGTGCACCCAGAAAATTAGAACGATGCACAAATATGGCTTTCTTGACTAGCCGTCGAAATTTTAGGATGGTTGAAATTAGCCCTAGGGCCAAAAATCTTGGTCATGTGGTGCCATGCCACCGCATGGAGTGCTAAAAATCAGGGGATAATCCCCATTCCTTCGCTGACACCTTTAACTGAAGCACCTGGTCATATGTGGTTTCATGGGACTGTGGGCTGGGCTAGGTCCTAGCCCTCAAATCACGCCCATGGTCCTATAGTGCTAGGATGTCCAAGGACTAGGGCTTAGCCCCGACTCCCTCCCCAAAAGGCACTTATGTTTAACCTTAAATAAAGGTTTAGGAGCTATATTTAACAAGTAATAACATAGTGGAGTTGGTAAAGCGCTTTGTTGTTAGTCAAAAGGTCATGGGTTCAATCCATGGGGAGATTGTTTTCCCTCTTATGAAATTTTGTCTCCCACAAGGATGCCACGTGGCAACCAATGGTTGATCCACATGGCACTTCCTTATTGGCCCACCGTAGTAAAACCATTGACCAATGAAAAGCAATCACGTGTCTACCAGTCAAACAGTGCCAAGTGTCAAACACCCATTGGCCAATGAAGGTCCAATAAAAACTTTCCAAGTGTCATGACCTAGTCAGTGTATAGACTACTGACTGGGCATTCCTGCAACTCAAAAATTCATTTTTTTCGTTATTTCACAAAACAATCAGAACATGATTCCGAGAGCATCCAAATTTAGATTTTAGTGAAACAAAGTGTGTTGGATTCAGAATGATGTTATACATGCTTTAAAATTTGTTTCAAAATGATCTAAAATTTTTGAATTTTTAGCATCTTCTTGATCCACGATATCATGGACAAGGGTGGAGATATTTAAAATACAACTTCAATAGTTGAAAAAACAATGTCTGAGTCTAAATGCAAGTTGTAAAAGTGGCAAGGCAATGCAATGATTCATATTTCTGGTAGTTGCAAAATTGACACAATTCAGTAGCTTACGCAAATTTGGTTTATGGTCTATTAATGAAGCATTAAGTGTGTGGATAAGATGTCTCAAGCTCAAAATTAGTTAGAAATTCAATGAAGAAGTCACCAACAAAAAATAACAAGTGATCCATGGTACTGATCAGGTAAAAGTGCATTTAATTTTTCGTTCTTGAATTTGTTTTATTAAAATTATTTTTGCGTTTTTTTTATATATAAAATGAAGAGGGACTAATTATCTCTATCTTTTGATAGTCTTCCATTTTATTGCAGAAAGATTGCTAAGCTTTTGCAGGTTCCATGAAAATTAAGGAAGAGGAAACTATATGCATAAGTGCCTTTTTAAAGAGAAAGATTCTTTTAGAAGAACGTGATCATTTAATGTAAAATCAGATCCACTACACCATTGATACTAACCACATAACAATTTTACCATTGCTACACATTTTAATCATGTAGTAGATCCATAATTGTCCATCTCCCTACTACCAAAAACTCATTTCCCTTGCAATATACATACTTTCTTGTGTCATTTTCACTCACCCTTAACCCAAAAATAAAGTCATTCAACTCCCTTAAAAATTTGAGTCATCCCATTTCCCTTCTCCTTTCTGTCAAATAAACCTTGCTTCATTGCAAATTTTCCATTTATAGTCTTTCAAATTATTATTTCATACCTACGTTAGATGATGGAGGATTCATTAAGGCCTCTCTTATAACAAGTTTTTACCCATCTACTCTGACACACCATATGGGAACAAAAATAGAGATCTTTCAAGTACCTTGAGGCTTTCATGCCTTAATGGCAATTTCTCTCACCAATAAATAGTGGGAATACATCAATGTCCCATCTTTGTCAAATCTTATAGGTGACTCGACTACGAAAAATTTATTCGTACCTAGTAAGATGTACTTAGGCATACTGACTCTCATTGACATCAACGGTGAGTAGTCTCGTGTTGGTTAATGCCAATAATTAATGGCCAATAATCCAACAATTTATTTTCTATGTTCGATATCGACACATTTATTCACATAGAGAAGAATTATGCCATCGAGTGGGAATGAATGAATACTACATGATTTCAGCAGTTTGCAGCAGGATTCAATTCAACAACCATACCAATAAATATTCCAATCTCATCCTCAAATTATACAACAAAGGGAAAGAAGAAACATATCAAATTCTCTTACTTCATATTCCATGATCCAACAACAACAACCATACTCTTTGATATACATATCTTTTCCAACTTCCAAGTAGGTGCAGATATGTAATTTTTTAATTTTTAATCATGTAATTCCTTAAATGCTAAAATTGCGATTTTGGAAGATCCCTCACCACATTCAAATTTCCTTTCTAATTTGCAAGAAAAATAAAAACACCTTAAGTTGGGGGGAATGGATATTCATATTTCATGCCACATGTCACATTTAATTTCATCCTAACTAACATATTTTCCCCAAATCAACTATTATTGCATTTTTATTCAAAAAGTTTATATGTTTTGCAATGATCAATTGATGAGCACATTAAATGAATAACAATCACTATGGGACTTAAAGTGGAATTATCAATGTTTTAAAGTATTTTTATGTAGCAATAATAACAAAAGTATTTTTACACAAGAACCAATACTCATAAAATTTTGATTATCACACAAGAACCAACCATAAAAAAAATATGTTGTAGTTAAATGTATTTCAATGTACTCTTTGCAAAAATAACAAAGCGTTGTCAAATGATATGATCATGCAAAGCTAAAAGAGAATTAATACAAAGCCAAAGCTCATAAAGCTGAAAAACATTTCAAGAAGATAAACTTATGATATGATTAAGTGAATCAATGCAATAATTGCATGAGGACACACAACATCTTCAGTTGGGGGGTATGTCAAAATGTCATCTACTTTAACCCACATTTCCATAATTTTACCTCGATTCGGTAACTCTATAGCCCCATAAGATTACATTAAGTAATGATTTTCATCATTACACGAGTTTATCATTATTATTTTCCAAGTCATTGATTTTAAGAATTATAAGTGATTTTGTGATTAAATGTCATGACATTAACATATTTTCATATATATATCTAAAAGTGTTATCAGTTTTGTGATATTATAGGCCTACTTGGAGATTATAGAAGGGTCCTATTTGGCCATACAACCACAAATTAGAATTTAAAATTCCAACTCATGAGGATTTATGGAATAAGTATAGAAAATGTGGATCATTAACTATGCACATCCAAAGGAGAAGAATCATGGAGGAGAGGATTTTGAGAGGATTTATATGTTACATTTTTTAGGATATTGTTGTAACCACAAGAGATAAATGTGGATTTAGCGAGAAATCTAAGGATGTATATTTATTGTATAGGTATCCAATATTATTTTATAAATATGGGTGCACCTTTCATGCGAAGGATTGTCAGTCATTAGATGCAAGTTAGAGGTTGTGAGTGTTAGTGTTAGTTGTTAGTTGCTAGTTGGAGGTTCTAATTTCCATCCATGTGGTTTGTAAATTGAGGAGAGAGAATGTTTGTAATATATTGTAACTCATTTTATGAAATACACACTACCACTTTGATCTCCAAGGTGTGATAGTTTGTTTAGTGTGCTTGCTGAGGAATGAAGGCCCCCCATCAATGGCATTTTTCACACCTTTGTACACATTGGTAACATAATGTAGTTATTCTATTTTGATTTCTTTTTAGCAAGTGTGTCTTCATTTTATGCAAGTGGGATTTTCCTTTCAGTGAGTATGATTTCATTTTAGCAAGTGTGGGTGTGATTTTCTTTCCAACAAGAGTGATTTCAATTCTGCAAGTGTGATTTCAATTTCAAGCAAGTGTGATTTCAATTTCTTTATGTTTTTTTTGGCTTAGGATGATTTAATATGCTTTGTAATTAGTATTAAATTACATTAGATTAATCTAATTCGAAAAATAACCACCTAATACATATAGTACAGGTATACCTCGTCAGTTTATGGAACCTCGGGTTGACAAATTAAATGACAAGGATATGACTCACAATTAAATCACCAAACAAGGAGGTAGAGCACAAATAGAGGATATCTACACTTTAGTATCTCACGGGTCACAAACATTACTTCTTTGTACCTGTAGCCTTATTTTCCAAACAAAGAAAGAGAGTGAAGTGGCCTCATCTTCGAGGTGGGATATCTCCTGAAAGGGTTTCCCATAGCATATTTTGTGTCTTATGTGTGTGTGAGCTTATTTTGTCATTCTCTACTTTTTTGCATAATTTCCATTCACATTCATGCATTAATTATAGTAAAATCTATAGATCTAGAAATTAAATAAAACTGTAATAATGTAGAATTTTGGATTTTTAATATAATATTGTTAGATGTGTTGTAAAAAACTGTGTAGTGGAATATCCATGACAGTTTACGGATCAATAGTATAGATTTCCACTTAAATTCACCTTATTGTTGAAAAATGGTTTGAAAAGTATATTGAAATTCACATTGTGGTTATATGGTCCTCGAAATTAATTTTAGATATGTACACAAAAAATTATTGTTGATTTTTCTCAAATGCAAGGAGAAAATATCATAATATCAAATTGCCAATTCCTCAAATTCCAACTCATTCCATATTTCTTAGAGTCCTTTGTGAAGTTCTCCCTTCCATCTCTAGTAAATTTAGATTTTATTTATATTTCGATTATCTATCTTTTTTTTTTTTTAATCCATGTCAATTTCAATAAAAATGTATCCAAATTTGCAGGATCCTGCTTTAGAATCAAGTTCAAATGTATAAAATATTCCACTAGTTCAAAAACATTAGAAGCTCTTAAGAGGAGAAACATACCACAATTAGTTGGTAGTTGACAATGGACAACCACTTTACCATGTCGCAATCCTGGCCAACGACGATAATAATTCTTTGGTATAATGTAATTTCAACAAAGCAATTTCATTGTGCTTAGTAATATCATTGATGTACTAATGCTTAATATTTTTTGAAATTATGATTCCAGTGATGATAAGCGACGCACCTACCATCTTTTAGTGCACCCACTACAATGTCAAATCGAGAGAAGGCTACATTAAGAGCATAACTCGAAGAGGAATGATGCTAAGCATACTTGAATCAATCACCTATTCACTTCCCACTACATCCAAATTCACCAATTAGGATTGACTATAACAATAGTAATTCTTCATCACAAGTTGGTAATGGAGGCAATCAAATAGAACGATGAAGACAATGGATGCATCATTAGAACGATGGAGACAATGTTGTTGGATGCGTCATTAGAATGATGAACTAGGGGATGATTCTCATATCACTAATAACTTATTTAAACACCTAAAATATGCTTCCACTAGTCCAAAGAATCTAGTCAAAGTCTATTCAGCTAGACGCAACAATGTTACTATAAAAAAATCTCACCTAAGTTTTTTAAATTGAACAATAGGTTGAATTTTATAGATAAAATTAAAAGATTATTTTTATATATTTTTAAATAATATTATTGATAATTGTTTATTGGTTTCATTTTCTTATTTATTAATTTAAATATTAGAAATTTAAAAAATAATTATAGTTAAAATTTGAAGATAGATAATAATTTTAAAATCATATTTTAAATTATATATATATATATATATATATATATATATATATATATATATCTATATATATATATATATATATATATATATAGATATATACATACATACATACATACATACATACATACATACATACATATTAATGATGTTTCATTCATAATTATTACTAATAAATAAACTTTAATTTATTACATTTATAAAATCAAGTTAAGTGTAATATTATTTTTATAATCCAATATTTTATGATCATTTTTTTAATTATAGTCGATTTTATGAATGAATTATATATTTTAATTTTAATGTAAATATTTTTGAAATTTTAATTTAATGATTATGTGTTGCAATAATTTTTTTTAAAATAAATTGCAAAGATTAGTTAGATATTGTATAACTTGTGTATTATAACTATAGCTCACAACTTTCTCATTCTATTCTTGACTATGACTAGAAAGGTAGTTTTGTTTAGTGATTTGTATAATTTAATTGTGTGTAAAATTGATTTTGTTTTGTAGTGACTATTTTTTAGACATGTTTTATAAACATTTATTTATTTATTTATATGTTTTCTATAGGCATGGACTTTGCAAGTTGCAACTCCTGTTTAAATAAGAATTTAGTTAGAATGAATATGTATGCACTACAAGTTGCAGCCCTTGTTCGAATAAGAATTTAGTTAGAATGAATATGTATGAACTACAAGTTGCAGCCCTTGTTCGAATAAAAATTTAGTTAGAATGAATATGTATGAACTATCTATGCAATAGAAAAATATTTATGGTAATTTAACAATTATAGTTTCAACCATATTGAACTTTGTAATTATAAAAATATATTTGACTTTTTTCTAAAGTAAGTCATTTTGCACGTAATTTCATATATGAAATTTTGATATAAGTTCACCAATACATAATTTATAATAAATATAATTTCATAAAATTAAAAATCATGATGATAAACATCTAAAAAAACCAAAAATAAATATAATCTCATAAAAATAAACATTGTGATGATAACCATCAAACATTATCTAATTATATACTCCTCTAGCACATATAAAAGTCATTAGTTAGCACACAAATCTAATAATGTAACCGGATATCATTATCGTGATAACATCTAACAAAACAAAAGCATTGTCTAACATCATCACCACGCACATCTTTAAATATAGATCTCATGCGAAATAACTGTTATAACATACATATCTATCTTCAAGCACATTGAATGAATATATCTATTGTTGGAATTTGACAACTAATTGTAAATATGAGTAAAATAGTATTTTACTGCCAAGTTTGTTTTATAATGAAAACTGTTATGTAACAAAAGAGCCTCCTATAAAATGATGAATGCGTGAACTGTTGTAATGAGGAGAATCATTATTGGTTTAATAGAAAATCCAATCCCTTGCCCCGTGGATGTTTCCTTGACACCCTGTCAAGGTTTTACCACATAAAAATCTTGTGTTTTTACCATTGAGTGTCATTTAGTTTTTCAGTTATATATTTCTTTGTTTATTAACTCCTCTGCCAACAAGTGGTATTAGAGCAATCTATTGGGTGAGCAGGACAAAGGCAGCCTCAAGAAATAAAGTCATCCATCGAAGAGAAGCATACTACCGCTGAGAGAAACTGTCACAGAGAGAGGAGCTGTTGAGCTGAGTTTCTATTTAAGAGGAAGCTGCGTGATTTCTTGAAGTCCTATTTCTTGAAGATAGCTCCCATCATTCTTGAAGATAGTTGGAGTCCAAGAGACAAAGCCACCAGTTTCTTTAAAACCTATAGCACACAATAGTTATTTGATGAAAGTCGCCAACTCAGCGATGATTTGAATGAAAAGCCACCATTATATATTTTTTCAGTCATGCCGAGAGGAGGAAGAGAACTGTTGATCACTACTACCATTGAGGAAGAATGCTGCCACCCATTTTTCAAAGAAATCTGCCAGTGTCGAAGACAGACCCATAGAGCGTATTTTTTTGTTGTTCACCTGCTCGAGTCCGCTAAAGTTCGCTGGAGGAACAACATATTTTCTGTGGGTTTGGTGAAAATGAAGACTGGGTAATTTTAATTTTAATTTTGATAGAAGATCAGAAAGGAAAAAAAAGTGTTGAATGTAGATTTTTTTTTTTTTTTTTTTTTGGGGTTTCTTTAGTTGAGAAAAAAAAAAAGGAAGGATTTTTTTTTTTAAGGAGCAGTGAAACTATTTTTTTTTTCTCAAGTAACTAAAAATTCTGGAAATTTTTGCGTCAATTTCATAACATTTTTATTTTATTTTTTTATTTTTTAAATTGAGTCAAGAAGAAGAAAGAGAATCAATATTTGTTCATAGAAATTGAAAGTAAAAGTGAACCCTTAGTTGGAAGAACCCAAGGAAGAAAATCTAGAAACAATTTTTTTTAAACCCTATAGGAAGAAAATGGCCAAGATGTTGAATGCAAAGTTCGAGGTGGAGAAATTCACTGACAAGAATAACTTTTCTCTATGGAAACTGAAAGTTAAGGATTTTCTTGTGCAACAAGGGTTGTGCAAAGCTCTGGACGAGGCAAATAAGAAACCTGCTAGCATGACAGATTTGGACTGGGAGGACTTGGATGCCCGAGCTATCAATACCATCAGGTTATGCCTCGAGGATGAAGTTATTTTCAACATTGTTGAAGAGAGTATAGCTGCAGGTTTATGGGAAAAACTGGCAAATCTATATGTGACAAAGTCATTCACCAATAGAATTTATTTGAAAAGAAAATTGTACAGTCTTCACATGAAGGAGGGTACAAAAGTTGCAGAACATTTAAATGTTTTTAATACACTTATATGCCAATTATCAGATATGGAAGTTAAAATTCATGAAGAAGATAAAGCTCACCTTGTTGTGTTCTCTGCCCGAGTCATGGGACCACTTCGTAACTTCAATCAGTTTGAGCACTACTGATTCTTTGAAATTAGAATTAGTTGTAGGAGCTCTCTTATATGAAGAAGTACAAAGGAAATCCAGTACTGAGACAATTGAACCAGAAGCCATGATAGCCAGAGAATGGTCAAAGGGGAGAGGAGAAAAAACAAGGGGGTCTTCCCGATCGGAATCAAAGGGAAAGAAGTGTAAGGAAAAATGTTTGCACAACAATAAAATTGGACACCATAAAAAAGATTGTTGGAAACGAAAAGGGTCTGATAACCCAAAGAAAGAAGAAAATCATGTTGATTCAGGTATTATAGATGAAGTTTTATCTGCTAAAGAATTATTTATAATAGATGAAAATTTACCTTTATGTAATGTTTCTCACGATTTTAGAAGTTGGTTGTTAGACTCTGGTGCTTCTCATCACATGTGTCCACACAGAAATTGGTTTACTTCATATGAAGATGTAAACGATAGTTCTATGTTTATGGGAAATAATGTATCATGTCAGACTATTGGGATGGGAAATATCAGGATTAAAATGTATGATAACACAATTATAACATTAACTAGTGTTAGACATGTACCTGAATTGAAGAAAAAATTGATTTCTTTGGGAGTGTTGGAGTCGGATGGTTATAAGTTTACAAGTCAGAATGGAGTGTTGAAAGTCTCTAAAGATGCCCTAGTTGTTATGAAAGCAGAAAAGGTCGGAAATCTTTACAGACTCAAAGGAAGTACTCAAGTCAGTGACGTAGTGATTGTGTCAGAGAAAGAAGAAGAAGGTACTTACCTCTGGCATCAGCGATTGGGTCACATGAGGAAGAAAGGTCTTCAGGTACTCATGAAACATAAATCACTTCCTGATTTGAAATCCTTGAAGTTGGATTTTTGTAAACATTATGTGTATGGTAAATAGTGTAAAAAAATATTTAAAATTGAAAGTCATAATAGTAAAAAAAAAATTAGACTATATTCATTCTGATCTGTGGGGACCATCTCCTGTTGTATCATATGGAGGTGATCTATATTTTTTAACGTTTATTGATGATTTCTCCTGTAAAGTTTGGGTCTCTATGCTTAAAAAGAAATTTGATGTATTCAATGTCTTTTAACAATTTAAAGCAATGGTAGAAAAAAGAATAGAAAATCAATTAAATGTTTAAGAACTGACAATGGTGGTGAATTTACTTCTATCGAATTTGAACAATACTGTAAGGATGAAGGAATTGTTAGACACAAAACTGTTGTTTATACTCCTCAACAAAATGGTGTTGGTGAACGTATGAATCAGACTCTTATGGAAAGATCCAGAAGCATGATCAGCAATGCTAACCTGCAAAAGGAGTTGTGGGTAGAAGAAATATCCACTACTTGTTACTTAGTTAACATATCACCTTGAGTAGCAATTAAATGTAAAATTCCTGAAGAAGTTTGGTCAGGTCAGTCTTGTGATTATTCACATTTAAGGATATTTGGTTGTGATGCTTATGCTCTTATTCCTAAAACTTAGCGTTCAAAATTAGATCCAAAATCGAAAATGTTATGTCTTTGTTGTGTATGACTATGCGGTGAAAGGGTACAGGTCATTGGATCCGACGTCACAGAAGATAGTCATTAGTGGAGATGTAACATTTGATGAATATTCTCTTTTAAAATCAATTGTTGAAATAATTGGACAGTAATAGGTATCGCCAAATCAACAAATTTAGTTGGAGGCTATATCTTTCTGTGAAATTCAAAAGGAAGAAGAGACTCGTGGAGGAAAAAGTGTTGAAGATACAAAGGAAGCTGTTGAAGTTTTTGAACCAATTCAACAACCAATCGCTCTAAGAAGGTCTACAAGGGAAAGAAAAACTCCCAAAAGGTATGAAGATTCTACTTCATCTTTTGCTTTGATAACTGAAGATGGGGAACCTTCTTATTATCAAGAAGCACTAGATGATACAGATAGCAAAAAATGGAAAATGGCTATGGAAGAAGAAAAGGATTCCTTAGCGAAGAACAATACCTGGGATCTTGTAGAACTTCCTAAAGAGAGAAGTGTTGTTGGATGAAAATGGGTCTTCAAATTGAAACAAAAAGTTGATGGAAGTATCGAAAGGTATAAGGCGAGACTGGTAGCAAAGGGTATTCTAAGGTTGAAGGTATCGACATTCATGAGATTTTTTCACCTGTTGTAAAACTTGTTTCTATTCGTACTGTGTTGGAACTAACTGCATTACTTAACCTTGAGTTAGAATAGTTAGATGTTAAAACAACTTTTCTACATGGTGATTTGGATGAAGTGTTATATATGGAACAGCCAGAAGGTTTTGTACAAGGTCATAGCAGAAGATTAGTTTGCAAGCTCAAGAAATCATTGTATGGTCTGAGGCAGTCTCCCAGGCAATGGTACAAGAAGTTTGACTCCTTCATGGTGAGCCAAAACTTTATTAGAAGTGAATATGATCATTGTGTATACTTCAAGAGTTTCAATGGAATATTCATTATCTTAGTTTTGTATCTTGACAATATGCTTATTGCAAGCAAAAGCATGGAAGAGATCAATAGGTTAAAGGCTCACCTCTCTAGAACGTTTGATATGAAGGATCTTGGAGCAACAAAACATATCCTGGGCATGGAGATACATAGAGACAGGAAAAAAGATAAGCTTTGGTTATCATAGCAGAAGTATGTGGAAAGAGTACTTGAAAAGTTCTATATGAACAATGTGAAACCTGTTAATGTTCTATTCACTTCCCATTTTAAGATTTCTTTGGTTTTGAGTCCTAGAACTCATGATGAAAAGCAGTATATGTCTCATGTACCATATGAAAATGGCGTAGGCAACTTAATATATGTGGTGGTCTCTACAAGATCTGACATTTCACATGCAGTTGGAGTTTTCAGCACGTTCATGGCAAATCTAGGTGAAGAACATTGGTGAGTAGTGAAATGGGTGCTTCGATATCTAAGAGGCAGAAGCGATCATTGCATCATATTTAATGATAGTGAAGAATCAGTCTGTGGATATGTAGATCCCGGTTATGCAGGTGATTTGGACAAAAGCATATCTACTACAGGTTATGTCTTTACCCTTGCAGGTGGAGCAATTAGTTGGATGTCAAAAGCTTCAAGAAATAGTTGCGTTGTCCACTACCGAAGCAGAATATATAGCTTCTTCAGATGCTAATAAAGAAGTAATCTAGTTAAAGGGTATACTTGATGAGATTGGAAGGATGCAAGAGAAAGTGAATGTACTCTGTGATGGTTAGAGTGTTATTCACTTGGCTACAAATCTAGCTTATCACAGCAAGACCAAGCACATTGATGTAAGATATCATTTTCTGAGACATGTGATTGACGATGGAAAAGTAGCTCTCAAGAAGGTCCATACACTAGAGAATTGTGTAGACATATTCACGAAACCAGTTATAGTAGAGAAGTTGCGATGGTTTAGCTTCTCTTGGCTTGCAGAAGAGATGATGAATGAGAATGGGCAAGGGATTAGGAAAATTGTTGTCAAGGTAGAGTTTGTTGAAATTTGACAACTAATTGTAAATATGAGTAAAATAGTATCTATTGCCAAGTTGGTTTTATAACGGAAACTGTTATATGTAACAGAAGATCCTCCTATAAAATGATGAATGGATGAACTATTGTAATGAGGAGAATCATTATTGGTTTAATAGAAAATCCAATCCCTTGCGCCATGGATGTTTCCTTGACACCTTGTCAAGGTTTTACCATGTAAAAATATTGTGTTTTTACCATTCAGTTTCATTTAGTTTTCAGTTATATATTTCTTGGTTAGTTAACTGCGCTGGAAACATCTAACATGACCTAACAATATACACATCAAGACCAACATATAAAAATTTATAATGTGAAATGATATATGCTATATTGGTATTCAAATTTTCTGAAATGAAAATCCTATTGATATTGCTGTCCTTATTTGGCATGTTGATTGCTATCGTATTTTGTCTCCCAAACAATTCTAATGCCATGATTATGTCTTATAATAATTAAAAATGTGTTATTCTTGTCATTACTTGGCATTTTCATTGCTATCCTATTTTATCTGCCAACCAATTCCAAAATCAAGGCTATGTCTATCAATTATGTTGCCAAATGAAATGTATTATAAAGGTATCAAATGTGATCTGTTCTAGGAGTGTGAATGTCAGCGTTCCTTTAACATGATGTTGACGTTGCTAAGGGTATGATGTTCATAATTCCACACTTGTTAACCGTAAAGGTGATGCACAGCTAAGTTATGACCAAAATAAAAGAAAGCTAAAATAATTTTAAGGACAATTGTTTAGAGTCCAAATTATTCAAACAATAGCACTAAAAGCGTGCAAACTTAGCAACTGCATGAATAACAAGAAACAAGAAGAAAGAATTAGTGGCTGATTAGAATGTCTTGCATTGATGACTTAAGGAGACAAAGAAAATAATGACAAAAGGGCATCTCTGCAAACGTTCATAGCAGTTTACAATCTTCATTGGTTCAGGTAGCCATGTTCCTTGGATCTAATTATTATGTCAAATATGTAGCTTTCCTAAACTTGGGTGTGCAAATGTGTTTATACGCAAATTTTTCTCTTTCCTGAAATCATCTTATCTTAATAATCATATAATTTATTATAAATTAATTCTTTTCATTGAATGAAAAATATAACAAAAGATTTAATTCCTTCATGTAAAGGAAAAAATTACTTTTTAACATTTTATAGAAAATTAAAATGGGCAATTTCTTGGTTGAATAGGAGTGTATTTAATAATTTAAATGAAACCAACAATACATTACTATAAAACACTTTTAAGATGGGAATTAATTCAACTTCTAATAACAAAGATTTTTTGGATAACATATTTTCCATTGCATTATTTTTTTGTGACCATTTTAAATGAAAGACTTTTAAGTTAATGCTTCCATTGAACCAACACACAAGGAATTTTGAATCGCCATACAATATGAATAATTTTAGCTACTTCCAAAGGGAAATCCTAATGACACACCACATACCAAGGATGTAATTGTAAAATTTGTGCCCTTGTAAATATATAGTTTTCATTTATTCATCAAACTCTAGGAAAATAAAATGACTATACTTGCCCCACAAACATCATTTTTACTCGCCACATCGAAGAAACTCCACATTATACTAGTTGGAAGATCTACATCTCTAATAAGTTTGCTCTTGCATTATGTGCAATAGCTTTGGAGAAGAAAACCACGTCTTCAAACAAACATTTGTTTAGTCTTATCGAAATTCCTCACAATACATGTTTGTTTAGCCCTATCCAAATTCCTCACAATACAAAGACCCTAAGGAGTTTAAGGGGAGAAGAAATAGGCCTCTGATTCCAAGTATATAGACACTTTTCAACCAAGCGTCCATTTCTCCATGCATCCATTAAAAAAAGAGAAAACTACCTTCCAAATGTAAATTACAAAAGGATAGTGAATAAATAAATGAGTAATGGACTCCTCATTTATTTGACATAGAAGAAAAAATCAGAGACCTACTCATCCTAGCTTAACAAGAATATCAAAATTCAATATTTTTCCATCCAATAAAAACAAAATGAAAAACTTGCATTTAAGGTGTTTTGTCCATTTAATACTAATCCATGCCACCATTTTGAGGAAGCAAGAGGACTGTATTGAATTAGCCTCTCATATCGAGATCTAGCTGTTATAATTCCACTTTGTTTATTCTTAGAGTGCATGATGATGTTTTCCGCCACCTATTAATTACAATACCAACTTTACCAAATTCAATACAAAAGAACTAGAAAATACCTAAATATTGGGATTGAAACCACTCTTTACTATTTGAAGCTACATACAGACCTCACAACATCAATAATACACTCCAAATGATTTAAGAACTCCACTAATCTATCAAAAAATAATTCCAACCCCTTTTCCAATCTTTCACAAAAACCATTTTTCCAAAACTTGTAAGTAAACTACTTACTAAATTTCTCCAAATTAATATTTTGCAATATATTTTTAAAATCAAACACATAATAAATAAAAATTAAAAAGTATATATATATATATATATATATAGATAATTTATTTTATCCATATTTTATTGGAACATCTTAACTTGCACTATTTTACATTTCATGGATCGAATCTTATATCATTTATAAATCAAATATAAAATAAAATGGATATTATATTTTTACATTAAACATGTATTTTTTTAAATATAATAAATCTATAAAATGAATTATATCATAAATAACAATACATATTTTAAATTAATAAAAGTAAAATATAAAGTAAGTTTAAGGGATTAGTTTCATTGATTTAAATATGTGAAATTTTTTGATATTGTTGCTAGTTGTTGTTGATTAGCTACTAAATATAAAGAAGTATTCTAAATTTGCTATCCTTTCATTCCAAGTATATCTATATCTATATATCTATATATATAAAACTAACTTTTAATATGTAATTTTAATATTAAAAAAATAATTGATATAACATATATAGATTAATCAATTAAAAATTAATTATATTATATTATATTAATTTTCTTGAATTACAAACCGTGTCAATATTATTTATTTTTATACATTGAAATATTTTTTTATCTAAATAATTTATTATTATTATTATTTTTATGATGATGATGCTACTATGGATTAATTTATTATTAAAATTGAATGAATTACATCTCCTTATTATTACTCTTATTAATTTAATTAAAATATTTTAAGTTAAATTAATTTTTAGAATTGAATATATTATATTATATATATATATATATATATATAATTTCTTTGTATTATTATTATTATTTTATATATTTTATATATATATATATGAAATTGATATTAAATTAAAGTAGTTAAAATGGTTATTTAAATAATTTAGCAGCCCATTTGCGCAGACGTTCCATTCCAACATTATCGCAGTAGCGGAATTGACAAAGAAAAATAAATTGAAATATGGAAAGCGGCTCTGTTCAGAGTTTCTGAAGGCTTGGTCCAGTAGTATTTTTGAAGGTAATTGCATTTCCCTCCACGACTAGGTTTTAGATCTAATTTTTTACGGTTAGATCTAGATCTAGGCTGCTAAATTTTCTGCGGCCACATCTAGATCTAATCTTATCTTCTGCCTTATTTTTCTAAGGGTGGGTTCTACGGGCAAGTAAAATATGGCTCCGAGCTTCACAAAAATAACTGGTGGCTCATCCGCCTCTGGAGGGCAATCTCCTGCCCATATCGTCAGTGAAGCCCCAGCTCCCACTATCCAAGTGGTCTAGGCCTCACTCGATGAAGCTTTGAAGTTTTCCGAAAGTGCCCTAATTTGCGGGTTCAATGGTTTTTGGCCGCGGCTAATAGAACTCCACAATTGGATTTCAGAGGTATGGAAGACTGTCATTTCTGATGAAATTAATATCTACCCCTGTGCTAGGGGTTTCTTTATAGTAGATTTTGAAAATCCTGAAAGCAGACAATGTATTCTAGATTCCGGCCCTTGGTTTTGGGAAAAATCAGGCCTATTCATGAAGCCATGGGACCCATCATTCGATCCCTCTACAGCAGTGATAACCTCAGCACCAGTGTGGGTGAGATTGCCAAGCCTACCCTTGCATCTCTCGAATCTCTCTTCACTAAAAGCCATCGGAAATGCAATTGGGAAATTTTACTGCAGGTGCCCAGAAACAGAGGAATATGCCAAAACCACCTATGCACGCATCTGTGTGGAAATGGACTTCAGCGCCGGATTCCCAGCTGAAATAAACCTAACAAGTAAAGACTATATGTGGAACCAGAAACTTGATTATGAAAGTGTCCTCTTCAGATGTCGATCCTGCTTTGAGACAGGGCATCTAGCCAAAAATTGCCCAAAAGCCTTTGAGAAAAATTTTGCTAGAAAAAACCACCACAGATCTACATGGTGGAAAGAGCACAAAAAGAACACTACACTGTCATCAAAGAAGAATATTCTAGAGAAAACTCTGAGTCACAAGAAAGCATGGAAGAAATAAACAACTCTCAAGACAAGCAAGGAGAAATCCTGCCCCAGCAAATCAACAGTTATGAGGATTCGAATAACGCAGAAAATAAATCTTCATTTAACAGCAAAGCAGATCTCCGAGACCAAACTTCTTCTCCGACTATCTTCAAAAGAACGAACACAATAGATCGCGAAGCTAAGACACCAATGTTCCAAGAACCAGAAGAGATGAAGGACATGCAAGATAAAGGAAGTTGGAAGACCGTAGAGAAAAAAAAGAAAGCTACAACACCAATCTCGCCAAGAAAGACAGGAGCCAGACAAGTAAAAATTAAGAAAATTGTAGGTCCGATAGACCAATTTAGTCTCAGTGGACGTTAACCATCATCATCATCATCATCATCATATATTAAATTAAATTAAAAAAAATAACAATCATTCTTTCCAAAACAATAATACCATCATATATAATTGATATTACACCATATATATTTCTCTCTACAAAATTATAAACTTATTATCTAATTTAAATAGTGATCATCAATTTCTAATTCAAATCCCATAAAAATAAATCTCAAATACAAAACACTTTTTAGAGAATTAGAGAAACTATTCAAAGGACCTCACAACCCTAATAATAAATATCCCATCCTTCCATTAAGTAAACAACCTAGCCTCCCCGTTTAACCTAATTAAACAAAGAAAATACGTTAAGCTTAAATATTATTATTACCTTAAATTAAACTTAATTTTCTCCATCAATATATAGATTTGATCTTTTTCTTCCATCAACTCTTAATATTTAGTGTACGTCATTAGCTTTGGCT
The DNA here is from genome assembly GCA_031772625.1 of Pinus tabuliformis. NCBI lineage: Eukaryota > Viridiplantae > Streptophyta > Pinopsida > Pinales > Pinaceae > Pinus > Pinus tabuliformis. The sequence continues at coordinate 227,549,350 of CM062804.1, read as the reverse complement.
GGATGCAAAGTACGCGATTCGCTTGACAAGGTAAATAGTTCCTTTCAGGACTACGTTGGAATATTATTATGTCGGACTGTCGTTTAAAGATTTGTTTATTCCCACTATAATGCATGCTCATGCTACGAAATTGCCCACTAACTTGGAATCAATAATTAGTTGCACGCTTATAGTGTTTCGCTGTTCACCTCGGATATTTCTGTGTGAGTGCATTTTCAATCAATCGCGTCTGGACTCTGAAGGGCCGTGAACATGCAATCATTATAAATCTTAGAAAAATTGTTAAAAGTAAATCTGTTTTGAAATTCTAACAATATCTTGATTTAAATATCTGAAAAATAAATCTATTTTGAAATTCCAACCTTATCTTGATCTAAATATCTGAATACATTCTCATCAATCGCGTGTGGCCGTGAATCTGCAGCTTTATTGATTCTTTACTTGAATAAGACCAACCTTTACATGGAACATACATATTTGAAAAACTGGGAGATGTTTAAACTCTGAACTGCTTGATATATAATTTTTTGTCCTCTGGTATGAAATGTGATGCAGTACATCAATAGTAAAATCAAACCTACGGAGGGAGGGAGCAGAATTTCCGGGTAGATGGCTCTCGCATCGTGGCTTAGTTTTTTAGTCTGGACTGATCCATTTTAAATGCTTGGCTCTGGTGCTTTTCCCTATGTTTGAGTTTTTGTTTTTCATTTTCTTGAGAAATGTTTTTGGTCATTTTCTTTCTCAACATTTGTCACTTCCGATTACACTGGTTGCTTCCCTGTTTTTGCAGTGAGAGTACACTGTCTTTTTTCTGTTGCAAATCAGATCATTACTATATGCAGATATTATATTTTTTTTGCTCACTCTGTATTTGTAACGGATTATATATATATATATATATATATATATATATATATATATATATTTAAAGAAATATATACCAATTTATAAAATGTATAGAATGAAAGACTAGATATATAATTTTTTTTTATGCAATACATCATTAATAAAATCAAACCTATGTATAGAAACTTATAAAATGTATAGAATGAACTGCTTGATATATAATTTTTTGTCCTTCGGTATGGAATGTAATACAGTACATCATTAGTAAAATCAAACCTAGATATACAAACTTATAAAATGTATGGAATAACCTGGTTGAAATATGTTTTTCGTCTTCTCTCTGAAATGTAATGCACTACATCATTAGTAAAATCAATTCTAGGTATACACACTTATAAAATATATTAATATGAGTTTGATTATGTTGTATTGTTTTCCCAAAAAAATTTATAAATTTTAATTATATAATTGAAAAAATTTATATTTTTTTTCAAATATTAAATTTGAAAAATCCATTTTAACCCCAAAAAAAAACAATTTGGAAAAAAAACCTTTAACAACAAATACTTTTCAAAACAAATTGAATTTTTTTCTGAACAATTATCATACAGTTATCGCAGGGCTTATTAAGTGATATTCAGATTGAAATTTCAAAATAGACTCATTAAATTTGATGTTTTCACATCAATCTGATCAGCTCACAATTTCAAAAAAAAAAAAGTATTTTAGGGATTTTATAAAAGTTTTAACTATATTTAACGGCCAAATGACTTGATCGTCAAATAGGCTTCTACTGACAATGTAAATATAGTATGTAGCAAACACTTTATGTGGGCCAAAGAACGATAAATATTTTCAAGAACAGACAATAAATGTCTCTCGGAGAGGCTAAGACTGTCAGAGAAGCAATTAATATTGAGCTGTACATAGAGTTGGCAACTTGGCACTTTCGTCTGTGTGTCTGCCGTCGTCTCTGCGACCGACCCCAAGAGCAAATACAGTCTTCAGATTTGAAAACAAGAGCTATGATATTTCTATTTCTCGTACCATCGGATTGAAAAGCGGTCGATTAAATAACTAGATGGGTTAACTAATTAACTTCATTCTCTATTCCGAAAATATTTGAAATTTGATGAATAAAAGTAACATCAATAGTTTCAATCAGTTCGCTATTATCTATAACATTCCAAAGATTTCAAAATCAATGTTTAAGATAACAGTAGCCATAGCAAACAATCCATTGAAAAGTTGTAATTTGGATAATTACAACTAGTTAAGATTACACCAAAATCAATGTTTAAGATAACAATAGCCATAGTAAACAATCCCTTGAAAAGTTATAATTCGGATAATTACAATTAGTTAAGATTACAGCTGCATTTGAGTAACTCCATACTGCATTTGGAATCAGGGAAAAGTTAATTTTCTTTAACTGGAGTTTTGAATCATCGCAATTTAATTTTCTTAAAGTAGAATTTGAATAAAATATTGAGGAAAAAATCTGTTTACTCTAAGTTTAGCTTCATTGAAAGTTGGGTGAGATGAAAAAGATATAAAAACCCTCTTTACAACAATTTGAATTTGAATAAAAAAATTTGAATATAAAAACATGCCTTATTTTATCGAATAGGTTGAGAAATAATAGGGTAAGCATTCTTGTTTTAATTGTAAATTGAAAAAATATTTCAAAATTTTAAGAGTAAATTCAAACAATTTATCTATTTATTTAATTTTAAATTATTTTTAAAATACTCAATCTTTTACAAATTCCAAAAATATCCGAAAGGTATAAAAACCAAAAATATATTAAATTTATCTTTATTATAGATTGCCAAAAATATCCAAAGGTATAAAAATCAATAAAGCCTAGTCGTTACCAATTTCTTATCGGAGTCTCTACCCTTTGTACAATCACTAGTAAATTGACTTCAATATGAGCTAACCTATCACGCCCCTACCGTGGCCGTAATTTTCCAACCGCAAGAAGGAGGTGCGACACAACCACCCATTTTATTTTTAACAATACTCACAAGTGTGGACTACGCCTACTTTCTATACTTAGTTTATTTTTCAACTTTTCTAAATATTATCTTTCTACAACGGAAACATTCATACAACATTCATCGTCATTATTTTAACATAAGTGCCCAACCATATAAATGAGGAGGGGCAACTCCCTATAATATAAGTCTGCCTGAATAATAATGATAATATCAGTTTTTCACATAAAATTACAACGGAGAGGATCCCCTAGATTCCAACACTCAAATTTGCAAATTTACACTTTGGCGTGCACCACTGTGCAGCTTTTCCTTTTCATTGGGAAGAGGTTCCCACGGGCAACCTCCACCGTTTCACCATTTACTTCATCATTCGGCCTCCACTCGTCGTTCAACTACCTTCGTCCAGCGCTGCTCGGTCGTGCCACCCACTCGGTGCACACTTGGAGGCCATTTGCACCCTGGCACCCAACACCACGCTCAACCATTCAATTTGTTGCATCGTCGCATCGAGAACTCCACCCATTCACTGGCTCATCGTGCCCACGATTGTGTCACCCAACTCTCAGGTCGCCGCAACTCATCCGTCGCCGAGCTTGTCCTCGGGTGCGCCCACGAGCTTGATGTTCGCACTGCCCAACACACCAACTCACGGTTGCCTCGACTTGCCGCGCCAACCACCCGTCCACGGTTATCCCGACTCGTCGCGCCAACCCATCATTCTCCGGTTCGCCCATTCAACCGACCCACGGTCACCCTAACTTGATGTGCCAACCACTCAACCATAGTTTGCCCAACTCGTGCTCCCGTGCAACTGACTCGGGTGCCCTCACCTGAACTCGCCTCGCATGCCGAGTTACTAAGTGTGCTTGTTCATCGTTTGTTTGCCCACCTGATGCGGTAGCTCGTCGCACCTCTGAGTGCAGCCACCCGTCGTTCACCTTGCGCCCAACCTGCGGTTGCCTCCGCTGCCCGATCTACGACCCAACCCACCAACTCATTTGCTGCAGCCTGTGCTTCGGCCCAAGACATCGCCTGCACTTTGCCCACCATTTTAGACCACCAAGTAGCTCGCACCACTAGCTCGCATGAACACTTGGAAGAATGCTTTGTTGATTTTTCTCCACCATCTGTCCACCTGTTTATATGGTGTTCAACCTTTCAGTTAGGGCTTCGACTCACCAAGTCGACCCACCCTTTGGTTGAACTGCCCCTCCTTCACATCGGCCCATGGTGTGTGCACCCATACATGGGTCGGTCCTCCATATAAACTCACCAACATTTCCACACTTAGCCATTTTCACAATCAGCCTTCATGCAATGACACCTTGGCTTGTTTACTTCGTTCGGCCAGCTCGCCGCACCGTGTGGGCGTGCCCTTAACTTGTTGGTTGAGCTACCTAGCTCGTCACTTGCCCGTCGTGTGCGCTCGTCGAATGTCCACATTGCAACAATGACTCATGGGCCTTACATGCTCCCCCACCTCAAGTCATTGTCGTCCTCAACAGTTCTCCATCCCAAAATCCATCCGTCGCCAAGACCATCAATCCACACAAACTATATACATGGGTAATCTAGATGTGTCCACCTCTCGACATGCCTCATGCCATAGATATGCTGCTTCTTTGCAAGGAATCATGTGCTGGTACACCTCATGTCGCCCACCCTTTAGTTGAACTGCCCCTCCTTCACGTCAGCCCATGGTGTGTGCGCCCATACATGGGTTCGTCCTCCATATAAACTTGCCAACATTTCCACACTTAGCCATTTTCGTAATCAGCTTTCGTGTGGTGGCACCTTGGCTTGTTTCCTTCGTTTGGCTAGCTCGTTGCACTGTGCGGCCACACCCTCAACTCACTCGTTGAACCGCCTAGCTCGTCGCTCGCATGTCGTGCACCCTCACTGACTCTCCGCATCACAACAATGACTCGTGGGCTTTACATCCTTCTCCACCTCAAGTCATTGTCGTCCTCGACAATTCTCCATCCCAACAACCATTCGTCGCCACGACCATCAATCCACACAAACTGTGTACATGGGTAATCTAGATTTATACACCTCTCGACCTGCCTCATGCCATAGATATGCCACTGGTCTGCAAGGAATCATGTGGTGGTACCCCTCATGTCGGTGATTAGTTGGGTAGCTAATCCAACCATGCATCACCTCCACAAGAACTCATGCCCTTATATCATCATGATTGTCCACTGCATGCTACCTGTCAATTTGTGTCGTCTAAACCCTAGATATCTGCTCAAAATGTTGGAGACTCACTTCCATGAGTAGCTAACAATGAGCATCATCTACATGATAGTCCAAGAAGATGAGGAGGTAGCAGAGCCTGAAGGCTCTCCCTCACTGATCAAATCAATCCACCTATCCAGATCCTCCACTTCTAATCTCTGCAAGTATGCCTCCCGATCCTCCGTCTGAACATTCAGCCTCACATACTCCTCAAAATCATCATCATCTTCCAATGCCTCCAGCCTCCTAGATAGGTCCAAGATGCTATCTGACAATGTCTTGATATCTTGTGACTGCTCCATAAGCTTTTCTTTTGCAACAAACAACTACTTATAGACCTCTTCATATTGTTTCCCATTCCCCATATTCATCGTTGTTAGTTTACACTCGGGCTTAGTTACTCCTACGGTCGCCACACCGATAGCTACATCCCCTTGTCTGTCATAAAAGTATAATTTCTTCAAATGGGGAATAACCATTGCTTCATAATCTCCATGCCTAGTACAACATCATAGTCATCTATCTGCACTATAGTGAAGTCGACTCTCCCTATCCACTCACCAAGTGTCACATCCACCTTCTCAGCTACACCGATCATAGAATCCGGAGGAGAATTCACTGCCTTCATTCATGCCTGCATTGGTACAAATCTCAGTCCAATCCTTCTCGCAGTATCCTTGCTCATAAAGTTGTGAGTTGCCCCACTATCCACCATAGTGAGCACAACATCACTCCCACCTTTCATCTCGACATACTCCAACCTGTTTCTTTCTGGGTATCTTTGTGAGACAGCTTCTGTAGCCATCACAAATCCTAAAATCTGCATAACCCCTATAGAAGTTTCTTCTTCCTTCTTCGTATTGGCTTGTGCGAGGGTAGCTAATTTTGGTCTTGAGGGACAATTCTTCACAATATGTGGTTCCTCACAAATCCAACACTTCAACAATCTCTTTGTTTTCGTCTTATCATGTGATCTCGAAGTCTCCTCTTTTGTAGATTTTTCTTTTGGTTTGTCATTCCTTTTCTGCTTCTCATTAAAAATTTCATCATAGTGTTCTACCAAGCGATCCACAACAACAAATGCTTCTTCAGGTGTCTTTATCTTTTACCTCTTCACTTCATTCAACGCCCAAGGTTTCAACCCTATGATAAAGTTGAACACCTTGTCCCTTTCCGCCATGTCTCGAAGTTCGAAAACTGCACTTGAGAACTCTCGTTTCTCATAGACTCCCTGTTTGATTTATGTGTTTTATCTTCATCCTTGTATCACATGTTTCGTCTTGCAGACTAAAATGAGTTTGCAAAGCCTTCTTCATTTCATCCCACAAAGTAATGTCTGCAGCATTACCATTGGCAATCTGGTCCATCCTTCTTCACCACCACATCTTACCATGTTTCATCAAGAATTGATTAGCTACCTTCACTTTGGTTTCGTCATTAGACATCCCCAAATGCTCCAAGTACTGTTCGATATTCCATAGAAATTTACCAAGAGTTTTCACACTCCTCGTCCTGTCATAAGAATCTGGCTCTTTGACTTTCACATGAGCCACACCTCCACTTGAGTTGTGGCCAAAAACTCTTTTCAAAACCATAATCTCATTTCGAGCATTGTCAAGATCTTTCTGCAATTTCATTATTTTTGCCAAAACTTGATCTCTTGCTTCACTAATCTTCTTGACTTCTTCTTCTGTTTGTGCATACTACCATTCAGTATACTCGTATCGAACCTTGAGGTCCTCAAGTTCCCCTTTCACCTTCGCATAGCCTTCTTGAACTTGTATGTTCTCGGCCTTCATCGCAGACATATCAGAAGAAAATTCCTCCATAGGATCCAATGCCCTATCAAAGAAAGCTTCAGGTTCATCTTTTCTAGATTCACTTGTCACAACATGAGATTATTCTGCCATCTCTGCCATCTTCCTTCTTTTTAATCTTGTATAGATCATCCACCAAAGCATTGTGGAAAATCAGGACCTCTGATACCAACTGTCATGCCCGTACGCTGGCGGTAATATTCGAGCCACACGAAGGGGCGTGCGGTACCACCATCCATTTTCTTTTTAACAATACTCACAAGTTTGGAGTACACCTACTTTCTATACTTAGTTTATTTTTCAACTTCACAAGTTTGGACTACACCTACTTTCTATAGTTTATTTTTCAACTTTTCTAAGTATTATCTTTCTTTAACACAACAGAAACATTCATACAACATTCATCATCATTATTTTAACATAAGTGCATAAGCAGATATAAATCAGGAGGGGCAACTCCCTGCAATATGAGTCTGCCTGAATAATAATGATAATATTAGTTTTTCACATGAACTTACAACAGAGAGGAAGCCCCAGATTCCAACTCTTAAATATGCAAATTTACATTTCGGCATACATCACCGCGCAACCTTGCCTTTTCACCCGGCAGAGGTGCCCATGGGAAGCCTCCACTATTTCACCTTTTACTTCGTCATTCAGCTGCCTTTGGGCAGCGCTGCCCAGTCGTGTCACCCACCCGGCGCACACCTGCAGCTCATCCACACCGTGCCACCCAACTCCACGCTCAACCATTCAACTCATCGCAGCATTGCACCGGGCGCTCCACTTGTTCACTGGCCCATCTTGCCCACGGTCGTGTCACTCGACTTGCAACTTTCCCCAACTTGTGGGTCACCCAGCTCGTCATTGGGTGTGCCCATCCACTCGCTGTTCACATCGCCCAACACAGCAACTCACGGTCACCTTGACTGACCACACCAACCACCTGTCCACGGTTACCTCGACTCATTGCTCCAACCCACCGTTTTGTAGTTCACCTATTCAACTAACCAACGGCCACCCCAACTTACTTTTCCAACCACCCGACCACGGTTTTCTCAACTCGTCGCACTCCCATTCAACCGACCCACGCACCCTCACCCAAACTCACCTCACTTGCCAAGTTACCAAGTGCGTCCATTTACCATTTCTCTACCTGCCCTCTGCGACAACTCGTTGCACCTCTAAATGCACCCACCCATCGTTCAGCCCGCACCCAACCTGTGGTTGATTCTGCCACCTAACTTGTGACCCAACCTGCCAACTCGTCCGCTACAACCCGAATAACCTGCGACTTCACCTAATATGTGATCTCTGACCTTGGCTCTGTGCTTTGGCACAAGACACCGCCTGCAATTCGCCCACCATTTCAAACCACCAAGTAGCTCACACCACTAGCTCGCATGGACACCTGGAAGAATGCCTTGATGATTTTCCTCCACCATCTGTCCTCCTATTTATATTGCGTTCGGCCTTTCGGTTGGGGCTTCGACTCACCAAGCTGACCCACTGTTTGGTTGAATCGCTGCTCCTTCACGTTGGCCCATGGTGTGGGCGCCCATACATGGGACCACCCTCCATATAAAATCGTCAACATTTCCACACTTACCCATTTTTGCAATCGGCCTTTGTGCAGTCGCACCTTGGCTCATTTCCTTCATTCGGCCAGCTCATTGCATTGTGCAAGCACGCCCTCAACTCGCCGGTTGAACCACCCAGCTCATCGCTCGCTCGTCATGCGCCCTTTCTGACTTTCAGTATCGAAACAATGACTCGTGGGCCTTACATAACCTGTTTCGTGCTCTACCCCTCCTAAGATTCCGCCTTAAAGTAAGAGAGATCATAATGTTCTCTGCAGAGCGGGGATTTCTAGTTGATGTTAGAAGTTATATCTAGTTCATTTTCGCTGCAATTTGGTGGGATTCATACTTTATTTACTCGTTCATCACTGGTTCATTTGCCTCTCAATGTTGTAGTACTCTATTTTATTATCGGTGTTGATAAGGATTGCAAAGGTGGACGACATAAACAAGACTAAATTCAAAATTAAAAATGTGGTAGAACATGACTAGAACTCAAGTAATTGAAATGAACTAGACTAATTATGAAGGCACATGGATTGACGGTTAAGACGTATACATGGATGTTGGAAATATTTTTTCTAATACGACACCTTATTTACAACTACAAAAAGTTAAACTAAGATGTATGTTGGTTTGAGTCTCAACTATGTCTACAAAGCCTCAAAAACTTTGACATCGATGTTTTGGTTGGACTCTTTTTTTCTTCTCTTCCAAAATCCTAAATCTTTTTAATTGTTTCAATTTTTTTTTTTTTTTTTTTGTAGTTGGTTCTAAATTTGAGTCTCTGTATCACTTCCATTGTTTAATATAGAAAATTATTTGAGATTGTCCATGCATATTCTCTACTTCTTCAAAAATTTTCTTGTATGTGGGTTGTTGCTACATGTCATCTTTTATAGTTTACTCTTCATCATCAGTATTTTGATCATCAATTTGTTGGAACATAAGTCCATAATAAAATTCTCTCTTCAAGACTCCAATACATGAAAATTTCTTTATGGTTTTTTACAACATCTACACTATCTTCAACATTCATTGCTGCAACTTCTATGCATACTTCATCAAAACATAGTGGTTCAATCCATGATTCAAGAAACATTAATTCTTGTTCAAATTTTGTTGTTTATTCTTTATTGTTGTTAACATCTGCACACTCAAATCAATGCTAATTTTATATGGAAAACATATGCAGAACCATATGGATTTTGATCTTCTTTCTTTGCAATGATAAATTTATCTACTTCCTCTTCCCTCTCTACCTCATGTGTTGCATCATAATCTTATCTTCCATTTCTTTACCAACCTTTGTTACAGCAAACATGTTGGCTTCCACTTGACTTCCGAACACAAGTGAGTCTCTGTCACCAAATAACAACATATCAATGAAATGTTTATTTTATATCATATGCAACCACTCATCACTATTTAATTGTTCTTCATCAAAGTTAACATCAACAATTTTGAATTGTTGGATCCACCATATCATTTTAATTGCTTCAATGGAAACTTCACTATCTTTAGCAAGATCTATTGTTGGATTCACTAAATCATCATCCACTTGTGGCTAAGAACAATAGGATTCATGACCATCTATGTGTTCTTTCTGTGCAACGAGTAACACACCATCATCATTGTCATCCTCTTTTAAGTGGGATTCACCAAACTCTTCATCTTTTTGTATATATGCTACTTCAAATTGACCTTCCTTTTCATGTTCAACTTGATTACTCACCCTTAAATGAAAATCCTCTCAATGATATCCAAAGCGTCCTTTGTTGTCTTTGCATTTGTAATGAGGGAGGAATGTTGTTATCTACACATTTCTTTATGCATTTTAATCCAAACTTAGGCATTTTTTTACCTTATGGTTTCTAATTCTTTCAAGTAGATCTCAAATAATTCTTATTATTGCTTTGAATTTCTTAACCTCTTGGTTTTACCCATTTGTTGAACGTTGACTAATAATGAATCCACACAACCCCCATACATAACAACTTCCCTACTCACAACTTCTATAAAATAGACAGGTGAGATTGCAAACTAAACAAACTCAGTTGTCAACTCTGGCTCTCACAACAATGGCACTACTACTTTCCAAACAACATGCTCCTCTAGATTCCACTAAACTCCATCTTTTTATCGATGTATGGAAGACTTTTTAAAAAAGGATTATTTTAAATGAAATTGCCAAATGGAAAAATGCCCCTTTTCATAAATGGACTTGAAAAAAAAATTGAATGTCTTCTTTTTAAGAAATCTTTATCTGTTTTGAAAATAACTATCAAGAAAGCCCTTTTAAAAATTAGATGAACTCTTTTAAAACAACACCATCGCTCTCTGTTCTTCCAACGTATTCAAAATTTAACCCATTAAAAAAAATAACAGATGCGTAAATACCTTTGTTGCGAAATTTTTAAAATGAATTTGTGGCTTAACATATGCGTAAATGCGTTTGTTGCAAACTTTTTTAAAGTAACATGCTCATGTACATTCCACTAAACGCGATCTTTTTATCCATGTATGGAAGGCTTTTTAAAAAAGATTATTTTAAATGAAATTGCCAAATGGAAAAATGCCTCTTTTTCTAAATAGACTTAAAAAAAAATTGAATGTCTTGCTTTTAAGAAATCTTTATCTGTTTTGAAAATAACTATCAACGAAGCCCTTTTAAAAATTAGATGAACCCTTTTAAAACAACACCATCACCCTCTCTTCTTTCAACGTATTCAAAATTTAACACATTAAAAATAATAACACGTGTAAATACCTTTGTTTCAACGTATTCAAAATGTAACCCATTAAAAATAATAACACGTGTAAATACCTTTGTTGCAAACTTTTTTAAATGAATTTGTCTTAACATATGCGTAAATGCGTTTGTTGCAAACTTTTTCAAATGATTTTTTCTTAATACATGCTTAAATACCTTTGCTTTGGAATTTTCGTGGCATTTTTTTTTAATTTAGGGTTAATGCACCTTTCCATATAGAGAGGCTACATTAGTGTTCAGGAGGCCGTGTTAGTGTTAAGGAAATCACTAGTGCTTGAAGTGTCCACCATATAACGCAGTTGCTACTATTGTTGGGGTGCGTTAGTATGTTTTTCCTCATGAATATGTTTTTGTTATCACTTCGTAGCGGGTTCACGCTTGGGGTTTTTTGGTTGATGGATTTTGGCTCTTGGGCAACAAAGCTCTTATTCTCTGTGCTTTCAAATTCTACTCTCATGGAGTTTTATGCAATCACACTCTCTAATATCGTGACAAATATTAGAGGCATAAGACAAACAAGCACTACTACATACAAGAGGGTTTGAAGACAATATTTAAGACACTTTACTTTCAAGAGACAATAGCTATGATTAAAGACATAATCTCTCTATAGAGACATTATGTCTTGAATCCCAATTGTTGTCTTTATAGAGATAATGTCTTTAATCTCAATTATTGTCTCTCTAGAGACAATAAAAAAATCTCTTTACAAAATATAGAATATGAATCTTTTTGTTTCTTCAATGATTAATTTATGTTAGAGCACGATGGAATTGAACCACTAACCTCTTGCTTTCAACGAAGTTGCTCTTCCATTGAGCTAGCACCATTTAAATAAATGTGTTCAATGAATTCTCCATGTTACAAGCCTCTCAGGCAATCCCAATTAATATGGGCTACTTCATTACATAACTTCTTCTGTTATAAAACTGACTTAACGGTAAAAACTAAATTTACCTATAATTACAATATTTTCATAATTGTTATCATTAGTTCAACATAACCATAATAATGCCTCACCTAGAGTCTATCTATTAAGGGTTGTCATCTTTAGGTAATCCCTCTTCAAATATTTATCTCAAAAGGATTCCACTAGCTCCAGAGTTGTATATGGTTTCAACAATTGTCTTTGGTTACCTTCTAAAGTTGCTTGATTTCAAAGATAGATCCAAGATATTATAGTACCTGATGGTGGGCAACTTCTTAATGACCACTTTACAGATGATTCAATCATTCAATGATCAGTTCAGGACTCAATGGAACTTAGGTACCATGTAGTGCCTAGACATGTTCCTAGCTCCAAAGTTGTATATGGTTGCAGCAATTGTCTTTGGTTACCTTCTAAAGTTGCTTGAGTTCAAAGAACTTAGGTACCATGTAGTGCCTAGACATGTTCCTAGCTCGAGAGTTGTATATGGTTCCAATAATTGTCTTTGATTACCTTCTAAAGTTGCTTGAGTTAAAAGACAGATCCAAGATATTCTAGTACCTGATGGTATGAAACTACTTAATGACCACTTTACAGATGATTCGATGATTCAATGATCACTTCAGAACTCAACAAAACTTAGGTACCATGTTGTGCCTAGACATGTTTTTTTGAATCCATAGAGAAGTGATGAGTGAAAAAAGAGACAATGGAAGAAGATATTCATGAATGGCTCGATAGAATATTGAATATTATATTTCCAGGAGAGGAAGGCACCTACTCAGGCATCCCTTATGGCATGTACATGTTCCAGAAAAACACATATGAAATTGGGTTCTAAACAAATTTAAAATACATCTTGGAAAATGGTGGCTGTGAGATATTCCTTTCATAGGAAGGATTGACATGGTAGACAAAAATTCTGGTAGTAAGACATGCACGTTACTCATACCTTTCTAAAATGACTAAGGAAAACATAGAGGTAATAGATTTCTACCCTTAGTGGATTGGGATATTTGGTTCCTTCCACAGGAAGACAATTCTCCTGGATGGGTCATTATAAAATGCTAATGAGAAATTCTGGAAACTAAATAACCCATGAGAAGAGCCATCCTTATATATTGAGGTCAAACGTAACTGAATATTTCTCCTTGTATCTTCAAGTCAAATTTAATTGAATATTTCTAAATTTGACAAACAACCAGTGAAATTCCAAAATATTCCCATAATTTGCAATCTAGTTAAGTTTGATAGTAATATATATGAGTGACAACACCCCTCATCAAGAGCTGTAAGTGACAACACCCCTTCGTAAATTATATTTGTCCATAATAATCACATTGATTCTCACATCATAAAAAGGACATTTCCGATCCAATATAGTTAGTTTCTTTGATATCACATATTTATTGAAATCCTTGCCCAACACTTATACTGAAACCCTAACAATTTGAGAAACTTATTGTTAAGTTAATGGTTGATAGGCAATGACTTAGAATAAGCATCTTATCTCTATAATCTTAATCATTTACCCCAATGTTCCAATGGGACTATTAACAGCTCTAGTCCACCAGGAATAGTTGTTAGAGTTAACTGTTTGATGAACTGGAGGGTTACTTTTGTAGGAGCAGTCCAAAAATAAAAACTATGAAGAAGATGAAAATTTTGAGCAAACTTTTGTGGTATAGCATAATATTTGTCTACTAATGTCACAGAAAAGGAAATCGAAGACAAGGTGACACTTTACATGAAGATTCAAAATTAACACATTTTTAGTTCTAATAAAGCAAGGCAAGTGTATTTATTTTGACATAAGTGCACCCTATTTTAAAAATGGTTGCAGGAAAACTGATTTTTATTTAATCGAGGAATAATTATTAAAATCAAGAAAAATATGTCAAAAGTGGAGACGTTATAGACCAAAAATACATCTCAACTCTCAAGGCATATAAAGTTGCATAAGGCAATGATATACTTACTATTTTATTAGATTATAAATAAATACAAATTTTAATACTGAAAAATGAAAATATTAATTAAAATATATATGATGATCTAGGAATATATTTTATATTTTTAGTAAATTTTTTGACGATTTGCAACTCAAATTTGGAATTAGAGTTTTATTGCCTTAAAAATATGCTTCAAAATTTTCTTAAATATATTTGAAAATATACTAGATACTTGGATTTGCTTCAAAGTAGTAGAATAAATTGATGTTTTATTTGAAATTTCTTCAAGTTACACATATCAAGAAAAACAAATGAACCAAGGAAAGCAACTTACTTGCAAGTCAGGTTTGCAGGTAGTTGCTGAACATTGTGTGTTCATATTTGAATAGTTATTTAATGGTTGAAGTAAATGTGTAACTTGTAAGCTTAGAATTTTTTTCCTCATATGGTTGGAAACATAATTAAGTCGGTGATGTTATATAAAATTTCAACTCATTTTAAATTTTAAATTTGGTTGATTTTCTAAGTCGTAGCATATTGTAACAAGCCCTAACAGTGCAAGAAACGTAACATCAAATCGACCATTTTTAAGATGCAGAGAAACAAGCTAGACTTCCTTTATGCCACGTTTAAGGCAAGAGAATGTTAATCCATGGAGAGAGAAACCTGAGCCAAGTTGGATGGCCACCACATATTTGCAGGTTCTACAAGATACTTCTTTAGCAAACCAGCCTAACCATAACCTAAAATATGGGGTGGCAGAAATGTCATATTAGTGATGTTTTAAACAGATTGATATTTCAATGCAGAAACAAGGGAGGCTCTATATTATGTATTGAATCAAATGATAGCAAATTCATAAAGATGAAGATGCTAAAGCCTCCGTTTTTATAAATCACTTAACAGTGTAATAGAATAATGAACCAAACTTGTTGGTTCATTTTTAGGACAATAGAATGACAAACCACACTCACTCATTGGAAACGTGGGCATAAATAATTCAATGTAATGGGTCCTGAAAAAATGGATCAAAACTTTTGAAGTCACAAAAATCTAAACTCAAGATATTTCTTGTTTTACATGCATAGTAAGCACGATGATGAGAGCTGTGTTGAAGCTAAGATTTTTCTAGTAATAAGCTTTCATGACATTGATTGCCCCATTTGAATATGCATCTCCACCACCATAAGGGACACCAGATTTAGCAAAGATGGTTATGAGCACATGCCTTTTCATGTTGAATGGCCCTAGATTCATACTCTAATTCTAATTGAAAAAAGCTACTTGCATTTTCTTAGTTGGGGGAGTGGCTGCGATGAATATCCCAATGGGGAGCACCGATATCTGAGTTAAAATGCCAGATATGGTGAGGGGTTGCGTTTTGTAGGCAAAAAACGTATTCACAAACATTATCGATACACATGACACTAATCCCAAAATCCACACATGAAATGTAAATACTATTAGAGATGGATCATCTATCATAGGAACTGTGCAACACTAAAGAAGGGAATTGTGGAAATTGAAGCTAATTACATAGTAATAATTAATGGTTAGTGCAAACTGCATATAAGGTTGTTTGGATGAAGATTTAACTGTGCACAAAAATGGAATTAGAAACCACTATTTATCATGAGGACATATATAATTCAAAAAACATTGTAGCTTCCAATGAAGGTGATTTGATGCTATGGAAACAATAGGCATAATTCCCACTCTTACCACTTACTCTGAACTCATACTTCGGCTTCACAAGGAACAAATTTGTGTTGACCACAATGCTGAATAGGCCTTTGAGCTATTTAACAAAGCAGGGCAACGATACAGGGGTTTTAAGAATTAGTGACTCTGGAAACCATGATCTCCGAAGGAATGGAGGTTACCAAGTGTTACACAAAAATATTGTCACCATGATTATTTGCAGTCAGTATGGGTCTATCATCACTTGTACTATCCTCCTAAGCAAGTCTCAGACCTCAGCTCTTCAAGTCAATCTTTGGAAATGAGAGAAAGACATTAAAATTCAATGTAACTCTGGTTCCGCACTTTCTCTCACTATCACCTGCGGTCCCGCACCTTCTGTTTACAAAAACTGTGGACCTGCCCGCTCTACCCCTAACGGTGTGGGTGCGGACCCCTGTGAAAGTCAAAAGGCGCAAGTTTTATCTTAAAAAACTGACTTTGGGTTAATTCTAGAGGATTCTAGAAGGAATTTTGACGTGGATTGTTTGCTCTGAGGTGGTTCATGCATCCCAAAAGAGAAGGAGCTAATCCCTTGATGAGAGGAGCTATCCCTTTGAAGGAGGGCTTTATCCCTTTGAAGGAGGACTTAGTAACCTCCATCCATTGCACTACAAATACAGGCATTGGGCTGGTTGTTGGAGAGGTTAGAAGTTGAACATTTTTTGAGGGTAAATGCTGGTGAAATCAAGACTTCCTAGTTGAGCTTAAGAGGAGAGATCACATACCTTTTTGGATTAATTGGGGAGTGAATGAAACTTGTCAAAGTAGAGGAGACTTCTTGCTAGACCTTAGGAGGAGCTTGTACAGCGTCAAGGCAAAGGTTGTAAAGTTCTTCTTCTTTTGAATTAATGCAATCAAACTCATTTTTCTCAACAAGTATCTCATGTTATTTGTTTCATGGACTCCTTGACTTTCATGTTAAATATGTTTTATGATTTTGGCTTTTCAGGTGCTATTTAATTTGTTTGCCTTGTTTGTGTTTGCATATTCGCGACAAAGGAGCTCATTTGGATTGAAGGAGCGAGGGCATCCACAAACTTGCGTTGGACCTAAGGTAGGCCCTAAAAACAGTTGTTTGCCATTGTTTATTAAAGCATATTTAGAGAAAGATAGTGTGTGGTTGGTTTTCTTCTCATTAGGTCTTCTTTAGATTCTAGGAAGGTCTATCTTGTCCGCAAGATCGACTTATTCCGTGTGACAAAATGGCGACTCCGCTAGGGACTTGATTATTTTCCTTGTTTTTACTTTGGCCTGAGAAACTTTGTTTTTGTTTATGTTTTTGGCTTGTTGTGTGTAAAATTGGGTAGAGTTTGTAGATCCATGGTTATTTTTTCTTTTTCATAGCTTTGGGAGAGGGCCGCACCCTAGCCATTTGACACAGTGCGTACCTACCCGCAGCTTGGCTTTTAGCACAGAGTGGGACTGTACCTGTGTCAAGTGTGGGCCTGCGGACCCTGTCAAAATTTTGAAAAACCTAAGATTTCCTCTGTTAGTCAGCTTAGTTTTTTGTTTAGAAATTATTATCCACTGCCGAGACCTGCATATAACTTGTCAGAAGCTTTCCTTAGGTTGATTTCGTTAGCATTAGGGTTTTAGGTGAAATTCCTAGGAGTTTTGCTTGTTGGGCTTGTTTTTCATTTTGGTTGTGTAGTGGCTCTGAGCTTAGAAGCTGTAGGGACTTCAGATCACCTTAGTGTCTACTAGCCTTCTTATGAGTCTGACCATTTATGAAATCTCCCCTTGTTGAGGAATCCGCTTTGAGTTTTCTTTATACAAAACTTCGAAAAGCTTGTGTTTAAAGTTTGGATTTTCATTTTCAAAAAGAAAACAAAATTGGTTGTTCTTGACTTATTTGTGATTCTGCATAAATTGGTCCTTAGCTTACATTTAGCTAAGTAAAACATCCTTAAAAAAGACTTTTAGTAGGCTTTGACTTCAAATACGTTTTTATAAATTATAGATCTCAATGTTAGTCATTTTCATTAGTTTTGAGTGTTTTATAAGAAAATATAAAATTCTCTTTTGAAAAAAGTTTGTTTTGTAGTGTTTGAGTGCTTTGAGACGAAAAAGGGAAATTTTTGTGAAATAACTAGTTGTCTCGTTTTGAGTGCATTGGAAAAGGCAAAAGCTCTTCTTTTAATTTGTTTAATTGAGAAATATTTGTGTGTACAAAGTATTTGCATTCTAAAACTCTTTCTTAGTTATAAGTTCATCGAAGAGAAAAAGATTGTTTAAATCATCTTAGGTGCATTTTTAGTGATTTTGAGTCGAGTCTTCATACCACGAGTTTCATCTCCGCACCTTTTGACTTAAACAAAAACCAATAAAAAATAATGCTTAAAGTAAAATTCATCTAGTAACATTTTTATTTCTAGGGCTCTGATACACAAACTTATCTTAGGCTAATGCCTTGGAGTAGGAGAGTAATTAACTCTCCAAGACAGTAAAAAAAAACAAGTAGCTGTATCTTGTGGTAGGGAAGAAATCCAATTGTTACATTTATGCTCCAGGAAAGCTCCTCTTAAAGGAGAAGCACGAGATCGTGTCTGAACCAGTGTGGGAATCAATCCTTCCTCATTGGGAACGACGCCAGATATTCACGTATTAAAAACGGTAAACCTCGGATTAACCATTGTCGAGGAGCCTGGGGTCACTTGTTGGTAAACCTTGGATTATGTCAAGGAGCCTTCAAGGGGATTGAGCTTACTACTCTGCCCTTGCGTACGTATCGGACCGTAGGTTGTTCCTCCAGGTATATTTGTTTCAGTTGGTAACCTTAGTGGCCATATTCTTTAGGATTCTTCCTGAGGTGAAAGTGGTGGGAAGATCCCACTGTACCTGGAGCAGACGTCGGCTAGACTCACTTGGATTTTCTGGGGGGTTCTCTACACTTGAGATGGTTAAGTGGAGGAACTTTTGCCAGTCTATTCATTAAGCAGGTTTCCAGGGTAATTGTTCCAACCGCCATTTCTGTATTGAACTCTGCGACATTGGATTTCATCACCAACTAGTGTTTTCAGTATGGAAAGTTACTGTTTGTGTGTGTTTGATCTCCTAGATTATTTAGGCATGTGATTCAAATTTGTTTGGTTCTTTAGAGGTTTTAGGTGGTTTTCATTGATATTTTACTTTGTTTGCGTGTGAAGTAGTTAAAAGTTTTTAACTGTGGCTGAATTACCAAGGCAGTCCCGTAGACTTCGGGGCCAATCTCCTGAGTTTGTAAACGTGGCTGAGTTACTGAGGAAGTCCCGTAGACTTCGAGGCCAACCTTCTGAGGAAGTACCGAGCCAACTTGAAGGCTTGAAAGTCCTCGTAACTCCTATAGACAGTAGATTTGGGTCACCTAAACAAGGAGAATCTCCTTTGATTGCACATCCTAATTTTCAACCATTAGTAGTAGATTATAATCCACAGTCAGTGTCTGTTTCTGAAGTTACTTGTAGCGTTTCATCTACTAGTGATATAGTTGAGGAACCTAAAATATCCGAGCCTGAAAGTGAATTTGTTGCTACTCCGACATCGAGGTTTGTTTCTCCAACTTCTAGTAATCACCCAAGATCTTCCTTCTGGACTTATTGCTATTGAAGAACTTGCTCCAGAAGAAGAAGTAGGCATCCCTATCCCTGAAAATCAACCTGTTATTGAGCTAAGGGAGCGTGAATCAATTTTTTACAGTCCACCTAGGAGCAGTTCTTGGTATCTTTCTTTGACTAATTTCTTAGAAAACTCAGGGTTAATTTATTCACCACCTTGTACTACTTATCACCCAACACCTAGAGGTTATTATACTCCCGTAAATATGTCAGGACAGTCATCCATGTTTACTCAATCGCCTGAATCCTTTTTGTATGGCGGTCCTTCTGTTCCCTCCGGGTATCAGTCACTTTCTGGTATTTTTTCGGGAGCATCTCCTCAACCCATTGAGCAAGGGTTATTAACTGGAAGCAATAGTACTAAGCCATTGAGCATAGAAGACATTCTTATGATGTCAAGTTCTATTCCCAATCCTCAACCTCAAGGTGGCCAGTTACCGCCTGGGCGGTAGCCTCAATTAATGCCTGGGGGGCAACCTCAAGGTACACAGTTTGCATCTGGGGGCAACCTCAAGGACAGTACATACCTATGGGACAATACGTTCCTCAAGGTCAACCCCAGACTCAATATGTACCCCAAGGTCAACCCCAGTATCAATTTATACCTCAAGGTCAACCCCAGTATAAGTATCTGCCTCAAGGGTATCAACCCCAAGGTGAGTACTCGAACCAAGGTTTCCAACCACCCTCCAGTCAAACGTATGTTCAAGGAACGGGAAATGTACCTTTCAATTATCATTCCTACCCTCAACCTGGTTATGGTCCTCAGTATTCTCAACCTATTATGGGTCAGTACCCCGGAATTAATATAGTGTGGGATCCATTGCAAACTCAACAGGTGTTGCAGCCAAGTGTACAGTTGTCATCTCAAACTGGACAACCCTTAGTTTCTGGTTCACCCTAGCAACCAGTCCTGTCTAACATTCAAAATTTTGTACCTTCGGTAGTTTCTCACCTTGGGCCTAGTACGCCTTGTACTCCACCGCAAATGACTACTACAACTGCCGCAACATCTGTTCAATCTACCCCACCTACTTCTGGAGTATCGACAACTTTGGTTTCTACTGTTCCTGTATCTACTCCTCAGACATCTTTACCACCGTCAGGATCTACGATTCAAACTTCGGTTCAGATGCCTGTAGGACAACCTGGTTCAAGTACGGTTGTCACAAGTCAACCACAATTTACTTATCAACCGTACCAAGGATAGTACCAATTCGGTCCTGTTGTGCAGCAGCTAGTCTATTAGTATCAACCGTATCTTGGGTACACTTATCAACAACCTCAACAACCCCAGTACGGTCCGGTTAATCCTGGTTTTTCGGGAGGATACAATATCCCAAGTGCAATTCCTATTCCTAGTTATCCTGGATATCCTCCTCCTGGGGCTGGTCTCATGACCCAGAGTTTTAGGGATCCTAATCGGCAGTTACCATTTATCGCAACTTTGGACTTACCTGACTTGTCGCGCCTAACGAACGATCCAATTAATTATCTTCCGTTTTGGTTGCCAATGCCGAATAAGTTTCCCAGTGACATTCCCAAGTTCGAAGTTAAATCAGGAGAGGACCCGTCGAACCATGTGACGACTTACCACCTCTGGTGTGTGTCTAACTCCATTTCAGATGATTCAATTCGTCTTAGACTTTTCCAGTGCACTCTAATTGGTCTCGCGGCCAAGTGGTACATTGAGTTACCGCGAGGCACTTTTTATAATTTTAGTCAGTCAGCTACCTCGTTTATAACTCATTTTCAATTGCCAGTCTGATATGACAATGGCACGGAATTGTTAACTTCGTTAAAACAATCGACATCTACTTATATTACAGATCATATTCATTAGTGGAGACGCCGACAGCATTTAGTGAAGGTATTTATTCCGGATCAGATCTTGGCCGAGTGGTTTGTAAAATATTTGTTGCCAAACATCACTGAAGATGTTGCTAAAGCCGGAGTTGTTACTGAGGAGCAAGTAATTGCTCAAGCACAGTAACTTGACTTGGTCTATACTTAGTCAGGTATGTTACACGAGAAAATCCACGATCTTCCCAAGCAAAATCAAATCGCTATAGCTCCTTCGGGATCTCATGCCGGCGATGGTATGATTGGTACGATTAACACTAAAAGTAAGAAGAAGTCTTCCAAGGATTCTTCCCCTATCATAACCTTTCCCGATTCCCCAACAGGAGATTCTCCTGCAGAGATTTCTGTCGATATTCACGTTGTAGAGTCATGTACAGCCAAATCAAAATCCGTTGGGAAGAAGAAAGGAAAGAAGAAGAATAAAACGAAAAAAAGTTCAAACGAGAAACCTGAAAAGGCGGAATCCAATGATGAAAAGCGCAAATCTCGTTATCCTTGTCTCATTTGTGACGATGAACATTTTACAAGAGACTTCCCTCATCGTGTAGAGGTTGCGAAGATTGTCAAAGGTTCCCAAACTCCTGCTGTTTTGAAGGATCCTTTTCCAACTCAAGACAGTAAGATGATAGGTTCATCCTTGAGTGCCAATGAAGAACCCATATTGATGATGTCCCATGTTAGGATTGCGACTCGATCACAAGATTATGGTAGTAAAAGTCCTGTTGATTGTAAAGAAGTAGAATCTTCTCATTCTAATCCATCAACCTCAGCTCCCGGTTCCGATCCACTACAGATCGAGAAACCTAATCCAGACTTGGTAATCAAACCGCCTGCCAAGGGTATACTTCGAAAGTCAGCTTTCAATCCACATGCGAGAGCGGCTCAGAATTATAACATTGTTGAGGATTTAGCTGTTTCACCCTCAGCAATGTCAGCTTTGGAAGTGCTGCAATCATGTCCAGCACAATGTAAATTACTTCTGTCGGCTATAGGAGCTGTTGACATTTAGGACTCGAACCTAATGATTTTCGATCTAGAAAATAGTACACCGCGTTTGCCTCATCAAATGGCTTTTCAGATTCCAGTGATAGTAAAAAACAAGCCTATTTATCGAACTGTAATTGATGAGGGAGCCTCAACGTGTATTATGTCGATATAGTGTTGGAGATCGCTTGGTTCTCCTTTGCTAAACCAATCCCCCACGATTCTAAAGGCTTTTGATGGCCGTGGGTTTCATCCTTTTGGCATTCTACAGGATTTGCCTATAGGGTTGAAGGAAAAACTGTTAGTCTAGATGTGGAGGTGGTTGATGCCCCTCTAGATTACAACATTCTCTTGGGTCGAAGTTGGTCTTACGCTATGACAACGGCCGTTTCATCGGTCTTTCAAGTAATAAAGTTTCTACATAATGGAAAGATCATAACAATAGACCAGCTGGCTTAATTTTCATCTGACCCAGCCTCTTTTGAGAGTATTCAGCATGTCGGTAAAACAACTATCCCATATAAGGACGTTGGAGTAAGACTAGTTAAAGATGCCAGTTTACTGGGAACTTTTCCTTTTCCTCCAATCAACACATCGTCCTCATTTGCAACCATTCATATGATTACATTAGACACCATTATTTACGATGATCCTTGGATCATTCCTTCTGAATTTGAGATAGACTCATTTGGTAATGCCATGCCTTTGAGTCCATATGAAATTGCCTATGAAGCCATGCAGTCGTTTGCCGACCCATCTTCAACCGAAAATGACTACATGAATGTGGTTCGTGAGGAATCACTTTTCACATAAAGATCAGATTTAATCACGTTTTCTGAACTTGTTCACTTTGATGAGCAAATTCGTGAAATCCTATATGTAGATGATTTACCATGGGAAGATCTCCATCACAGATCTTCGTTTTTACCCGAGGATGATCATTTTGAAAATGATTTATCATCAATTTTTACAACTGAATATGTCAAGGAACCTCAGAATCCAATGAAACATCCCGATTCAGTGTTAAATTCGGGAAACATCTCTCGAACTATTCCTATTGACATTTCGGTTAAGCCTGGAATTGTTCAGAACATTCATATAGGTGCCTCATGTACAAATGACAAAATTCAGCTATATAAGGCCCTATTTCAAGAATTCAGTGACGTGTTTGCCTGGTCCTATGAGGAAATGCCAGGAATTGATCCCACGATTGTTGTTCATGAGATCAAGACTTACTCGGACGCTAAACCCGTCCGACAACATTTGCGTCAGATTCACCCACGAAAATCTGTTGCAATTAAAGCACAAGTTGAAAAATTATTGAAAGCAGGTTTCATTTATCCGATCCCGTTAACGGATTGGGTATCGAATATTGTTCCGGTTAACAAAAAATAAGGAACAATAAGAATATGTATCGAATATAGGGACATTAATTGAGCCTGTCCAAAGGACAATTACCCAACTCCCTATATCGATCAAATCATTGATGATTGTGCCGGCAATGAAATATTCTCCTTCATGGACGATTTTTCTAGATACAATCAAATCAATATTCTACCTGATGATCAACCAAAAACGGCTTTCATTTGTCCATGGTGGACATTTTCTTATTGTAAGTTACCTTTTGGGCTTAAGAATGCTGGAGCAACTTTTCAAAGGGTGACGTCTTATGTGTTTCATGACATCAAGCACATTGTGCAACCCTATCTCGATGACTTGCCTGCTCATTCATTACATCGAGCTGATCACCTCGTCCATTTACGAGCAATCTTTATTAGGTGTAGGCATTATCGGATTCGGTTGAACCCACACAAATGTGTCTTTTGTATAGAAATGGGTCGATTGCTGGGATTTGTAGTTTCAAAAGTTGGCATTCGCATCAATCCCTCGAAGGTCGAAGCTATCATCAAATTGCCTCCTCCTTCGAGTCTTCGCCAACTCCAAAGTTTGTAGGGGAAAGCAAACTTTTTACGACGATTTATTCCTAACTATGCCGAGGTTACAAAGGGTTTTACCCAGTTGTTGAAGCAAAATACTCCATTCTATTGGGGTGAGATAGCTCAGAAATCTTTTGATGTACTCAAACATGCGTTGACCCATGCACCGTTGTTGCACCCTCCCAACTACAACCAGGATTACTTCTTGTATCTCGTCGCCTCTCATTCCACCATTGGAATGGTCTTAGTTCAGGAAGATGAATTCAGAACTGAACATGTGATATATTACCTTAGTCGAAATTTAAATCCAACTGAGCTAAAATACTCACATGTGGAGAAACTGGCATTGGCAGCTGTTCAAGTTGTCCAACGTTTTCGTCACTACATTTTACTACGTAAAACTACAGTAATTTCGGATTGCAACCCTATGATCTACATTTTGACCAAGCAATTGCTAGGGGGAAACTACTCTAAATGGATTGTTATCCTGCAGGAGTTCGACTTGGAATTTGAGAAGTTTAAGTCTAAGAAATCTTTAGCTTTTTCGGAATTAATGTGTGACTTCCCGCGTGCTGACACATAAACTGTGGTGGAGGATCCCATTGCGGACGAATCCTTGTTTCTAATCAGCACTTTAGATCCGGGGTATGGGGATATCATCGTTTATCTCCAGACCCAATCCTTTTGGCCATAAATTTCATGGTCAGAACGTCGAAAAATTCGATGCCAGTCCCACCAATTCAGGATTATTAGAGATACTCTTTATCGCCGTGGGGCGGACTCTGTTTTTCGACGTTGCTTAACTCACGAGGAAGCTGAAAGGTTAATAAATGACTGTCACTCTAGAGCATGTGGCAGTCATATGTCTGGGTTTGCCACAGCCCAAAAGATATTGTGCGCTGGCTACTTCTGGCCGTCTTTATTTAAAGATTGTATTACGACGATCCGAAAATGCCACAACTGCCAAATTTTTGATCGAAAGATGCGCGCTCCACCTGTTCCTCTCCACCCTATAATTTCCATTGGTCCTTTTGCCAAATGGGGTATCGATTTTATTACATGTAACCCTCACTCGGCCGGGGTGCATGCGTATATCATCCTTGCAGTAGATTATTTTACCAAGTGGGCCGAGCCTATGCCTACATTTGAGGCAGACGGCAAGACAGTTGCAATTTTCATGTTCAACCATATAATTGCTAGGTTTGGTGTCCCACAAACGATAATCACTGATCATGGGCGTCATTTTCGAAACGTTATGATGATCGAACTTACAGGTCAGCTTGGTTTACGTCATGATAGTTCAACCCCTTATTATCCACAAGCGAATGGTCTGGTTGAATCCGTCAACAAATTTTTAGTTATCATGATCCGATGAATCATTGGGATTCATCAATCGAATTGGCACAACATGCTATTTTCAGCGCTTTGGGCGTACCGAACTTCAGTAAAGACATCAATAGGGTTCACTCCTTTCCAACTATTCTATGGTTTGAAAGTTGTGTTACCCATTGAATGTGAAATCCCGTCACTACAAATGGCCATCGAGTTGCTTCCAACCACTTCCGAAGAGGAAAAGCGTTTGTTATACTTGGCTCAATTAGATGAGAATCGACGTGATGCTTCACTGGCGATCGAGACTCACGCAAAACGCATGAAAGCTCAGTATGATCGAAATGTGACCCCTCGAAATTTTCTGGAAGGAGATCTAGTCTAAGTTTACGATCAAGCTAATGATAAATTAGGCACTGGAAAATTCGTTCCTATGTGGCATGGTCCCTATGTTGTCAAGCGAAAGCTAGCCAAATGGGCCTATGAATTGGTAGACTTTGACGACGACTCTTTGGGTAAACCCAGAAATGGTCTTTACTTGAAGAGGTATTATGCTTAAAGAATGGGTATGGAGATTTTTAGTTAGGATAGTTCTTATTTCTAGCTGGTGTGTTTTAGTTTAAACAGTGTGCTTAGCTTAGAGAGTGTCTTTTCATCATTATTCCTACTTATCTTGGTTTTACTCTTGATATTGCAGATGTCGATGCCTCTCCAAACATACATTGGTTTCGCTGATGGTGCTTGTCGTAATACATGGAACATCTCTTCGGCAGCTTGGGTTATCTATTCGCCCTCTGAGGAGTTAGTATCTATGCATGGGGTAAGCCTCAGTCAAAAAATGAACAACATTGCCGAGTATAGTGCAGTGATTGAGTTATTATCTGAATCTATTTCATTTGGGATTCTGAGTTTTATAGTGAGGTTAGATTTTGAACTCGTTGTATTACAGCTTAATAGAGTGTATGCCATTAGAAATCCAGTGTTATTAAGATTATTTTTGAGAGTGCGTCTCTTGGAACGTGAATTTGATTATATTGAATATCAAAATATTCCAAGATCTTTAAATACATTAGCAGATGCAATTGCTTCTCGAATGTTAAATAGACATTTGCAATAATCATACAAGTAAATTTAAAACCATTCCATAACATGATTTACAAGATAAGCTGATAATAGTGATATATATATAGGAGTGTGTCAAAAAATACATCGTCCTCGATCATAGGTTGAAAAACACCTTATGATCGGCAAAAATGATAAGTACAAAAAACAAAAATGTCACATGTTCCCACAATAGGCGATCATCCTATCACTGGTGATGATCTCTATAAGAAACCACTACCTGGGCCACCTTACAAAGGAACCTCCTAAAAGGTCCCGGGACCCCAATCACATAGCGCTGAAGTCGATGAGGAATGTCATCTATAGTGGTCTCCAGAATATCTCCTGTCAAGCGCTTGAAATGACCCTCCAACTCGGCCAAAACCTCTACTGATTCATCCTGTGGGGCTGGCGCGGGTGCAACTGGTTGCTTCCTCTCATAAGGCCGGAGAGCGGCTGGTCGCTGTGGACCCACATCTGTATTTCAAACTTTTGCTATAAGTTTTGAGACAATGGAAAAATAACAAAAAAAATTAAAATAGGAAAAATGTTGAAAAGGATTTTACCTGACTCATCCCACTGCTCTTCTGGTGGAAGAACCATGTTTGGGTCACCACGAAAATCTATCCCAGCATAAGGGAAGTCCTGAATAGAAAAGACCTGGTTTTCCAGCCATTGGAAATACTCAAGTTTGAATCGAGCAACCTCTGTCCTCTCGTCTGGGTGACGGGCCATAACTGCGACCCATCGCATTAGTTTGGGCTCTCGAGGAAGCCCAGCTCCAACAGTAAGGTGCTACGGGATCAACATAGGAACCCTCTCCAGGCCAAAACTCACAACCAAAACCCTATAACCAAAGGTCTTTAGTCGTTCGTTCTTGGCCCTGGTCAGTTGGCCTTTCACATTGGCTAACACAGCATCGCACCAGTTGAAGATGGTGCCTCGAAAGCAATCAACTGCCATACGCGTCTGGGATCCGGTGGCAATATGTAATGCGGAAACCCTACAAAGTCTAGTGACAGTGAACACAATCACCATGAGCTCAGGACGGGATATGGTCTTTATGTCTATCCCTTTGTCTCTAGCCTGGCTATTGCAGTACTCTAGCAGGAGGCTATCGACAGACTGGCCACCTGCACTAGCCCCAAACAGAGTCAAGTCTTCGTCTCTCTTAGGCAAACCAGTCAAGAAATATATGTCCACCAGCTCGATTTTGAGCTGGTGGCCGCCAATGAAGAAGCACTGGTCCTGTATGCTCCATCTGTAAACCATCCACTGTAAGAAATCCACTTGAGCCCTCATGCCAGGAATGGCCCAGAATTTGTACAAGCCACACGCCCTCAAAGCATCAAGTGAAGGCTAATGATTCCATGCGGCGACATCCACGTCCTCATGCTCTCATTCATGCCAATCTAGCATGATGTACTCTCTGAATCAAGCATAAGGATAAATTAAATTGCTAGAAATTATTTTGATTGGTCCATTTTTGAGAATTTTTGGGTTAAAAACCCTTGTGACGGGGACCGCACCCTCCGGGTTAGACACAGTGCGTGGGACCGCACTTTGTCTACATGGAAGGTGTGGACCCCGAGCTTTTTCCCAATGGAGAAAAAGTCGGGGTCCGCAGGCCAGTAGTGGTAAACCTGCGAGCCCCCGCGCGCGGGTTTTATGCCTAAAAACCCTCCCAAAAATGAAAATAAATGAAAAAAAAAATTTGAAACGGTTAAAAATGAAGAGTAGGATGATGTGGATTACCTGGAGAAGACGACGTTCGATTTGACGGTTGGATTTTCCGCAATCTTCACGGAGTTTTCTGAGCAAAAGCACTATTTTCTCACCCAAACTCAAATGGTAAAAATGAATTGACAAAGGCCCTTTTTATAAGTTTTTTGAGTAAATAAATTGCAAATTTGTTTATGTTTCACTTTGGAAAGGTATTTTTGCGACAATTTTTATCCATTTCAAACAGGTATGGGTAATGTTTGTGTTTTTGTGCAGGATAACGGATTATTCAGGCGAAATCTATCATTTTCAACGAAAAAACATTTAGAGTCACCTTTAAGCTCTTTTCTGACTCCTGAAACATGAAAAGGTTGCCGAGTTCTTCTTTTAAACTCGTTAAAACGGAATTAAAAGATGGTTCACTTATAGCTCTTTTCCGACCGTAAAAACATGAAAAGATCGTTGGATTTTTTTCATTTCAAATTCGATATTGGTTATAAAATGACGTGTCATTGATCGCTTTTTTACTTTTTCGGATCAAGGGAACTAATGATGAAAGGTACTCCTTGGTCGTAAAAGATAAGGTGGTTCTCTCAAGTATTATTTTATACTTTTTTGGGCTTGGGAGACACAAATTTATGAGAAAGGTCAACCCTAGAGTCTTCTTAAGTTTTTTTAGACTCTCTAAAATTGAAAAACGTTGAGTTTCTCCTATATTGGACTCGTTAAAATTTCACAGTAAAGGACCTGTTCAATTACAAACAGGAACGAGCCACTCCTTTTTAGGGTTCGAATTTAAATTAAGTTGGACTCATCCAAAGGATGAGCTTATAATCAAGCAAATGTTATCCTCCTCAAGCTTGTCAAAAATAAAGAGGTACTTGCCAGAAATGGTGGGGGAAAAGAGAGAAAAATGAGCCTGTTTGTCATACTTTGTAACCACTCTTGAACACGACACTTTTATTCAGCTGGGTTGGGAAATCCTTTGCCTAACAGTTGATCAAACCACATTGAAAGTCTTCAGCTGGTTTCTAGGTATTAACTTTGGGTCAATTGTCACCAAGCCATCTGTTGTGTCGTTATGTGTTCAAGAGGTCACTACCAATAAGCCATTCATCTGCAAAATATCTATCATCCATTTTGATCATCCCTGAGTCAGTCCTTGCAACTAAATTTCTTCAACTTGATCTATGATTTCGTGTTGTGGGCCTGCCTACGACGGATCACTTTCTATCGACATCACCTCATTATCTAGAAAGATGATCTAGAAATTGTCAGTTTCTTGAGATCTGCATGCCTCAATGGCAGGTTTCTCGCCTTTGACGACAATTTACATCATTGACTTTCGATCAAAGGATTCTGTGACATGGTCGAGATCAACACATTTATTCACATCTCATGGATTGTACTGGGTACTTTGAGAGCCATTGACATCACTAGTGGTTTCTCTCACACTTGTTAATAGTTTACATCATTGACTGGTAATCAAGTGGTTTCTACCATGTTCGACATCAACACATTCATTCGCATGGATAGAATCGTACTGTTTCAGGAAGTAGAAATGAAGACCCTCGATCTAGTTTCCATAATCCAGGCTGCGAGGAATTTTGTATTCATTATATAATGGACTATTCATAAACAGATGGCTGCGTCCATACTATGTCCACCTGAGTCTATATTTGTGATGTTTTACAAGATCATTCCTATATCAGAGCAATAGTTAGTTTTTCTAGTCAGTTTTGATCTGAGTATGGGAATGCCTACCTCAACGATGATATAATCTTATATATATCTTGCATTGAATGTTTTTACAGGCTCCAACCGGGCTCTCCACAAGATGATCCTACAAATGATAAAGTGCTTCACTCTTCCTGAATGATCAATGAAATCCTCATCGACTACAGACTTCGCACTTTAGGGGGCAATCTATTACACAAAAATATCATCACCATGATTATTTGTAGTCAGTATGGGTCTATCATCACTTGTACTGTCCTCCTAAGCAAGTCTCAGACCTCAGCTCTTCAAGTCAAGCTTTGGAAATAAGAGAAAGACATTAAAAATCAATGTAACTTTGGTTCCACACTTTCTTTCACTGTCACCTACGGTCTTGCACCTTCTGTTTACAAAAACTGCGTACTTGCCCACTCTATCCCTAACGGTGTGGGTGCGGACCCCTGTGAAAGTCGAAAGGCGCAAGTTTTATCTTAAAAAACTCACTTTGGGTTAATTCTAGAGGATTATAGAAGTAATTTTGACGTGGATTGTTCGCTCTGAGGTGATTCATGCATCCCATAAGAGAAGGAGCTAATCGCTTGATGAGAGGCATTATCCCTTTGAAGGAGGACTTAGTAACCTCCCTCCATTGCACTATAAATACAGGCATTGGGTTGGTTGCTGGAGAGGTTAGAAGCTGAACATTTTTTGAGGGTAAATGCTAGTGAAATCAAGACTTCCTAGTTGAGCTTAAGAGGAGAGATCACATACCTTTTTGGCTTCATTGGGGAGTGAGTGAAACTTGTCAAAGTAGAGGAGACTTCTTGCTGGACCCTGGGAGGAGCTTGTACAGTGTCAAGGCAAAGGTTGTAAAGTTCTTCTTCTTTTGAATTAATACAATCAAACTCATTTTTCTCAACAAGTGTCTCATGTTATTTGTTTCATGGACTCCTTGACTTTCATGTTAAATATGTTTTATGATTTTGGATTTTCAGGTGCTATTTAATTTGTTTGCTTGTTTGTGTTTGCAGATTCGCGAAAAAGGAGCTCATTTGGATCGAAGGAGCGAGGGCATCCACAAACTTGCGTTGGACCTAAGGTAGGCCCTAAAAAAACTTGTTTGCCATTTTTTATCAAAGCATGTTTAGAGAAAGATAGTGTCTAGTTGGTTTTCTTGTCATTAGGTCTTCTTTAGATTCTATGAAGGTCTATCTTGTCTTCAAGCTCGACTTATTCCATGTGACACCAAGGAGATTGATGTGATCATGACTCTGTCAGTAGGTACATAATGCATGTAGAATGTTCCCAAACATAAGGATGGACAATGCAAGTAAGTCGATAAGAACGATCAAGATTACTATAATCAAGTCTAACGCTAAGTAACGTGAGCATGTCATATAATTATTTAAATCAGTATGTATAAAATATCCCACGCTTATTTAACATTTTCTTTAAGAATAATGTGGCTATGCAGTAATTACAAATAAAATATGTAAGATTGCACCTTATCTTAGAAGAAAACGAGGGGATCGGAGATTGAAATTAGCGAATTTTTTCACAGATAATTACGTAACAGATTTGGGACAAATCTCTATCTTGTCGTTGGGAGTCCTATTCCATGTAATCCCCTATTGCAATAGAAAATACGGGCTTAATTACATGGTGATATTATGTTCTCATATCACATTTTATGCTTGAAAGCGATGTAAGTTTATTTGATTAGTAAACATTAGCATTTTCAAATGGGTGGCCACGGGTTCAATGCATCCCTAGTTGACACAACAGGCCTTAACCAGAGGATATGGTAAAATGTATGTAGAATAATGAATCCATTTAAATTACTATGGAAATCTAAGAAGATAACTCTTATTGTCATATGTCCATGACATGGATGGAATGATGAATCTATCCAGAGATGGCAGTTGGTGAGAATTGGCTTCAGTTGCAAAATTGGCAGGAGAACCCTAAAGGCCTAAACTCTTCTTGATGGCATAACATGGGAAGGGTTAAATATCCTAAGGGACTGAGTTTACAAAGAAGTGAATTTCCCAAGTGTTGTGGATGATTGTGAAATTGGGACATGATTGATATTACTAGAAGAGTACACTGAGGACAATGTTATTATAAGGGGACATGAATATAATAATAGAACCTTGAAGATGATGCATACATTAATGCTTCAAGTGTACAAGGATGAATTAGTGCTCAATCAAAAAATGTTCAGATACCGAGCATGCAACAAAGTAAGGATGGTAAAGCCAAAATCGAAAATGTGGTAAGTAAGTTGTAACACTGGTTCATAAAAACTTTTGGGAAGAGAGGATTCAATCATCCAGTCATCGAGGTAGTCATTTCATGCACGAACTAAGGTTGGGTATGCTAGAGAACCAAAAGATGGTCTGGTTGGAGAACCCTGAGACACTGCACCAGAAGCCAAGACTATGTCAAAGCTGACAGATGCTTGGTTGGTTGTTGTTATGGTTGTTCCTATTCACAATTCTCTCATTCTAATATATACTTCTTTGAAGACTGACACATGTTTATGCCAAGTCTAAATTGAGAAATATTGGCTATCAAAAGAATGTGTAAACCATAAAGAAGGGTTATTGGCAAATGTTGAGAGCCAAGGGAAATTTAGTTACATTTGGAAATACCTGGTTCCCAACATTGGAAATTCCTTCGCCAGTTCACAATGGAGCGTTGGAGATAAGCGGATAGCCCAAGGGCCCAATTGATTGTGTTGGATTGCTATGAATGGAAAAGACTACAATATGAATTCCTTGTTTGCAGTTTCTGGAAAATAAACAAAGTGAGAAATACCAGAGCCATAGCCAACAAATTTTCCCATGTTGTTTCATTTCCTTACACATATGTGGCACCTACACAAGGTAGTGTCTATGGCTGGGAGGAAAACCACTCTTATGAAATTAATATATCCAATTAATAGATAAATAATTTGGTTGTCAATGTTCATAATCAGATCAATAATGTATGAGGAACTGCTATGTTTAAGAAATATGTGCTTATTTAGAAAATATAAGCACGAAATTTGACATAAATTCAGAATTATGATCCAATATGTCTGGAATATGTTTACTTGAAAGTTTTAAGGCATATACAACTGCCTATGTGGAATGGAGAGGGCTTAATTCTGCCTCTTCTATGAAAGGAAAGTGTCATCTATGCCAAGTGTATGCATAATTTCTTCGTGAGCACCAAAAAGATGCCAGACCAATGGGGAATTGTAACTCTCCATGGAAAAATATTTCCTGAGTATGTTGCGCCTGTCCATGGTTCTCCTATATCAGAATCCAGTAGTTCATACTCAATGTAATCAACAAATCATATGAACTACTCGAATGGTTAACATCATACATGGGTAAGGAATGTATTTGGCACAAGAAATTAGAAATTGCCTCAAATATTTTTATCAGGGTTTTCTCTTGAAATGTTGAATGAAAGTTGTAAATGGTTGGAAATTATTTTCCACAACTTACATACTAATATTTGAAGAAAATTTTCGAAGAAAATTTTAAAAATTTTGGGAACATTTGCTTGAAATTTGCCTAGACATATTACATTTTACTGATTTCACTTGTTACCTTTTAATCAACAACAAGTCTTGCTCAAGGGAGTGTTATTCCTTCCAATATCCATGCTGCATGCATGTAGAACTCAAATTTTCATGATATATTTTCTTCAAATAAATTGTTTTTAGCTCATCTTGTACTCTTCTGAACTATATCTCGAATTGCCTTTCACCATTCAACTGAATCTAGTCATTGTGCATGTCAAGTTGTTATGCTCTATCAAATGCTTCTTCATATGTTTGGGAATTATGTACTCTTGCTACAACTCTTGCTCTCCAATTCAATCCAGCAATGACTAATTCCTATTAAATATTTTTAATACATTGGGATTTGTCTAAGTAAATCTTTGAATTTTCTATCATAATTAAGCACACACCTTGTTGTTGAATTTACTTGAATTCTCGTGGAGC
Source organism: Pinus tabuliformis (assembly GCA_031772625.1). NCBI lineage: Eukaryota > Viridiplantae > Streptophyta > Pinopsida > Pinales > Pinaceae > Pinus > Pinus tabuliformis. Next base: position 227,515,222 of record CM062804.1, on the reverse strand, counting down.
TATATGATGGCCCATTCTGTAATGGAATGTCTATCGGAGTTGGTTCTTCACCTCACTATTGGACAAATTTTGTATATTCTCACTATGGTTAATGAAACAATCCAAAGCTCCAACTCTCAAAGGCACTCCATAATTTGTCAATTGTCTATATTCACCATCTACTAATTGAACTCTTTGAATTTCCTTGAATACAAACCAATGTTTCAATCTATTTAAGCACCCATCATAGACTCAAAGAGAAATGGTTGAATTGGATGTAACCTTTGTTTGATTTTCATTAATTTTCTTCATGCTTTCAGAAGTTGGTTGATATTGTTCTTCCTATTTATTTTTCTTTCTATAAAATCTTCTTTAAATTGAAATATATCTTTCCTTTTCAATTTATTTACAGTCACTTTAATTAAACAAATTCAAATAGATTATGTAAATCTTTGATTTAGAAAATTTAGTGACCATTCTTCTTATTTAGCTTTTCTATCTCCTTCCTTTTCTTCAGTGCCTTAAGAACATTTTTTATAATTTTTCAATCAAAGAATGGATAATTCAATACCAGGTCTCTCCATACAGTTTCCTAATGATTTATGTTATGTGCTACTTAGGCCTCTATCTATTTTCTTATGTCATTTTCTTGAAACTATATAACAATTATGTTTTATGTCTACTCAAGGGACGTGTATTAGGCTAATGGGTATTTTGGTTATCACTCACCGTAATTTTCAGTTTAGCTAGTGCTTGTGCAACTGCAACTATATCCCAGTTTTTTTGTACAATATGAAATACATATTTATTTATATTAACTATTAAAGGAATCATTTTATCAAAGAAAAACATATCCCTTTTTGGATGAGTCAAATTTCACGTGTCATTAAAATTGATTGACAAAAATATATGTATCTACAACTAAAATGTATTTCTATAAATAAAATATCTAAGAAAAACGTGTAAATGTTTCAACATTGAGTATAGATAACTATTTATTGTGAATGAAGTGAAATTCAAGTTCTGACCCAATTTAGAAGTTCTTATATTAAGGATTTGTGTGGACAATTCAATCATCCTTTTCTATCCTAAAATATATATTCTTATAGACCCATCATCTCTTCACATTTGCATTATACGCTTAGCATGGTTTTGCTATTGGGTTTGCATCTGCAATGCTTCTTGTGTTTCTATTGACGAATTATAGTTGGGTCTTTCTCAGCTTCTATGTGTGTAGTGATAACAATTGCTTTCGTAGTCCCATTGTATATTCACATCGGATGCACTTTTGGGTCCAACTTCGTGGTCACTTTTTGGAAATATAATATTAGATCTAAGTCTCTCATGACTATATATATCTATATATCTATCTATCTATCTATCTATATATATATATATATATATATATATATATATATATATATATATATATATATATATATATATATATATATATATATATATATATATATATATATAGCATTCAAAAACATATTTCTATTTCCATTGCTGATTTATTTTTGCTTGTAAATGTGATTTTACATTGTCGCCCTGAATTTTAAATTTAGCCTCATAAATGCTAATTTGAAGGAACAAACCTTGACGATAGTGGTGCATGGACAAGGAAGGCATCCAAGGACATCACAATACCATGGAATTAAATAAATGTATAGTCATCTCATCTTCCATCACGCAAGTAGTGGCGAACAGTGAAAGGAATCTTCAGCTCTCTGAGTTCTTTCATTACAATCTTCAATCACCAAAGAAAATGGAAAATTATGTCAAACTCTTTTCAAATAACTACTACATTGGAAAATGATCATTTCAAGTCCTACCAAATGATCCTAACTCAATTTTCATTTCAAATCTGAGATCCAATGCATAATGACAAATAATTCATTGAAAATGGAAAAATAAAAGGAATGAAACAAAGGTTCGTTAAAAACAAATATACCTCCAGTGGATGAGTTTCGGATTAAAGTTCAACCATGATAGGTGCATTCATGCCACCATAGGAAAATGTCAAGTTGATGACAAAAAATTTTAACTCTTGAACTAAGATGTAACAATGGCTTTTCAGAAATAGAGCTCTCCTAATTAAGGATTAATCTTGACTAGTATTGATTCTACAGCTCCATGCCTTACCAAAAATAGGACACAGAGAAAGAAACATTACAGGTTTCTAGAAATAAGAAACATGAGTCCATGTCCCCTCTCCCAAAACATATATTATACATCTTAAATTTGTTAGTAACATATTAATATAGATTTAGGAAGATAATAACCATCCTAAATAGCCTATTGAAACATGCCTGATTTGCAATGCTCGAGTGCCTAGTATTCTAGCAAAGCTCATATTTCGTCATGAGCTTTGATGTTTTTCAAGGTTTATTGCTTAGTTGTTCGTGTTCTACAAGTTCTTTATCAGCTCCTTTAAGTGTATCAACAGGAACTTCTTCATGTTCCTCTTCCTTTTCTCCTCCCTCTTCATGTACAAAAATGAAATTAAGAAAGCCCCAAAACCCATGACATTTTGGGCACAAATTAACCCTAACAAATAAGGGTGGCGTTTTTTGAGGTCTACCACATGGTTTTTCCTGTTCTATAGGTTCTTTATCAGCCCATCCACGTGTATTAACAGGAACTTCTTCGTGTTCCTCTTCCTCTACCCCTACATCTTCCTGCAAAATAATGACATTAAGAAAGACCGAGAACCCATGACATTTTGGGCACAAATTAACCCTGAAAAATAAGGGTTTCCACAGGTTTTTTTTTGAACATAAATCACGAAAATACAAAAGGAAAATGGTTAACATCATACACCAATATCAGGTTGGGGAGGCTTCCCTTTGTATCCACATGCATTTCAAAACCACAAATTTATCAAACAAGGGGTGTAATAAATTAGTCTCACAATGCCAGTCACATAAACGACCTTAGGAACCTTTCACGTTTCTATCCATAAACCCTTTAAATTAGCACACACAAAAAACACCAAAAAAAATTCAAAACCCAGAAAGATGGTCTATTATATAAAGCTTGTGAAACCCTTGAAACCTGGTAAAACCTTCTCTTGAAAAGCAGTTTAATAACCCATTAAAACCCTCTCTTATGGCACATATTCATAGTCAAATGTGAGGAGGTTTGCCATGAAGAATTCAGTAGTAAGAATTGGCGGCATGGAAGGAGAATGGGTGATAAGAGCTCTCACTACTCTCATATGCCCCTCTAACCACCACATGTGAAGGAGAATGTCATTCCAGCCACATCCTAGCAGGCTCTGCAATATGACCACAACCCAAGATTTCTCTTGAGGTTTGCATGGGGTTGTCTCCTTTCTAGGTTCATTTTTGTCATGTTCTGCCGATTCTTTTCTTGGCTTATAGCATTAAGTTTTATTTTCAGTTAAGGACTTTTCCATTGATATAGTAATATCTCGACAAAAAGCCATAGCAAAGGAGTTGTGGTTAAGAAGCATTTGTACTACATGGTAGTATAGTTGATACAAGCAACAATGATTAGGAACTCCTAAGCGATGGAGCATTTCCTCCCCACCTAACGAAAGGAAAACCAAAGTGAGCTTTCTGAATTTCCTTGCATACAAACCAATTTTTTGATCTGTTTAAGCACCCATCATAGACTCAAAGAAAACTGGTTGAATTCGATGTAATCTTGGTTTGATTTTCATTAATTTTCTTCATGCTTTCAGAAGTTGAATGATATTCTTCTTCATATTTATTTTTCTCTCTATAAAATCTTTTTTAAATTGAAATATATCTTCCTTTTTCAATTTATTTATGGTCACTTTAATTAAAAAAAATAAATAGTTTATTTAAATCTCTATTTTATAAAATTTAATGACCATTTTAAATTAAAATATACCTTCCTTTTTCAATTTATTTACTGTCACTTTAATTAAACAAATTTAAATAATTTATTTAAATCTTTGTTTTAGAAAATTTAGTGACCATTCATCTTCTTCAGCTTTTATGTTTTCTTCCTTTTCTTCAGTGCTTTATGAACATTTTTGGTAATTTTTCCATAAAAAAAATGGATCATTCACTATTGGGCCTCTCCGTACAGCTCCCTAATGATTTGTGTTTCATGCTACTCAGGCCCCAGTGTTATCGGGAAATTTAGTGTCTATGCAGAGCTGCTAGTCCCACTAAGACTGGTAGCTATCTTAGAAACAAAAAAACTTAAACTAATTTCGTTTTCCTTTATGAGAAGTAGATAAGACGGGAACAAAGGAGACCAACCTCGGTCTTGCGCTTGGTTCCTTGCTTGATTGCTTTCCCTTCTGATAGATCTTTGCCACTCGCTTCCTCGTATACCTAGTTTCAAAGAGCACCTGTGGAATCAAGCCAGCATAACACTATCTAAGAATAACGATCTACTATCACAAACAATATAGGACCAGATATATATTGACCACACAAATGTATATATCATCAATCACACAAGAATGTGGAGGAAAACTTTAATAGATTTATTAATATCAAGAATAGCAAAGAGGATTACAACCAATTGTTCTGACCCAGCGTCATCCTCTCAGCAAGAAAGCCCTTCTTCACCTCATGAAAAGCTTAGACCACCCAACAATATGATGTTACACTAGGAAACCAGCAGCACTTCCTTACAAGATACAAAATTCCAGCCTTTTGGATCTCTAGGATGATGGATCCATATATAGATGATTGCAGGGAGGTGAGTCATCTTCTGAGATTTGATTAGTGTCCTCTCTGATAGTTCTTGATTCCACTTGGAGATTGATGATCTCTTACTCATCCCTGGGCAAATTCAGAGAGGCAAGTGTCATAGGAGAAGCTTTTGGAAGATTCTATGATCATCCACCTCGCAAATTTACTCTGACATGTGTCCACTCTTGCCCATCACACCCCATAGAAGGGCTTCTCAGTATGCATCTCACCTCCCGTGTTCATTTAGGTGAGATGCATTGCACTTTGACCATGGAGCAGGTGAGATGGTCCAGCTTTGACCAATTCTGAGTAGTTTTTCAAGGAGAAATTCTGGGAGATGATGTAATCAGTTGACCTTGTTCTTTTAGGGGATGGAACAACACTTTTAGGGACTTAGGAGTCCTTGGTTTATGGACATGTTTGATTGGGGTTGCAGTGCCCAAAAATGTCTAAAACAGTTGCCCCCTAAAGCATGAGGGCGTTAATCTTTTGATGTTGGGTGAAATGATTTATCATGAGGATCCGAAGTTTTTTCGAGCTGGAAGGTGACATGTAATAAGATACAATGCAATAAATTATCTTCATAACATTTTCATGATCTGGCTGAGGCAGGCATTCCCATGCTCAGCTTTATAAATTCATTTTCATATACATAGGGGAGACAATCGTCTATGTGCAGACTGATGATTTTGGTAGAGCCATCATCCCTTGGATTGGATGATTATCTGTGCAACAATGATGTACATTTGATGTCTCTATTTTCCTGAATATATATCGCAGCCCGGATGGATGAGACTAGTTTCGGGGTCTTCAATCGCGTTCAATCTTTACTCAAAGTACAAGTCGATCCATGTGATAGATGTTCTGGAGTCGAACATGGAAAGATATTGCCTGATTACCAACAAGTGATGTAAGCTATTAACAAACGCAAGAGGAATCACCGATAATGATGATGACCCTCAAGGTACGACATTACAATTCACATGGCGTGAAAAAGGGACTTTGTGTTGAACACAACACAAAACCTTTCGGTCGAAGGCCATTGATGTAAACCTGTGGCTGGAAGTTAGAAACTTGCCATTGAGGCATGCAAGATTCAAAGTACTGAAAGGGTTGTTCCTAGATCGACTTCCTGGATAATGAATTGATGTCGACAAGAAGCAATCCGTCATAGGAGGGTCTTAATGAATCCCACATCTATGACATGGAATGGAGCAAATGATTTTAATGGAGGTGAAAACGATATGATGATATAAGGTTCAGGGTGGCAGTCATGAAAGAATGGAGTGGAATGTATTGCAGTGGATGAGACACAGGTGAATTCTCTAAGCGACTTCTCTTGAACATACCGGCGACACCGACATGATGGATTGGTAGTGTTAACCCCAAATGTAGATGGTGTGATGGACCAATGGTGATATGACCAGTGAATGGAACAACCCAACCTGACTCGGATGCAGAGTGAAAGTGTCATGTTCAAGAGCGACTTGCTACCAATAAAGTTTCTTCAAGTTTACTTCCCAATTTTTCCACAGTCATTGTTGACCAATACCTCTTTATTTTTGTCAAGCTTGAGGAGGATAACATATGCTTGTTGTATAATTTTCCCTTCGGGCAAACCCATCACTATGTTTTAACGATCCTAGCGATAGTGAAACTCGTTCTTGTCTGTATGGACAAGTTTGTCGCTATTCGGTTTTAACGAGTTTAATGACTAAGATAACTCGGTCCTTTTCAATTTTAGAGTGTCTGAAAGGGACGTAAAGAAAACTCCAATAATACATTTTTGTCTTATAATCCCTTAAGTCCGAAAAAGTATAAAATGATAGAAAAGGGATGAATTTTTGGTAATTTTAACGAGCCGAACAAAACAAGCACTCGATATTTTTGTGTAATAATCCCTCAGGTCCAAAAAAATTAAAATCTAGAGGAGGGATAGCACTTCCGGTCACTTTAACAAGCTGGAGAGGCTAATTGCTCGACAATCTTTTCATATTTTACGAGTCAGATGAAAAGAGCTTAAAGGAGACTCGTTTTTCAAGGAACGAGTGATAAATTTAGGTAGCGGCTGATTCCAGGTAAGGTTTGGAATTTTCCAATCACGGTAGTGTCACACGGATGGCTAACAGGATCACTCTTCATAGCTTTCCCTAAAAAAGGGTAAACAATCAAACGGAGGTGAATGATTGGCCAAAACAGAGTGGAGGTGATGATGAGAACACGGCCAAGGCTTCAAAGGTTGATGATAATGCATTCATCATGGTTATTTACCAGAAATTGGTTCATTTTTTAATGAATGAGCTTAAACTCTGGGGGAAACATTTGCTCATTGCTTATGTTTAATTTTTAACGAGCTTAAACTCCACATAAAAACTGCTCGATCTAGTCGTATAATAAGGATGTGTCATCTAAGATGCCATTTTGTGGAGCTTGCACCTTACAAAGCTTTGCCTCGCATCCTTTCTTGATGAAATTTAGGAAACAACCAATCCTACAAGTTTAAAGGGTTAGAGGACCTACAAATTTAAAAAAATAAATGGTCGCTCTTCGCTTGCATGCCAAAAGGTTTGCATGCCCCCAGGTATAGCCAAAAATTTCCAGGTTACCAAAGATTGTTCCATCCGCATTGCAGACAAAACACTTCCTCGGTGATGTCTACCGAAATAAACAAAGGTGAGTGGCACAAATTGCTCCACTCACATAACTTTGATGAAGGAATATTATTCCAGTATAATCTCATAAACTAGTCATATATCCTTTGTGGAAACCTACCCTATGCCCAAGGTTTTCCTGCCGAAACAGACCAGGGTGCATGCCCCCTAGGTTTCAATCATGTCCTCCCGAATCACTCGCGCTCATCAGGTGGATGGACTGGGGATTGATGAGACATTCCTTGTGTGAAAAGACCATTTAGGGATGGTATCTGACTATTTCCTATGTGTGAGCCGGGGAATGAAAGCTGGTCTACGAGCTTGACCACTTTTCCTTCATGCGGAAAACACATTACTCTAAATGGAAAGGAGACAATGGCTCCCATGCAATAAATATAGTCGCATCCAAGGAGTAGATTATAATATAGGGGTCCTTGGACTACCATTACGTTCATGTGAACGGTTTTCCTTCTCAATGTTATCGGCACATTGGGGAGGATCCCTAATGGTCGACTGGTTCCTTTGTCAAAGCCTATTATATTTCTCATCTCTAGCAAAAGCGATGGTGAACCAAGCGCTTTCCAAGAAGTTGAGGAAATGATACTCACAGAAGCCCCTTCATCTATGATGGTACCGACCATGACCATTTTTTATATTTGTGCAATGATTCGAAATGGTACACTAACCGGTAAACGGGGTCTGCCTAGTAGATTCCAATCAAAGGAAACAACTAGGTTGCTTGGAGGTGGGACTGAATAGACGACCAGATATGACTATGACGAACTTCCTTCCTGCGGTAAAGGAACGGGTAGATTTTCCCCATGTTCATCGGAGTCTGTGTTTATGAAGAGAATTTGAACGGTGTCATTCTTGTTCTCTCTGGTGACTGTATCATCTGAAGATGGACCTTCTAAAGCAAGACTGAGTCAACTACCGCCTCGACCTTTTGACTTTCTTCTGGTGTGAATTCAGATGGTTTATCTTCAATGGTAGACGCTTCGATCGAACACAATAGTGTGTTAATTGGATTTTCAACTAGCATTGGACTTGGCAAGAGTTTCTTATATCCAGGAGGAAGCCGTAACGGTGAAACTAGACGGTCATCCAAAACTCTTTTAGCTTCATCTAGGAAAGGACAACGGTGGACGGATTGATCACCTTCACACAGTTTACAAGGGGATTTACTTTTCCTTTTCTGTCCCGACACTTCGCTTTCACTAGTTGATGGTGTACTTTCAACATGATCATCAGAGGTTGTTGACACCGGATTGTGCAAACGAGGAGACCAGTCCCTTAAGATTCGAGGGATATAGGGACAATCTCGATGATAGTGATTTCCTTTGCAAATGACACATGGAAATTCAGGCTTTGACACTGCAGTGTGTGGATTTCACTAGATGATGCTTGGTTGCCCCTTTTCACCTTTGGCTCCTTCTTCTTCTTCTCTTTCTTCTCTTTCCCCTTCTTCTCCTTCTTAGTTACTTGATTTTTGGCTTTACCAGCTCCATCAATCGAAGAGGAAGAAAAAGAGGGAGAATCAGATGAAGTAGAAGGTTGGGGGGTAACTCTGGTATCATCTAGTTGTTGACTTGATTGCTCAGGAATCACAGTGTTCTAAACGACAAAGATCGAGAAGAGCCATACGGGCAGGCCGATTGTCAATCCTGGAAGCGACAATGTGGCCATATGGGGTGCACCAACATCTCCCCAAGAGGAGAAAGGACTAGGATTTCCTCCAAGGGGAAATCCTTGGTTGGTGGACTCCATTTTCCCCAACCTAAGACCAACATAGGAAAGGTGACATTTATTCCGATGAAAATAAATTTTAGACGCTTTGACACAACTTGCTTTTTCAATTTTTAGGAGTCGAGAAAAAACAAAAGATGACTCTAGTCGCCTTCAATTTTTAATGAGCTTGAAGTGACAAGTGCTGAGATGGACCTTTTCCTTTAAGGAGTCTGAAAAGGAACAAAAGAGACTACTCTGGAAGTCTACATAGAGGGATTACCAAACCAATCGCAAAACTGCAGAATACTTTTTACGGTACGGCAGTCAATCTTCCCAAATGCTGTGTTCAGTACATTGCGATCGATAGGGAGGCAGACATGACTTCCTATGGATAAAGGATATTGCCTATTGTGGTCTCTAAATATATACTCGACGGTACATGGGAGCACAATTATGTACTGGCACTTTTCGTCTGAAAGTGTAGGAATCACCCAACCAGCAATGAAAACAACAGTTACTAGGCTTTACGATGCCAGAATACGTCTCTAGCCTAGACTTCTAAATGTTGTGCTTTAGGTTCCAAAGAACTTTTAGATTCATTAAATTTATTTTACAGTTGATCTTGTTTAAGAAATTTTCCTTTCAGGTTCACCGCGTGATGTAGATATGCAATTCCTAAAATGCAATCTAAGATGATAAACAATTGTTTAATCTTCTTCTTGCACTGAAAATCCTAGCTACTAAAGAAAGAGAGATGATATTCTTTCAACATAGAGCAGAGAGCACACACTATATGCACTGTCCTAAATCACACCAACAAACATTCTAAATACAAATGCACATGCATGTATTGGTTTTCAGCCTTCTTAATGTGTGAATGATAAAAAGAAAGCTAAGCGTAAATATGAATTATTTTTCAAAGCGACATTACTAACAAGCTTCTTTTCAAGACAAAATGAAGACAATGACGACACTTTGCGATTTGGAATTGAAAACTTGCTTTCGACACTTGAAAAACTACTAATTCAAATCAAATACAAGAGTAACAGTGTAATCGACTATCAAGAACAATCGGATTCTCTTCTATGACTGAAAATGACACTTGCGACACTTCCAAATCAAGAAATGATAGTTCAATTACGCTACTTCTTTGTAAAAGAGAAATGAAAATGGCTCACAACACATAGAAACATTTATAGTTCTTTGCACAATGGAGGCAGAATAATGGCAAGGAAGGGGGTTTCCACAGGGGTATACTGACTATAGACAACAAAACTCCTGAATAGAGCTGACAAGAGTGAAGAAAAACCAATGTCTGGAGGCAGAATTAGCCTTCTCTGACCATCGCACCTGTTACACAGGGATTCTAGTATGCATCTCACCTATTGCGCATGGGAAGATGCATACTGATATCCTTGAAGAGAGGGTGTGATGGTACAGTGCGAGACTTTTGATCCAGTTCTTGATCACAGTTTACAGCACAGTTTAGGGATTTAGGCCGAGCAAGTGATAATCAGTAAATAAATCACAGGGGTAGATCTAAGGAGGTTACTAGATCCACCACAAGGGCAATTAGGATGTTTGCAAATTGATTTTTCAGTTTATAAGCAAAACCCAGAGATAGACTGAAGCAACATTGATCTACTTTGCACTTGCATAGCAAATGCAGTTCGATGGCTAGCTGGCTTGACTTCAGGCTCCATTTGTAAGTTTATAAAACAAACAAGTATAGAAAAGAAAACAAGCTATTCGTTCCCCAGTGGAGTCGCCACTTTGTTATCGGGAAATCTAGTCTCTATGCAGAGCTGCTAGTCCCACTAAGAATGGTAGCTATCATAGAAATAAACAAACTAAAACTACTTTCGTTTTCCTTTATGAGAAGTAGATAAGAGGGGAACAAAGGAGACCAACCTCGGTCTTGCGCTTGGTTCCTTGCTTGATTCCTCTCCCTTCTGATAGATCTTTTCCACTTACTTCCTCATCTACCCAACTTCCCTCATCTACCCAACTTCAAGAGCACCTGTCGAATCAAAGCAGCATAACACTATCCAATAACAGAGATCTACTATCAAAAACAATATAGGACTAGATATATGTTGACCACAAAAATGCATATATCATCAATCATACAAGAATGTGGAGGAAATCCTGAATAGCTTTATTAATATTAAGAATAGCGAAGAGGATTACAACCAATTGTTCTGACCCAATTTCATCCTCTTAGCAAGAAAGCCCTTCTTCACTTCATGAAAAGCTTAGACCACCCAACACTATGATGTTACACCAAGAAACCAGCAGCACTTCCTTACAAGATACAAAATTCCAGCCTTTTGGATCTCTGGGATAAGGGATACATATATAGATGATTGCAGGGAGGTGAGTCAGCTTCTGAGATTTGATTAGTGTCCTCTCTGATAGTTCTTGATTCCACTTGGAGATTGATGATCTCTTACTCATCCCTGGGCGAATTCAGAGAGGCAAGTGTCATAGGAGAAGTTTCTCGAAGATTCCATGATCATCCATGTCGCAAATTTACTCTGCCATTTGTCCACTCTCACCCATCGCACCCCATAGAAGGGCTTCTTAGTATGCATCGCACCTCCTGTGTGCATTTAGGTGAGATACATCGCACTTTGACCATGGAGCAGGTGAGATGGTCCAACTTTGACCAGTTCTGAGTAGTTTTTCATGGAGAACTTCTGGGAGATGATGTAATCAGTTGACCTTCTTCTTTGAGGGGATGGAACAACACTTTTAGGGACTTAGGAGTCCTTGGTTTATGGACATGTTTGATTGGGGTTGCAGTGCCCAAAAATGTCTATAACACCCATTCCGTTTTTTTATGTCATTTTCTTGAAACTATATAAATGTTATGTTTTATGTCTGCTCAAGGGACATGTATTAGGGTAATCAGTGTTTTGGGTTTATCGCACACCATAATTTTCAGTTTAGTTAGTGCTTGTGTAGTTGCAACTAAATCCCATTTTTTTTGTACAATATGGAATACATGTCTATTTATATTGATTATTAAAGGAATCTTATTATCCAAGAGAAACATGTCTTTTTTTAATGATGTCAAATTTCACGTGTCATTAAAATTGATTGACAAAAATATATGTATCTACAAATATAATGTATTTCTATAAATAAAATATATAGGAAAACTCTGTAAATGTTGTAACAATGAGTATGGATAACTATTTATTGTGAAATGAAGTGACATTCAAGTTCTGGCCAAATTTAGAAGTTCTTATATTAAGTATTTGTGTGGGCAATTCAATCATCCTTTTCTGTCCTAAAATCTATATTCTTTTAGAACCATCATCTCTTGACATTTGCATTATTCACTTAGCATGGTTTTGGTATTGGGTTTTCATCTGCAATACTTCTTGTGTTTCTATTTATTAATTATAGTTGGTTCTTTCGCAGCTTCTACATGCATAATGATAACAATTTCTTTCGTAGTCCCATTGTATATTCACATCGGATGCACTTTTGGGTCCAGCTTTGTGGTCACTTGTTGGACATATAATATTAGATCTAAGTCTCTCGTGATATATATATATATATATATATATATATATATATATATATATATATATATATATATATATATATATATATGTAGATATATAAAGCATTCGAAAACACAATGCTATTTCCATTGCTAATTTATATCTACCTATAAATGTGATTTTACATTGTCGATCTAAATTTCAAATTTGGCCTCATAAATGCTAATTTGAAGGAAACAAATGTTGATGATAGTGGTGGATGGCCAAGGAAGGCATCCAGGCCCTAGGGACATCACAATACCATGGAACTAAAGCAATGTACAATCATCTCATCTTCCATCAAGAAAGTATCGATGAATAGTAAAAGGAATCTTTAGCTCCCTGATTTCTTTAATTGCAAACTTCAATCACCAAAGAAAATGGAAAATTATTTCAAACTCTTTTCAAATAGCTATTTCATTGGAAAATTCACAAAAGATAAAAATAAATAATCATTTCAAGTCCTACCAAATGCTCCTAACTCAATGTGTATTTCAAAAATGAGATCCAATTCATAATGGCAAGAAATTCATTCAAAATGGAAAAAGAAAAGGAATAAAACGAAGGTCCGTCAAAAACAAATATACCTCTAGGATCTTGCCATGTGTTCCCACTGCATTAATGTAATATTTTAGTCATTTGTCCACACCCTTTAGGAGCCTGAGATCTGTTCCCACTGCGTTACCATAATGTACCATGTAGTAGGACAAGGCATTGCCAAGGCAATGAAAGCCATGGAAGGTCGAGTTATAGAGAAAATGATGAATATCAGTGCCATGTTAATAAAAACCACAAATAGTGTAAGGGATGAGCCATAAAGAAATTACTTTTTTTTCTTCTCAAAGGTAAGAAAATTGAATGTTGTATGCTCTATGCTCTCCTATCGAGTCTCAATTTGTAATGGAAGACGTTTTTTCTGGAGTAGCTGAGGTATTTTTATGGTGAGTTGGCATGAAGGAAGGTACCTCCCCTATTGTGAGATACCAATGGGTAGAAACAGTCTATTTAACAATGGTGACAGTGAACAAGGCCTGAGTAGTGTGCACCTTAGAAAACAATGATGGGACAAAGTCATGGGGTTTGGTCCATTGAATAAATCCAAGGGTGCAACCAATAAAGTAGCATAACACTATCACAACAACATTTCCATAGATTTTTAAGAAGAAGTGAAGGAGATTGAGGAAAGGGCTTATGAAAAGAGAAGAGGAACTTCCAGTAACCAAGTGGATGAAGTAATCCTCTTTTAGGCATATGACCATGGATATTATACAAGGAGGGATTCCAAATTCCTCAAACTTGTAAAATTTTATGTTTTATGAAGATATTTCTGGTCATGACTAGAGCTTAAGGGAAATCAGCATAATGATGTTTTCTTTACTAGATTAGGAAAAATGAAGTAGAAGTATGATATTTTTATCATTGTAATTTGGCGCTCATAAGTGGTGTTGGAGAATAGAGTAGGTGAGAACAAAAATGACATGGTAGAGGAGGAGATGGTGGCAAGGTTGTGGCTGACCATAAACCACGATATTAAGCAACCAAGTATCACATCGTAATCAATGTTGTCTCCAACATGACTTAAGATGAACAACAAGAGTTATTCTAATATTTTTTATGATATTAATTATGTTATGAAAATTAGATTCATCATAGGTATTTTAAGGTATTAATTTTTGAATGATAATTGCAAGATTATTTATGGTAAGCTTTTGATGGTCAAGTTGGGTTTCGGGTATGTCTTATAGTTTTTACAATTGTTTCTACTTGGTATGCTCTATTGGATATTTTGTCTGTTTTAAAAGACATCAAAGGCATATGAAAATATGCCACGTGACATAATGAGTCTAGAGACCAATCCAAAGAAGTCAATAATACCATAATTATGTCTCCATTCTATAACATATAATCTTCCAAATAGTAACACATCGTCGAAAAAAACCAGATGAGTAACCATGACTTATCTAATAATCAAGATACATGTCAATGACCTGTCTATATCTACCCGCAAGAGCAAGCTGTTAAGTTCCTCAATAGAAAGAATGAAAATAAGGGGTGATAAGGTGCATCCTTGTGTGAGACGCTGACAGGTAGAAAATAATTTAGTAGGAAGTACATTAACCAATGAGACAATGTTTACAGTAGATACACATGCCATGTTCCATTTTTAAACTTGAAATGAAATGTCAATTTCGTGTAGGACAAACCGAAGAAAGGTCCAATCTACATAATCGAAATCATTTTTAAGGTCCAACTTCATAATAATCACCTCAGGCTTCTTATATTTGATAGTATGTACAGTCTCCTATGCAATAGCAACCACATATTGAATTTGTCTTTGACATGATTATCCCCTGATGTTTAAGGACATGATTATCATGTTAGGCCCTCATAATTAAGAAAATAATTTCTAAGGGACCAAATAGGAGAGAAAGCAAAAACAAAATACAATGTACCAAAAGATGATGGACCAAGATCTAGTGTTGCAGAAGGATTGTGAAGATCAGTATCAACCCCATTCGAATGATTCAAAGGCTTCAAATACTATTCCTTCCTCATGGTCGCATTATGAGAAGAATTGGGACTGATAGAGATCTTAGGAGAGGAGGATGATTGAATGAGTAGAGTCTCCAAATGGGTCTCAAAGTGAAGGAGGATACACTCCACATTCATTTGAATCAATTGAGATAGTGAAGCCTATTATCCACTTTAGACTATGATACAACCCATAGTGAGTCAGACATGTGCTCAACCTTCCACACAATGGCTCGATGGACATACATAGCAGCTCGGATCTATAACATTCTATGATGCGTGACTCAAACCTTCTAAGAGTACCCTTGATTAATGTGTTAGTGTCAGTTAGTTCTTCTTGTCACTACTAATCAAATATTCTTTTACCAAGTTTTGTTAGGGATCTCAAAGTCAAATTTTATCATGTCACTAGGTTTTCAGAATAAAATTTTGTCACTCGCTAGTGTTTCTAAATCTACTGCTGCTCCTTCAAGATTTCTGTGTTCCAATCACTTCCATCACTCATTATGACATTCCATCTCTGAAAAGTGTCATGGTCATCTCAATTTCAATATCATGGTTTTCATTCAATTCATTGTTCATCGATTAGGTCACTAGGGTTTTCATTCATTCAGTTCTTCATCCCATTCATAAATTGGCATGTGAAGGATTAGTGATTGAAAAAGCATTTCAAAAAATAGTTCTATTTCAAAAATATGTTCTATTAATCTTCAAATAATCTCAAGCTATATCCAAAGGTTCCTGAGCTACATGGTTTCCAAAGCAAAAATGAGAAAAGCATAATGTGGGCCACCCCACTACTATGAAAAGAATTTAACCTCAAT
Organism: Pinus tabuliformis; assembly: GCA_031772625.1. Taxonomy (NCBI): domain Eukaryota; kingdom Viridiplantae; phylum Streptophyta; class Pinopsida; order Pinales; family Pinaceae; genus Pinus; species Pinus tabuliformis. The sequence continues at coordinate 227,499,254 of CM062804.1, read as the reverse complement.
CATTTATCTCATTCATTTCATTGCTAAATAAGCTCTCACTCATCATCAATCACTTCCTTACCATTTTTAGGGCCAAACACTATCCAAAAATTGATTTCAAACTCTTTTGCTACGTTTTTAAGCCACCTCACTGCATTTTTAGGGAGCACGTTGCGCTTTTCACTAGGAATGCTGCGATTTTCTATGGTTACCTTTGTCGATTCCTCTTAGCCTGGGACATTATGGAGGATAACAAAGTGGAGCAGTGTTGTGATAACCTTCGGACTGTGGAGTTTTTTTCTAACTCAGATTGTGGAGTATTGATCACACTCAGAGTTTTGTTGTAGCTCGAATTGTGCAGTATTGATCACCCTCAGACTATTGCTTTGGAGTATTGTTGAGATCACCTTTCGGACTATTTCTTTGGAGTATTGAAGAATATCTTGGGATAGTCAAGAAGACTCTTTAGTATCTCCTTTAAGGATAACCTTGATGATATTGTGATAAAACCTTGAAGAAGAATGTGCAACAGTTGAGTGAAGATACTTTGAAGCATTAAAGCATTGCGGAAATGAAGAAGCACTAAGATCTCGATGTCTTGGTGTAGCATGGTATGTTGGACAGTGTTGTAGTGTGGTGCAAAGATTGTCCTTGCTGAAGTCTTGGTGCAACATGGTGCATTGGATAGTGGTGTAGTGTGGTGCAAGGATTGTCATTGTTGAAGTCTTGGTGCATTGGAAAGTGGTGTACTATTGTGCAATTATTTTCATTACTGAAGTCTTGGTACAACATCGTGCACTAGGCAGTGTGATATTTTTAACAATGGTCTGATGTAGTAGTTGATTATTGCTCATAGAAACATTGAAGCTTGGGTTTGCAGTTTATTGACCTATGAAAGAATAGTCACTTGGAACCTGTGACATGTGGATGAGTAAGAATTGAAGAATACTTGTAAACATCCTTGAAGACATGATATTGTGCTGAAGTCATCATGAAGTAAACTTGTAGGATTTGATTGGGTACAATGAAGAACAATGGTGACACCTTCTATATGACAAGGTTGTCATTGATGATGTAGCGTGGAGACTATAATGAAGCTGAGGATTGACAGTACTTGTTGAAGAACACTTTGGGAGATGTGAAGTACAACTAGAACATATCTTCATAAAATAGGATTGGTGTCCTTGGATTAGATGCTCCTAGACTCAAGGTTGGTGCCTTGGATAATATAGGGCCAAAGCCCCAGAGGTGGGAGCCTCACTAAAGTTCAAGTAGGTGATTCGCACATCTGAGGTTGGAGCCTGATTCTCTTCATTAAGGGGTGGATCCCTACCTATATTGTACCTAATTCATTATAAATATTATATTAATAAAAGAAATTATTTCTATTGTTTATTTTGTGTTCTAAATATAAGTTATCTAACTAGTAAAAGTAACAAGTGAAAAGAAATATTGATTCACCCCCCTCTTAGTATTTTCACCAAGTTCATGAAATTTCATTCAACCCAAAGCTTCCTCTGCAATAGGGTATTCTCCAATAATTAATTCCTACAAGCTAAAACTATATCAACCTTCCCATCTAGACAAATATAATCATATATCTCATTCAATGTATAACATTTTATATTTCTAGCACCCATTCGATAATGATAACTTCTTAACGGTGTGCCCCAAAACCATTCAGCATAGAATTATCACTATTTACATGATGCAAAATATGGGTAAACACCCCACCCAAGATAAATGGTTTCTATAATATGATTTGCTACACATTTCCCTCATCCCATTTCACAAGTAGGGACACTTGCATTTTCAAATAAGGAGGAAATAACATAGATTTCAAGAGAGGAAGAAATTAGAGGATATAATAGCGTTATGGCGCTAGCATGGATCCACACTAACTTTGACTATGTAGATGCAATTTTTCATTTCCATGTTTAACAATGAAGGAATTATAGATTGATGCCTATAAGTTTCTTATTGCATTTTTGAAAGATATGTCCCATATCATCTACAATTATGCTCTTTAGTGTAACCTAACACACATCCATATGTTTTGTGATCACTATCGTAGCCCTGGATCCTTATAGGTTAGCGATAAAGTATGACTATATCCTTAGAAATAACATTTTTATTGTGCTAAACATCATAAGCTTCATCCACTCCCATGGGGCCATCATCTAATTAATTGTGACATAGTATATGCATTATGGAATATGAAATAATGCCTTTAATCTCACTAGGTATTGGTAAATAGCTCCAAAAATATTTTTATCAAACCCCCCTCCCATTACATATTTCCAATCAAGCAAGCTCTTGGTTTTACTAGATATCCTTTAAATTACCCTTAATACCTATAAACCATTTGGTACCCTACAACTCTTCATAGTACCTATAATACATTGAATTTATTCTTTACAATTTTAAAAGTCCCTTTATCAAATGAACATGGTAGGATAATGGTCAATAAGGTGAGGCCCCTCTACCCACTCCTTTATTGCAAATATTAGATTCTACAATATATTGGTGATAATTCCTTCAAATTAGAGCTCCCTCTACATTAGGGTACTCTCCAACAATTAATGCCTACAAGAGCAAGTTATTTCAACCTTCCCATCTAGACAAATATAATCGTATATCTCATTCAACTGGATAAATTTTTAGATTTCTAGCCCTCATTTGATAATGCTACCTTCTTAAAGGTGTGCCCTAGATCAAATCATCATGGCATTATCACTATTTACATAATGGAAAAAAAGGGTAAAACCCAATATAATAGGTTTCTAAAAGATGAATTTGCTACTCATTTCCCTTATCTCATTTCATAAATCGTGACATGTGTATCTTTAAATAATGAGGAAATACTATGAATTTGAAGAGGTGAAGTCATTGGAGGATATGGTAGTGCTATGGAACTAGCACAAATCCATCTTGGCTCTAAATATATAGATGTCCTACTCTGTTCCATCATTATATCACATGACACCTGTCACTTAAGGGATGTAACCTAGACTTGTCACTACCTTAGAGGTTGAAACTACTTAATAGGGTTGTTGGTTAACCTCCTTCTTAAACTTGGAGACACCTGTATGTTCTAAAGTCCATTATGCAAAGGCATGCCATTGTGAAGTGTCAACTTCGTTCCGTGATTTGTAAGCTCATTCATTCAATTGTACTAATGATTTGTTGTACTAGAAGGTGAAGAGACACATTGGACCTTATACAGGATTATAGGCAGGTCTTCGTATTGGGTTTTGGTCTCCCTATACGGAGTCCAAGCCCTCTAGAGGGTCATATTGTCATTGTAGGGTGAGCATATAGAGCCATGGACATACACTATAGCAGAGAGCATATAGCCACATCATGGGATCCTTCATCTCCACTCAATGCTAGCTCATGTTCCATTTAATTGAAGATGATGATGTACCTGGACCACCTTTCCTATCTGGATACACACTTGCGCCACACATTTGGCAGTTATTCTACGGTCCAGATGAGGAATATGTCTCAGAATGGGAGACAAAGGGAGGTTTTGCATCATTTTTCTAGCCCTTACAGATGGGATACAGGCTTGTTTGATACACTTGGAGACCCATGAGGATTTTTTTGTGCCCCCGCGGCCACTTGGGAGCACCATAGTTCATTTTCTTGGAGATCAAGGGGCCACCCCCTTAATCACTATTTTTTGAGCCCTTCCATCCATTTTGGTACATGTTGGACTTCACTAGGGCTTCCAATGACCGTCATAGCTATTGTATTATAATTTCAACCCTCCTTATAGGATCATTTTTCATGTTATGGAGCTATTTGATGGGCTTGTCACTAGTTACGGTGTTATTTTTCACATTAGAGACACTTTTATGGGTTTCTTAGGATAATTAGAAACATTGAACTATTATAGGCTCATATAAATAGAAGTCAAATTTGATTTGTAACTCATCATCACTTGGTTTGGATCATTTTTTCTTCTGAATTTCGCTATAACTATTGAAGGACGAATTGGATATTATTTAATCGTTTTGATTTTTGGGTTAATGTTATTCTATTTTTATCTTTTCTCTTGCTAATATGATGGATGAATATACCTTTTTGGCCATGTAACTTTCTTCTTATGTGAATTTTTCATTATATAATATATGGAATACTACATCATGATGTGTCTTGTGCTCTAAATTATGCATAAATCTTGAATCACTTTGGTCTTATTGATATATTCCATGTGTTATTCTTTGGGAAAGAATAATTGAATGTTCCTAGGGGTTGTCTTGGTAAAACTTAACCCTAAAACTCGATTATTTGACAAGTCAAAGTATAAATCCTTGTTGTAGCTGGGTAGTTGCTTCATCAGGGCATGCAAAGATGCAATTAGACTCCTTGATAGAACAAAACCATAAATCAATCTCATTCTTGACCCATTTCTCTAAATATAATAGGCATTGGTCGTATATCCTTGGTGATCACATCAACTTAATGAAATATCATTCGTTCACTTCTGTTTTCTTCTTTTCTTCATCTCCTAAAGATAAGGAGAATTTCTAGGGCTTGTTGCAAAATTTAAGGAGGTGAAATTTTAGGATTTCATCCAGGAAAGTTTCTTCATTTATGTCTCCTCTCGACATCCTCAAATTTAAAACGAATTTCTCCAATGGAATTTGAAATAAATTGATTCTTTGGCTATTGCACCAAGAGGGAACCCTTGGATCTCCTTTAACTTGGGGATTTCTTGAAGCTTTCTGCTTTGTAGTTCATAATTCAAAACATTTTCTCTTAACTATAGGTGATCATTGGATGCGCATTTACCACGATATATTTCTCAACCCTTTGTCTCTTATAGTATTTCTCTCAAGGGTTTTTTCATTTAAAGTCACCCTATATTCTACCAAAACTCACACCTTAATTGAATCTTTCCATTGTATGAGTCATCCTTGCCTCGCTTTGAACCCTAGCATAAACACATCAATCACAAGTGAGGGGTTTTGGAAGGTTTTATCTTAGGCATTCATTATTTTTGAATATTCCTAAACCCGAGATCATCCTTCCCTCAAGCCCTTATTTGAGAACCCTTCTTTTCATTCTAAAAAAAACAACCTATTATCTGAGCCTCTCCTTTGAACGAGCATTTGAAATCATATTGTGTGTCATTATTGATCTCATCATCCTAGTGATTTCCCTATATTAGGACTCCTCATATCAGAGAAATTTTTTAAAGAGTAAGGGACATTGACTGAGGTGAGAGTGGTTCCTTATCCCATTATTTCCACTTTATCTAGTAGTAGTCCTTTGGAACCCCTCTTAGGGCCCCTGTTGTATTAAGTGTTAACATTTTCCAAGAACAAGTATAAAGCATATAACTCATTTGACAAGAATAAGCTAGGGTTGTGGTAAAAGGTTTTTCATAGAAATAAGGGTCAATTATGAGGATATTTTTTGCCCCATTGCAAAATGTGCTACCATATAGACACTCTTTGCCTTGGCTGCTCAAAATAGTTGGAAAGTCCATCAAATGGATGTAAAAAATGATTTCTTGAATGGAGATCTGAAAGATAATGTTTTTATGTCCCAACCAGAAGGCTTTGTTGTGAAGGGTCTAGAACACAAAGTATGCAAGATTGTAAAATCCTTGTATGACATCAAGCAAGCACCGCAAGCCTGGTATGAGAAGTTGATTGCACATCTTCTGAAACTCAAACTCAAAAATTATGATCTTGATGATGCATCTTTGTTAAGCTGGAAAAATAATTGTGTATCTTTTGGTTTATGTAGATGATATGTTTATGATAGGGAACAATGAGAATGAAATTGCATCCATAAAGAAAGAACTGAGGAAAGGTTTTGAAATGATAGATTTGAGCTATGTTCACCACTATCTTGGTATTGAAGTAACCCAACATCCGAAGTTTATATTCATCGCTCAGAAGAAGTAAATTGGAGATCTGCTGAACATGTTTGGCATGCTTGAGTGCAATCATTTAACTACTCCAATGGAACAAGATGTAAAGCTCACATCCATTGAAGGAAAAAAATTTAAGGTTGCGACAAAGTATAGACAGATCGTACAAAGTCTCAACTACTTGGCTACTACCAGGCCATGCATTTCATTTTCTACTGGAATCCTCTCTAGGTTTATGCAAAAGCCTTATGAGGGTCATTAGTCTGATGCAAAAAGAGCTCTAAAGTGCTTGAAGGGAACTCAAGATTTTGGACTCAAGTATACAGAGGTGGGTGACTTTATCTTGATTCGATACTCTTCTTCAAACACTGATAGAGATAAAGAAATTGAAGTATCTAGTTCAGGTTATGTTATGAGTCTTGGATTAAGAGTTGTCTCCTAGAGGTCACATAAACAATCAATTCTAAGATTCCAAAACTGAGGTAAAATATGTGGCAACAGTTGAACCAACCAAGATAATTGTGTGGCCTAGGAAAATTATGGAATATTTGTAGGAGAAACTAGTACATTCAACTCCTCTTTTGATTGACAACAATTATACAATAAAGGTGGACACGAAACCAAAGTTCCATGGTCAAATGAAGAAAATCAATACAAAATACCATGTGATTTGATATCGCGTTGAGGCTAAAAAAATCCACATATGACATTGTTCCACAAATGAGTAGATTATAGACATCTTCACCAAAGCACTTAGAAGGGAAAATTTTGAAAGATTCAGAATGTTTCTTGGACACACCAACATCCCCTTAGATGGGGAGGGGAATTTTGAAACCTATTCTTTAGGATTAGGAAAACTTATGTAAATAGAAAAAAATAAAGGAAGTTAGAAGACGAAGATACATTTGGAGATGAAACCTAATAATATCTATCTCGCTGTATGTGCTCATATTATCTCTTAATTCAAAAAACAATTTGATTTAGATTTACAAACCTAGCCTAATAGGAAAACCACTTAGAATAATCATATTAGGTAAATGAAAGTAGTAAGCATATGATGGAATAAAAGCAAGCACAATACTTAGACATTTGTTTTCATTTTTATGGCATGTGAAGCATCAAGGGGCTTGCACAAGTTAAATGAACAAGTCTAGTTTGAAGACAAGGGTAATGTGTAACACATGGGATGAACAAATTAGGGTAGCATGCAAGCATGTAGAGAGGAACCCATTAGAATGAGTTGAATTAGCTAGAGTGGGCATGTTGGTATAACGCATGAGTCAAGTGAGTGCAAAGGAGAAAATAACTATTAAGATGGGTTGGGCCAAACTATCATTTGGAAAAGTATGTGATATATAAAATTTACCCATCAAAATGGAAGGATGCAACCTTCTTCAATTTGGAATGGTTTCTTGTAAATGTAACAAGAGAGTTGGTTAAGGATATAAGCATTTGACCAAGTAGCATTTGGATTATAAGTGCTAACATGATATGAAGAGTTGGAGGGGAAATGCATAAATTTATGGGTTTGGATAGTGTGTGATCACCCAATGTCTAACATGATTGGGTGGGTCATTGCAAAAGTCATGACACAATTTTCTTATATGAAAAAGTGTAGGGATATAAGTTATTATTAGTCAGAGGAAAAGATAAGCATGTAAACAGAAGACAAATAAATACAGAAGTTTATAATTGAATAAAGATTCTCTATTCATTAATTGTTCTCTCATATACATCCATTGAGCTACGACTATTCTCTCTTCTTGCTTCACATTACAATGACCCAACCACAGACATATAAAAACCAAACTTTTTAAATATGGAATCATGAAAAATCTACCTCTCATTTCCTCATGCAAACTAAGACTTCGCGCTTTAACTAAACTTTTCTAACTTCCCTTTAACTTAACTCAACGTTTTTCTTTTACTTCACCCAACTTTTCTAGACAAAGAATTAACACTATGGCTCACTTGACTTCTAATATTAGACTCAAATTTATTTCCTTAACTTAACTCTACTCTTCATGAATTTCATGCATACGAGAGTAACTACTATTTATAAAACTCACCCTTAATTACGGCCATATGACTCAACCTTAGCTTAAAAGTGACTCAACTACGCATGCTACGCTTGGAATCAAAAATTGACTCAAAAAAATTTTACAATGAAGTTTTTTTTTCTTTTTCATTTCTTCCATATTCTATACCCTTGAAATTTCTTCATTTTCAGTTGTGATTTCTTGATGTAAGCTCCATATTTATTCACTTGCTACTACTGCAATTTTTCTTTGACTTCTTCTATATTTTTTCTAAAAAACAATTTTAGAGCCTACCTTCTATAACTTCCTCTTGAAATTTTTATTCACTTATGGACTGCTACCAAAATTATTCATCTTCAAACTATGAACTTTTCCATTGCTTCTTCCACTTCATATTCTTGATCTTCTTTTTGCTATATTTCTTGATAGTAGAATTTGATCTCTTCTTGACTCCATTGTTGAAATATTGTTTCAATGCTTTCTTCTTTGTCTTTAGAAACTCCCATTCCCTTTCCTACATATTTTTCTTCATCTTCTCTTTTAGTTATAACTGTAATTGTATTGTTGTCTTTTCTACTTGCACACTCAAAATTAATGTTAAAAACATCTTCATTATGCTCTGTAGTCAAATTTTTCTTTGCCTCTTTCTTCTTTGCCTCTTCAAATACATTGAGGAAATCTTCCAATGTTATGATGTTAGTGGATATTCTCATCAAAAAATCATGAATCACTTTATCCTCTTCTTAATCATAAATTGCTGGTAGATCACACACTACTTCATGAGAAATTCTAACTATTGTTTCATAAATTACTGCTACAATGATAGCTTCAACCTTTAATTCTTCATAAAACATGGCACTTTCCATATTTCCACAATCAATCCTTGTTTCAAAAAGGAGATCACAAATTTCATCAACATAATTTTCATCCACTCTGTGGTAAGATATCTAAACATGCATGTGCTTATTAACAATTTCAGCTTCACTAAATTCATCATTTGTTTTTGGATTCATGAGAGATGCACTTGCAGCTCTACAAACCATTACTTTAAATGAGAAACTGTATTTTCTATTCTCAAAATTAAATGCCTCAAACTCTTATGAAAATAGGTCATCATCAACTCCAATCATACGAACTAGATCATGCATGTTATTCACCTTTTTATTGGAAGCTTCACCATCATCAACAATGTCTATTGTTGGATTCACCAATTCACAACTCACTTTGCAGTCACCATCCACATGTGTGTCGTCAAAGTGAGATTTACCATCATATTCACCATCCATGTTACAGTGGGGTTCTCGAGCATCTATATTTTCTTGCTCTACTTCACATGTAGATACTTTAAATTCTCACTTTGTAATATTTTATGCATCTTCTTCATCCTTATGCAAGTCTGCATGATGGGTTTCAATTTTATAGTCTTTATGACTATCATCCAAATTTGAGTGGGATTCTCCAAGTTTTTTCTATCTCTTAGAGTCTTACTCATTTACTCTCAGACTTGTAGTTGACATTCTAGTGGTTCTATAATAGAATGTAACAGAATTTGTTTCTTTATATCACTTTCCTTTATACCAAATTCTACTTCTAGCGTATTCCATGCTTCCTAGGAAGATGTAGTTTTTGTTACCTTGCATAAGGAATTCTCATCCAATGCATGTTTTATAATATCCAATACTAAGGTATCACGTACTTGATCATATGGGTTATTAGACCAATACTTAATGAAATCTTTACATTGAATAAGATTTTTCATTTTGTCAGTTCCGAAAAATTAAAATTTTTAGAAGTAAAGTTTGGAAGTGTTACCAAATCTATCATGATCTATTCATCCTCGAATTGTTCTACTTCATCTATTTGTATTCTAGATCCCTCAACTGTGGTGAGAACCTCTATTATCTCTTTGAAATACTTTGGCTCCTCCTTCCAATTTCTTTTCTTGGTTTGATTTAGTCTTGATTTGTGACCCATGACAGTCATATTTATTTTGTCATTTGTTTTCTTTCCTTATTATGTCATCATTCTAGAAATGAATGTCTCATACACTTGATTATCTTTAAATCTAAACATGTTAACCTTCACTTTAACGGTGGCTCCAAACAACTACTAGCAACTTCGCTAATCTCCTCTACGCAAACTCTTATGGAGGCTCGTGACTACAACTTACGATGGAGACACATTATTTGTTCAGTGGTAGTGGCTCTTTTGTCTTGATATGGTGGTCGATTTATAGCTTACTCACCCCAATATTTTATTAGTTGGGTTTACAAACTCTCAACGAGCTCTAGTTTCTACTTATGGATCGATGGATGCAAATTTCGATTTGTGGGATACTGGTAATAGCCAAGGCTATTAGTGAAAGTAGCTCATGACCTTCTTAACTTCTTTAGTTATTTGAAAACTTACTAAACCTTGCTCTGATACCACTTGTTATTTAGAGGCAAAGATAAACATGCAATCAAAATAGAAATAAGTACACACGCTTCTGCTTGAATAAAGAAGATCTATTCATTAATTATTATCTCATATACATCCACCGAGTTATTCTTATTATCTCTTCTTACTTCACATTACAATGGCCCAAGCATGAGTATATAAGCACTAAAATTTCTAAATATGGAATCATGCAAACTCTCGCTTTCTTTTCCTCAGGCAAACCATGACTTGACACTTTAACTAAACCTTTCTAACTTCACTTAAACATAAATCAAATTTTTTCTTTTCTTTTGCTTTTGTTGACAAGACATTAACTTTTTAACCCTAACCCTGACTCACTTGGCTTCTAATATTAGACTTAACTTGATTTCATTCACTTAACTTAACTCTTCATGCATTGCATGTATATGGGAGTACTTACTATTTCTATCAAGTGAAATGATTTTTTTTTTTTAATTTATTTATTGATTTATTTTTATCTATGACAAAGTTACAATCAATGGCAGCAAATCAAATAGGAAATTTAGGGATAGGTTTGTATGAATTGTATGCTCTTATAATTTTGAAATTACTATAGGAGATTACAGTTCACTTAGTTGTAACATATTTGAATATTTGACAACTTTTAGGCCGGCTAGGTTGTTGATTCTATAAGATTACTTTCATTCATATCATTTTTATATTGGTTATGATAAGGCATAATTCTATGGAATGATTATCTACATAGTTCAATAAGTGTTAAACTTTTGATTTTTAATAATCGTGAAATATAAAAAGTGAGGTATAGTGTGGAATCATGTAGTTTCATATTGAGAAAATTGATGAGATGAAATGAGTCATGATGCACCACAAACCTATAGTGATGGACCATCTGGGTGCGCTAAGTGAGTCTCTGATGTGGGTGACTATAGTGGCATGATAATGAATTTTTAGGTTAAATTAAAGTTAATGTTAGAGGTACTCTTTCAACCTCATTAATAATTTATTTCCCTAGTTTGAAATGATATCAATTACTAATATTAATTATTTAGAGGACGTCCTTCAATTCTTGGAGGAGGATTTAGTTTCTAGTTTCTTGCAATTTTATATCAAAGTTTTAGTTGAAGTAATTTAAAAATTTTCATATATTTAAAAGAAAAATAGTTCATGGAGAGTAACTCAATTGACAATCACCTTGTTATGAGGTATTATGTAAAAGCATGAGATTCAAATTTCAAATCCTCGTGAGTTAGGTCAACCAATAAATAATATTTTTTTATCTATTTATTTATTATATTTTTAGAGTGTGGTATGTATATTGTAATTGTTTTGAAATGAAATTATCTTTAATTTATTACTTTTATATAATTTTTAATATAGTTTTCAAATAAATATACATTAAATTAAATACTTAAAAATTGGTTAAAAATGTTCTAACTTTTCAAAATGTTATATTTTAATTTCATAATTAATTAAAAAATTAATATAATTGACATATTATAATTTTATATTTAATTTAAAAGGATCAATGAAAAACGAAAAATATAATATAAAATAAAGAAAATGATATGATTAAATTTCATGTGGTTTGAATATCTACTTTCAAAAATAAAAATTATAATTATCACCTATCCACTCATGGAATTTCTGCGGAAACTTCTAGGATGCAATGATACAAAAGTTATCTCTAATTGTATTAGCAAAGATCGAAGGGATATAAGAGCAATTTATGTCCTAGAAATCTTGTCAGAAAAAGTTGTCACATTCTTCAGAGTCAGCTACCCCAATAAAAAAAGAGCCCAAAAAATCATTATCTTTATATAAGATAACATGAATGGTAAGTGAAATAGCAACCTTGATATAGCGCGCGAGACAGTAGTAATCTGTAAGCTCGCTGACTTAGGGCAGACTGTCAGAGTCATAATATTTTCTTAAATTGACATGGTTTTGTATTAATCGTTAACTATCTTAAATGAGATTCATGTTAATTGACATCATTTTAAGTGACCATTGTCTTAAATATAAAGTTTTGTCTTAAACTCTTTTTGTCTTCAATATAAAGTTTTGCTTTAAAATATTTTGTCTTAAATATAAAGTTTTGTCTTAAAATATTTTTGTCCTAAATTAGCTTTTTCTTAAATATAGAATTATGTCTTAAGACATGCCTTCAGGCATCTACAACATGTAATTTCTCCTTTGAAATTATGAATTTTCTATTTCAGAATTTTTTTTATGTCTTAAGCTATTTTTGTCTCAAAATGTTTTTCTCTCAAATATAAAGTTTTGTCATAAAATATTCTTGTCTCAAACTATTTTTGTCTTAGATTTTATATTTAATACAATTCAATTGATATTAAATTTTAATGAAAAATAACTAAAACAAAAAGTGAGTTTTTAAGACAAAAGATTTATTTCGTCTTTAAAAAATGTCTTAAAAGTGCTCTTCATGTAGTAGTGAAGAATAAACTCAAAATTATAAACAAAGCGAAATTGAGAGTGGAACTAATTGAGATGAACTAGACCAACTATGAATACATGCTACATGGAAAAGACCTTCTAGTGGAGGTTATAACAAAGGTTTTTAGTGTTATAAAATTGGTAAAAATTGTCAAAATAACCTCCGCTACAATATCAATTTGTGGTTGTAGATATTTTAGTGGAGCTGATAACATAACTTCATTACAACTAAAAAAAAATCGGCAACTGAAGGTTTTAGCAGATGATTTCTTACCAGTGTGCTTATCGGGCAAAATGCAATGGTGTGCTACTAATGTAAAAGAACCCATGTTGTAAATTTAAATAAAAGCATCGAAATTGGAACCAAACATTTGGAGCACCAATGTGTTGAATTTATAAAAGCACCGGTGCTTTAATAATGAAAAAGTAATGGATTGTACAACCTATGATACCATGCGGCAGGGTGTTGAACTCAAAGAACACCAATGCCTGAAAAGTATACCTCCCTCATGCTTATGTCTTCTAAAAATGCCCCAGGTAATACATTTTCAAGAAGGGCACCAAGCAGACAAAATAATAATGCAACTTGGGTGCTTTTATCTTCTCCAGCACACTAGGTAGTTATGCATAACGATGCACTCATGTTGATTAGTTGTATAAACAACACCAAGGTTTACCAATGCTTTTATGGAATCTAACACATCAGTACGTTAAAGGTAATGATGCACCGATGCATTAAAGGTGAATTACACTGGTGCATGAAATACATATCTTCCGTGCATAGTTATTTTAAAAACACAGTGTGTTTTTGTATGTACAAAAGCATTGGGATACCATTTTTTATTATTATAAATATCGCTGTATAAAAGCTCATATTGAGAGAAGTGCACATCAATATATCATGTCTTCGCATCCATTCTCTCGTTTTAGAAACTTTGACATGTGACAATGAAATTATTGTTATTTTTTAAATATGTTATTCATCGAAAAATTGGCATATATCTTATAACAATATTCACAATTTTTTTTTTTTTTTTTTTTTTTTTTAATATATTAGTGAATTTGTATATGATGTTTGGATTAATTTGTTATATCATTAGATTTCACTTCTTTTCATTATAATATTTAATCATTCATATATTTAATTAGTGGTGTAACATTTCATAATGACATTGGAAAGACAATAGCATAAATTAAAAGGTGTTTTACTATATATGAATAAAGGTCTCTTTGTCATACAAAATGGGATAGTTATTGATAACCCCTTGTCTTTCATTTAGGACACTGTGTCCATTACATTAAACAAAATGTTTGTTTTTTTACAAACAATTATTACAAAAAATAAAACATCTTGTATTAATATCCAAACAAATCATCAGTATTCATTGGAACTGTTGTTAGTGCTTCAGCTACTTCTGTGTTTTAGGTTATTTGGATGAATGCCTTATTGATTGCATCAATTGTTGTTGTCTTATTCAAATTTCATCTACAAACATAAAAATAAGTGTGTCTAAATTCGTGAGAATAATGAAATTGAAATAAAAAATATACATCAATGTAAGTGGAAGAGAAATGTACCATACCAATAGTTGAGTCTTGAATTATACACACTCTTTCAAAACTAGATCTCATGCCTTCTTTCAACAACTATTTTGTTGGTGTACTTCCATAATTTGTTTCTTGAAAGTTTTATACCCCATAGTAAATCATAGATTTAATGTAAAGGATTTTTTATTCTATTAATTATAAACTTAGAGAACTAAAACAACATCGATACTTACAAATTGCACAATATGCCAATATATACTTACAACCCATATTTAACCCAATGCTAATCAATTCATCCGCTGATTCTTCTTTGTATGCTATCACCTTTTTGAAGACATTCAAGGATGGTTGTTGTAAAACAACTTAAAATATACAAAAAATAAATCTTAAGTTGATATAAGGAAATATTAACAATAACTCACAAACTTTGATATTAACCATTTTCTTCCTCTTCATCCTGTTTTATGTGTTGAATGGGTTCCATTTTGTCTTTTTTGGCATGAAAATAATTGAAAATTAATATTTAATGATAAATTATTTTTTTATACCTACCTAATAGAAAAATTCAATGATTACATACATTTGAGGAAGGTTGTCATTGAGATGGCTCTTGTTGTGATGAAATTATGTCCATTGCTTTGACCACCTCCTTGTACATTTTTTTGGACATTCCTACTCACATGTTTCAGATATCATCTCGTTGATCCTTTCGGATTTTTGTAATCTTCCAAAAAAAGTAATAAACTATTTTTTATATTGATATATGAAAACTAAATATAACAAAATTGATATTAATAAATGAATGCTTTGTATTAATATATACATATAATTCTAGAAACACATTTTAAGTAGGAATATTACTTTTTGAATGATTATCTTTTGTTGTTGTATGTTTTTGCTATTGCAAGTCTAACAGGTCTCATTGACCATTGATTTGGAAACATTACCTGTAGTTTATATATAACTTTGGTTCTTGGAATCTTTGGATTTATTTCTGTATTGTAAGTGGAAAGTATGTCTATACGTTCATTCAATTATATCCTTCATAGTTTTGTAAATGTTTTCCCCATTTTGTTAACCTCCAAAAACAATGCAAATGAGCTAAGAACCAATACATTGTCATTTACATGTTCTATAATTCTTTTTTCTTAGAATGACATTCTTTTCCTTTGTTGTTGGTCCTTGTAGAACATTAAACATATGTGAATTAATAGATATTTTGAAACATGTTATCTAATATTCATAAGTATATTATTAATGAAAAAAAATCATATTCAATAGTATTTTTTCATTCACCTGATTCATCCTTCTACAATTTTTCCATCAGGTTTTGATGCTCTTCTGCACTTAGATAAAAAATAATTTTATCGAGCTTCCTCAATTTGTGGCTCTGCATGACACAATATAACCAATACATATTAGTTAAAATTTCATATAGTTCAAACATATTAATTTTGTATAGAAATGACAAAGAACTTGCATTTTGTGCTCTTTTGGATGTGTTATCATTGTTTCGATGTATATTTTTGTTACTTGACCACTTATTAGAGATTTTTTTATCAATATACAATCTGTACCAATAAATACAAAAGATATTAAATATATTTTATAAATAAATCACATAATTTTCAGCCAAAAACAAGTTTGGTAACCAATGTGTTTATGTGCATAAACACACTGACTGTAAAATTTATTATTTTTTAAATAAATTTAAATTATTATGGTGCAATATGTAACGATAAAATCACCACCATCACAATAAAAAATGAAAACATAAAAAATTAAACTTTATTTTTTTGGACTTTACGGTACTATTTATGGTAGGTGCATCAATGTGCTATATTATACATGGCATAGTGATAAACATAAGTCGTTTAAAAACAAAAAAATTAGACAATGCCGATGGGGTTTGGATCTGATTCAATAAGTGGTCCCCCTCCTTTACATGTTAAACACCTTATATAGTAACACAAACCCATTAAATCTAAAATGCCTAAAATGAAAAGCCCTCATTGTGAAGTGATAGAGGGAGTTAAACCCTATGGTGAAATTTTGCAGTCATATAAAGATTCAGAAGAAACAAGTATTTAAGGCAAGTATTGAATTTGTTTGGTTTTTTTTCAGAATTTTAATTAAATCTAAATAAGAATAGACATTATAATATTGTTTATTAATAAAATCAATAGCTAAATTTTTACTATGCAGGGTTTTTATTTTTCTTTGAATTTTAATTAAATTTAAGTAGGAACAAACATTCTAAATTTTTTTTTATTAGTAAAATCAATAGTAAAATTTTTACTTTGTAGGGGTTTGAGTGAATCACTGTATCTTTCAAATTATAATCTTTTGAATAGTTCTACTATTCCAAAGTATTATGTTGCTCCACAATGCTCCCAGTATGTCTCTCTTACAAATTTCTCCTTTGAAATTTTTGGAAAAATAATGAAATAGTGAATAGTTCCTTGCTATTTAAAAGAATTTATGAAATTAGATTTCGAAAAATCAATTACTGCTCATTTTTTAATTAAAAAAAAACAAACTCACATTTTTTTCACTATTTTTAGAACATCAGTGCGTTTCACAGTAAAAATCACCGGTCTGCCCACTAGTAACACACACTAATTAAGATAGCTTATAAGTACGTTAACTTTTTTTTAGCACATCGATATTGGATAATTCCTTCTTTATTTATGAAATCTCAGAACCAAGTGCATTTATTATTTTAATTCATTGGTGCAATTATTATTTAAATGCATCGATGTAATTAGTTTTACAAGCGCCGATATGCTTTGAAAGTTATTTGAATTTTTATTTTGAGATAAAATAACATATTCATCTCAAATTATCCTTTAGGATGCATCCACATGAGTTACAATAGTTCATAGTTGATCCATATTAGATTATTATATTGGTTTTCACCCATCTTGATGCAATTAGAGTGGAAAAGGTGGAGTAATCAACTCACGGGATTTTTTTTACCAACCGGACCAAGTTCGGTGAAACAGGGTTTGAAATATTTCTCGAGCATTTTAAGGCATCAAACAACATTTTTTAGGGGTAAAACTGTGCTAATTTAGCGTTTCACCTTTTAATGTTATTCTTCACACAAATATATTTCCAACAGTCCAAGAAGCGCGCTAATCAGAGTCCTATTCAAAATTTACACTACTCAGCAGTTGATTTTTCTGTTTTCACACATATAGTTTAGGAGGATGGCGCATCAACCCCCATTATTCATGGAAAATGGGCTAGCCACATGTTTGTGATATGAAAGAATATAATAGAGCCTATTTTGTAACTCCAGTTAAGAGTTGATGTAGTCAAACTTGGCCACTAGTAAGCTATTGGGCTATGTTATAATTGAGCCACTAGGCGGAAGAATCATTTCATTCTTTCGAGAGAATTTTGTTACATAGATGAGCAAGGATAGACAAGAGAGATAGGAGGTAGAGCACATAGAGAGGATATGTGCAATGTAGTAGCCCACGGGTCACAAGTATTACTTCTTTGTAACAACAACTTTATTTTCCAAATAGAGAAAGAGAGAGAAGTGATCTCATCTTCCAACTAAGTTTTCTATTGAAAGGGTTTCCCAAGGCATATTTTGTATCTAATGTGACTATGTGAACTTATTTTTGCATTCTCTAGTTTTTCATATAATTTCCATTCACATGCATGCACTAGTTACTGTAAAATCTACAAATCTAGAAATTAAATAAAACTGTAATAATGTAGAATTTCATATCTTTAATATAATATTGTCAGATCTATTGTGACGAAGTAGCCAGTGGAATATCCATGATAATTTATAGCTCATTTGGTATCAGAGTAGGTTTCTTTGGGTATTTATGGAGATTGCAGGGATCTAGAATGTCAAAGCCGAAAATCATAAAACCCTAATCGTGGGTGATGAATCTGTAAATGACCCTCGTTATCCTGCAGAGGTGAGGTTCTCATGGCTAGAACAACAAGTCACAAACATAAATCACAATGTTAACCTCCTCATGGTGGCCCTGAGAAATAATCTAGGGATACTTGGAGAAGATGGGGTTCAAATGAAGAGGACAAATCAGAACACGGAGAAATGAAAAAGCAATTGAAGAAAGAATACGGAAAAGATCAACCCAACTAGAGTGACATGAATGAATCCCTATTTAAAATGGAAGAAAAAGTAAATATCAAGTCATACCATGGAAATATCAATGCACTAAAGCTCAACCACTGGTTGCAACAACTAGAAGTTTATTTCAATGTCCATCAGATTGAGGAAGGACAAAATATCTCATTTAAGCAATTGAAATTAGAGGGCCATGCATTGAATTGGTGGGAGATTCACACGAAAACCTTGAGGTTAGAGGCAGAAACTGTAGTGAAAAAATGGGAAGATTTCAAAACCCTCATTAAGTCACAATTTTATCCCATTACGTACATGGACCCATGGGTCTGGTGACATTACTTTAAGCAAAAGCTAGGCCAAAACTTGCAGGAATACACCACGGAATTTATAGAGATGGTAATAATTTTGGGTTCTCTCCAAATATCCTAGATGTACTCCTCAAGTATTTGGGGGGTTTGCATCACCATTTGTGTGAGAAATTAATTAAGTTCACTCCCAAATTTTTGGATATAGCTTGTGTATAGGCACAATAGTTGGAGAACATAGGCTTGAATATAGCACAATCAAGCATATCAAAGAAGAAGGAACAAAAGGATGCTTCTAAGGAGGGGAAGGAGAATACAAAAGTGGGAAAATATAAGAAGATGGCAACAACAAAACACTAATGCAAAGATCCTAGAAATCACTGCAACATCGATGGCCATACAGAGGAAAAATGTTGGAAATTGCATCTAGAGCTAAACCCGAAGAACAAGAAGAAAGATAAGATGAAGAAGAATATCATGGCCACTAATTTGAGCAACCAAGTTGAAATCAGCTCAGATGTGGATGAGAAGTTTGCCTATATGTCAGTATAGAAGGAGGTGAATTTGAGTAGCCTTCAGCAACAAGAAGAAAAAGAAATGACTAAACTCTTCCATATAAATATATAGGTCAAGAAGACAAAGATTGATGCTCTACTTGACTCGGGATTGTGTAGGTGAATCTCATTGCAATGGAGTTGGTCAAGAAGTTTGGGCTAGAAGTTCATGATCATCCAAACCCATATCCCTTGTGATGGGAAAATAAGGATGCAGAGATGAAGGTAACAAAACAATGCAGAATTATATTTTCTATCAGTGTTGATTTTATTCATGAAGTAGATCTAGATGTGGTGCCCCTTGAAGTCTATGGAGTCATGTTTGGGATTCCATACATGTACATGCATGATGCAATATTGATGAGGAGAGCCAACCAATACCAACTCATCAAGGAACGAAAATTGTTCATCATCAATGCACATAAAGGAAAGTTGAAAATTTTACTAGTAAGTGCCAACCAAGCCAAGAAATTAATCAGATCTAGCAAGAGGTATGTGTTATTTTTTTAAAGAGAAATTGAGTCTGTAGAGGAGTTGATAAGAGGTAATGCATCCTTGGAGGGGTGTACTAAGAAACACAAACAAAAATTGGAGGAGTTTTTATAGGTATGCATGGATGTGTTCTGAGATCCTAAAGGGTTACCACCCAAAATATAATTGGAGCATGACATTCAACTATTTCCAAAATCGCCATTGCCAAATATTGGGTTGTACATGCAGTCTATTATAAAAGCAAGTGAGGTGAAGAAGCAGTTGCAAAAACTGTTGAAATAGGGTGTCGTTCAAAAAAGTACATCACCATGTGGATCAACCATCATCATTATTCCAAATAAGGATGGGACTTGGCAGATGTGTATAAATTATAGGGAATTGAAAAAAATCATGCTCAAGAATAGATACCCGCTGACCAGGATAGATGAATTGTTGGATTAGTTGTAGCAAGAAAAACACATCACCAAGTTGGAATTGAAGTCTGAATATCACTAAGTTAGAGTAAAAGAAGAAGATACATGGAAGACCACCTTCAAAACTAGAAAAGGTTTGTATGAGTGGTTAGTTATTCCATTTGGCCTATGAAATTCACCAACTATGCTTATGAGATTAATGAATGATGTACGACACCCTTTTATAGATTCATTTGTTATTGTATATTTGGATGATATATTGATATATAGTGCTACCTTAGAGGAGAATATTTCACATTTGACACAAGTGCTGGAAACATTTAAGAAGCACCAACTGCTAGAAAATCTCAAGTGTGAGCTCATGGATTAGTATTTAGTGTATCTGGGGTATGTTATTAGTGGATGAGAGCTGAATAGATATCCTTCCAAGATGGAGGCCATCATGAAATGGCTAGTTCCTACAAATGTTTGTGAGGTCAGGAGTTTCATTGGGGTAGCAAAATACTTGAGGAAATTCATAGCATCATTATATTGTTTTTCATCCATAATGATGCATTCATAGTGGAAAAAGTGGAGGAATTGGATCATGAGACTATGTTTACCTGTGGTACCAAGTCTGGTGGAACATGGTTGAAACCTTATGAGAGCATTTTGAGGCATCAAACAACGCTTTTTGGGGATAAATCTGTGACGCTTATACATGCTCCATTGCATATTAATCTATGCACAAATATCTTTCCAACGATGCAAGAAGCATGTCAGTCGAAGTCCATATGCAAAAGTTATGTCACTGAAAAGTTGACCTTCATCTTTTCACACCTATAGTTTGATAGGATGTCATGTCAGCACCCATTATAGATGGAAAATGGGTTGGCCACATGTTTGTGATGAAATTTAATTCGGAAGAGTCTAATTTGTAGCTCTAGTTAAGAGTTGATGTAGTCAAACTTAACCAATAGTAAGCTATCATGCTATGTTATAACTGGCCAGTAGGAGGAAGATGCATTCCATCTTTCGAGAATATTTTGTTCCATAGCTGAGCAATGATAGTAAGGAGGGTTAGGAGTGTTGGGTCTCTAAAATTTCATCCACGTTTACCCACATTTCCGTCATTTTACCCTCATTCCGTAACTCTATAGCCCCATAATCTTACATTAAGTAACCATTTTCATCATTACATGGGTTTATCATTATTATTTTCCAAGTCATTGATTTTAATTATTATAAGTGAACTTGTGATTAAATGTTATGAAATTAACATATTTTCATATATATCTAAAAATGTTATGAGTTTTGTGATATTGTACTCCTACTTGGACATTCTAGAAGGGTCCTACTTGGCCATCCAACCACAAATTCGAATTTCAAATTACAACTCATGAGGATTTGTGAAATAATTGTAGAATAAGTGGATCATTAGCTATGCACATCCAAAGGAGAAGAATCACAGAAGAGTGGATTTTGAGAGGATTTGTATCTTACATTTTTTAGGAGATTATTGTAACCACAAGAGGTAAATGTGGATTTAGGGAGGGATCTAAGGATCTATATTTATTGTATAGTTACCCTCAGTTTTTGTATAAATATGAGTGCACCCTTCATACAAAGGATTGTTAGTTTTTAGATGCAAGTTAGAGGTTGTGAGTGTTAGTGTTAGTTGTTCGTTTCTAGTTGGAGGTTCCAAGTTCCATCCATATGGTTTTTAAAGTGAGGAGAGAAAATTGTTGTAATATCTTGTAACTCAATTTATGAAATACATACTGCTATTTTGACATCCAATATGTGATAGTTTGTTTAGTGTGCTTGTTGAAGAATGGAGGGCCCCCATCAACCACATTTTGAACATCTTTGTACATATTGGTAACATAGTGTAGTTATTTTATTTCAATCCTTTTCAGCAAGTGTGTTTTCATTTTATGCAAGTGTGCTTTTACTTTCAGTAAGTGTGATTTCATTTCAGAAGGTGTGAGTGTGATTTTCTTTCCAGCAACTATGATTTCAATAATGTATGGGTGATTTCATTTATGCAAGTGTGGTGTGATTTCATCTATGCCAGTGTGATTTCAATTTCAAGCAAGTGTTATTTCAATTTTTTTATGTTTGGTTTGGATTAGGTTGATTTAATATGTTTTGTAATTAGTTTTAAATTGCATTAGATTAATCTAATCTAAAAAATAACCACCTAGTACATATAGTACAGATATACCTCCCCAGTTTACAAAACCCTAGGTTGACAAATTAAATGAAAAAGGATTTAACTCACAACTAATTCACCCAACATTTTAGTGTTGTTACCAGGGAGGTATACATAGGTGTTTATTTTGAAGTTCAGACAACTCATTATAGTTGCATTCATTCTTAGATGCATGATTAAAATAATATTAAAATCATTTTGCATATTAGATTTCAATAATTTTTCAATACTTTGTACTAATCTATGTGGACGCCATGAATTATCAACCAGTTGGAGTAATTCATATACAATTAAGAGTTTGAAGAATGTTCTTCCAAGAAATTTCTTGAATCTTAGCGACAACTGAGATATCTGCCTCTTAGGAAGAGTATATTTTAACTGCATACAGAAACTTGTCTATCTCTCCACCTTCATAAGAACATTTTCAAGTTTCTTTTGATTCCTCTACTCAATTGGCTGAAGAGACTCAAAATCATGCAATACTTTTGATGGGGAGAAACAAGTAGAATATAAGATTGAAGAATGCATACTAAAGGAGGATATTCAATGTGATCTAAACCAATAAAGGAATCAATTTCATGGCCTTATTCAAAGATAGTTCTAATAAAGGATCAAGTCACATCAATATTCCGTTCTTCCTTACTTCTTAGTTGCATTACCAAAACAATCAGTTTTTTATGCATTGATGTATTTTAATGCATATTTTTTAAAACCAAGCATGAATATATTTTTACTCCTATTACGCACATGGTTACATTGGAAATATGCATACACCTGACTAATTCTTCTATTTCCAGTAGAGAGAGTAGGATAGAATCAATCAATAAAAACCAAGTTTGGTGATGTTCTTTTTTTTTTTTACTTTGTAAGTTAGATTTAATTTTGTTTTCAATTTTACTTATTGGTGGTGTAGTAAGAGCCACCCAACTCACTAATCATTTGCATGAAGATGTAGAAAGAGAAGAAATATTTGAGAAGGAGGAGTATAAATAAGAGTTTTGAGAGTCATAATCTGAATTTAGAGATCAAATCCTTTCACTTTGTCTTTTTAATTTCACATTCCAAATGAATAATGAATTTCTGAGTATGCTCTCTTTTAGCACTCTCTGTGACCTAGAAGATCATAAAATACAATTGAACAAAGTTAATTTTAAAAATTTTCAATAAAAATTAGATAAGAGATCTAAATTCATAATAAAAGTATAATTATAGTGTTTTATAAGGATCAAAAAATAAAACCAATGTCTCCATTGGATCCAGAGTTGTCGAAAACCCCTGTTTTGACTCTTTTTACATCTCATTTGTCCAAAAATTGAGAAAGATATCATTGTTTTACATGTTTGCCCAATTACACTGTTAATAAGCCTACAATTCGACCCAAACCCAACATGTGCACCCAAAAAATGGGAATGATGCACAAATATTGCCTTCTTGACTGGTGATCAAAATTGTAGTATGGTTAAAATTAACCCCCAGGGTGGAAAGTCTTGGTCATGTGGCATCATGTGACCACGTTGGTTGCCGAAAATCAGGGGCTAATCCACATTCCTCCACTGGAAGCTTTAACTTAAGCACTGGGTCATATGTGGTTGCATGGGAACATGGGATAGGCTAAGGCCTAACCCTCAAAACCTGCTCATGGTCCTATGGCGTTAGGATTTCCAAGGGTTAGGGCTTAGCCGCGACACCCTCCCCAAAAGGCACATATGTGAAACCATAAATAAAGGCTTAGTAGCTATATTTAACAATTAATAATGTAGTGGAGTTCGTAAAGCACTTTGTTATTAGTCAAGAGGTCATGGGTTCAAGCCATGGGGAGGTTATTTTTCGTCTTATGAAATTTTGTGTCCCACGAGGATGCCATGTGGCAACCAATGGTTGGTCCATGTGGCACTTCCTCATTGGCCCAACGCAACAAAATAGTTGACCAATGAACAAATCCATGTGTCCACCAGTCAAACAGTGCCAAGTGTCAAACACCCATTGGCCAATCAAGGTCTAATAAAAACTTGCCAAGTGTCAAATACCCATTCACCAATGAAGGTCTAATAAAAAAATTCAAGTGCCATGACCCAGTCAGTGTACAGACTACTAATTGGGCATTCCTACAACTCAAAAATTCATTGTTTTAGTTGTTTCACAAAATGATCAGAACGTGATTCTGAGAGCATCTGAAGTGAGATTTTAGTGAAACAAAGCGTGTTGGATTCAAAACATTGAGATCCATGCTTTCACATCTATTTATATACGATACAAGAATTTTGAATATTGAGCATTTTCTTGATCCACGAGATCATGGATAAGGGTGGAGCACTAGAGAAAAAGATAAAACACAATTATAGATTTAGACGTTCATAAAAACCTGGAAATATTTAAAAACCCAACTGCAATAGTTGACAAAACACCATCTAAGTCTAAACGCAAGCTGTAAAAGTGGCAAGGCAATGCAGCAATTCATATTTTTGTTAGATACAAAATCAACACAATTCAGTAGCTTATGAAAATTTAGTTTATGGTCTATTGATGAAGCATTAAGTGTGTGGAAAAGAGGTATCAAGCTCAAAATTGTTTAGAAATTCAATGAAGAAGTCACCAACAAAAAAATAACAAGTGATCCATGGTACTGATCAGGTAACTGTGCATTTAATTTTTCGTTGTTGAATTTGTTTTATTTTTCATTTTTTTGTGTATATATCTTTTGATAGTCTTACGTTTTATTACATAAAAATTGCTAAGTTTTTGCAAGTTCCCTGATGATGAAGGAAGATGAAACTATATTCACGAGTACCTTTTTAAAGACCAAGTTTTTTTTCAGAAGAGCATGATCATTTAATGTAAAATCATATCCACTACAAAAAAACTACTAAACACATACCAATTTTCCCATTGCTACACATTTTAAGCCTACAGTGAATCCATAATTTTCCATCTCCCTACTACCAAAAACTCATTTCCCTTGCAATATTCATTCTTTCCTACCTTATTTCCACTCGCCCTTAACCAAAAAAAAGTCATTCACCTCCCTTACAAAGTTGAGTCACCCCATTTTCCTTCTCCTTTCTGTCAAATAAATCTTGCTTCAATGCAAATTTTCCAACTATAGTCTTTCAAATTATTATTTCATACCCGCATTAGATGATGGAGGATTACTTAAGGCCTCCATTCTAACAAGTTTTAACCCATCAACACTGACACATCATCTAGAATCAAAACTAGAGGTCTTTCAAGTACCTTGAGGCTTACATGCCTTAATGGAAAGTTCTCTTGCCAATAAATAGTGGGAATACATCAATGTCCCCTGTTTGTCGGATCTTCTAGGTGACTCAACTATTGCACATCTATTTGTACCTAATAAGATGTACTTAGGCATATTGACTCTCATTGACATCAAGGCTGAGTAGTATCATGTTGGTTAAATGCATTAATTAATGGCTATTAATCCAATAATTTCTATTTTATGTTTGACATCGGCACATTTATTCACATAGATAAGAATTATGCCATTAAGTGGGAACGAATGAAGACTACATGATTTTAACAGTGTGTAGCAGGAATCAATTTAGCAGCCATAGAAATAAAGATTACATTCTCATCCTCAATTCATACATCAAGGGAAATAAGAAGCAGATAATTTTTTTTTACTTCATATTCCATGATCCAACAACAACAACCACACTCTTCGATATACATATCTTGTCCAATTTTCAAGTAGGTGAAGGTATGTAATTTTCTAATTTTTAATCATGTAATTCCTTAAATTCTAAAATTGTGATTTTGGAAAATTCCTCACCAGATTCATATTATCTTTCTCATTTGCAAGAAATCTGAAAACACCTTATGTTGGGGGGAAGGGATATTCATATTTCATGCCACATGTCACATTTAATTTCATCCTAACCAACATATTTTTCCCATATCAGATATTAGGGGAGAGGATTCTATTGTTGTGCGGGGACCAATACTAGTTATAGTATTGGTCCCACAGATCCATAAAAAAATATTCATAAATAATAAAAAATTTATACATAAATACTTTATATTAAGTTATATAATTTATTCCAAAATGGGCCCACATATTGATTGGGCCAACAAGTGTCAAATACCAAACCTTAACATCACATATTGACAAGACATAATGTCCCAAATATCTCCATCTTTGAATACAAATAAGGCAAAATACACTACAAAACATTCCATTGAATTCTATTCAGGTGTACACCTATCCCATCAAACAGTCACCTACAGATTTTCACTAGAGCAACACATCCATTGCTCAGTAATACCTACAAAAAAATAGGTGAAATGTGTGTCAGTGATATTTACATGTGTATTTAACCATTCAAACTATTAAAGAGAATAAATAACAACATTCCATTCAGGATTAACGACAACAAATGACAATATTCAATTCTCAACATTCAGTTCTCAACATTCTCAACATTCTCAATAAATGTCACCAACACACCAGGCTTTTCAATTCAAGAATTAAAAATAGGAAAGCACGTGGATCAACCTTCAAATATTATCAACCATTTGATCATGTATAAATAAATCCAGGCCACACATTTGAGTTTGGGAGATGGCAATCTATGCCAAACTTTCCTAACAATTAAATTCTATATGAAACAACAATAAGACATCAACTCTTACTCATTTTAATTTCAGACATTCATTCTACTCATCAGCTATTGGAGATATGCAATCAAAGTGTTCAGACACTATTACATTCATTCTATTTAGAAGTTTCAAAAGTTGTTGGAAACATACAAACTGAGTGTGTGCACAGTGCTACATTCATTCTAGTCATCAGTTGCTGGAGACATACATGTATGTTTTTATTGAATAATGTTACCATTTTTTTGAATAATGAATAATGTTATTTCCGTTGAGAAACAAAGGTAAATTAAATCCATTACAACCAATTTCATTACTGATTTACTGATTTAGAAACCAATCTCATTACCACTATAACCTCAAATCTGATCCTGCAACTCAATATCAAACTACTATAATAGCAAAGAATATCTTTCAAAGAGCAAAGAGAAATAGCCTCAGGTACTAAAGCCATTAGAACCAATTTCATTACTGATTTACTAAAGCCATTATAGTCAATTTCATTATCAATTTACTGATGCAGAAACCAATTACATTGCCACACCTTTAGGGACAACCTAAAACAACACCTTTTGGGACAATATACACTTAACTTTAGGGACAATATATCCTCTAGCAATTTCAAATGCAATTTTATATCCTTGCTTTTGAGAGCCTCTATGTATAAATTTGGTTACATTGTTGTTGACCAAATGGATAGTTTCATAATTAGGCATATATTTTAGACCTTTATGATCAAGACAATAGAGATATTATGCCTAGTCGTTAGCATCCCTCCGTCTAATTTTGTGCTATTGTTATCTCTGTAGACTTAACATTTCAAAATATGATATTATGACATTCTAAATTAAATTTGGTGGATCTATGGTACAACAATATATGCACCAAGTTTGATAAATAAATTGAATTGTCCAATTTTCCTATGAATAAGCCATTTTTCAAATATAGGTCTAGGTGTTTGAAAAGGAGATGTGTTTTCTTTCACTTTGTAAAATGTCAACAAGTTAATAAAGCATCAAATGAATGAATTATCTTTCAAATATAACACGCATGTAATTCTCTATAATATGTGAAATACTGCCAAAAATACAGTTTTTGTCTCACACAAAGTTTACCTTCATGTGTGGGTCTCCATTACAATTTCTATTAGGAATAAATCATAAAATAGACTTGGGAAACTCAAGAACCCAACATGGTACAAGGTAAAATGCTTGAGCAATGGATATATTTTAAATGCTCAACAATGACCTTTAGATGTGGTAAATGAATCACTAAAACTGTGTTGATAGATCATGATAAAGCGAACTTCAATTCTCTATGTAACCCCTTTGAAGGATACATCATCATCAACTTGTCCAATGGTGTAGTGCTATCTCTCCACACAAAGTGTGAATGTGCTAAGAAAACCATCATTGAGCTATGGATGCACAAATGAATTCAGGAGCTCACATACAAAGGTCCAAATCAAGTCAAGTCTTGTCAAAAGATAGCCAAATCAACATAATAGTGCCTCTCATTGAGTTAATAGAAGCTTCTTTTGCATTGGAAAGCAGGGCTCTAGTTTCTTGCAAATTAGAAATCACTTTGCATCCAATGTTGCAGTTGGTTGTGTGGTTCATTTTCAAGTTAGTACTAGTTTGTATTTGTTGCACTCAATAACACTGTATTTTCTTATTTGGGGTAGCCAGTTATTACTAGACAATTACAACATCAATTATTAAGCAACATAAAGGCTTGAATTTTGACTGCGAATTGGTGCAAGAGGAGATAGTTTGGTTAGTGTCTCCCTTCTTTTTGGCTCGAGCCTAGCATTGTATCCAATAATAAACTTCAAAACCATTAAATGTCAGAGCTAGAGTAACTACTTACTTAATTAAGCGATTGGTAGAGTAGCTACCACAATTAGGACTTCTTATCAGCATAAGCAGGACCAGATCACTTCGTACCTCACATCTCCCTTACTTAATTGTTTCTTTACTGACGCTTTAGAGCTAAACATGTTATCCTTAGACCACTGAGTGAATCCCTTAAAAGATACTGATTGACCCTTTTCTCAAGACAGAATCATGTTAAACAACATACATTCTTAAACTTGTTCTTGGTTTCATTGAAGAAAGACAGTCCAGATACCAAAAGAAATAGGAATATCTCTTCCTAAAAACCCATATTTTCACCAAATATGAATAAAATGAATGCTAAGAAAAAAATGAATGCCAGGAACAATCATTTGAGGACACAACAAAATAGTTGGGTTAAAAAAATTGTGTTATGTAAAACCTGTTATAAAATTAAAAAGGAATATATGTTCCTAATAACTCATAAAATCCATCTAAGAATCAAATAAATAACTTTAAACCCTTCCAATAATGATTCTTAGATCTAAGGTGTATTCAACTACAATATATAGATAGGGCGCTGATTTTTGTTGCTCATTGATTGTAAAGGTAAATGAATTTCCTTGTTTTCTAATACAGCTTTTTAAAATTAGAATTTGGTGGTCACTTTGTAGGTTGTTGCAGCCATGCCAAGATTTTCTATTGCAGATCGTACAAGGAACAGAAGGAGGCGAGGGGAGAGGGGGACCCAACTATGGTCCACTTCATCAGATGAGGATAGGGGGGTGATGTGAATGCTCACAACATGCCCACTAATGTCATTGAAAAGGACACTGTGGTTTTAGAACATGCTATCCCACTATCAACCATAGAACCGCCTTCAACCACAGTGTAAGGTGAAAGTTCAAAAAAGAAAATCAATGCCATTAGAGACTAGATAAAGCAAGACATGCAGGTCGCAATTGATGACATTGAGTTTAATGAACATTTAATCCATGCCTCCGCAAAAAACACGGTATTGCTACCTCTAACATACATTATTGGATAAATGGGTTGACTAATACGAAGCATAGAGGGCATGTTACAGTTATGACTGAAGAGGAGGAGGCTGAGGTGGTTGAGTGGTGTAAGGAGATGGCCAAATTGGGACATGGGTTAGAGATTATACAACTTAAATCTAAATTATCTCAAATCTGTCAGGGGAGCCCAAACCCCTTCAACGACAGGTTTCCCGGTAAATCATGGTGGAGTAGATTTTAAAAAAAGCATCCAGAACTTGTGCTACGCACAACTAAGGGCCTTAATAGAGACAGGGCATTAAATCTACACCTTGCAATTGTGTCTAAGTTCTACAACACTCTTTTTGTTGTATATGAGAAACAATCATATGCCCCAGACCATATATGGAACTGTGATGAAACAGGTTTACAGGCAGGAAAGAATTATGGTATGTGGGTAATTGCCAAAAGAGGAAGCAGAAATGTGCCTAAGATTTTACCTAAGAGGAGGGTGTGTATCACTATATTTTCTTGTGTAAATGCAATTGGTTCTTCAATCCCAGGATTTTACCTATTCAAAGGTAAAACACAACTAAAAAGCTATATACAAAACTGTGAACTAGGTGCATGCATGGCAGCAAATCCCCATGCATGGATGACAATGGAACTATTCCTGAATTAGCTTTGTCATTTTGCTGCATCTGTACCAGGTGGTGTCTCGCTTGAAAACAAACATTTACTAATTTTATATGGCCATGGAAGCCACATGACTCTATAGACAATTGAGGAGGCCAACAATTTTGGCATTGAGCTGTTAACATTACTAGCTCATAACACTCATAGATTGCAACCCCTTGATTTCAGCGTGTTTGGGCCTTTCAATAATTATTTTAAGATTTAGCGAGCTTCGTGAATGGAAAATAATCCAGGGGTGCATGTAAAGAGGTTTGAGGTAGCTGAGCTTGTAAGTGAAGCATTGAAAAGGGCTCTCGCACCTCCTAACATCAAGGCTAGATTTAGGAGGACTGGTATATGGCCACTTAATGTTGATGCTCTTCTGCATGATACTTGTTGTAGCCAAGCATTTTATGTGGAAGGTTAAGAGGTAGAGAACTTACAAGACCATGTTGATGCCCAGGAAGATGTTGTTGTTTTTGAAGGTATAATGTCCCTTTATGAAGGGCACTTATGTGGCAATGATGATGAACATGTGAATGAGACTTAGTTCAGTCATGAACCAACTTTAAATGTCATGGAGGCTGTCATGCCTACTGAACCACGTGCCAATTCTCTATGTGATATTCCATATGCAGCAGTTAATGAAGCAAATGGAAATGCAAACTTGATTTCAAATGATAATGCAATAGGATTAAACAATGAACAATTGAGCATGCTAACCCAGGTAAGCCCACCATCATTGTTGGCAAAGGCTATGATGAATATCAACCCACATAATGTGTCTACCACCAATGAGGAAAGCATGGACATGCCTTCATAACCATTAGAGTTGAACACCAAACTTCTCCATTATTTTATGGATAATGGTTCAATGGAAGGGGAGCCTATTCAGCATGAGGTACTTGAAGAAGATAATGGGGGCCAGTCAGTTGTACCAGAGGCTGAAAGCCAAGTGTCAGATCCTAGGGATCAAGGGGAAAATCACATATTTAGAGAGAGTGAAGGCCTCACTAAGGAAATCAACTCCAGATTGTCTTCGTTTGGGGAGGAGTTCACAGTTGCTCACACTTGAAGATTATATGAATTTATTTTTTTAGTCTGAACATAAAAAAAATGAAATTCAAGAAACTAAAAAGAGAAATAAGGACTTGGCCAAGGACAAGAGGGCTGCAAGGATTGCAGCAATGGAAGCTTGAAAAAAGGAAAGGAAGGAAAGAAAAAACAAAGGGAAGTTAAGGAACATAAAAAATAATTGGAAAGGCAAGAGAGGGAGGCAAGAGAGGTTCAAGAAGTGTTGGAAAGAGGGGAGGGGTGACAAGCATGAAATTCTATGGTCTAAGGTATTTGAGGCAAACATGATGATGTCCAATCCGTTGAACCACATTGCAGAGAACACATCATTATACCAAGAGTTGATTAACATCCAATTCCCCGGCTATCAGCCAGGGGTTCTGCCCACTTCATATACCCCTACCAATGTAGCTTTAAATCCCAACTAGGGGTTATGCCCACCTCATATACTCCTACTAGTCTAGCTTTAAATCCTAACTATGTTTATATGACACCTGCACCCAGTGTTGGAGCTAGTAACACAAGTGGACACTTAGGTTACTCAGTCCCTCCATGGCTACAAGCAAAAAATTGGAGTCAAGGATATGGTAACATTCAGGCACATCCTAATCAACCAATCTTGGATAGTCCACCATACTTGGGTCAAGCACGAGACTCAACAATTTTGGGAAATAAAAGAAATGGAGGCCATCAAGCATAGGGTTGGCATAAATTAATTTTTGTAACTGTTATCGCATTGTGAATTTTGTAAGGACACGTGTCCCACACAAGCAATGACGTGTTGGCTAGTTATTAAAACTAGTTTGGTAGGTTATGGCGGTATTTAGGGTTTCTATATCGTTATTACACTACCCATTATTCATTTACATGCTCATTTCTGTTTGGGACCAGTTCATTTCTGTTTGGGACCTGTTCTTGTCCATTCGATCTACCGAGTAGTTGAATTTGAATTGGAATTATGATTAGGAATTATGATGAAAGTCAACATAATAACCACAATGTGAATTTTGTAAGGATGCAATATGCTAATTGGTTTCATAGTAGAAGCTAAACTATAAACTAAATTGAATTGGAATTGGAATTATGATATGGAATTATGATGAAAGGCAACATAATTACTGAGGAAAAGAAGTGAACATGAAACAAAAGTAGTTACCAATGGAAGGAAAGATATGCCTAGGAGCATGTGCTTGAGAAGTGCAATGGAAACGAAGCCTCTGTCTGCTCAGAGAGGTTGTAAACAAAAGAATCCATTTGTTCTCACTAAAGGAAATTCAAGAGAAAATAACAGAGAGTAAAGATCATTTGAATCCAGTTTGAAACAACATTGCAAAGGAAAGTAAGAAGTAATTTATAACAACACTCAAACTTGGATATATGAATTTTTTAAGGATGCAATATGTTGATTGGTTTCATAGTACAAGATAAACTATAAACTAAATTGAATTTGAATTGGAATTATGATGAAAGGCAACATAATAAATCAGGAAGAGAAGTGAACATGAAACAAAAGTAGTTACCAATGGAAGGAAAGATCTACCCAGGAGCATGTGCTTGAGAAGTGCAATAGAAACCAGCCCTCTATCTACTCATAGAGGCAGTATACAAAATAATCCCTTTGTTCTAACTAAAGGAAAATCAAGAGAAAATAATAGAAACTAAAGATCAACTGAATCCAGTTTGAAACAACATTGCAAATGAAAATAAGTACTAATTTAGAACAACACTCAAGCTTGGGTTTTGTTCCATATCAATGGTATCAAAGCATTTCCACTCCTCTGGATCTAGAAGCCAAAATGCTTTCATTCTGAGAGTTGTAGCTTACTACCATGGCCCTTTAGGTTTCTATATTACACTCATTTCTAATCCTTGGAGATCTTTCTTACAGGTCTCTATAATTTATTTAGCACTTAAAGTAAGGTAATGTAGAGCAAATGAATGATGGAGGAAGAAGACCTAGTTGACTACTCAAAGGAAGGGATGGAAGACCTTGTGAAGTATTTTCAGGTTGAGGGATGAAATATTAGCTCATTGGAAATAAGCTATGGGTTGTGGCTTAAAACAGGATAAAGAAAAAGGGATCCACTCTCAGACTCTAGAGAGAAACCATAGTCTACACCTTAGTTCTACCATTAAGGGGCCCTATCCTTAAAGAATGTAGAGAGAATGAATGATGGAAGAAGAATACCTAGTTGACTACTCAAAGGAAGGGGAGGAAGACCTCATGAAGTCTTTTTAGTTTGAGGGATGAAGTATTAGCTCATTGGCAAGAAGCTAAGGGCCATGACTTCAAACAAGATAAGGAAGAGGGAATACCATCTCAGACTCTAGAGAGAAACCCTAGTCCACACATTAGTTCTACAATTAAGACGCCCTACCCTGAACCTTTTTATTACAATCAAAATACAGGTGGCACAGATTTTTAATGGCAAAGGCATTGAGAAAGGTTGTACTATTGAGAATTAAATCAAAATATGGTATTGGAGTATAAGAGAGGTATCCTATTGGCATTGTCATAGCATTCAAGGAGGTGTGATGCCAACAAAATAAAAGGTTTAGTGCATAGCTGGTAATGAGGAAACTTGGTGGTTACTTTGTCATATATAAAGGGACATAAAGATCATACCCACATTCGAGTGTGTGGTAGATCAATACTAGTTATCAGATAGGAGTTTGAACTTAAATGCCTCAAAAAACCTTATATTATTCATTTCCAAAGTTAGGAGTCAAGGGCAACGAAGACTCTCTCGTTGGAAAGCCTAGAGGACTAAGATTGGATAAACTAAGTCTAAATACACACTCAATTACAATTGTAAATACAACAGCAAAACAACGCTTGTCTTCTTCAATTACAATGCTAAATCACTTAGCATAATCACCATTAATTTATGTCAACTTAGCAAGACATATAAGTCCGAAATTATAAACCCTGAAAAACAGAGATCGCTGAAAATCAAATATCCAATTCACACAGGTATTGGACAGCTAAAAAATTCATTAATATGTATAAGATGAAGTTCATATGCATACCAATCTTATTTCAATTATCCTAGACAACAACAACCAATAT
Source organism: Pinus tabuliformis (assembly GCA_031772625.1). Taxonomy (NCBI): domain Eukaryota; kingdom Viridiplantae; phylum Streptophyta; class Pinopsida; order Pinales; family Pinaceae; genus Pinus; species Pinus tabuliformis. The sequence goes on along the minus strand of CM062804.1, from coordinate 227,464,582 downwards.
TTGAATTCTTAACAACTACAAACATCCAGACAACCCAAGAGAAAAATACCAAAATGTTTTGATAAGTTTCAGCATTCTAGGCTAGATATGAACACAAACAATTACAGTTGTAAATACAATAACAAAACAACCCTTATCTTCTTCAATTGCAATGCTAAATCACTTAGCACCAGCACCATTAATTTACGTCAAATTAGCAAGACATATAACTCGGAAATTATAAATCCTCAAAATCAAATGTCCAATTCACATAGGTATTGGTCAGTTGAAAACTTCATTAATATGCATAAGATGAAGTTCATATGCATACCACAGTCATATTTCAATTATCCTAGACAACAACAGATAATATATCAATTCTTAACGACTACAAACATCCAGAAAACCCAAGAGAAAAATACCAAAATGTTCTGATAAGTTTCAGCCTTCTAGGCCTGATATGAACAAAAAAAATTACAGTTGTAAATACAACAACAAAACAACCCTTGTATTCTTCAATTACAATTCTAAATCACTTAGCATAATCCCCATTAATTTATGTCAAATTAGCAAGACATATAAGTTGGAAATTATAAACCCTGAAAAACATAGATGGATGAAAATCAAATCTCCAATTCACACAGGTATTGGACAACTAGAAGCTTCATTAATATGCATAACTTGAAGTTCATATGCATACCACAGTGTTATTTCAATTATCCTAGACAAAAATAGACAATATTTCAATTCTTAACAACTACAAACACCCAGACAACCAAAGAGAAATATACCAAAATGTTATGATACATTTCAGCCTTCTAGGCTAGATATGAACACAAACAATTATAGTTGTAAATAAAACAGCAAAACATCCCTTATCTTATTCAATTACAATGCTAAATCACTTAGCATAATCACCATTAATTTATGTCAAATTAGAAAGATATATAAGTTGGAAATTATAAACCCTGAAAAACATAGATGGTTGAAAATCAAATCTCCAATTCACACATGGATTGGACAACTGAAAACTTCATTAATATGCATAAAATGAAGTTCATATGCATACCACAACCTTATCATAAGGCCATCGGTTGAGTGTCGTCTATGTTAGTTCCACCATGCATCATTATTACATTGGTTGGTCGAGTTCATAATATCATGCTATCTCCCTTAGCCGAGTTATAGATATTGGTTTAGCCTCGGTTGATCTCTATCGTATCATATAGGATTACCTATCGGTCGATCTCCCTTGTATCATATAGGATTACCTGTGGGTTGATCTCCTTCATATCATACAAGATTAGACACATCTGGTCCTTCTGATCCTGATGATGAACCATAGAGGTTGGTTTGAAATGTTGATACAATAAAATCATGGATGCGATGAATCTGGAAGACAAAACCACACAAAATGAAGATCGCAGAATCCTCAAATCTATAAGATTAGAAAACTTCTGACCTGAACCTATCATACAGGTTTGGATTACCCTAAACATGCATTTGGATGGATGGAGATTCATATGCATTCGGTAGGATGGAGCTTCATAATCAGTGACAGATGCATTTATTCCCCTAGACCAAGGAAAACACCAGGCCACGTATTCTATTTATGAAACCAGGCATAGGAAAAGGGATATCCAAGGAAATAGGATGTCCACCAGGCCAAGGAAATCTTCTATTTAGGGAATGATATTCATGATCAAGGCATTACAAGGGTTTCATTCCATTCAATTAGGCCGGATTAGGTCTCTGATTCGTTCCAAACTGGAGATCAGGGCATGAACCATAACCAAGGATTCTTTCCACTAGGCCATATTAGGTCATTCCACTAGGCTGCAATCCACTAATTATTCAAAACCCTGGATAGAAAAAACCAAGAAAACACTAGCTCGACCAAGAAGATTCAACAAACATAAGTGAGCACTCAAACAAATCACTCACATAGAGACTGACAAAGACTCATAGAGACTGTAAACCCATAACCCAAAACCCAATAATTATCCAAAACCCACATAGGTAAACAAAGGCACAATATTCTAATGGAGGCTAAATATGTTTAAAAACATAGTATATCTCGCTGGTAGGACAATTTCATACCATTTTTCACAGGCTGCAACAACCTACAACAACCTACAACAACCTGCAAAACAACATCAAAATGTTTATATAGGGGCCAAAATCAGTTAAACTATGAAATTGTAGCTAAGTTATTGAACCACAAACCTGAAAAATCCACTCGAAGCACAAAACAACCATATCCAACATCGAGCCAAGCTAAATTCACCACAGGGATAAAGGCGGACAAATAACGAGCCCATACCACCAGATGGGGAAGAAAAACCAGGAGAAAAAACAACACGAAACACATGGAAACAGCCAAACAAGATGAAGAATGACCATCTTTGCTAGACCATAAAACCCCACCTAGCACTGCGAAGCCACTACTCGCATGATGCACAACAGTAATGGCAGTGACCGCCATTGGAGCAGTAGCGGTCAACTACCAGCACTGCTAACGAATAAGAACATGTCCCAAATAGAAATTAGCATGTAAATGAAAAATGTACAGTGTAATCAAGGTATAAAAATCCTAAACCCTTTCATAACCTGCCAAACTAGTTTTAATAAGTAGCCAACACATCATTGCATGCGTGGGACAGGTGTCGTAAAAACAAAAGGTATGACAACGTGGCATTGTGGGTGGTTGAAGTGGAGGTGTTCACATAATGGCGTCCCTCCCCTATTGCATTTTGATTCAAAAATTTTATATGTTTTGCAATGATCAATTGATGAGCACATTAAATGGCTAACAGTCACTATGGGAATTAAAAATGAATTCTCAATGTTTTCAAGTATTTTGATGTAACGAAAATAACAAAAGTATTGTTATACAAGAACTAATACTCATAAAATTTTGGTTGTCATACGAGAACCAACAATAAAAAAAATATCTCGGAGTCATATGTATTTCAAAGTACACTTTGCAAGAAAACAAAAAGTTATCAAATGATATGATTATGAAAAGTTAAAAGAGAATCGACACAAAGAAAAAACTCATAAAGAAGAAAAAAATTTCAAGAAGATAAACTTATGATTAAGTGAATCAATGCAATAGTTGCATGAGGACATGCGACATCTTCAGTTGGGGGTTATGTTGGGTCTCCAAAATGTCATCTACTTTTACCTAAATTTCTATCATTTTACCCTGATTTTGTAACTCTATAGCCCCATAACCTTACATTAAGTAACCATTTTCGTCATTATATGGGTTTGTCATTATATTTTCCAAGTCATTGATTTTAAGTATTATAAGTGAATTTGTGATTAAATGCTAGGAAATTAACATATTTTCATATATATATCCAAAATTGTTACGAGTTTTGAGATATTATAGGCCTACTTGGAGATTCTAGAAGGGTCCTACTTTACCATCCAACCACAAATTTGAATTGCAAATTCGAACTCATGATGATTTATGGAATAATTATAGAGGATGTGGATCATTAACTATGCACATCCAAAAGAGATGAATCATGGAGGAGAGGATTTTGAGAGGATTTATATCTTACATTTTTAGGATATTGTTGTAACCAGAAGAGATAAATGTGGATTTAGGGAGAGATCGAAGGATCTATATTTATTGTATAGTTATCTTCTAATTTTGTATAAATAGGAGTGCACCCTTCATACAACGGTTGTTAGTTCTTAGATGCAAGTTAGAGGTTATGAGTGTTAGTGTTAGTTGTTAGTTGCTAGTTGGAGGTTCCAAGTTCCATCCATGTGGTTTGTAAAGTGAGGAGAGAGAATGTTTGTAATATATCGTAACTCATTTTATGAAATACATACTGCCACTTTGATCTCCAAGATGTGATATTTTGTTTAGTGTGCTTGCTGGGGAATGGAGAGCCTCCATCAACGGCAATTTGCACACCTTTGTACATATTGGTAACATAGTGTAGTTATTTTATTTTGAGCAAGTGTGTCCTCATTTTATGGAAGTGGGCTTTTCCTTGCAGTAAGTGTGATTTCATTTTAGCACGTGTGAGTGTGATTTTTTTTCCAGCAACTCTGATTTAAATATTGCAAGTGTGATTTTATTTATGCAAGTGTGGTGTGCTTTCATTTATGCAAGTGTGATTTCAATTTCAAGCAAGTGCGATTTCAATTTCTTTATGTTTGGTTTGGATTAGGTTGATTTAATATGTTTTTTAATTAATATTAAATTACATTAGATTAATCTAATATGAAAATAACCACCTAGTCCATATAGTACATGTATACCTCATCAGTTTACAAAACCTCAAGTTGAAAAATTAAATGAAAGGGATATAACTCACAATTAAATCAAAGAACAAGGAGGTAGAGAACATAGAGAAGATATGATAAGCCACAAACAATACTTCTTTGTACTTGTAGCCTTATTTTCCAGACAAAGAAAGGGAGTGAAGCGACCTCATCTTCTAGGTGGGATTTCTTATGAAAGGGTTTCCCATAGCATATTTTGTGTCTTATGTGTGTATGTGAGCTTATTTTGTCATTCTCTACTTTTCTGCATAATTTCCATTTGCATTCATGCCCTAATTATAGTAAAATCTACAGATCTAGAAATTAAATAAAACTGTAATAATGTAGAATTTTGGATTTTCAATATAATATTGTCAAACCTGCTATGAAAAACTATCTAGTAGAATATCCACGACAATTTACCGATCAATAGTACACATTTCTGCTTAAATTCACCTTATTGTTGAAAAATGGTTTGAAAAGTATATTGAAATTCAGATTGTGGTTATATGGTTCTAGAAACTAATTTTAGATGTGTACAAAAAAATTATTGTTGATTTTTCTCAAATGCAGGGAGAAAACATCATAATATCAAATGGCCATATCCTCAAATTCCAACTCATTCCATATTTCTCAAATTCCTTCATGAAGCTCTCCATTTCCACCTCCAGTAAATTCAGATTTTATTGATATTTCAAATATCTAATTGAATTTTTGTTTTTTATCCATGTCAATTTGAATAAAAATGTATCCAAATTTGCAGGATCCTGCGTGAGAATCAAGTTCAAATTCATAAAATATTCCACTAGTTCAAAAACATCAGAAACTCTTATGAGGAGCAATATACCGCACTCTAGTAGATGATAGTGGATAAGCACTTTACTGCTTCAATTGTAATATGCCATCTTCCAGCTGCAAACCAGGGTCATTGGTGGTAATAATTGTTTGGTATAATGTAATTTCAACAAACCAATTGCATTGTGCTTACTAATATCACTGATGTATTAATGTTCAATAGTTTTTGAAATTATGATTATAGTAATAATGAGAGACCCACCTACCATCTCCTGGTGCACCCCACTACAATGTCAATTCGAGAGAAGGCTACGTTAAGAGCATAGCTCAAAGAGGAAGCATGCCAAGAATACTTTAATCAACCACCTCTTCACTTCGCACTACATCCAAATTCACCAATTGGGAATGACTATAACAATAGTAATTCTTCATCAGTTGGAAATGGAGGCAATCAAATAGAGATTGGTATTGATGCTTATTTACAGGATACAACTGCCATGGAGACAATGTTGTTAGATGCATCATTAGAATGATGAACTAGGGGATGATGCTCATATCACTGATAACTTATTTAAAAAACTGAAATATGCTTGCACAAACCCTCTCTTTGGACGTAGCAGCCAATCAAAGTTTACTCAGCTCGACACAACAATGTTACGTTTAAAAAATCTCACTTAAGCTTTTTAAAATTACCAATAGACTGATTTTATAGATAAACTTAAAATATTATTTTTATATATTTTTAAATAAATATTATTGATAATAGTTTATTGATTGCATTTTCTTATTTATTAATTTAAACATTAGAAATTTAGAAAATAATTATAATTATAATTAAAAAATACATATTAATTTTAAAATCATATTTTAAATAATATATATATATATATATATGTGTGTGTGTGTGTGTGTGTGTGTGTGTGCGCGCGCGCGCGCGTGTGTGAGAGAATAATATTTTATTCAAAATTATTATTAATTAATAAACTTTAATTTATTAAATTTATTAAATCAAATATTTATGATTTTTTTTTTAAATTATAGTTGATTTTATAGAGAAATCAGTTATATATTCTAATTTTATTATAAATATTTTGAAATTTTTATTTAATGATTACATGTTCCAACAAAAATTTTGAAAATTAATTGTAAAGATCAGTTAGATAGTGTCTAACTCGTGTATTATAACTATAGACCACAACTTTATGATTTCTATTCTTTACTATGACTAGAAAGGTAGTTTTGTTTAGAGATTTATATAATTTAATTGGGTGTAAAATTGATTTTGCCTTGTAGTGACTTTCTTTAGACATGTTTTATAAACATTTATTTATTTATTTATATGTTTTCTATGGGAAGAGACTATGCTACTTGTTGGTTGAATAAGAATTTAGTTAGAATGAATATGTATGGACTATCTATGCAATAGAAAAATATTTATTATAATTTTACAATTATAGTTTCAACCATATTAAACTTTGTAATTTATAAAAATATTTTTGAATTTTTTTTAAAGTAAGTATTTTTTGCATGTAATTTCATATATGAGATTTTAATATAAGTTCATCAATACATAATCTATAATAAATATCATTTCATAAAAATAAACATCATGATGATAACCATTTAACAAAAATAAAAATCATCTGAAATAGACATTCAAATTTGTTAACAGCATTTAATTATATACTCCTCTAGCACATATAAAGGTCATTAGTTAACAAACAAAAGCATTGTTTAATATCATCAGCACAGACATTTTTAAATATACATCTCATATTAAATAGCTGCTATAACATACATATCTATCTGCAAACACATTGAATAAACATATCTAACTTGACTTAACAATATATACATCAACACTAAGATATAAAAAGTTAATGTAAAATGATATACAATATATTGGTAATCAAATTTTTTGAGATGTAAATCATCCCATTGATATCGCTGTCCTTATTGGGAAAGTTGATTGCCATCGTATTTTGTCTGCCAAACAATTCTAATGCCACGATTATGTCTTATAATAATATAAACTGTGTTATTATTGTCATTATTTGGCATTTTCATCGCTATCCTATTATCTCTGCCCAACAATTCCAATTATCGTCTATCAATTATGTTGCCAAATGAAACGTATTAAATGTGATCTGTTCTCTGAGTTTGAATGTCGGCGTTCCTTTAACATGATGTTGACGTTGCTAAGGCTATGATGTTCATACTTCCACGCTTGGTAACTGTAAAAGTGATCCACAGGTAAGTTAGGACCAAAATCAAACAAGGCTAAAATGATTTTAAGGACAATTGTTCAGAGTCTAAATTATTCAAAAAACCGCGCTAAAGGCGTGCAAACTTAGCAACTGCATGAATAACAAGAAACAAAAAGAAAGAACTGGTGGCTGATTAGAATGTCCTGCATTGATGACCGAAAGATACTAAGAAAATAATAACGAAAGGGCATCTCTGCAAACGTTCATAGCTGTTTACAATATTCGGTGTTTCGGGTAGCCATGTTCCTTGGATCCAATTATTATGTCAAAGATGTAGCTTGCCTAAACTCGGGGGTGCAAATGTGTGGTGTTACATTTATACCAAATTTTCCTCTTTCTTGAAATCATCTTATCTTAACAACCATATAATTTATTAAAAAATATTTATTTTCTTTGAATAAATAAATTGTAATTCCTTTCCTTAAGGAAATTTTTTTTTTAAAATATTTTATAGAAAATTAAAAAGAGCCATTTCTTGTTTGAAAAGCAATATAATTAATAATCTAAATAAATAAAAAATACATTACTATAAAACATTTCTAAGATGGAAACCAATTCAGCATTTAATAACAAAGTTTTTTTGGATAACATATTTTCCAATGTATTTTTATTTATTTATTTATTTATGTTTATGTTTTTTTTCTAAATGAAAGACCTTTAAGTTAGTGCTTCCATTGAACCACCACACAAGGAATTTTGAATCCCCATAAAATCTCAATAATTTTAGCTACCTCCAAAGGGAAATCCTCATGACACACCACATAGCAAGGACTGTAATTGTAAAATTGTACCCTTGTAAATGCCTAGTTTTCATTTATTCATCAAACTGTAGGAAAATAAAATGACTATACTTACAGCACAAACATCACTTTTACTCGCTAGATGAAAGAAACTCAACACTATACCAGTTGACAACTCCACATTTCTAATAAGTTCATTCTTGTATTATATGCAATAACTTTGGAGAAGAAAACCACGTCTTCAAACAAACATTTGTTTAGTCTTATCAAAATTCCTCACAATACATGTTTGTTTAGCCTTATCCAAATTCCACAGTACAAAGACAGAAGGAATTTAAGGGAAGAAGAAGTAGGCCTTTGATTCCAAGTCTATAAGCACTTTTCAAACAAGTTTTCATTTCTCCATGCATCCATTAAAACAAGAGAAAAATAACTTCCAAACATAAATTACAAAAGGATAGTGAATAAATAAATGAGCAATGGACTCCTTGATTATTTGACATAGAAGAAAAAATCTAAGACCTACTTATCCTAATTTAACAAGAATATCAAAATTTAATATTTTTGGGTCCAACAAAAACCAAATGAACAACTTTCATTTAAGGGGTCTTCTCCCTTCAATACTAATCCATGCCACCATTTTGGGGAAGCAAGAGGACTGTCTTGAATTAGCGTCTCATATCTAGCTATTATAATTCCACTTTCTTTATTCTTAGAGCACATGATGATGTTTTACTCCACCCTATTAATTACAATATCAACTTTACCAAATTCAATACAAACAAGCTTCCAAAATAGCTAAATCTTGGGATTGAAGCCACTCTTGACTATTTGAAGCTACAACTAGAGACTTGACAACATCAATAATACACTCCAAATGATGAACTCCCCTAGACTATCAAAAAGTTTATGATTACCATTACATCTTATCCACTAACCAAAAATAACTTCAGCCCCTTTCCTAATCTTTCACCAAAGTCATTTTTCCAAAACTTGTAAACCACTTACTAAATTTCTCCAAATTAATATTTTGCAATACATTTTTAAAATCAAACACATAATAAATAAAAATTAAAAAGTATATATATTTTATCTATATTGTATTGGAACATCTTAGTCTGCACTATTTTACAATTCATGCCTCGAATATTATATATAAAAGATTTATTCATAAATCAAATATAAAAAAATAATATTATATTTTTTACATTAAAAATTATTTTTAAAAAATATAATAAATTTATAAAATGAATTATATCATAAATAATAATACATATTTTAATTTTGTTTAAAAATAAAATATAAAATAAGTTTTAGGGCTTAATTTTGTTGGTCCATAGATGTGAAGTTTTTTTATATTGTTGTTAGTGGTTGTTTATTGACTTGTAATAAATAGCTTATCTCGTTTACCATCCACTAAATATAGGGAAATATTCTAGATTTCCTATCCTTTCATTCCACACATATAAATTAATCAATTATAAATTAATTATATTAATTAAATAAATTTTAAGAATAATATATATAATCAATACTAATACTCATATAGATTTAATAGCAGAGAGGTATCAAATTTTTTGAATTGCAAACCACATCAATATAGATTTAAGGGAAAAAAGGTATCAAATTTCTTGATTACAAACCACATCAATATTATTTATCTTTACATATTGAAATATTTTATTTGTCATCTAAATCATTTCTTTATATTATTATTATTTAAATGCTATGTATTAATTTCTTATTAAAATTGAATGAATTACACATCTCTTTGTTATTACTCTTATTAATTTGATTAAAATATCTTAAGTTAAATTATTTTTCACAATAGAATTGAATATATATATATATATTATTTGTATTTTAAATAATTTCTTTGTGTTATTATTATTATTTAAATGCTATATATTAATTTTTTATTAAAAATTGAATGAATTATACATCTTAATGATAATTAAAAAACAAAAATATAATTTTTTATTAAATGAAACAAAATTAAAAAAAATAACCATCATTCTTTTCAACTAACTAAAGCAACAATACCATTATATATATAATTAATCTTACACCATATGTATTTCTTTTTACAAAATTATAAGCTTATTATCTATCAATTTCTAATTCAAAACTCATAAAAAGAAAAAAATGAAATAGAAAACGCATTTTAGAAATTTAAAAAAACTATTCAAAAGACCTCACACTCACAATAATAAATACCCCATTCTTCATAAAAACAAATCTGAAATAGAAAGCACGTTTTAGAAATTTAGAAAAACTATTCAAAGGACCTCACAATCATAATAATAGATATCCCATAGATATCCCATCCTTCCCTACATTAAACAACCTAGCCTCCACGTTTAACCTACTTAAACAAATAAAATACAGTAAACTTAAATTATTATTATTACATTAAAATCTGACTTAATTTTCTTAATCAATATATAGATTTGATCTTTTTCTTCCATCAACTCCTAAGATTTAGTGTACGTATTTAGCTTTGGCAGGATGCATAGTACGCAAAGGACTACGTTGGAATATTATTATGTCGGACTGTCCTTTAAGATTTGTTTATTCCCACTATAATGCATGCTCATGCTACGAAATTGCCCACTAACTTGGAATCAATAATTAGTTTCACGCTTATAGTTTTTCGCTGTTCACCCCGGATATTTCTGTAAGTGCATTTTCAATCAATCGCGCCCGGACTCTGGAGGGCCGTGAATATGCAACTCTATTGAACCCTTATTTGAATCAGAGGAACTTTTGCCTTATAAACATTTTAAAAAATTGTAAAACTGTCGTTATTTTTTTTGAAATCATGGAGAATCTTACAAAATTTGTTAAAAGTAAATCTGTTTTGAAATTCTAATCTTGTCTCGATCTAAATAGCTGAAAAATAAATTTACTTTGAACTTCCAACCTTATCCAGATCTGAATACATTCTCATCAATCGCGTGTGGACTGAGGGCCGTCAATCTGTGATGCAGGAGCATCCAGCTCCGAGGAGACTAATGACTATTGACGACTCACGGGAGAACATAAACAAGTCAGAGGCTACAAGATTGGGTGGACAGACCACCGAGTTGGTTATTGTTTTTTTTTAACTATTGTTTTATTTCCTTTTATCTCATAGCATTTTAGATTACAAAGTTGTTTAGGCCCAGGAAGGGAAAACTGTTTAGTTAAGTTTTTGTTAAAGAATAACTAAAATGACAGTTAGAATTCAGGTAGAGCAGTTTATCAATTAGTTATGTATCCATGTAGATTAAAAAGGAAAATAAACATTTGTACAGGGACTTCTTCCCTTCATGAAAAGCAAAAGAAATAGAAACGAGAACAAGAAAACCCTCTGTACAGAACTACTGTTATTTTATCTGAGATAATGTATTGCTAACGACTCTTTTAATTATTATGCACATAACTGTTACTGTGTATTACTGTATCTAAAAGCAAATTAAAATAGGAGAAATTGTTGAAATGCAAGAGCGTTACAGACTTTGAATCAAGACCATAATATTACCAGAACCAGCATACAAAACGAGACAGAGTAAGGCGGTCACAACACAGCGTATGAGCAAGGTGGATTTATTAACAGCATAAAGTTGCAGAACAAATACAAGAATGAGAGCATTACAGGCATTCAAGGAAAGTCAGAATGCAACTGTAATAACCGGAACCCGTATGCCAAGCACGAGGAGAACGAGGTCTCGCAAAGTCCATATACAAGATTACAAAAAAGGTACCAAACCAACCACACTGTGTCCATTTAACTTAAATTAAATATTTCATAGTCATTGTGTACAGTAAGGACGAAAGCCTTACAACTTCATGTAACAAACCTCGGCATCGCCGTAAAGAAACACAAGTTCCAAACCCTTGCTATATGACAACCATCGACTGACACAAAAGAGCAGAGTACAGAGATTGCAAACGCCGGCAGAAGGCACGACCAAACCCTAACAACCCAAACAAACTAAGATCTACAGCCACGGTCATAGTAAACACACTACAGGCAACTGTAACAGGAATAGACCCTACCCATTTGCAAAGGGTACGAGGCCTGGAAAGATGTGAAGACTGCACAGCTCGGAACCCTCGTGAGCCAACCCTCGGTTCAAACCTGTACACAGAAGCAACGAGAGGTTAGAACCACCAACAGCATACAGAAAACGAAGGAACAGACAAATGCAAGCGTGAAGGAACTCACCCACAGGTCGACGGAGAGCTGTCGAGGCAGAAACCCATTCCATAAACTGTAAACGGCACAGAACCTGTAAGTGTCGATAAAAGACAACCAAACCGGGTGAATCATAGCACGAAAGTTTACCTTCAAGGGTGGGAAGAGATTGGAAGAGCGACAGCTTCAAGGACGCAGCTACCTGTACAAAGAATATAGCTCAGTGACAGAGAATGCAAACACTTATACAGTGAACCCACAAGACATAAAGCAGCTTACCATAACTTCAGAACGGAAACCCTGAGCTATACAGGCCCACACAAATCGACAGACAACATCGAAGACAGAGGAATAGCTCCTCAACAGAAACTGCAACCAGTGTAGCCATTGACCGAATGTAGAGTTCATCTGCTGGATGTCACAGTGACCAGGGTTCGAAACCGGAAGCATCGCCACAGGATTACAGAAAGAGCAGCGGCCGAGTGAAAGGCGGAAATGAGCCAAAGTCAAGACCTGAGGGTTTAACAAAGGCGGGAGTTGACGGAACCAGCCGGTAACTAAACCCTTAAACCGGCAGAGGTGTGAATTAATGAGCCTTGGGTTGAGGGCCGGGTAAACCGCGGGAGTTTTGTCCGCACATAAAGTGACCACCGGGCCTGAGGTGAGACCACGTGGTCTCACGTGACTGTGTGTCCACGTCACCAAGGGCTGGGCCATCAAAAGTGGTATCAGAGCAGGTTTTGAGTAAAGGAAAATGGAGGTTGGCAGAAGAGGAAGAGGAAGAGGAAGAGTCCGGAGGGTAGCAGAAGAGGGACTCCGTGAGGAGATCCGTGTCTTGCGAGAACGTTTAGAAGCAATAGAAGCTGGGGGAAGAAGAAACCCGGCAGATAACAGTGATGAAGATGAGGCAGAACCAGAGGAAGAATTAGAGGGGGTGACACCAGAATTCAGACTGTTGAAGTCGGTTTTGCTGTCAAGTCATAAGCCAAAACATGAGCTGTCAACTTATGACGGAAGTCTGTCCGCAGACGTGTTGTTGGATTGGCTAAGTGAAGTCAACAAATATTTCGAATTCGAGGAAACCAGTGAGGATAAACAGGTGAAGTTCGCCGCCACCAAACTGAAGGGACATGCGTCCTTGTGGTGGGACAGCATTCAGGCGGAGCGGAGGAGGCTTAACAAACAGCCTATAAAGAAATGGTCTAGAATGGAGGCCAAACTGAAAGAGAAATTCCTGCCGAAGGATTACCAGATTATACTGTACCGGCAGGTACAAAACTTGAAACAAAGGGGAATGACTGTTAAAGAATTTACAGAGGAATTTTATAAGTTGAATTTACGAGCAGGATATGTGGAAGACACCCCGGAGAAAACAACCAGATTTGTGAATGGCTTAAGGGGGGAAATCTTGGATGAAATTGGTATCCTTTCACCCCGGACATTGGATGAAGCCTATCAGTTTGCGCTGAAGGCAGAAGAAAAAATTAACCGGAAGCAAAATGCCAAAAGAGGAGGTGGAACTGGCAGGGGGAAAGGTAAGATGTTTGGAAGAGGTCGAGGTGCAGGTTTAGGTGAAGAAAGCAGCAGCTCTAAATCTGCTGGAGAAGCAGAAAAAGACAATAGCACTAGAGGAGGACGACCACCTCAGCGGGGGCGAGGATATGGTCGGGGCAGGGGAGCTGTCCAGTGCTATCGCTGTCACAAATGGGGACACAAGTCGTATGAATGTCCTGAAGGTGAACCAGCAGGTGGAAGAGGAGCTTATGTTGCTCAGCGAGAGGATGTTGAGGCAACACCTCAACAAGCGGAAAATGCACCTGAGACAGGTGAAGCCTTGGTGTTGAATAAAGTGCTGTTGAAACCAGCAAAGGAGGTTGCAGAACCAGATCAACGGAAAGCGTTGTTTCACACTGTCTGCAATTCGCGAGGCAAATGTTGTAAACTGATCATAGATAGTGGGAGTACTGACAATTTAGTAGCTGTGGAGATGGTAGAAAAACTGGGATTAAAGAAGTTAAAACATCCCACTCCCTACAAAGTATCATGGCTGCAAAAAGGGCATCAACTGTTAGTTGACGAACAATGTGAGGTGGAGTTTCAGATTGGTAAGTACAAGGACAAAATCCTTTGTGATGTCATGCCAATGGACGTCTGTCACCTACTGTTGGGGCGACCTTGGCAGTTTGATAGAAGTGCAGTTCATGAGGGGAAAAGCAACTGCTATAAGTTTGTGAAAGATGGGATCAAGCATACGCTTGTACCCATCAAGGAGGAAAATACAGCAGAAGCTAGTGGAGTGAAAGCACTGCTGTTAGGCGGAAAAGAGTTTATAAGACAGATTGAGGACAGCGAGATAAATTTTGCTGTCATAAGGAGACCAAAGACAGTGGTACTTCATACACAGGTTTCGGATTTACCTGAAGAAGTACAGAAGCTACTGCAGGATTTTGGGGATATTGTGGTAGATGATCTTCCAGATGAATTACCACCAAGGAGAGGTATTAGTCACTGTATCGACTTTATACCAGGAACAAGCCTACCGAATAAGGCAGCTTACCGCATGAGTCCCAAGGACCATGAAGAAATCAGGAAACAGGTCCAGGAGTTGTTGGACAAAGGTTTGATTCGGGAGAGCATGAGCCCATGTGTAGTACCAACTGTTTTGGCTCCAAAGAAAGGAGGAGAGTGGAGAATGTGTACAGATTCCAGGGCTATTAACAAAATTACTGTTAGGTACAGGTTTCCCTTACCTAGGATGGACGATATGATGGACTGCTTGAGTGGGGCAGCTTATTTTTCGAAGATTGATTTGAAAAGTGGATATCACCAGATCCGGATTCGGGAAGGAGATGAATGGAAGACCGCTTTCAAGACAAACGAAGGGTTATATGAGTGGTTGGTGATGCCATTTGGATTGAGCAACGCTCCCAGCACATTCATGCGTTTGATGAATGAAGTACTGAAAGAATTTAACGGTAAGTTTGTGATAGTTTACCTTGATGATATTCTGATTTTTAGCAAGACTAAGGAGGAGCATTTCAGGCATTTACAGAGTGTGTTGAGGAAGTTACAGCAGAACAAGCTGCTGATTAACCTGAAAAAGTGTACCTTTTTCCAGCGAGAGTTAGTATATATGGGATTTGTTATTGCAGAAAATGAATTGAAGATGGATCCAGAAAAGGTGGCAGCTATAGTTAGCTGGCCTTCTCCAAAAAGCTTGTTTGAAGTCCGCAGTTTCCATGGACTAGCCAGCTTTTACAGAAAATTTATCAGGAATTTCAGCGAGATTTGCGCACCTATGCTGGACACAATTAAGAAGGTAAATCAGCCTTTTCACTGGACTGAAGCAGCAAAAAGTAGTTTTCAAACTCTGAAAAAGAAGATTACAGAGAGACCGATATTGAGGCTACCTGATTTCAACAAACTTTTTCAAGTTCGTTGTGATGCCAGTGGGACAGCCATTGGGGCAGTCCTTAGCCAGGAGGACAGACCGGTCGCCTATTTCAGTGAAAAGCTAAATGAAAGCAGGCAAAAATACTCAACCTACGACAAGGAGTTTTACGCCGTTGTGCAGGCTTTGAAACATTGGAGACATTACCTGTTAGGTAATGAGTTTGTCTTATACTCTGACAATTCTGCGTTACAGTACATTATGCAGCAGCACAAATTGAATCATAAACATGCAACTTGGGTTGAGTATTTGCAAAGTTTCACGTTTGTACTGAAACACATTAGCGGACAATCAAATAAAGTAGCAGATGCACTCAGTAGGAGGACGTTGCTTCTCCAAGAAAGCACGATGCATATTTTGGGATTTGAACACCTAAAAGAGCTGTATCCGACCGACACTGAGTTTATGGAAGCCTATGAGGCTTGCCAAAACCCGCTGTTACGAAATGACAGCAAGTGGCTAGACTATAATCTACAGGAAGGATTGCTGTTCAAAGGAGGGCAGTTATGCATACCCAACTGTTCTATGCGGGAAAATATTGTACAGGAAAAGCACAGTGGAGGACTGGCTGGACACTTTGGTATAGACAAAACGATTGCTCAGGTACGACATTTCTATTTCTGGCCGAAATTGCAGCGGGATGTGCAGAGGTACGTGAGCAGATGTAAAGTGTGTCAACTAGCAAAGGGTCACAGTCAAAATACTGGTCTTTACTCGCCATTGCCGATTCCAAGCCGACCATGGGATTCAGTGAGCATGGACTTCGTTCTGGGTTTGCCGAAGACGCAACGAGGTTTCGATTCAGTAATGGTTGTAGTTGACCGATTTTCAAAAATGGCACATTTTGTACCATGTAAGAAAACCAGCGATGCTACTTATATAGCGCATCTTTTCTTTAATGAAATCGTTTGGTTGCATGGACTCCCGAAATCCATTGTCTTTGACAGGGATGTCAAATTTACTGGTCACTTTTGGAGAACTCTGTGGAAAAAGTTAGATACTCAATTGCAGTTCAGCTCCGCTTACCACCCGAAGACTGATGGTCAGACGGAGGTAGTGAACAGAAGCCTAGGAAACTTACTTCGAAGTTTAACAGGGGAAAATTCCCGGACGTGGGACCGTGTACTTGCTCAAGCAGAGTTCGCGTACAACGATTCACCGAACCGCAGCACCGGGTACAGTCCGTTCCAGATTTTGTACGGCATGCATCCGCGAGGAGTGCATGAATTGCGAGATTTGGGGAAACTTGAGAAACGGAGCGCTGATGGGGAAGAATTCGCTCAAGCTATGAGCAACTTGCACGAACAAGTCAAGCTAAAATTGCAGGACAACAGCCAAAAATATAAACAACGAGCTGACACAAAGCGTCGGGAAGTACAATTTAATGTTGGGGATGAAGTACTTGCATACTTACGTAAGGAGAGGTTTCCAAAACAGGAGTACAATAAATTGAAATTCAAGAAGATCAGTCCCTGCAAAATTGTCCGAAAGTTTTCTGCGAACGCTTACGAGATACAGTTGCCACCTGGAATTGGGATTTCTCCCATTTTTAACGTGGCAGATCTGTTTCCCTATGTCGCTGGTTCGGAGAATGATGCAGCAGCAACAATGCCACAGAACACCAACCATGGAGAAGACACTTGGATGAGACAGTTGCCAACAGCACCACCCCTTGAGGTCGAAAGAATTCTGGATACGCAGGTAGCTAGACGCACACGCAGAAAAGAGTATCTGCGATATTTAGTCAAGTGGAAGAACCGCCCAATAGAGGACAGTTCGTGGCTCAACTCAACGCAGATACAAAAGGCGGGCTATTCTATTGACGACCTCATGGAACGGAGCCATGACTTTTTGCCACCCCGGGAGCCTGATGCAGGAGCATCCAGCTCCGAGGAGACTAATGACTATTGACGACTCACGGGAGAACAGAAGCAAGTCAGAGGCTACAGGATTGGGTGGACACACCACCGAGTTGGTTATTGTTTTTTTTTAACTATTGTTTTATTTCCTTTTATCTCATAGCATTTTAGATTACAAAGTTGTTTAGGCCCAGGAAGGGAAAACTGTTTAGTTAAGCTTTTGTTAAAGAATAACTAAAATGACAGTTAGAATTTAGGTAGAGCAGTTTATCAATTAGTTATGTATCCATGTAGATTAAAAAGGAAAATAAACATTTGTACAGGGACTTCTTCCCTTCATGAAAAGCAAAAGAAATAGAAATGAGAACAAGAAAACCCTCTGTACAGAACTACTGTTATTTTATCTGAGATAATCTATTGCTAACGACTCTTTTCATTATTATGCACAAAACTGTTACTGTGTATTACTGTATCTAAAAGCAAATTAAAATAGGAGAAATTGTTGAAATGCAAGAGCGTTACAGACTTTGAATCAAGACCATAATATTACCAGAACCAGCATACAAAATGAGACAGAGTAAGGCAGTCACAGCACGGCGTATGAGCAAGGTGGATTTATTAACAGCATAAAGTTGCAGAACAAATACAAGAACGAGAGCATTACAGGCATTCAAGGAAAGTCAGAATGCAACTGTAATAACCAGAACCCGTATGCCAAGCACGAGGAGAACGAGGTCTCGCAAAGTCCATATACAAGATTACAAAAAAGGTACCAAACCAACCATACTGTGTCCATTTAACTTAAATTAAATATTTCATAGTCATTGTGTACAGTAAGGACGAAAGCCTTACAACTTCATGTAACAAACCCCGGCATCGCCGTAAAGAAACACAAGTTCCAAACCCTTGCTATATGACAACCATCGACTGACACAAAAGAGCAGAGTACAGAGATTGCAAACGCCGGCAGAAGGCACGGCCAAACCCTAACAACCGAAACAAACTAAGATCTACAACCACGGTCATAGTAAACACACTACAGGCAACTGTAACAGGAATAGACCCTACCCGTTTGCAAAGGGTACGAGGCCTGGAAAGATGTGAAGACTGCACAGCTCGGAACCCTCGTGAGCCAGCCCTCGGTTCAAACCTGTACACAGAAGCAACGAGAGGTTAGAACCACCAACATCATACAGAAAACGAAGGAACAGACAAATGCAAGCGTGAAGGAACTCACCCACAGGTCGACGGAGAGCTGTTGAGGCAGAAACCCATTCCATAAACTGTAAACGGCACAGAACCTGTAAGTGTCGATAAAAGACAACCAAACCGGGTGAATCATAGCACGAAAGTTTACCTTCAAGGGCGGGAAGAGATTGGAAGAGCGGCAGCTTCAAGGACGCAGCTACCTGTACAAAGAATATAGCTCAGTGACAGAGAATGCAAACACTTATACAGTGAACCCACAAGACATAAAGCAGCTTACCATAACTTCAGAACGGAAACCCTGAGCTATACAGGCCCACACAAATTGACAGACAACATCGAAGACAGAGGAATAGCTCCTCAACAGAAACTGCAACCAGTGTAGCCATTGACCGAATGTAGAGTTCATCTGCTGGATGTCACAGTGACCAGGGTTCGAAACCAGAAGCATCGCCACAGGATTACAGAAAGAGCAGCGGCCGAGTGATAGGCGGAAATGAGCCAAAGGCAAGACCTGAGGGTTTAACAAAGGCGGGAGTTGACGGAACCAGCCGGTAACTAAACCCTTAAACCGACAGAGGTGTGAATTAATGAGCCTTGGGTTGAGGGCCGGGTAAACCGCGGGAGTTTTGTCCGCACATAAAGTGACCACCGGGCCTGAGGTGAGACCACGTGGTCTCACGTGACTGTGTGTCCACGTCACCAAGGGCTGGGCCATCAATCTGCATCTTTATTGATTCTTTACTTGAATACGAGCAACCTTGGAACATACATATTTGAAAAACTACGAGATGTTTAAACTCTGATAGTTATTTGGTTTGGAATGAACTGCTTGATATATAATTTTTTGTCCTCTCGTATGAAATGTAATGCAGTGCATCAATAGTAAAATCAAACCTAGTTATACAGGGAGCAGAATTTCTGGGTAGATGGACTCTCGCATCGTGGCTTAGTTTCTTAGTCTGGACTGATCCACTTTGAATGCTTGCTACAGGATTTTATGGTTGGCTCTGAATGTTTGGTATAAGATTTTCTCTAGTGCCTTTCTCTATGTTTGAGGTTTTTTCTTCATTTTCTTGAGAAGTGTTTCTGGTCATTTTTTTCTCAACATTCATCACTTTGGGCTACACTGACTAATCCCCTGTTTCTGTTTTTGCAGTGAGAGTAGTCTGTTTATTTTTCTGTTGCAAATCTCTAATTTGCAATTAATGACGATCCTTACTATTTACAGATATTATAGTTTTTTTGCTCACTGTGTATTTGTAACGGATTATATTAATATATATAAGTAGTTTTTTTCTTTCTATATATAAAAAAGAGGTATAGAATGGAAAACTTTATATAATTTTTTTGTCCTCTTATATAGAACGTAATGTAGTACATTATTAGTAAAATCAAACCTAGGTATATAAACTTATAAAATGTATGGAATGAATGGCTTGAGATATAATTTTTTGCCGTCTGATATGGAATGTAATGCAGTACATCATTAGTAAAATCAAACCTAGGTATACAAACTTACAAAATGTATGGAATGAAGTTATGAACGGCTTGAAATATAATGCACTACATTATTAGTAAAACAAACTTGTAAAATATATTAATATGAGTTTGGTTATGTTGTATTTTTCTAAGGAAAATTATAAATTTTAATTATAAAATTGGAAAAATTTAAATATTTTTTTCCAAATATTAAATTAAAAAAAAACATTTTAAACAAAAAAATAAAATTTAAGAAAACCTTTGAGAACAAATTGCAACTCTATACTTTTCAAAACAAATTGAACCTTTTTCTGTACCGTTTTCGGTACAGTCTTAGTACGCGATATTCAGAATTGAAATTTCAAAATAGAGCCATTTATTAAATTTGATATTTGATGGTTTTCATATCAATCTGATCAGCTCACAATTTCAAAAAATTATTTTAAGGATTTTATAAAAATTTTAACTATATTTAATAGACAAATGACTTATTCGTCAAATGGGCTTCTACTGATCTTGTAAATATAGTATGTAGCAAACACTTTATGTGGGCCAAAGAAAGATAAATATTTTCAAGAACAGACAATAAATGCCTCTCGGAGAAGCCAAGATTATCAGAGATGCAATTAATATTGAGCGGTACATATCAGGCCTGGATAGTTTGCAACGGAGTCAGTGGAGGAATTGTTCGAAAAGTGAAAAGTGGTTTAAATATAAGTAAAAAAAAAAAAAACAAAAAAATTTGTAGATATTTAAAATTTTGAAATTTGACAATTATAATTTAAATTTACAAAAAAATTTTACCAAATTTTTTCTAAATTTAACCAAAATTTCCATAATTTTCAAAAAAAATTCTTGACACTTTCATCTTTCACTTTCATCTATGTGTCTACCGTCATCTCTGCGACCGACTCCAACAGCAAATACATTGCGCACATCTCAAAACAAGAGCTATGATATTTCTATATCTCGTACCTTCAGATGGAAAAGCGGTCGACTAAATAACTAGATGGGTTAACGAATTAATTTCATTCTCTATTACGAAAATATATTTTGAAAATTGATGAACAAAAGTAATATCAATAGTTTCGCTCAGTTCGTAATTATCTGACATTCCAAAGATTTAAAAGTCGATATTTAAGATAAGGATAGCCATAGTAAAGGATCCCTTGAAAAGTTGCAATTTGGATAATTACAATTAGTTAAGGTTGCATCTGCATTTGAGTAACTCCATACTGAATTTTGAATGCGGGAAATTTGTTTTTCTTTAACTGGAGTTTTGAATCATCGCAATTTAATTTTTTGAAGTAGAGTTTGAATAAAATAGTGAGGAAAAAATCTGTTTACTCTAAATTTGAATTATTATTTTGATATACAGAATATTAATATATTTTATTTAGTAGACTCAGAAATAGGTAAGCTATTCTGTTTTAGTTGTAAATTGAAAAAATATTTCAAAAATTTTGAATTCAAACAATTTACTTATTTGTTTAATTTTAAATTATTTTTAAAATCTGCTATCTCCCTAAATTCAACGCTTTTTAATACTAAATTTATACCTCTTACAAATTCCAAAAATATCCCAAAGTATAAAAAACCATAAATATACTAAATTTATCCTTATTACAAATTCCCAAAAATATACCAAAGGTATAAAAAACAAAAAAGCCTAGTTGCTACCAGCTGCCTGTCTGAGTTTGGACTCTTTGCACAATCACTAGTAAATTGACTACAGTGTGATCTAACCGGTTCCGTGCTCTACTCCTCCTAAGATTACGCTAAAGTAAGAGAGATCGTAATGTTCTCCGCGGAGGGCGGAGGTGGGATTTCCAGTTGACGCAGTCTAAATGTTAGAAGTTATCTCTAGTTCCTTTTGGCTGAAATTTGGTGGGATTCCTACTTTATTTACACACTCATCACTAGTTGATCTGCCCCTCAACGCTGTAGTACCCTATTTTTATTATCGGTTTTGAAAAGGATTGCAAAGGCGGAATACATAAATAAGAATAAATTAAAAATTAAAAATCCAGTGGAACTTGACTAGAACTCGAGTAATTGAAATGAACTAGAGTAACTATGAAGGCAGGTGAATTGACGATTAAGGGCACTACATGTAGGTTGAATTAATTTTTTCAATATTGTCCTTTATTTACAATTACAAAAAATTAAATTAAGATGTATGTTGGTTTGAGTCTCAAGTAGGTCTACAAAGACTTGAAAATTTTGACATTGACTTTTTGTTTTTTTGTTCCAAAATTCTAAATCTTCTGAATTGTTTCAATTTAATTTTTTTTGTCGTAGGAGTTTCTGCATCTTTTCTATTGTTTGAATATAGAAAACAATTTGAGGTTGTTCATACATATTCTCTAATTGTTTAAAAATTTGTTTGTATGTGGGTTGCTGCTACATATCATCTTCTATAGTTTACTCTTCATCATTAGTCTTTTGATCATCAATTTGTTGCAACATAAGTTCATAATAAAATTCTCTCACTTCAAGACTCCAATACATGAATTTTTTTTTTACGTTTTTTTACATCGTCCACACTGTTTTCAACATTTATTCCTGCAACTTCTATGCAGACTTCATTAAAACATATTGTTTCAAGCCACGGAGTGTTCATCAAAACATATTGTTTCAAGCCATGCTTCAAGAAACATTAATTCTTCTTCAACTTTTGTTGTTCCTTCCTTATTGTTGTTAACATCTACACACTCAAAATCAAAGTTAATTTTATTTGCCGAACCATATGGATTATGATCTTCTTTCTTTGCAATGATAGCATTCTCTACTTCTTCTTCCTTCTCTACCTCTCGTGTTGCATCATAATCTTTATCTTCCACTTCTTTACCAACCTTTGTTGCTGCAAACATGTTGTCTTCCACTTGACTTCCAAACACAAGTGATATTTTTTCACCAAATAACAACATATCAATGAAATGTTTCCGTTATATCATATGCAACCAATGATCACTATTTAATTGTTCTTCATCAATGTTAACATCAATTTTGAATTGTTGGATCCACCATATCATTTTAATTGCTTCAATGGAAACTTCACTATCTTTAGCAAAATCTACTGTTGGATTCACTAAATCATCATCCACTTGTGGCTGAGCACAATAAGTTTTATGACCATCTATGTGTTCTCTCTCCAACCCATAACATACTGTCATCATTGTCATCCACTTCTAAGTGGGAATCACCAAACTTTTCATCTTTTTGTAGATTTTCTACTTCAAATCGACCTTCCTTTTCATATTCAACTTGATTACTCCCCCTTACACAAAAAATCCTCTCAAGGATATCCCAAATGTCCTTTGTTGTCTTTGCCTTTGTAATGAAGGGGGAATATTGTTATCTACACATTCCTTTATGCATTTTAATACAAAGACATTTTTTTATCTTTTGGCTTCTAATTCTTTCAAGTAGATTTCAAATAGCTCTTGTTATTACTTTGATTTTCTTAGCCTCTTGGTCTTTCCCATTTATTAAACATTGACTAACGAATCCACATGCCCCACATACATAACAACTTCTCCACTCAGGACTTCTATAAAATAAACAAAAATTACAAACTAAACAAACTCCCCTATCAACTTTCACTCTCACAACAATGACACTACTACTTTCCAAACAACATGCATTCCACTAAAAGTGATCTTTTTATCCATGCATGGAAGACTTTAAACTAGCATTTGTACCTAATCTTGCAAAGGAAACGCCGTAAGGCATACGCCGTAAGGCATAGTGTGTGGAAGAATATTGAAATGTGAATAGGCTTTTGCGGGATTTTTTAAAAACAAGGGTCGATGAATTCGAGTTTTAATTTGAGGGAGCCATGCCTAAAACCGTTGAAATGGAATGCAAGTAGCCATAAATATGCATTGAACCTATTTAGAGACCTTTGTTTGTAGTTGGTAAAAATTGTGGAGTTAAAGGTGAAGATAAATGAATGAATCCATGCGAACAACAACGGGCAACCATATTGATTTGGAAAGGGCTATTTAAGAAATCATTATTCAAATTGAAAATTAAATTAATATGAAGATATATTGAAAACATGTATTATAATCATTAAAATCAATTGATTTTGTCAACAAAATATGTTAAAACCCATTGACAATGAATTGGTTGTGAGGACATAAACTATCAAAATGGTATTGATCTTGAAACATCCCTTTTTAAGTTTGAAATCGGAAACACAAATAGTTGTGAGGACATAAACTATCAAAATGGTATTTGATGTTGAAACATCATTTTTTAAGTGTGAAATGGAAAATACAAATAGTGTATTGTAACATCCTTTTTAAAGTTTGAAATGGAAAATACAAATAGTGTGTTGTAACATCCTTTTTAAAGTTCTAAATGGAAAACACAAATAGTTGTGAGGAAACAAACCATGAAAACGGTATTTGATCTTAAAACATCCTTTTTCAAGTTTGAAATGGAAAATACAAACAGTGAATTGTAACAAAAGAGGTTCGAGAAGGAATATAATAGTCTAAAGAACATTGTGCTTGTCATTCCATATTTGAAGTTGTATGAAAACATGGTGGAGGTAGCGAAGACTTGAAGAAGTAGTAATGGACCTACAAAATGTATATTTTGTTAGAATTAGTAATATGTAAATAAGCTGCGGAAATTTATTAGTAATACTTTGTAGGTGAGTTGTGTTAAAATGAATCTGGAATGAATGGTAATGAAGTTACCTTTGCTATGGGGATTTATATATTATTAGTGGAAGATTCATGGTGAATAACGACATATTGAACACCATTGTAGGTTAATGCGCAACTGGAGATGCAGTTTTTTTGCTTGCCAATCTACATGTAGTTGTGCAGGTATGTTATTTCTGAGCCCATGTGGCCTGTTGCAAAAGAAAGAAAAGGTTAGAATGAGATGTACAGATAATATAAAGACATTCTAATATTTGCTTATTTACTAATATTGATTAAAGTTGGTTGTTGTTGAAAGATATGAAAAGTATGTTATGAAATAGAATGAGGTAAATAAATGGAGGAAACCTTTTGTTGATGTCAAAGTATGGGTTGGAGCAGATTATCTGGAGGTGGCATTGAACGGAGAATTTCTTCTGCGTGTTTTCTGCGAGCAATGTTTTTGTTGTCCTTCATTTTATTGTAATGATCGAAAATGAATGCGGGGTTAATCCGGAGATCTTGTAGAGAAGGCACTCTTGAAATAGCTGTGAATGTGAGACCTTGGCATTTTGTTTTTCCAATGTCAATTGTTGCTTTTGGAAGTGTCATACCGTGAGATTTATGTATGGTTAAAGCCCAAGCCATCTTCACTGGAATTTGTGCACAACCATTTCTTTTTACTGCTAGAATAGGCAAGTGAGTGGGGTTTCTTTCATCCCAAGGAGGCCCAATGTACTTGGGAAAATCTACGACAACAAATGTTGGAATTTGTGGTGGGGCAGTTGATTCTTTGTAAAAGATGGTTACAATTTTTCCAAGGGAACCATTAACAAGACCGACTGAAACCCAAAGGTTGGAAGTCAACATAAGTTTTTCGCCATTGCATAGCAATACAATTCGCTCAAGTTGCTCGTCTTCAAAGGAAACACGGGAATATGTGTTGTCATATTCAACAATGGATCATGCGATATGAGTGTTTAGAGATTTCATCATTTGCTTATTATGGACCATTGTTTGAGCATTTGTTGGAAATAGATGCATGGAACCATGGAATGAACATATTTATTCTTCTGATAAAAAGGAATCTGTGCGCGACATGAGTACATTGTAGTCGTCAATTCTTGGATTTTCATCTCTAATGTTCTGGAGAATGTTCCTGAAAGTAACCTGTGCGATGTCGTCGCCTTGTTGACGAAATATTGTGTCTAATGTGATGATTGTGTTGAAGGTGTTCCACAGTGCACTTCTGTGGCTCGTCCCTGCATATAGAGGTATGTCTTTGACGGGTGGTAGCTGACCGAGATCACCAACCAATATTATGGAACAACCATCGAAAGGAGTGTTTCGTTGGTGGGGAAATGCCTCGCGAAGACGTTCATCAATATGGCTCAGAAGCTTTGGCCCAATGAAGCTCATTTCATCGATTAGTATGTATCTTATATGCCCGAGTTCTTCTTGGAATTTTGCAAGAGCATTACCTTCTAAGGGCATAAGATCATTTATAGGAAGGTGCAAAGCAGAATGGATTGTCTATGCTTGTATGTTGAAGGCAGCAACCCCTGTTGGGGCGAGGAGCATGATCGGTGAAGGTTCCAGGCTTGCAAGGCCTATGAGCATATCTTTGATGCAATTAATAAGGAGGGATTTTCCCGTACTAGCAGTGCCTTGTATTATCATTCTGAGAGTGGGTAAACAATCCTTCCTAGCAAAATGATTAAAAATAATATTTAGAGCTTTTCTTTGCATTGGAGATAATGTATTAAGGGTCGGCAGGGTATGTTGATGTGTTTGAAGAATGCGGTGGATGGAGCGGCTATTCTCAATGAATTGTATTGCATTATTTTGTAGATCCAATGGGATAGTGGTATGATTCCAGTTATGGGTATCATCAAAGCCACGAAGACCAAGCATGTCAAGGTCATTTATGAGAAGCTCATTTGTAGGGTGTAATTGGGAAAGTAATTCCCATTCATTTATTTCCATGGTGTCTGTTGGATTGGCTTCATTTATAGTTGAGGTATCATTTGTGACAGATTCAATATCAAATAGTGTGCGGTGTTGATGCCAAGGATTGTAGAATGGACGAAATGTTTGCCAATTTGCGATGAATTCTGCAACAAAATCTCCTATATCTTGTACGATATGGTGAAAAGGTTTGTATAGCATAAGTTCAACCCTGCAAAAGTCAGTGTAGAAAGGTTCTGTTGTGGATGGTATGGAGGAGTAACGTGGTATGACTCGAACAATTGCTTTTGTAGGCCTTTGTTTCCATTTGTTTGTTTTGTGACGAGGATCATATGACCAAGATCTTGCCAATTCTATTAGTGATGTGGACTCTAGGGTAGAAGGGCGCTAGATATATGTATCTATGAAGTGCGGGGATGTAGTGGAGGTGGTGTTTGTTTGTGGAAGGTGCATAAGAATTTTTTGGTTTACATTTAAATAAATGAATGGCCGACTACATAATGTTAATGGTAATTTTTGCAGCATATGGCAGGTTCCTTGTGCTCCAATGTCACGATCAACAAGGGTTTCTACAAGAAATTTTCGAAATGCGGATGTTGTTCGGTCAGCAATGGGTGAATCCAGGACAATTCTACGTAACATGTCGTGGAAGCTTTCAGATTTTTTTCTGCTTTGGATGCATATTTGGCGATATATTTTTGTACAACGTGTATGGAGAGTACTGGTTGGCAGTCAATATTTGCACGCCAAATAGATAGGATGGTAGGGTTATGGCTATTGAGTCGATCGTCATTGCGAGCAAGGGTGTATGTTTTTTGGCCATTGGAATCAATGAATAAGGCCGATTTTGGATGTAATTCCCACGGTGCTTTATAACGACATTGGAGTGAGGATCCATTTTTTCTTAGGCACGTGCATTCTGAGCATTTTGTGTGATGTTCAACACAATTGATGAGCTGTTCATAGTCACTGAAAGGATTGGTTCTGAAGATTTGCGGTGTGGACAATAGGCAAGGGTCTTCAGGATTTGTCCAAGCATTTGGTTGGTTTGAAGTCAAAGGAGCACGAGGGTTCCAAGCGGAAATATATTTGTCGAAGAACTGCCTTGTAATATCGACTGCTTCTGTGTCTTCCCAGTTGAGATTCTCCATATCAGGTGCATTTTCTATCGAAAGGAAACCATGGATGTGCGCAGATCCCCTATGTTGCCATTCATACCTATCAAGTATGCGTTTTTGTAAGATAATTTTGCAATAGGTGAGGAATGTTGTTTAGAGTTCTTGGAGAAAAAAAATGTGGTAGAATGCGTACCTGTACAAGTAATCTTTTGTATTCAAGTGTTTCTCTAAGATAATCTTACGAAATGTTGTGAATCTATGGTGCATATATAGTGATGTTAAATGTGGGTTAGAGATAATGTTATCATTTCTCCACTTTTGTTGTTTTGCAATATCAGAAGGAAGACATCTGAGCATGACTGCATGAAGATCAGGCCATTTTGTATCAGCTGCACTTAATGTGAAGAAGAACGTCGGGTAACCGAGTTGAGATATCATGTCCGTTAGTTCATTTTTAGCTTTGTGCCAAAATGACCTTGTTCCACGTAAAGAGCTACCGAATCGCATGACTTGCTCTACCAATTTCTCATCTGGAAAATTTTTAATCGAATGTTCAGATCTTGAATAAATATTGGAAAGTTATGTGTGATGCTTTTTTTCACAAAAATTGACGCCGTTGCTTGACTATGATGCCACATCATGAGATTATATATGTAATAACAAAAACGTGGGTGGCTTCCAAATCTGTTATCGTAGTAACGTATGAGATGAAGTGCATATTCATGTAACTGCACTGCTTTCATTCTTGGCTGATTTGGCATTGTAGCGCCTGTCGGGAAAAGGGCGGGGAAAGCCATAGAGAGTAGACCTTCTGTGTTGTATTCATTGAATGGCGATAAACCAATTGTTGGCCACTCAATTGTAGTATCAGATTCGTGGTTGTAAGCATGCAAATAATGGCAGATTTCTTGGATTTCTGTATTTGTATTAGGTATGATGGGTACGAATGATGATGTTTGGTCTGCGGATGAGTCTGCGAAATCTTTGGTGAGCTCATGGGGTGGTTCAAGTGGAAGGCAAACAGTGGTTTCTGTAGTATTGGAATGGTGAAGGGAGGAGGAGACATCGGTGGGGATTGCTGGTAAGGATGCCAGTGCGTTGGAATCAATACGAACATTCTTATAGTATGGGTCATTTGCCAATTTGTATTCCAATGCAACGAGAACGCGATGTCTACTGAAAATGAAATCATAAGCCTTATGGTCATTACTATGACGCGTGACAATTAGGATGTCCAAGTGTTCAACACGTCGTGGCAACATGTTTGCAATTTTTGTAATGTCTTGAGGAAAACAAATTGTGTGGCCACTGTATTTATACTGGCCACCACGTGCATGTGTTACTTGCAGTATAGGGTTAACCCTAGCAATGAGAATTTCTTCTATTTGTGAAAGAGACGTAAGGGTAGCTGGTTGAGGGCCAGGGTCCATGTTGTTTGATAATGAGAAGCGATGACCCTTTGTTTCAAAGACGCATCTGGAGCAGCAATACATGTGGTTGGAATTGCGGATATGTATTCCAGGATATGATTCAAGACAAATGGAGCATGGGCTTTTAGGTGGAAGTTTATCAATCTTTGAACAGAAATCTCGATGTGCTTGATCAATATAAATGTTGTTGAAAGCATGTGCGAAGGAGGGGTTAGGGCAATGAGGCATGGATGTATTTGTTTGAGAGGTTTGTTGAGAAGATAAAGAGTCTGATAATTGCAAGGGAGGATTGTTTTCAGGGTGGGCCATTTCAGATGAGGAAGGTTGGTTACCCCTTTGTTTTTTGTGTTTTTGACATTCTATGATGTTTTTTTTTGCTTGGTAAAGCTCACGGTGCCATGCATTTATTCGTTCTTTATTTGTTGCATAGTATCTTCGAGCACATTCATTATTAGAAGAAGAAGCCATTCGCAAAATTTATGGTACCTATAAGAAAGAGAGGGGAAAAGAAGAATGTTACTTGGAGACAACAACCATGTTATTGTATGAAAGCGAAAGAAGGGTAAAAAATGCAAGCGAAAGCGAAAGAAGGGAAAAAAATCTAAATTCTGAACAGTGCTATGTGAATTTTTTATTTGAGAAATGTTTTTGAAAGAACGTATTAGTATTTTTTCTGTATATATGTAGGTAGTTTCATGTGTAAAGCTGATAAAAGGAAAAAAAAATGTGATTTTGTCTACTCACATAATGCTAGATACAATGGAGAATGAATACTTATTTCAATGGTATATAAGAAAATTCCATAAGAAGACATGCAACAATATATCTTGTAAAGTTTTATTTATAAAATTGGACAATAGGAATTGCCAAAAAGTAAAGGAATACATTTTGCAATATTTATTTACAATGTCGAGATGTTCTGAATTTCTCGAAGGATGTTGTTGCATTTTGTCGTGAAATGTAGTTTTTCTTCTTTTATGATAACGCATTTCAATCGTGGGACTTCTTTAAAAGTTTCTGTCTTCACCGATAGTGTGAAGATATGATCTGTCCATAGAGCTCTGGAGACAATTTCCTTGATCAATTCTGGATCTGAAGATAATAGATAGAAGTCTTTGGCACTATTTCCAAGAATTGTAGAGCCCGCGTCTTCGAAAGCAACAGTTGAAGCCAATTCACAAGTGTGATCTTGTATGTCGATTTTCAATAAGTATCTGTAATCACAGTCGCTTACTTCAGCATTGCATTTTTGACAAAACCACATCCCTGTATTTTGTGGAATAAGTTTTTTCATGCATTTTTTCCCACCAACAATCGACAGACAAGAAATGTAGTAAAAACTATCCATCCCAATTTTTGTTATTGTGCCCTTTAATTGGAAAAATGTTGGTTTCTCTAAGGAATCCATACTGTAAATGTCAGCAATTGTTATTTTTTTTTGTTGGTGGCCAAAAGGAGATCTTGTTTTCAAAGATGTAGAAGCTACAGTCAAACCTTCTTTTTTAAACCACGACTTTAGCGCATGGGCCTCTTCAATGTCAGGATCTACAAGAACAATGGATCTCGTTGTAGTGTCGATATTTTTTCCATTAAATTCTCCAACACGTGCAGATTTGATTGCAATGATGGGGTTATTTCCCGTAGCACATAGGGAGGAGATTTCCTATGACATGGCATTAAAATTATCTCCCCAAAAGATTGCATCTATGCTATACCTTGACATGTCTCGAAGCTGTATTCTTTGTTTATTGACTTCAGAGCCATCTTTTCTACGTATAGTGCATACACTGGAAATGTCTGTGAAAACACCAAGAATATCAACAATGGAGTTGATGTTTGTTGTTCTGATATCACCAATTGATTTTATATTGAATCGCACTGTTGGATTATGTTTTTTTCATTGGCAACATGTTCTATGGTAGATGTTGCATTCAAAAAAATTTCCCAGTCATTGTTCAAGTGCTTGTATTACGTATTAGCCATTTTTACATTCCCTTTAGAGACAACGTAGACATTTTCATTTTGGATTTTTTCGAAAAAATAATCTGCGACATTGTTGAAACATGTAATATGTATTTCTCCACCCTCTGTATCAAACAGGTCAAAACCAAACACTTTACCGGGTCCGTATTGATTCTGAAACTGTCAAAGAGTTGTTTTCCTTTGGACGTATCCTTTTATGCACCAGTTTGAGTGGTAAGTGTTTAATGATTTGATGGGAATTTGAACTGGTAGAACGGACGAAGTTGGAGTAGTTGGAAGAGGGCAGTGTCTTTTTGATAAAGGATGTGGATCCGATGAGGATGGAGTGTTTTCATCAAATGTGATGGGGATACTCATGGTTTTTGGATTGCCAATTAAGGGTGCAAATGAAGTAGATATTTCAAAGTCTATTAGCTTTATAGACCTACACGCCAAATGAGAGTCAAAGGAATAACTGTTAGAAGCGATTGTGTTATAAATAAAAAATGTTAAATTTGAAATAAGAATTTTATAACAAACTTACGTTGAAGGACCAATAGCTGAGGTAGTCCAACTTTTAACATTTATAATAGAACCCTTTTGTAGCAAGCCTGTTGCTACGATATCATTGAAATATTTTGGAAGCATGATGTGTTTCTTATGTGTTCCGTCTGAAATTGCAGTACGATATCGTGGAGTTGAATTTTGCATTGATTGTATTGGCTGAAGTTCAACAATTTGTAGGTATGGTTGAATATGAGTTGATCCAGATAACATTGAGGAAATTGCATTTTCAGTAAGGTTTGTTGTCATTTTCTGGTACAAAACAAAACACAAAAATGTTGTTTTCTTCGCGTAAGATGTTTAAAATTCATTACATTCCTACAACATTACTTGAAAAAATATGAATTAAAGGGCAAAGGGAAAGAAGCATGTTCAGTTTTTTTCTAAATGACTAGGCATCTAAGCTTGTAAACATAATGAAGAAAGATATTTATTACAACAACTTTTATATGATAATTTTTTTTTAAGCATAGTTCCACCAAGCGCAGAGGAAGGAGAGGGAGAAACAAACGAAATAGAAGGTTTGGGGGTAACTCTAGTATCATCTGGTTGCTGATTTGATTGCCCAAGAATCATGGTGTTTTTAACGATAGAGGTCGAGAAAAGCCATACCGGCAGGCGAAGTGCAAGCCCTGGAAGGGACAATGTAGCCATATGAGGTACACCAACATCTCCCCTAGAGGAAAAGGGAGTAGGATTCCCCCAAGGGGAAATCCTTGATTGGTGGACTCCATTTTGTCAAACTGAGACCAATGAGGGAGCAGTGATGTTATTCCGATTTGAATAAATTTTATGACACTTTGACGCAACTTGCTTTTTCAATTTTTGAGAGTCGAGAAAAAGCTAAAGATGATTCTAGTCGCCTTCGATTTGGGTAACTCTAGTATCATCTAGTTGCTGAGTTGATTTTTCAAGAATCACGGTGTTTTGAATGGCAGAGGTCGAGAAAAAGCATACTAGCAGGCCAATTGCAAGCCCTGGAAGGGACAATGTAGCCATATGAGGTGCACCAACATGTGCCCTAGAGGAAAAGGGAGTAGGATTCCTCCAAGGGGAAATCCTCGATTGGTGGACTCCATTTTCTCACCCTAAGACCAACGAGGGAACAATGAGGTTATTCAGATTTAAATAAATTTTATGACACTTTGACACAATTTGCTTTTTCAATTTTTAAGAGTCGAGAAAAAGCTAAAGATGACTCTAGTCGCCTTTGATTTTTAAATAGCCTGAAGTGACAAGTGCTCAGATGGTCCTTTTCTTTTAAGGAGTCCGAAAAGGAACGAAAGTGACTACTCTGGATATCTAGACAGGGGGATTACCAAACCAATCGCAAAACTGCAGAATACTTTTTACGGTATTGTAGTCAATCTTCCCGAATGTTGTGTTCAGTGCATTGCGATCGATAGGGAGGTAGACATGGCTTCCTAAGGATAATGGATATAGCCTACTGTGGTCTCCCAATATATACTCGACGGTACGTGGGAGCACAAGTCCGTACTGGCACTTGTCGTTTCAAAGAGGAGGAATCACCTAACGTACGATGAAAGTGATAGTTACCAGGCTTTACGACGCCGGAACACGTCTCCAGCCTAGACTTCTAAATGGTGTGTGTTACGTTCCAAAGCATTTTTATGTTTATTGAAATGTATTTTAGTTGATATTTCTTAAGAAGTTTGCCTTTAAGATTGATCGCGTGATGTACATATACAATTCCTAAATATGCAATCTAAGATGATAAACAGTCGTTTACTTTCTTTTTTGTAGTGAAAATCCTAGCTACTAAGGAAAGAGAAGTGAAATTGCTTCAACATAGAGCAGAGAGCACACACTAAGTCCTAAATCAATTTCCACATGCATTCTAAATGTAAATGTACATGCATGTATTTGTTTTCCGCTTTCTTAATGTGTGGATGACAAAAAAAATGCCAAGTGGAATATAATATCAATACAGGGATATGACTAGTCCAAAATTCCGACAGACATAAGCAAAGCTATTGAAGTTTGTATCTAAGATTTTCTAGAGTCTGTTGACTAGAAGCAAGACAGTCACGATGGCACCACTTTGCATTAGTTTAACACAAAGGAATAAAGTTTAAATTATCAAGAAAGCATATATATAACTGAATCATTTCAATCGGGAAATAATTTTGAATCACATGTATAAGACCCTATAGTTGCTCAATGGCTAGTGTACAATTGATGGAAGAGGATTTTCTATCATGGTCCATGGATGAAATAGAAATGAAGCAAAAACTCGGAAAGGAGATTAAGGTTGTTACTGGAGTTGAAGCAATATAGAAAACGCCCAAAAATGTCTCTCAATGCTGAAAGTTGAATTGCCTAGTGACAAAACAGTGTAGGCCAAGGCAAAGTATCTGTATTTAACATTGCTGTGTGAGTAACCAACATAAGCTTCACAGTGCTATGCAAATTAATAGTCTTTGCGGGAAGAAAACCCAACATAATCCACACAATCTAATCCTCACGAGGAAGGTTTTGCAGGGATTTAAAGGTTTTCTTATGTTATAAAATCCTAGGCAAACGTGGGTGCCCCAACAAATAAAAATGTATACCATAATACCAACTTACTATTAAGCATTGCCTCCAAAGGAACTTGAACAATATGATAAAAGATTCATCTTTTACTTCTATAATATACATAATTTTAAATATATGAAAAACACTTTCTGCTTTCAAGTAAGTTGCTTTTTTCTCCTTTCATATTATTAGCCATTTCCATGGCTCATGTTTTTAATATGTTTAGCCTACCGCCTTTGATCCAGATTTAAATAGGAATGCAACAAATTACAGAGAGAACCATATACACAAAGATGCAGCTGAAATAATACTTCATTTCATTAATGGAAAATACTGAAATATGCTTACAACCAGAAATGGAAATAAACCAGCTAGGGCGATGGTAGCTTATCTCTGAGAAGAGATGTGGTGGCTACATGCCTCTGAACTATGTTACAATGAGGCTCGAAGGCCTATTTATTGTTGAGAAACAATGGAAAACCCTTAACATTCCAAAACCTAACCATAGGAGATGAAACGCGAAACTGTGGGCCCTGTTTGGGTAAATTGGTACATCAACTTCCCGGGGTCGTAACTTTGGCATACGATCTCCGTTTGACGCATATAAGAGCTCGTTAGAAAGATCTATCTGAGCACTGCCACTTTGGGAAGGGAAACATCGGTCCATGGACCCATGTTGCCCCCAGATTTCCCAAGAAACGTCGTTTAGGGCCTCAAAACGGCTAAAAATAGTAAGTTGTGCTACAATTAAGGAAACTGAAAATGCTGAGAGAAACAATGGTGGGGGTCCAGGTGGACTTGGCAGGTGGCCACCAATATCCACCTGGATCATTCCTCCCCCCTTAGGAAGCAATGGTCCCCATTGTGTTGAGTTCCTCCATGAAATGAGGAAACTTTTGCTGAAGTTGTTCCCTAGTGAGCCACTTGCCCTGCTGAAGGAGTTGGCATGCTTTGACAACTCGATACAGTTGGATATTCTGTTGGCGAGTGTTCTTGATCTGTGTGTCCATGATCTGATCAGTTGCAGCTTGTTCCATGCAATCTTGATTTAATTCTGTGGGCTTGAGCTGTTCTGCAATGTCGGATGTGTCTAGCAATGGTGGAAAGTATGGCCGAAGGTGATCCACATTGAACACTGGGTGCAGGCCAAGGAATGGGGGAATGCTGAGCTCAACTGCATTGTCTCCCATAGCCTTAGTAATGGTGTAAGGACCATATCAGAGTGGTCTCAGTTTCCGATAGGCTCCAGTAAGGCGTTCCTTTTGCAAATGCAACCAAACTTTGTCGCCCACCTGAACCTTGTGTGGCACCTGATGTTGATCATGTCGCTACTTGTACTTGGCATTTGATTTCTCCAAAATGTCATGGACCTACTGGCGAATATGTTAGATGCGCTCAATGAAGCTGGTTGCCTTATCTGTTTCAGACTGGACATGAGCTAAATTTATGTGAGTAGTTGTAAGTGGCATGGCCACATCAATGGGGCATAGTGGCTGGAATCCCAAACCCACCTGAAAAGGGCTATGGCCAGTGGAGCTGTGAAGAGCTCGGTTGTAGCTATGCTGAACATAGGGGAGGCTCTTGTCCCATGTGCGTGGATGCTTTGAGTTATACATGCGTAGAATGTGCACAATCATCCTATTGACAACCTCTGTCTGGCCGTCAGTTTGAGGATGGAAGGTTGTGGACTTTGTGAGTTTGGTGTCCAGCATTGACCAGAGACTGGACCAAAATGTGCTGAGAAACTGACTGTCCCAATCTGAGATGATAGACTGTGGGATCCCAAAGTGCACCCACACTCGTTCAAAGAAGAGTTTAGCAGTGGCTTCTGTTGTGATATTCTTCTTGCAGGCCACCATAATGGCCATCTTCGAGAACCTGTGGATGACCACAAAAACACAATCATTTCCATGCTTAGTGGAAGGAAGGCCTGACATGTAATCCATGGAGATGGGTTCCCAAGGTCAATTAGAGGTAGGCAACGGGGTATGGAGGCCGTGCTTCTTAATGGTCGGTTTGGCAATAGCACATGCAGTACATGATCTGATGTACTTCCCAACATCCTGTCGAAGATTCGGCCAATAGAAATAATTTTGCAGTACTGCCACTGTTTTCTCGACCCCGAAATTCCCAGCAGCCCGACTGTAGTGTGCTTCCCAAATCATCTTGGCACGCTCGCTTGAAGGAACACAAAGGTGACCCAGGTGGCATAACCAGGCATTGTGGAGGTGAAAATCTGGAACATGCCGACCCTCCAAGAGTGTCTGTTAAGTGTGGCCGAATTCGGGTCGCTTTTGTAGAGAAGTGTCCAATCAGAAGTCTCGTGCCCACAAGAGTTGAGCACGGTGGTTAACGCCATGATCGGTGGTCGATTGAGGAAATCTGCAACATTATTGGTGCTGCCCTTCTTATACATGATATTCAAGTGCAACTGTTGCAGGTATGTAGACCACTTCTGATGGCGATCATTCTGCAATTTCCCTTGGGTCTGTATGAACTGCAGGGGTCGGTGGTCTGTGTGGATAACCGTTTCCTTCCCCAAAATGTAATGCTTCAATTGTCGGCAGGCCTATACAATGGAATACATCTCTTTATCATAAGTGGGGTACTTCTGGAATGTGTCTGAAAGTGTTTCACTGTGATATGCCACTAGATGTCCATGTTGAGTAAGGACTGCCCCAATAGCATAATCAGAGGCATCTATCTCGACCTCAAATGGTTGTTGTAAATATGGTAACACGAGCACTGGTGCCGTGCAGAGGCGATCCTTCAACTCCACGAATGCCTTTTGTTGAGATTCAGACCAAAAGAATTTTGATTTCGCCCCTCCCTTGGTGACTTGACTCAAGGGCTAAGTAATATGAGAACACCCCAACACGAACCTACGGTAGAAGTTGGCAAGACCTAGAAAGCTGCAGAGCTCTGTTAGAGTGGTTGGAGATGGCCAATCCCGAATGACTTGGATCTTGGCTGGATCGACATGCACCCCCTGTTCATCAATGATGTATCCCAGATACTTTACCTGGGTCATGCCAAAAGTGCATTTCTCCAAATTGGCACATAGCTTATGTTGCTGCAGTGTTTGGAGAACCTGTCGGATGTGGTGGAGGTTCTCTTCCCAACTCTGGCTGAAGATCAAAATGTCATCCAAGTATACTACTACAAGGGAGTTGGTGAATGGCTGCAAGATGTCATCCATTAGCCTCATGAAGGTTGCAGGAGCATTCGTCAATCCGAAAGGCATAACCAACCATTCGAAAAGGCCCTCCTTGGATTTGAAGGCAGTCTTCCACACATCAGAGGGTTCGATTGGTACCTGGTGATATCCTGACTTCAGATCGATCTTGCTAAAATATTTCGCCCCCTTTAGTTGGTCCAGGAGGTCATCAATCTGCGGGATCGGGTACCTATTACGGACAGTGATCTTGTTCAGCGCCCGATAGTCAATACAGAGTCTCCACGTCCCATCCTTCTTCTGTACCAACATGATCAGTCTCCCACAAGGTGATGAACTCAGATGGATGTGACCTTTCTGCAAGAGCTCCTGAATCGGCCTCTTGATTTCATTGTTCTCCAGAACGGAGCACCGATAAATTGTTCCATTGGGTAGCGCGCACCTGGGGTCAGATCGATGGAGTTGTTGACCTGACAGTGCAGAGGAACCCCTGCAGGGGAGGTGAAGATGTCCTCGTACTCCTCCACAACCTTGTCCATCTATAGTTGTCGTGCAGAGGGACCCCGTCTGGAGGCTGCGGCCACCATCTTCTTCTTTCCTTGAGGGCGTATCATCATGAAAACAAATTTCCTGGTTTTGGAAATGATCTTACTGCATTGTTTTGCAGTAATTAAAGAGATGGCGGTAGGTGGTGGTACCTCCGGTATCCTGTACAACTTATTTCCCAATGTAATAATAACAGCACAGGGCCTTGATTCATACACAGCATGTCGCTTCCACAAGTATGGTTGTCCTAATAATACATCACAAACTTCAAGGGGAGCAATGTCACACAATACCTCATCCGTGAAGAGCTTGATGTTGTATGGAAGGTGACACTGCTGGCTCATGCAAAGATCTCGTCCTTGGTGAAGCCACCCAATGGTGTATGGTTGTGGATGTGCTGTGGTCGGTCAGCCCAACCACTTCACGACCTCTGCCGAAATGAGGTTCTTTTGACTCCCGCTATCAACATTGAACTGTATCAGGGAGCCCTTTACCCACATTTGGGAGTGGAAGAGACGCTCCTCCTCCTCTGGATCTTTGGGTTCATTTTTCTGGATCTTGGCGGTAGCAACAGTGGTGTTGGGATCCGCATCAATGATATGCTTCCCTTTTTCGTTCCCCTTATCAGGTTCTGACTTAGAGTCGGAACATGCAACTGATTCTGAAACCTTTAGCTCAGCCACCAGTGACTGCTTGGCCCGACACTCACTTGTGTTGTGAGTGGAGCTCTTATGGAACTCACACCATTTTCCAGTGTCGTTTTTCATCTTTGCGACGCTGTTCTTTGCTTGCATCTTCGGTGGGTTGTCTTGAGCTGTCCCACCTTGGCTTTGTCCTTTGTTATGTGGTTTAGGGGCACCTTTCCCCTGCTTTGGATTTGCAGATCCAAAGTCTCACTTCTTTTGTTTAAACTTCTGCTCGACCTTGACGGTATATCGGTATGCTGCACCAAGCGAGGAGATGTTCAGGAATTGTATTTCTTCCTGGATGTACTTGTGTAGGCAGCCACGGTATTTGAGTATCAAATGTTGCTCTGAATCCTTGATACCCAACTTTGTGCGAAGGGTATGGAAAAGATTGGTGAACTCCGGCACGTCTTGGTCTCTTCCCTGCCGCAGTGTGCTCCACTTTATGTATTCATCCTCATAGCTTCTGACAGGGTAGTACTGCTCCTTGATGGCATCCCGGAATGAATTCCAGGTGGGTGCGGCTGAAAATAGTGAGCCAGTACTTTCAGCCTTCTGATCGCAGTAGGTTTCCCACCAGTCCTTGACGTGGGGGGCTGCTTTGAGAAGAGCGAAAACGATCTTTTCCCGACTCGAAAATTCATGAACAGAAAAATAACCCTCTAGCAGATTTAACCATTTATCTATGACATCTGCATCTATCTGACCCTCGAATATGGGGATTTCAAAATTAAATTGTACCTTAAAGGGCGTGGCATTTCCAGAGTAGCTACTGGAAGCCGATGCGTCGCTTCTAGGTAGCCGCTGAAGGATCTGGGCAAAGCTATCCATCATTGCGTTCCGTTGTCGCTCGAGGGCTTCTTCGAGCAAGATTTTGACGGGATCTCCTGCCCCCTCATCTTTCTTCTCATCCGCCATGGGAGGCCGTCGGGATTTGCGAGGCTGGTCTTGCAAAGGTTCGACCAGTTCAAGCCCTAACTCCTTATATCCCGACCTTGTTGGGGACATGCAAAGAAAAACAGAGAAAAAGCAGACCGCTCTGATACCACTGATCCGGATTTAAACATGAACGCAACAAATTATAGAGATAACCATATACACAAAGATGCAGCAGAAATAATACTTCATTTCATTAATGGAAAATATTGAAATATGCTTACAACCAGAAATGGAAATAAACCAGCTAGGGCGATAGTACCTTATCTCTGAGAAGAGATGTGGTGGCTACATGCCTCTGAACTGTGTTACAATGAGGCTCAAAGGCCTATTTATTGTTGAGAAACAATGGAAAATCCTTAACATTCCAAAACCTAACCCTAGGAGATGAAACGCCAAACTGTGGGCCCCGTTTGGGTAAATTGGTACATCAACTTCCCGGGGTCGTAACTTTGGCATACAATCTCCGTTTGACGCATATAGGAGCTCATTAGAAAGATCTATCCAAGCACTACCACTTTCGGAAGGGCAACAACAATCCATGGACCCATGTTGCCCCCAGATTTCCCAAAAAACGTCGTTTAGGGCCTCAAAACGGCTCCAGAAGTTGAGGACCCGAAAAACTGCTAAAAATAGTAAGTTGTGTTACAATTAAGGGAACTGAAAATGCTGAGAGAAACAATGGTGGGGGTCCAGGTGGACTTGGCAGGTGGCCACCAATATCAACCCGGATCAGCCTTATACTTGGAAGTTGGTACCGAATGTATAGTGTTGAATAACTAATTGTTTTAGTTCCATGTTGTACACTTTAGAATTAATGCATGCATTTTACTTGCTTAGTTTCTATTCGACCATTTATCATTTGTTATAAACTATAATGCAATCATGTGACCAAGATGCTTACTTTTTGGAGGGGAATAATCAATAGACATTGTGCAAAGACCCTTTCAAAAGATGATATATTCCCCAACTATGTATATATAACTGCTATCCTTTCATATTTACTTGTTATGTTTATTTTATTTGTAGCTCACTCCCATGTTTAGCAAGAGGAAAATTGTAGGAAAAATGGTTTCCAATAGAGGCCACTTATTTCTTCTTTCTGTAACTATCTCCATCCTTGTTGAAGAAGCCATCACTCCATTTGAAATGATTCATAAAAATGGGTGGCTATAACTTCTTCCTTAACGTCCAATTTAAGCTCAAATTACTAAAAAAATGTTGTCAACATGATTTCTAGTCCATTCCACATATTATGATCTATGTGTAGGTGTAAAACTATGTCCGTTGTAAGATAATTGTTAATCAGCTAAGAACCACTTTGTAGGAGATGTATTTGTTTAAGAGCCTAAATTATTATTATCATATACCCTATGGCATATTTATTAAGAAAAAGATGAAGTAAAGAGACGTCATTGCAACAAGATTCCTTCCTTAAGAAACATCAACATGAAAACATGCAACTCCATTTTGTCTAATGTTTCTGTGACAACCCATAGATGTATCCTAATAGTGTTAAGTTAGCATCCAACTATTGTAAAAAGGGAAATAAAAACAACAACTAAAAATTAGTTAATACCATATTTAGCTTGCAACTGCTTGCTATATAGTAAAAAATGGCTATTGATCAGTTTTCATGATCAATGTCAAGGCAATGTGAAACTCACAATGTGTCTTACAACAGTGGCACATTCATCTTTTATAGCCTCTAGGCAAGCAAAGCAGATAGATATTCATGTCAATGAACTAAACACCAAAACTCCAGAGGCTGGAGTTGGTGATGGGACTTGCTTCCATATTCCTTGTATCTTGTGTGGTGTTCCACCAATCAAGAGCATGTTTACCACCAGAGAAAAGGACCCTAAACCAATTGGGAAGAGGCGATCTAAAATTGCTGATAGGCACTGTTTTTTATGGCAAAGGTCTTTATAGCGTTATTTGAAGGAAGGAAAATCCCAAAAGGAGAACGTAACATTGAAAATGGTCCTTTGGAAGGATTTCATAAGAAATTTTCAAATGGTTTGAGGCATACAAGATATGGTATATATTGTTGGTAGGATCTACAAGATCAAACAATTAATAATTGTTGAGAGATTTTATAGAAATTTTGCCCTGATTTGAAATGTCTTACGTGGACTTATTTCCTCCATTCCGATGTTGATATTTAAAGCTAATATAATGATTGGCCTTATAACATTAAAATCAACAACATCACTCAGATTCTCAGGCTTGTTTGAAAAGTTGTCAGGTGGCAGTAACGTCTGCATCAGTAAAGATGAACTTTTAACATTCCCCAACTCTCTTGAGGACTTGGTTTATTTTATGCTTATAAGATGTGGGAAATTTATTTATAACAAAGGAGGACATTTTAGATGCAAATAAAAGGAATATTTTAACACCCAAGGTACATCTTCTAGTGCAGCTTATTTTACTGCAGAGGAATGGTAAAGATATTTGTTGTGTTACATTTGTAAAAAGAGTGATTGTAGCAGCAATAATCTCTAGACTAAAGCAACGACTTTATTACCCTTCATTTGTCATCAATCACTACTTATCTATAGCAACTTCTACAGATTGTGGGAATAAGTAGCAAAAAACACAGAGATGTTTTCTATTAGAAAGGTAAATCCAAAGGCAAAGTTTTCTTTCAAGCTTGTACCAGAAACTGGAATTAGAATTATTCTCTGTGGAGTTGTCAAAGGTAATGCTGATATAATACAAATATCAGAACATGAAGGGGGCACTAGAGAAAGTTTGATAAGTTCTATAAAACACAGGAATTTTGGGAGTTGAATGATGATCGTGAAGAACTCCTAGCAGCTGCAAATACTGCTATCAATGCAAGTGAAACTGCATGTTCATGACCATTTTGGAATAACTAAAGCCTCTTTTTGAATTCTTCACTTTGGATGGCCTAGACCTCCTCAAGGAACAAATCAAATAGGTGGAGGACATACATGCATCTACAATTTATATATCTATAGACCATCAGAATGGAAGGCTGGTCTCATTATTACAAGCAAGCAAAAAAATATTGTCAAATGGAAGTGTGAATAACAAGGCCTTGAGGCTTGGAAGTTTGAATGACACAAAGGATATGGAGAGTTCAAAGGGTGCTCTCAGCTTTAATTATTGAATACGACGTCCAAGAAGCTAGCATAATTCTATGTGACGGACAACAGGACAACTCTGTTCAATGCACTAGTGAGGATTCTCCTTATGATACTATCTAGATTAGCAGTGACACTAAGAACACAAACAATCACAATGTCTAAGGTAAATGGCTCCTCCAACTCTCAGAATATATACCATGATTTCAAAAAAAAATGGGGGAATGTTACCTTGCAAGCCTTTTCCAAATTACGCATAGCATCAAACATTACCTTTATTGCTACAACTCCAACCTACCACAGTGTCATTGGTAAGGGTTGCATCATGAAGAATTGCAAAATTCATGCAATTGATATGTTGAAATGTCTAAGAATGGATTCGGGTATAGTCATTCTGCTTAAGCTTTTTTTGGGAACACAGAGGACTGGTCGATATTGAACCAATCCAATAAGTTTGGCAATTTTACTAGAGGCATTTACCTTTAAATTATTTGTTGGATAGATTCCATAATGAATCACCAAATTAATTGACAACAGGGGATTCAAGTTATATTAACTAGAAGCACACCTTGCAAGAAGAGTTCTTATTCATGGATTCATCTTTGGCTGCATGGTTGGATCAAGTACACGGTGTGAGCTGACAGTGTTGAACAATTTATATGCATGCAAATTGATAGGAAAGAATTTCATACAGAAATTGATTTTTAAGGAAAATATCAAAGATGTGTAACACAAATCTGTTGTCCAGGTACATCAGGTGTTAAAGGCTTTTCTCTAACACTGGAGTAGGAGCACAAACCAAGCTCATCTCTAACACTTGTAAGTAAAGTTGAAAAAGTCAATTGAGAAATAGAATTAGAAGTCAAAGTAAAAAAGAGTTGTCAAGAATATGTTGAAATGTCCAATCCAAAGCCTGTACTTGATGTGAATTACAACCAGCTTATGACGTTGAAGAAAAATAGTCTATTAACTACAGTCGTGGCAAGAATTATAAGTCATTGGTATTTGATGTGTGCACACAATTAACTTAGTGATAGTAAGCACTTTGAGCAGGTTGGAATGGGAAGGCG
The DNA here is from genome assembly GCA_031772625.1 of Pinus tabuliformis. Lineage (NCBI taxonomy): Eukaryota > Viridiplantae > Streptophyta > Pinopsida > Pinales > Pinaceae > Pinus > Pinus tabuliformis. The sequence continues at coordinate 227,420,575 of CM062804.1, read as the reverse complement.
AACATAACTCTCCTCTATTGTCTAAGAATTTCAAATAGAATCATTGGTAGTAGACAACTAAATAAACAAAAAAAATTCCCAGCTAAACAGAGATGCCTCTTTTAAAATGATCAAGGCTTATAGCACAAGACTATGCCGAAACTGTACATTTTGATTCAATGAGAAGTAAGCTCCTGGAATTAGTTAAAATGAATGTTGGTGAAACAACAATGGATGACTAATCTAAAGGTGTGAAAAACGATATCAAGAGAATGGTGAACCCATGAGTAACCAGGGTGTAGTCCATATAGTCTCATGTGGTATTGTTATGGAAAAAAATACATTTAGAAACATGCGTAGGCAGTGTAGATCAATAAGTTGTCACGTGAAGGCAATGTTACGGATACATTTGATGGCATTTGCAACTATTTGTTTTGAAGGTGTATCTTTCTAAGTTAAAAACACCAAATCATCAGATACTAGAATGACACAGGTCTATTTGAGGCATTATATTTATCTCAAGTTTTATTAATTTTTCTATGCTAAGGTTAGCTACAGTCACGCTTGAAAGCATCTATTTCTACTCAGCTTAACACAACGTCATTTCTTCATAGAATGAGAGTAATGAACAAACACTTGCTAATAGATATTAGATTGTAACGCATATTGAATTTCATGGATAGGGAAGGTAAGGCATTTCTAGAGTTTGTTCACTAGAAACAAGACAGTCATGATGGCACCACTTTGCATTAGTTTAACATAAAGGAATAAAATTTAAATTATCAAGAAAGCATATATATAACTGAATCATTTCAATCAGGAAATAATTTTGAATCAAATTTATAAGACTCTATAGCTGCTTAGTGGCTAATGTACAATTGATGGAAGAGGATTTTCTATCATGGTCCATGGATGAAATAGAAATGAAGCAAAAACTCGGAAAGGAGATTAAGGTTGTTACCGGAGATGAAGCAATACAGAGAATGTCCAGAAATGTCCTTCAACGCTGAAAGTTGAACGACAACTACAAATTAGTTAATATCATATTTAGCTTGCAACTTCTTGATATATAGTAAAAAATGGCTATTGTCAGATAAAGGTAGGGAGAAACAACTGCAAATTCAATAATAGAACAGAGATTAAACTGCATGCAAGATGATCCGAGAACAAGTAGTAAAGTAAAAATTACCAACACTTTCTCCAAGGTGCGTAGATATCGAATTCAGCTGTGCCCTGTTCTCATAAAGGCGCTGAATAGCTTGCCTCGATCTTACAATTTCTTTTGCCAAATTCTGCCCAAGAAAATTTTGACTCATTAAAGATAAAAGCAAAGACTGTTCCAGAGCACTAGCAGCCTTGCTGATGTTCTTTAGTCACAAACATGATATCATTAAATTTAGTACAATATGATATCATTAAATTTAGAAATTGTACTAGAGAGAAATATAACAAGAATCATTGCTGGAGGTTCAACCCAATATACATAAAAAATGATGGAAAGTAGTACATCAGCCAACATTCAGTTCAAACACACCTCACAAGATTTGTCCCCTGCTTGATATCAATAACAAAGTTGCAGCAAACAATAGATTTAACATAAGAAGTGAAGAAATAAAAGAAGTTGATCTTCTTGGTCTCCTAAGAAAAGAATATATCTGAGTGTGAGTGTTAGCCCTGAGTTTACTGAATGGAAATTTGTTAGTAAATGGATACTTCTAAATTCGAATTTGAGATTGATGAAGACCCTATGCCACAAGAAATTCGCAAACTAGCACATAGCCTTGACTTTCAAATCGTTTCTTTCCATCTAGAAACATAATAAAGGCACTTATAAAATATGGACCTACATATGATCCACAAGTTTCTAGTGCTACTAAGGATGCAGTCAAAAGTACTTCCTTCCAGAGAGATAGGAATAAGCCTTTTGCTAATGACCAGTATGACATTTGGCCTCTGGCTGATCTCTGAATTTATGGTATATCTGACCTGCCCTCTCCACATCTGCAACTTGGGGTACATCATCAATGTGCATAGGGCTCTTATAACCAACAACATGCAAAGGACTCATCCAAGTTCAATTATTTTAAGTGATGTGATGAGCTCTATTCTAATGACTTCGAACTTTGTTATTGAAGCTAAACTCTAAACAATTCTTCTAAGACTAGATTCCTCTTAGTATAATGATATTTCTACTTTAAAAGAACAAACATTTTTCCTAATAAAAAACCTGGAAAAAGAAGATCTGAAATGAAAGGGGTTTGTGCTCAAGGTGATTAATGTTATTCTTCCAAACTAAAGAAACAAATGATACATAAAAACTGAAGACAAAAATAGGGGTAACTTCGAAAGCTCTATGGAACAAAGCTAGAGCACCTCCGCTGCTTTGCATTCAATGTAAGGTAGAAAAATGTGAAATGGGAAATCACAGTGTTCACAGAGAATCTGATATTATCAATGAAGTATCTGAACTATCTGTACTTCTTTCTTTCCAAAATATTTGAAAAGGGGACCGAAGAACTGAAAATCTTGCAATCAGACAACACAAAACTTAGTATTAACCCTTTAAATTAGAAGCCTACAAGTCCTAATTTGGGTCACTATCATACCATGTAAAATGGTTTAAGAGCTTCAATAAGAGACAATCATTAATAAAAAATGAGCAAGGAAACCAGAGAGGAGTTAAGAATAGGCAAAGGAACGAACCGAAAAATGTGAAGGCCGACCGACCCCAAACTTTCTTTCGTCTTACAAATGCGTGCCTATTTTCTGTGTTTCTTCACCAGATATCCATGTTTTTTCAAGGAATGCAAACTCACTACCTAGCAAATAGTGATCTTATGTAACTATGGAGATCCGTCCCTCTTTTATTGACAGGCACAGCATAGGAAAATACATAAATAGCCCGCAAGCTTTACAGCGTGAAAAATCGACAACGTGATTTGAAAGATTCAAACGGCGGGCCAAGTTTCTATCAAACTCAAGTCATGTCATTTTTTTTTCCATGCGCACAAGGTTGCTATGGACATGGATAGGCCGAAGGAGCGTGCGATTCACGAGGCAGGTGGGAATAAGAAAAAACAATGCATCAAATTTTCCACAAAGCCTTCAAATACAAAACATAATGCAGCCACAACATTAACAATATAGGTACAAAGAGTAATTGAATTACAATGATTTCTGGGAAAGTACTTGAAAATGCAAGGAGGGCAGCCTTGAAGTATTCCTGGGCAGAAATCCCATGTGTGAAGCAAACGAGTACAAATATTGATATAACAGCACAAGGCTACGCATGTAGGGAAGAAAGACATGAAGAGTCTCTGCGAAGAGTCTCATCGCCAGCAGGCAATCTTTGCGAAGAGTCTCATCCCCAGCAGGCGAGGCCTAGCCTTTCATGGCCCATTACCATGGGAAAAAAACATTTTTCTATGAAAAAAACAAATTAAACGAACGGCAGAAAACACTTCAATCATCTAACACACAGAATCAATGGCTCAGGAGCATACACGTCACATTTTAGGGATGTCTTTCTCAGAGGGAATGCCTTAGAGTGTAAAAATATATATTTTAATTAAAATTCCCAATGAAAAATTGCCCTTTTTTTAAATAGACTTAAAAAGACAAATTTGAATGTCTTGTTTTTAAGAAATCTTTATCTGTTTTGAAAATAACTTTCAAGGAAGCCCTTTTAAAATTTACATGAAATCTTTTAAAACAACACCATCGCCCTCTATTCTTCCAACGTATTCGAAATTTAACCCATTAAAAGAAATAACATATGCTTAAAAATCTTTGTTGCGAACTTTTTAAAATGAATTTGTGGCTTAACATATGCGTAAATGCCTTTGTTCCAAACTTTTTCAAACGTCTTTTTTGCTTAATACATGCGTAAATACCTTAGCTGTGGAATTTTCGTGGCATTTTTTAATTTAATCTACGGTTAATGCACTTTCCATATAGAGAGCCTACATTAGTGTTCACGAAATCACTAGTGCTTGAAGTGTCCACCATATAACGCGGTTGCTCACTACCACTGGGGTGGTTAGTCACATACAGTTTCTCCTCGTGAATATTTCTTTATTATCACTTTGATTTGGCAATCTTCGCAGCAAGTTCACGCTTGGGGTCTTGTTGGTCGATGGATTTTGGCTTCTGGGCAACCACTCGCTTGTTTAATCTCTTTCTCGAGCTTTTATTCTCTGTGCTTTCAAATCTACTCTAATGGAATCTTATGCAACCTCACACTCTAATATCATGACAAAGATTATAGAGGCACAAGACAAACCAGAATAAATATAAAATTAAAAATAAAGCTAATTCGAGAGTGGAACTCAGTGAGTTGAGCTAGACTAACCATGAATGAACTAGACTAACTATGAATACATAGTATAAGGAAAAAACTTTCTAGTGGAAGGTATAACAGAGGTTTTTAGTATTATAAAATTGTCAAAAATACTCCGCTACAACATCCATTTGTGGTTGATATTTTAGCAGAGCTTATAACATAATTTTGTTACAACTAAAAAAAATTGTCAAAAAAAGCTCAGCTACAACATCCATTTGTGGTTGATCTTTTAGCGGAGCTTATAACATGGGAAACTGAAAGTTTTAGCCGATGATTTCTTAGAAGTGTGCTTATTGGACAAAACGCAGTGGTGTGCTGCAAATATAAGAGAAGCGATGTTGTAAATTTAAATAAAAGCATGGAGATTGCAAATATAAGAGAAGCGATGTTGTAAATTTAAATAAAAGCATGGAGATTGGAAACAAACATTTGGAGCACCATTGTGTTGAATTTATAAAAGCACCAATGCTTTAATAATAAAAAAGCAATCACTTGAGTTGTACAACCTATGATACCATGCCCTAGGGCGTTGAATTCAAAGAACACCAATGCCTGAAAAGTATACTTCCCCGGTGCTTATGTATTCTAAAAATGCCCCGACCAATACTTTTTCAGGAAGGGCAACAAGGTAGCCAAAAAAATATTGCAACACTGGTGCTTTTATCTTCTCCAACTCATCAGGTAGTTATGCATTACTATGCACTTGTGGTGATCAATTGTATAAACAACACCCAAGTTTACCAATGGGTTTACAGAATCTAATACATGAGTACGTTAAAGGTAACGATGCGATGGTGCATTAAAGGTGAATTACATTGGTGCATGAAATGTATATTTTCCCGGTGGATATTTATTTTACAAACACACTCGGCTTTGTATGTATGAAAGCATTATGATAACCTTTTTTAATATTATAAATATCATTGTTGAAAAAATTTTGTAGGTATGAAAGCACTCGGATACCATTTTTTATTATTATAAATATCATTTTTGAAATACTTGTATTGAGAGACGTGCACACTTATATATGATGTCTTGGTATCCATTCTCGCTTTTTAGAAACTTCAACCCATGACAATGAAATTATTATGACTTTTTAAATCCGTTAACCATCTAAAAATTCACATATATCTTATAACAATATTCATATAAATTAAATTTGGATTAGTGCATTTGTATATGGTGTTTGCATTTATAATTAGATTTCATATCTTTTCATTATAATATTTAATCATTCATATATTTAATTAGTGGTGTAACATTTCATAGCGACATTGGACAACACAATAGAATAAACTAAAATGTGTTTTACTATGAATAAAGGGCTCTTTGTCATACAAAATGGGATAATTATTGGTAACCCCTTGTCTTTCAATTAGGACACTATGTCCATTACATTAAACAAAATATTTGTTTTTTACAAGCAATTATTACAAGAAATAAAACTTCTTGTATTAATATCTAAATAGGTCATCAGTATTCATTGAAACTGTTGTTAGTGCTTGAGCTACTTCCATGTTTTAGGTTATTTGGATGAATGTTTTATTGATTGCATCAATTGTTTTTGTCTTCTTCAAATTTCATCTACAAACATAAAAATAAGTTTGTCTACATTCGTGAGAATAATGAAATTGAAATAAATAATATACATCAATGTAAATGGAAGAGAAATGTACCGTACCAATAGTTGAGTTTTGAATTATACAAACTCTTTCAAAACTAGATCTCATGCCTTCTTTCAACAACTATTTTGTTGGTGTAGTTCCATACTTCCTTTCTTGCAAGTTTTATACCCCATAATAAATCATAGATTTAATATAAGGATTTTTTTATTCTATTACTTATAAACTCAGAGAAGTAAAATAACATAGATACTTACAAATTCCACAATTAATTTTTAATATGGCGACATATACTCACAACCCATATTTAACCTAATGCCAATATTTATACCCCATAATAAATCATAGATTTAATATAAATGATTTATTTCATTCTATTAATTATAAACTCAGAGAAGTAAAACAACATAGATACTTACAAATTCCACAATTAATTTTTAATATGCCAACATATACTCACAACCCATATTTAACCTAATGCCAATCAATTCTTCTGATGACCCTTCTTTGTATGTTTTCATCTATTTGAAGACATTCAAGGGTGGTTGCTATAAAACAACTTAAAATATACAAAAATGAAATCTCAAGTTGTTATAAGGAAATACTAACAATAACTCACAAACTACAACCATTTTCTTCCTCGTCGTCTTGTTTTATGTTCTAATGGGTTCCATTTGTTTTTTTTGGCATGAAAATACTTGAAAACTAAATTATTTGTTTATAACTACCTAATAGAAAAATTCAATGATTACACAAATTTGAAAAAGGTTGTTGTTGAGATTACTCTCCTTGTGATGCAATTATGTCCATTTCTTTGACCATGTCCCTGTACATTTTTTTGGACATTCTTACTCACATGTTTTAGATATCATCTCGTTGATCCTTTGAGATTTTTATAATCTTCCTGAAAAAGTAATAAATATTTTTATATTGATATATGAAAACTAAATATAACAAAATTGATATTAATAAATGAATGTTTTGTAATATATACATATAATTCTAGAAACACATTTTAAGTAGGAATATTACATTTTGAATGATTCTCTTTTGTTGTTGTATGTTTTAACTATTACAAGTCTAATAGGTCGCATTGACCATTGCTCTGGAAACGTTACGTGTAATTTAAATAAAACTTGGTTCCTGGAATCATTAGATTGGTTTCCATATTGTAAGTGGAAAGTAGGTCTATATGTTAATTCAATTATATCCTTCATAGTTTTGTGAAAAAAATTCCCCCTTTTGTTAACCTCCAACACCACTCCAGATGAGCTAAGAACTAATTCATTGTCATTTACATGTTCTATAATTTTTATTTTCTTAGAATGACATTCTTTTCCTTTGTTGTTGGTCCCTGTAGAACATTAAACATATGTGAATTAGTAGATATTTTAAAACATGTTATATAATATTCTTAAGTATATTACTAATAAAAATTTAAAAAAAAACTCACATTGAAGAGTATTTTTCATTCACCTGATTCATCCTTCTACAATTTTTCCATTGGGTTTTGATGCTCTTCTTCACATAGATAAAAAAGAATCTTAACAAGCTTCTTTATTTTGTGGTTCTGCATGACACACTATAACCAATACATATTAGTTAAATTTTCATATAATTCAAACATATAAATTTTATAAAGAATTTAAAAAGAACTTGCCTTTTGTTCTCTTTTGGATGTGTTATCATTGTGCCGATCAATATTTTTCGTACTTGACCATTTATCAAACATTTTGTTATCTCTATACAACATGTACCATTCAATACAAAATATATTAAATATGTTTTATAAATAAATCACATAATTTTTAGCTAAAAAGAAGTTTCGTAGCGAGTGTGTTTATGTGCATAAACACATTGACCGCAAAATTTATTATTTTTGAAAAAAATTAAACTATTACGGTGCAATATGTAACGATAAAATCACCACCATCCCAGTGAAAAATGAAAACATAAAAAATAAACTCAAGCTTTTTGGACTTGACGATGCTATTTGTTATAGTTGCATCAATGTGTTATATTACACATGGCGCAGTGATAAACGTAAGTTGTTTAAAAAAGAAGACAATGCCGATGGGGTTTGGATATGATTCAATAAGTGGTCACCCTCCTTTACATGTTAAACACCTTATACATAGTAGCACAAACCCATCAAATATAAGATCCCTAAAATGAAAAACCCTAACTGTGAAGTGATAGAGGGAGTTAAACCCTAAGGTGAAATTTGTTGGCATTATGAACCATGTGTTGTACTTGATGGCAACCCACTTGTAGCGGAACAAGTATATGAAAACTAGAGGAATCTACAAGAAAGATCAGAGGTGACAGAATGATGGAACAAAGATGAATCTACATGACATAGGTAACAGAATGATGGAAGAGAATAATAGTCAAAGGTTTTATACAGGGAGATTGTTAGTGTGTGATGTCTTTGATATTTGATGAATGAAATAGTTGATAAAAATATAAATAGGATGTGACAAAATGGATAGAAGTTCAAAGAAATCAGTTTAGAAGTGATGTACAATGGAAAATCACATTATAACTAGTCTATTCAGAGGTAATAAAGTAATGGTACAAAAGAATAAGATGATGGAACAAAGGACTACAGATCAGAATCAAGCAATTGAGGAAAAATAATGTTTTCAGGAATGTTAAGTTGTATACATGGGTTCACTATACAAAAAAAGCATGTGCACGTGGGTTCACTGTACAAAAAGAGTTTATACGTATGCACACACTATCATAGAATAAAATGCGTGTATGGGATGAAAAATTAAGGAAATTAAGGTGAAGAATACAAAGGGTCAATACCATAGTATTAGCCCACAATATTGAGTGGAGTAACGATTATTTAATGCCATCTAAGAATACCAGGGTTTCTAAACGTTGTTTTGGTCCAAGGTATTGAGAAAGGCTAATATTATATAAGGAGAAGAAGATCAAAGGGCTAAGTGCACAAGTAATGAATATCTTATGAAAAGTAAATATGCATTTTATGGGTTTCTGATGATTTGCTTGATCTGAACTAAGTATGCACCTCAATATTTGATGATGGATGAGATCCAATGATGGATCATGATCGTAATGACTTATCATTATGTGATTTGATAACGGATAGGTGAGATCTGATTGGTAATACATGTTTTATCCTTTATATGTGATGATGTGGGTATGTCTAAAGTCTGGAATTGCAGTGAATTTATAAGTAAGTATTTGCAGATCTATATGTTGGTTTGCTTTGGTGAAGGTGTGTATACAAGCTAGTTTGGCTCTTCCAAGTAGTGTATGAAAAATAAAAGCTTGATGTTCAGGGATGACTGATTTATCATATCAGTGTTGTTGTTTTACTGTTGTCTGTCAATGAAGTCTTCTTAGATATAAAAGTACAGCTGAATGCATAAAGAGTCTGTGTCTGATTAATTTATTGATTGAGTACAAAGGGTTATCCTTGCTGCTATTTGTTTAGAACGCTGTAAATTGAGAGTAGATCTTTAGAATGTCACTAATTGGTACAGTTTGTGGTTCAAAGGTTTTATGATTCAGTATCTTTAGAGGTATACGTAGGTTGGGCTAAACGAAGTTGCATATACATGCAGGCTGGCTTCATTCAAGAAGCGTATAAAGTCTGACACATGATTTTTTAGGTTACAGTTGGTCCTGGTTGTTCATGGAATGTTCTGGTTTCAAATTTTTGTACTGGTTACAGTGATTTGTTTGTTCCATTTGATTGGTTGAATTTGATTAGGTTTGAACGCATGGTTGATTCAGTTGTGTCGGAGGTTTAGTGATTGTTTGATTGAGTATGTCAGAGGTTCAATGATTGTTTGATTCAGTATGTTAGAGGGTTTAGTGGTTGATTGATTTAGGTATTGATGATTGCGTTTCAGTTATGTCAAAGGTTGATGATTGAGTTTTAGTGATTGGTTGATGAAAATGTATTTGATGGTTGTATTGCAATGGTGATTGATTTTGATCTTCAATGTTACTAATTTGTCCGATGTGAAAATTTGATGAAGCATGGCCTTCATATTGTAGTGTTGTGTACCAGGAGCATCCAGTCTGAAAATTAATGAAACGTGGTCCCTAGAGGATACTGAGGGTTGGAGCCTTCTGTGAGGAAGTTGAAGCTTCCTGCTAGTAGTGGCTGATGATTTGATCAAGGGGTTGGAGCTCCCTGCCAGTAGTAGCTGGAGAACGAGTGAAGTTTGTAGCCTTCTGTAGGCCGATGTCTATGTATTAGTAAACATATTGGCTAGTACAAGAGCTAGGGGGTTGTAGCCCGCTTCCAGTAGAAGCTGGAGAATATGAAGAGGGTTGTAGCCTTCTGCAAGTAGGTGCCTACATACTGGTATGAGTCTGCACCATTATAATATTGTAAATAGATTATTCTTTATATTAAAATAAGACAAAGACAACAACAACAGGTGGTTTTTCTCCTGCATTGGGTTTCCACCTTAAATATTGGTGTTCATGTGTGTTTCTTATGTGTGATGGTTTACTATGTTATTACTGCACATGGTTACTATTTAATTTTTAATAAAGTATTGATGCACTAACTAAAGATCAAAATATAATGAATTAACTGAATCAAATGTTCACTGGATATATGCTAGTTTCCTTAATAACAGTTGCGTGCACACACGAGTTCCCTTCACTGAAGTAGCGTATATAAATCTGATTAGAGAAATGAAAAAGTTATTGATTTGTAAATACAGATTCACCCCCCCTCTCATTATTATTCCCAACAATTAGTATCAGAGCAGGTCCTTAGGCAGAAGCTTGATCGCTTGAAGGAGATCCTAGTAACAATCGGAAAGAAGCAAGAAAAGAAAGCACCTCAAAATAAGAAGACATCTCAAAAGAACTGTGATAGTGGGAGAGACGATTGGCCACTTTCTGGAAGAAACTCTCTAGATTCAGAATCACCTCAGAATGAAGATGAATAAGAAAAAGAATTATTAGGTATGAATTTATTATCCTCTTGTGATAAATTTCTTTGTTCATTTGAAGATAATGAATGTGACAGCAAAATAACTGAATTTTCTATTATGGGTGAAAGAGAAAGAAATCAAATAGAGGTAGAATTTAAAAATTTCACAGAAACAATTAGAGATAAAAAAAAAATCTAATTAATAAAAGGGAATGTGCCTACAATTAAGAAGTTATCAGGTTAAAAGCCCAGTTGGCGGAAGAAAACAAAATAAATAAGCAGTACACAGAAAATGAAGATCAAAGTTAAACATTACAAGATGAAGTGACATCATTGAGAAATGAACTGAATGAAAATGACATAACAACCAAGGAACTTATAGAAAGAACCAGCTACTGTGAAGGTCTTGAAGCTATGGTCGTTTCTCTAAAAGAAAATCTCAAAAATTCAAATAAGAAGAATGAAGAACTGCTCCAAGCATTTTAAGAGCAAGAAAATGAAGGCCTCAAATTAAGGCAACAAGTGCAAGGAGGAAAAGATGAAGAAATCATGAAGAAGCAGTATCTTGAAAATGAAGAACAATATTAGGTTGAGGTAAATATCCTAAAAGGTAAATTAGAAGAAAATGATAGAATTTTACAATTTCAAGATATTACTATGATTTCGGATGATATTCTTAGTAGTAAAAGGTCTCCTTCCATCAAATCTGGTCTTTGTTTTCATGAAATTGTTAATGGTGAATTGAGCTCACAAAATGAAGCAAGGAACTCTAATACAAAATATGAAATTCTCAATAAGGAGATAAGAAGTCAACCTAATCAACAACCAAGGAAAGAAAGTCTTCCAACAAAATCATTTACTCCTAACTATAGAAGTGTTAATCGATTCTTTCTTCTGATGAATAATGTTGAATGTTTTATATGTCATTATTTTTGACATGTTGCAGCTAGATGCAAAATTGGAACGGCTCAAGCTAATAACAATCACACAGAAAGATCATCAGCTTCCAAGTACTTTAAGGATATTGTTTTTCTTGCAATATGTTTGGTCACAAATCAATTAACTATTATAGAGGGAATATGAAACATATAAGATGTTGATCTTGTAACAAGTTTTGGCATATAGCAAAAGAATGCAGGAGCAAATCTTGGCCAACATACTAAAAGGAGAAAACATCATCACACTCCAAGGTATGGAAGAAGAAGGAAGTACAACCAAAAATATATGGAATAGCTCAGTATACAAGAAGAATAGGCTTAGGAGGAATTGAAAGTATGAAATTTCAGTGTTCTAATTATCATACACAGTTATCATGAAGAAAAATCACTTATATACGTGAGTTTGAAGCTACACATTCACATATATGTTGGTTTGATGAAGAAGCAATGGGACAGACTCAAAAAAATGATATGATATGGTTTAGCAAAATTATCAATTATCTCTTTTGACTTGATGATTGATGACCACAATCTATGGATATTATTTAGAAGTGCTTTTGATCCTCATAAGTTGTTGATGATTTGATGTATATCTGATTGATGATGATACCTTGATAATTATTATTGATATATGCAATGACTAGATTTGAGAGTGTACAGGTGGCATAAGTTCAGGGGGAGAATATGCTATGCTTCTAATAATGCATTGTTGGCATTATGTTTAGAAGTCTTTGGTACCTAATGATTCTTATCGATGGTGATGATACTTATGTTGTTGAAGTGTTTAAATGATACATCATTTTATGATGTAGTCAAGAGTTTCCTATGATGAAATCTCAGATGATACTTATATTGGTTGAGCCACAGAGTTGTTACTTAGATTAGATTTATTGATGATTGCAGATAACCTTTTTGATGATGCATACAATACATATGATATGTTACTTACATGGTGATCTTCATAAGAACAAGGAGAAGTACAAAGCTTGAGTACACAACTTCATTATTTGATGATGAGTCACTCATTTCTTTTATGCTACAGTTATCATGCCTTCAAAGATACATAAAGTTCATATGGTGTGTTATGATGCAGGAATCCTATAGTTCTTGGCTCTCACATGGTTGAGGATCACTGATGTTGATGATATCAAGAAAGCTTGACAAATGACTATGAGATCATGGTTTGCTAGATACATATTGCTATCTCATTATGGATATACATTATGTTGGATACATGGATGATTACTTAAGTTTCATATTGATAAATATTGTTGGTTGGCCAAGAGAGTGGTGTTATTGTAGGTCTCATGAAGACATAGCTATTTGAAGACATGGATATTCGAAGACATGGCTTACTTAGTCACATAATGATGACGACTTCTTACTTTATGATGATAGGTTATGATAAGGCTCTTTCTACTAAGGAAACAGAGCAAGTTGATCTTGATGTGATGAAGAGGATGAGTTGATATCTATATGTGACATACCTGGTCACAGATTGATGATTTTTACATTGTCATATCTTGGGAACTGATTATGGACATATACAAGTTGTTGGTCTGGATGCTTCTCACATATGCTTATGGTGCAAATCATATATGGTATATGATAATTCTTGATGACTATCATGGTCTTGTTTAGATCTTTAGTCTTTGTTAGAAATGTCATGTATACCATTTGATGTAAAGGTCATGTAAAGACCCATGATGTATCCATCTGTCATAGTCTCTTAATGAGTCCTTTTTGGTTATATGATGTAATTTATACCCCCACTATACATGGGAAGGATGATGTAATAATTGCTATATTTCAGTCATGTATAAACATTTGGTATATTCCCACTCAGATGGGTATATGAGTGAAATTTGGTATATCCCCACTTGGTTGGGTGATTGATGTATGTATGAGTCATTAGTGATAGGAAGGTCATATTCACATAGTTGAGTTATAGAGTCATGTTATTCTTTTGGAAAATATTTTTGCAGACTCTGCGTGTGCTCAAGGGGCGCATGAACAATTTACTGCATCTCACCATGTACAAAGGGGAAGCTTAAATCAGAGAATTCAACATGTTCCTGGAGAAGCATGATCAATGCCCATATTCAGTTGTTCTGATATGGAAGTCTTCACTTTAGTCAGCCCTTTTCCCTTGTTATCAAAGAGGGAGAATATCTTGGTCCGCCCTTTGCCCTTGATGTCAAAGGGGGAGAGTATTTGGGTGTTGCTAGTTATTTGTAACAGTTTGTACAACTTGCAGTAATCAACCCCAACATGGTTTACATCAAGTCTAGGGGGGGGGATTGTTGGAATTATGATGCATGTGTTGTACTTGATGGCAACCCACTTGTAGCAGAACAAGTATATGGAAACTAGATAAATCTATAGGACATATTGGAGGTGACAGAATGATGGAACAGAGATGAATCTACAGGACATATTAGAGGTGACAGAATGATGGAATAGAGATGGATCTATAGGTCAGAGGTGATAGAATGATGGAAGAGAATAATGGTCCAAGGTTTGATACATGGAGATTGTTAGTGTGTGTTTCCCTTAATATTTGATGACTGAAATAATTGATAAAAGTATAAACAAGATTTGACAAAATGCAGGGCAATTCATAGAAATTAGTTCAGAAGTGATGTACAATCGCAAATCACATTATAACAGGTCTATTCAGAGGAAAAAAAGTAATGGTACAAAAGAATAATATTATGGAACAAAGGACTATAGATCAGAATCAAGCAATTGAGGAAAAATAATGTTTTCAGGTATGTTTTAAGTTGTGTACGGGGGTTCACTGTACAAAAAGAGAGTGTACACGTGGGTTCATTACACAAAAAGAGCGTATACATATGCACACACTTTCATAGAAGAAAATGCTCGTATGGGATGAAAGATTAAGGAAATTAACGTGAAAGAATACTAAGAGTCAATACCATGGTATTAGCTCACAATATTGAGCGAAGTAATGATTATTTGATCCCATCTAAGAATACCACTGGTTCTAAGTGTTGTTTTGGTCCAAGGTATTGAGAAAGGCTAAAACTATATAAGGAGAAGAAGATCAAAGGGCTAGGCGCACAAGCAATGAATATCTTATGAAAGAAAATATGCATGTTATGGGTTTCTGATGCTTTTCTTGATCTGAACTAAGTACGCACCTAAGTATTTGATGATGGATGAGATCTAATGATGGATGAGGATCACAGTGACTTATCATTATGTGATCTGATAATGGATAGGTTAGATCTGATTGCTAACACACATTTTATTCTTTATATGTGATGATCTGGGTATGTCTGAAGTTTGGAATTACAACGAAGTTATAAGTAAGTATTTTCAGATCTATACGTTGGTTCATTTTGTTGAAGGTGTGTATGCTTGCTGGTTTGACTCTTCCAAGTAGTGTATGTGAAAGAAAATCTTGATGTTGAGGGATGACCAATCTATCACATCAGTGCTGCTATTTTACTATTGTCTGTAAATGATGTCTTCTTTGATCTGAAAGTAAAATTGAATGCATAAAGAGTTTGTGTTTGATTGATTGATTGATTGAGTAAGAAGGGTGATCCTTGCTTCTATCTATTTAGAACTCTGTAAATTGGCAGGAGATCTTCAGAATGTCACTAATTAGTATAGTTTGTGGTTCAAAGGTTTTATGATTCAGTATATTTAGAGGTATACAGAGGTTGGGCTAAAGGAAGTTGCGTATACACGTAGGTTGGCTTCATTGAAGAAGCGTATACAGTCTCACACATGATTTTTGAGGTTACAGTTGGTTTTTACTATTGATGCAGTGTCTTGGGTTCAAGTATGTGTACTGGTTACAGTGATCTGCCTTTTCTAGTTGATTGGTTGAATTTGATTAAGTTTGAATGAATGGTTGATTTAGTTGTGTCAGAGGTTCAATGATTGTTTGATTTAGTATGTCAAAGGTTCAATGATTTCTTGATTCAGTATGTCAGAGGATTTAGTGATTGATTGATTCATAGATTGATAATTGGGTTTCAGTTATGTCAGAGATTGATGATTGAGTTTCAATGATTGGTTGATGCAAATGTATTTGATGGTTTTATTAAAGTGGTGATTGATTTTGAGCTTCAATTTTATTAATGGGTCTAGTGTGAAATTTTGATGAAACATGGCCTTCATATTGTAGTGTTGTGTACCAGTAATATCCAGTATGTAAATTAATGAAACATGGTCCCTCGAGGATAATGAGGGTTGGAGCCTTCTGTGAGGAAGTCAAAGCTTTTTTCCAATAGTGGCTGGTGATTTGATCAGGGGGTTGGAGCTCCGTACCAGTAGTAGCCGGAGAACAAGTAAAGGTTGTAACCTTTTGTAGGTTGACACCTACATACTAGTAAACATATCGTCTAGTACAAGAGCTAAGGGGTTGTAGCTCGATTCTAATAGAAGTTGGAGAACGAAAAGAAGGTTATAGCCTTCTACAGGTGGGTGCTTGCGTACTGGTATGAGTCTACACTAGTAAAATACTGTAAACAAATTATTCTTTATATTAAAAGAAGATAAAGACAACAACAAGTGTTTTTTCTCTCGTATTTCGTTTCTACCTTAAATCTTGGTGTTCATGTGTGTTGCTTATGTGTGATAAAACAACAACAGGTGGTTTTTCTCTCGTATTGCATTTCTACCTTAAATCTTGGTGTTCATGTGTGTTGCTTATGTGTGATGGTTTACTCTGTTATTATTGCACATGGTTACTATTTAATTCTTAATAAAGTACTGGTGCACTGATTAAAGATCAAAATATGATGAATTAACTGAATCATAAGTTCACTTGATATACGATGGTTTCCTTAAGAACAGTTGTGTGCACATACAAGTCCCCTTCACTAAAGTAGCGTATATAAATCTGATTAGAGAAATGAAAAGTTATTGATTTGTAAATATTGATTCATCCCCCCTCCCCCCCCTCTCAGTATTATTCCCAACAAAATTTTGCAGTCACATAAAGAAGAAGAAGCAAGAATTTAAGCTAAGTATTAAATTTGTTTGGTTTTTTCATAACTTTAATTAAATCTAAATAAGAACAGACATTGTAATTTTTTTATTAGTAAGCTCAATAGTTAAATTTTTACTATTTAGATTTTTTATTTTTCTCCAGATTTTAATTAAATTTAAATAGGAACAAACGTTGTAAGAAAATTTATTAGTAAAATCAATAGTAAAATTTTTACTATGTAGGGTTTTGAGTGAATCACCGTACCTTTCAAATTTTGATTTTCTAAATAATTATACTATTCCAAATTATTATGTTGCTAAACAATGCTCCCAGTCTATCTCTCTTACAAATTTCTACTTTGAAATTTTTGGAAAAATAATGAAATAGTGAATAGTTCCTTACTATTTAAGAGAATTTATGAAATTAGATTTCGAAAAGTCAATTACCGCTCATTTTTTAATTTGAAAAAAACAAAATCACGCTTTTTTTTTCACTTTTTTCAAAACATCAGTGTGTTTCATAGGAAAAAATATCAGTGTGCTCACTAGTAGCACACATTGATTAAGATAACTTATCTGCGCATTAATTTTTTTTAATGCACTGATATTGGAGAATTCGTTTTTTATTTTTGAAATATTGGAACCAAGTGCATTTATTATTTTAATGCATTGGTGCAATTATTATTTAAATGAATCGATGTGATTAGTTTTACAAGCATCGATATGCTTTAAATGTTATTTGAATTTTTATTTTTACATAAAATAACATATTCATCTCAAATTATCCTTTAGGATGCATCCACATGAGTTATAAAAGTTCATAGATGATCCAGATTGGATCATTATATTTTTTTTAACCATCTCTATGCATTTAGAGTGGAAACAGTGCAGTAATCCACTCACAATATTGTTTTTATGGCCAAATCAAGTTTGGTGAAACAAGGTCTGAAACCTTTCTCGAGTGTTTTGAGGCATCAAACAACATTTTTTAGCAGTAAAAAAGTGCTACTTTAGCATTGCAACCTTTAATGTTATTATTCACACAAATATATTTCTAACAGTGTAAGAAGCGCACTAATCAGAGTCCATATTCAAAAGTTAAGCCACTCAAAGGTTGATTTTTCTGTTTTCACACATATAGTTTAGGAGGATGTTGTGCCAACACCCATTATTCATGTAAAAGGGGCTAGACAAATGTTTGTGCTGTAAAAGAATCTAAAAGAGTCTATTTTGTAACTCAAGTTAAGAGTTGATGTAGTCAAACTTAACCACTGGTAGGCTATCATGCTATGTTATAACCGAGCCACTAGGTGGAAGAATCATTTCATTCTTTCAAGAGAATTTTGTTACATAGATGAGCAAGGATAGGAAAGAGAGATAGGAGGTAGAGCACATAGAGAGGATATGTGCACTGTAGTAGCCCGCAGGCCACAAGTATTACTTCTTTGTAACCGCGAACTTAATTTCAAAGCAAAGAAATAAAGTGAAGTGACCTCATCTTCCAGCTAATTTTTCTACTGAAAGGGTTTCCCAAATCATATTTTATATATTATGTGACTGTAAAAACTTATTTTTGCATTCTCTATTCACATACATGCACTAATTACTATAAAATCTACAAATATGGAGATTAAATAAAATTGTAATAGTGTAGAATTTCGTGTTTTAATATGATATTGTCAAATCTATTGTGACAAACTAGATAGTAGAATATCCACGACAGTTTACAGATCATTTGGTATCAGAGTAGGTTTCTTTGGGTATTTCATGGAGATTGCAGGGATCTAGAATGTCAGAGTCGAAAATCATAAAACCCTAATCATGGGTGACGAATCTGTAAATGACCCGCATTATCTTGTAGAGGTGAGGTTCTCATGGTTGAAACAACAAGTCACAAACATAAATCGCAATGTTAACCTCCTCATGGTGGCCCTGAGAAACAAGCTAGGGATATTTGGAGAAGATGGGGTTCAAATGAAGAGGAAAAATCAGAACACGGATCAGAAGATCAAGGAGAAATGAAAAATCAATTGAAGAAATAATACGGGAAAGATCAACCCGACTCGAGTGAAGGGAATCAATCCCTATTTAAAATGGAAGAAAAAGTCGATATCAAGTCATACCATGGCAATATCGATGCACTAAATCTCAACCACTGGTTGCAACAAGTGGAAGTTTATTTCAATGCCATCAGATTGGGGAAGGGCAAACTATCTCATTTGTGCAACTTAAATTGGAGGACCATGCACTGAATTGGTTGGAGAACCAGACATAAAACTTCAGGTTAGATGGAGAAACTCCAGTAACTAAACGGGAAGATTTCAAAACCCTCATTAAGTCATAGTTTTATCCCTTTGGGTATAGGGACCCATGGGTTTGGTGACATTACTTCAGGCAAAATCCAAGCCAAAACTTGCAGGAGTACACCACAAAATTCAGAAAGTTGGAAATAATGTTAGGTATCTCTCCAAATATCCCAGATGTACTCCTCAAGTATTTGGGGGGTCTGCATCGCGATCTATGTGAGAAAGTAATGAAGTTCAATCCAATTTTTTTTTGACGAGGCTTGTGTATAGGAACAATACCTACAAAACATAGACTTGAAGACAGCGCAATCAAGCATATCAAATAATAAGGAACAAAATGATGCTTCTAAGTAAGGGAAGAAGAATATAAAAGGGCAAAATATAAGAAAACGACAACAACAACACACTAGTGTAAAGATCCTAGCAACCACTAAAACCACTACAACATCGATGGCCATACAGAGGAAAAATGTTAGATGTTGTATCCAGAGCTAACCTCGAAGAAGAAGAAGAAGAAAGATAACAAGAAGAAGAATCTCATGGCCACTAATTTGAGCAACCAAGTTGAAAGAAGCTCAGATGTGGATGAGAAGTTCACATATGCATTATTACAAAAGGAGGTTAATTTGAGTAGCTTTCAGTAACAAGAATAAAAATACATGAGCAAACTATTCCACATAATGATATAGGTCAAGAAGACAAAGATTGATTCTCTGATTGACTCAGGATCGTAGGAGAAACTCATTGCAACGGAGCTAGTCAAGAAATTTGGGCTAGAAGTTCATGATCATCTAAACCCATATCCTTTGGGATGGGTCAGTTAGGATGCAGAGATGAAGGTAACAAACCAATGCAGAATTAGATTTGCTATGAGTGCTGATTTTATTCATGAAGTAGATGTAGATATGGTTCCCCTTGATGTCTCTAGAGTCATGGTTGGGATTCCATACATGTACATGCATGATGCAATATTCATGAGGAGAGCCAACTAGTACCAACTCGTCAAGGATGGAAAATTGTTCATCATCAACGCACATAAAGGAAAGTAAAAAATTTCACTAGTAAGATTCAACCAAGCAAAGAAATTGATCAGTTCTAGCAACTAGTATGTGTTATTTTTTTAAGAGAAAGTTTGTCTGAAGAGGAGTCAATAAGAGGTAATGCATCCTTGGAGGGGTGTACTAAGAAACATAAAAAGCAATTAGAGGAGTTATTATAGGTATGGAAGGATGTGTTTCGAGATACTAAAGGGTTACCACCAAAGATATAAGTGGAGCACGTGATCCAACTATTTCTAGACTTACCATTATCGAATTTGGGTTGTATAGGAAGTCTATTATAGAAGAAAGTGAGGTGAAAAAACAGTTGTAACAACTATTGAAACAAGGTGTCATTCAACCAAGTACATCACCATGTGGTTCAAAGATCATCATTAGGCCAAAGAAGGATGGGACTTAGCAAATGTGTATAGATTATATGGCGTTAAACAAAATCATGCTTAAGAACAGATACCCCCTAACCAGGATAGATGATTTGTTGGATCAATTGCAACAAGAAAAATACTTCACCAAGTTGGACTTGAAGTCTAGATATCACTAGGTTAGAGTCAAAGAAGAAGATACATGGAAGACCACCTTCAAAACTAGGAAAGGTTTGTATGAGTGGTTAGTTATGCCATTTGGCCTATGAAATTTGCAAGCTACATTTATGATATTAATGAATGATTTATGACACCCTTTTATAGATTCATTTGTTATTGTGTATTTGGATGATATACTGATATATAGTGCTACCTTGGAGGAGCATATTTCACATTTGACATAGGTGCTTAAAACATTGAAGAAGCACCAACTACTAGCAAATCTCAAGAAGTGTGATCTTTTGCATTAGTCTTTGGTGTATCTAGGGTATGTTATTAGTGGACGAGAGTTGAATATATATCCTTCCAAGATGGAGGCCATCATGAAATGATTGGTTCCTACTAATGTTTGTGAGGTGCGGAGTTTCATTGGGCCATCACAGTACTTGAGGAAATTCATAGCCTCATTTTCAGCATTTATAGCATCATTATATTTTTTTTCATCCATATTGATGCATTCAAAGTGGAAAAAGTGGAGGAATCAACTCAGGAGACTATTTTTACATGTGGTACTGAGTTTGGTGAAACAAGGATGAAACCTTTTAGGAGCATTTTGATTCATCAAATGACAATTTTTGGGGTAAAACTTTGACATTTTTTCATTCTCCTTTACATATTAATTTACAGACAAGGATATTTCCAATGAGGGAAGAAGCATGTCATTCGAAGTCCATGTGAAAAAGTTATGTCACTGAGAAGTTGACCTTCCTGCTTTCACACCTATAGTTCGATAGGATGCTGCATCAGCCCCCATTATTCATGGAAAATGGGTTACCCATGTGTTTGTGATGCAACCAAATCTAGAAGAGTCTAATTTGTAACTCTAGTTAGATTTGACGTAGTCAAACTTAACCACTAGTAAGCTATCGCATTGTGTTGTAACTCAGCCACTAGGAGGAAAAGGCATTCCATTCTTTCGAGAGCATTTTGTTCTATAGCTGAGCAATGAGAGTCAAGAGAGTTAGGAGTGTTTGGTCTGCAAAATGTCAACATTTCCATCATTTTACCCTCATTCTGTAACTCTATAGCCACATAACCTTACATTAAGTAACCATTTTCATCACTACATGGGTTTTTCATTATTATTTCCAAGTCATTGATTTTAAGTATTATAAGTGAACTTGTGATTAAATGTTAGTAAATGAACATATTTTCATTTATGTATAAAAATGTTATGATTTTTGTGATATTATAGGCCTACTTGGACATTCTAGAAGGGTTCTACTTGGCCATCCGACCACAAATTTGAATTCCGAATTCCAACTCATGAGGATTTGTGGAATAATTGTAAAATATGTGGATCATTAACTATGCACATCCAAAGTAGAAGAATCATGGAGGAGAGGATTTAGAGAGGATTTGTGTCTTACATTTTCTATGAGATTGTTGTAACCATAAGAGATAAATGTGTATTTAGGGAGAGATCTAAGGATCTATACTTATTGTACAATTATCATCATTTTTTGTATAAATAAGAGTGCACCCTTCGTAAAAAGGATTGTTAGTTGTTAGATGCAAGATAGAGGTTGTGAGTGTTAGTGTTAGATGTTAATTTCTAGTTGGAGGTTCCAAGTTCCATCCATGTGGTTTGTAAAGTGAGGAGAGAGAATTGTTGTAATATATTGTAACTCATTTTATTAAATACATACTACCACTTTGATCTCCAAGATGTGATAGTTTGTTTACTGTGCTTGTTGAGGAATGAAGGAACCCCATCAACCAGAATTTGCATACCTTTGTACATATTGGTAACATAATGTAGTTATTTTATTTCCTTTATTTTCATTAAGTGCATTTTCATTTTATGCAAGTGTGATTTTTCTTTTATTCAATGTCATTTTGTTTCGAGGAAGTGTGATTTCAATTATGCAAGTGTGGTTTCATTTATGAAAGTGTGATTTCAAGTTGAAGCAAGTGTGATTTCAATTTTTTTATGTTTGGTTCGGATTAGGTTTATTTAATATGTTTTATAATTAGTTTTAAATTGCATTAGATTAATCTAATCTAAAAAATAAGCACCTAGTACATATATTACAGCTATACCTCATCAGTTTATGAAACCCAAGGTTGAAAAATAAAATGACAAGGATTTAACTCACATTTAAATCACCCGACATTTTGGCACCATTGCCAGGATGTATAAATAGGTGTTTATTTTGAAGTTTATACAACTCATTATAGTTGCATTCATTCTTAGATACATGATAAAAATTATATTAAAATCATTTTGCATATAATATTTCAATCATTTTTCAATACTTTGTACTAATATATCTACACAACAGGAATCATCAACTAGTTGTAGTAATTCAGGGACAATTAAGAGTTTGAAGAACATTCTTCCAAGAACTTTCCTAAATATTAGCAACAACTGGGATATCTGCCTCTCAGGAATAATATATTTTAATTGCATGCAAAAAAATTTCTATCTCTCAACCTCCACAAGAAGATCTTCAAGTTTTCTTTGATTCCTCTTGTCAATCGGTTGAAGAGACTCAGAATCATGCAATACTTTTCATGGAGAGAAATGAGTAGAATATAAGATTAAGGAATGCATAATAAAGGAGGATATTCAATGTGATATAAACCAAGAAAGGAATCAATGTCATGGCCTTATTGAAATATGGTTCCAATCAAGGATCAAGTCAACTGAATCTTCCATTCTTCCTTACTTCTTAATTGCATTATCAAAACAATCGATTTTTCATGCTTTGATGTATTTTAATGCATTTTTTCAAAACTAAGTGTGAATATATTTTTACTCCTGTTATGTACATGGTTACACTGGAAATATGCATACACTTGATCAATTCTTCTATTTCCAGTAGAGTAGAGTAGGATAGAATCAATGAATAAAAACCAAGTTTTGGTGATGTGTTTTTTTATAACCTTTTAAGTTAGATTTCATTTTGTTTTCAATTTTATTTATTGGTGGTGCAGTAAGAGCCACCTAGCTCATTAATCATTTGCACGAAGATGTAGAAAGAGAAAGAATATTTGAGAAGAAGGAGAATAAATAAGAGTTTTGAGAGTCACAATTTAAATTTAGAGATCAAATCCTTTCACTTTGTCTTTTTTATTTCACATTCCAAATGAATAAGACTTTAAATATTGTTGATTATGCTCTCTTCTTGTGCTCTATGCGACCTCGAATATTAGAAAAGACAAATGAACAATGTTAGTTTTTAAATTTTGCAATAAAAAATGGATAAAAGATCTAAATTCGTAATCAAAAGTATAATTATA
This sequence comes from Pinus tabuliformis, assembly GCA_031772625.1. Taxonomy (NCBI): domain Eukaryota; kingdom Viridiplantae; phylum Streptophyta; class Pinopsida; order Pinales; family Pinaceae; genus Pinus; species Pinus tabuliformis. The sequence continues at coordinate 227,396,602 of CM062804.1, read as the reverse complement.
GGCTTTTATAAGGCTCAAACAACAAAACTAATGTCTCCAATGGATCCATAGCTGTCAAAAACACCTATTTTGACTCTTTTTACACCTTATTTGGCCAAAAATTGAGAAAGATATCATTGTTGTACGTTTTTGCCCAATTATTCTATTAATAAGCCTACAATTCGACCCAAACCCAACATATGCACCCAGAAAATGGGAATAGCACGAAAATATGGCCTTCGTGACTGGCGGTGGAAATTGTATGATGGTTAAAATTATCCCCCAAGACTGAAAATCTTGGTCATCTGGCACCATGTGACCAGGTTGGTTGCTGAAAATCAGGGGCTAATCCCCATTCCTCCACTGCAACCCTTAAGTTAAGAACCTGGTCATATGCAGTTGCATGGGACTATGGGATGGGCTAAGGCCTATCCCTCAGACCCCACGCATGTTCCTATCACAATGAGATGGCCAGGGGCTAGGGATTAGCTCAACCCCCTCCCCAAAAGGTGCCTATGTTATACCTTAAATAAAGGTTTAGGAGCTATATTTAACAACTAATAACTTAGTGGAGTTGGTAAAGCAATTTTTTGTTAGTCAAGAGGTCACGAGTTCAAGCCATGTGGAGGATTTTTTTCCCTATCATGAATTTTTGTCTCCCACAAGGATGCCACGTGGCAACCAATGGGTTGTCCACATGGCACTTCCTTGTTGGCCCACTACAGCAAATCGTTGACCAATGAAAAACAACCATGTGTCCACCAATCAAACAGTGCCAAGTGTAAAACGACCATTGGCTAGTGAAGGTTTAATAAAAAATCACTAAGTGTCATGATCCAGTCAGCGTACAGACTGCTGACTGCGCATTCCTGCAACTCAAAATTCATTTTTTTAGTTATTTCACAAAACAATCAAAATGTGATTCTAAGATCATCCAAATTTAGATTTTAGTGAAACAAAATGCATTGGATTCAAAACAACGAGATACATGCTTTGAAATTTGTTTCAAGTTGACCCATTAATTTTTAATTTTGATCATTTTCTTGATCCACGAGATCATGGACAAGGGTGGAGCACTATAGAAAAATAACAAACGCAATTACAGACTTAGAATTTTATAAAAACATGAAAATATTTAAAAATCCAATTGCAATAATTGACAAACCACCGTTTGAGTCTAAATGCAAGTTGTAAAAGCGGCAAGGCAACGTAATGATTCGTATTTTTGGTAGCTGCAAAATCGACATAATTCGGTAGGTTATGAAAATTTGTTTTACGGTCTATTGATGAAGCATTAATTGTGTGGAGAAGAGGTCTCAAGCTCAAAATTGGTTAGAAATTCAATGAAGAAGTCACCAAGAAAACAATAACAAGTGATCATTGGTACTGATAAGGTAAAAGTGCATTTAATTTTTCGTTCTCGAATTTGTTTTATTAGTATTATTTATGAGTTCTCTGTGTATATATGAAATGAAGAGGGACTAGTTATCTCTATATTTTGATAGTGTTACATTTTATTGCAGAAAAATTGCTAAGTTTTTGCAGGTTCTAGGACGATGAAGGAAGACGAAACTATATGCACAAATACCTTTTTAAAGACCAAGTTTCTTTCAGAAGATCATCCTCATTTAATGTAAAATGAGATCCACTACAACATTGCTACTAAACACATACCAATTTTACCATTGCTACACATTTTAAGCATGTAGTCAATCCATAACTATCCATCTCCCTACTACCAAAAACTCATTTCCCTGGCCAAATTCGTACTTTCTTGCCTCATTTTCACTCACCCTTAACCCAAAAATAAAGACTTTCAACTACCTTACAAAGTTGAGTCACCCCATTTCCCTTCTCCTTTGTATCAAATAAACCTTGCTTCAATGAAAATTTTCCATCTATAGTCCCTGAAGTTATTATTTCATACACAAGTTAGATGATGGAGGATTCATTAAGGCCCCCCCTTCTAACACGTTTTGACCCATCAACTCCAGCACATCATCTAGGATCAAAAATAGAGGTCTTTCAATTACCTTGAGGCTTGCATGCCTTAATGGAAAGTTCTCTTGGCAATAAAGAGTGGGAATACATCAATGTCCCATGTTTGTCAAATCTTCTAAGTGACTCGACTACGACATATCGTTTTTTACTTAGTAAGATGTACTTAGGCATATTGACTCTCATTGACATCAAAGTGAGTAGTTTCATGTTGGATAATGGCATTAATTAATGGTCAATAATCCAACAATTTATTTTCTATGTTCGACATTGACACATTTATTCACATAGATAATAATTACTCCATTGAGTGGGAACGAATGAACGGTACATGATTTCAGCAGTTCGCTGCAGCAATCAATTAAATAGCCGTAACAATAAAGATTCCAATCTCATCCTCAATTCATACAACCAAGGGAAAGAAGAAGCAGATCAAGTTATTTTACTTCATATTCCATAATCCAACAACAACAACCGCACTCTTCGATATACATAGCCTGTCCAATTTTCAGGTAGGTGAAGGTATGTGATTTTCTAATTTTTAATCATATAATTCCTTAGATGCTAAAATTGTGATTTTGGAAAATCCCTCACCACATTCATATTCTCTTTCTCATTTCCAAGAAAACTGAAAGCACCTTAAGTTGGGGGGAAAGGATATTCATATTTCATGCCACATGTCACATTTCATTTCATCCTAAACAACATTTTTTTCCCAAATCAACTATTATTGCATTTTTATTCAAAACATTTATATGTTTTGCAATGATCAATGGATGAGCACATTAAATGGCTAACAGTCACTATGGGACTTAAAAAGGAACTCTCAATGTTTTCAAGTATTTTGATTCAACAATAATAACAAAAGCATTGTTACAGCAAAACCAATACTCATAAAATTTTGGTTGTCACACAAAAACCAACCATAAAAAAAATATATGTTCTAGTCAAATGCATTTCAAAGTACACTTTGCAAAAAGAAAAAAAAAGTTATCAAATGATACAATTATGAAAAGTTAAAAGAAAATCAATACAAAGCCAAAATTCATAAAGAAGATAAACATTTCAAGAAGATAAACTTATGATTAAGTGAATCAATACAATAGTTGCAAGAGGACATGCAACATCTTCAGTTGGGGGGTACGTTGGGTCTCCAAAATGTCATATACTTTTACCCACATTTTCATCATTTTACCCTTATTCTGTAACTCTGTAGCCCCATAACCTTACATTATGTAACCATTTTCATCATTTCGTGGCTTTATCATTATTATTTTCCAAGTTAGTGATTGTGTGATTAAATATTAGGACATTAACATATTTTCATATATATCTAAAAGTGTTATGTGTTTTGTGATTTGAGTGCCAGTGTTAGTGGTTAGTTACTGGTTGAAGGTTCCAAGTTACATCCATGTGGTTTGTAAAGTGAGGAGAGACAATGCTTGTAATATCTTTTAACTCATTTTATGAAATACATACTGCCACTTTGATCTCCAAGTTGTGATTGTTTGTTTAGTGTGCTTGTTGAGGAATGGAGGGCCCCCATCAATGACAATTTTCACACCTTTGTACATATTGGTAACATAGTGTAGTTATTTTACTTTGATTTCTTTTCAGCAAGTGTGTCTTCATTTTATGCAAGTGGGTTTTTCTTTTCAGTAAGTGTGATTTTATTTCAGCAGGTGTGAGTGTGATTTTGTTTCCAGCAAGTGTGATTTCAATTTCAAGCAAGTGTAATTTCAAGTTATTTATGTTTGGTTTGGATTAAGTTGATTTAATATGTTTTTTAATTAGTATTAAATTACATTAGATTAATCTAATATGAAGAATAACCACCTAGTCCATATTGTACAGATATACCTCGTCAGTTTACGAAACCTCAGGTTGAACAATTAAATGAAAGGGATGTAATTCACAATTAAAACAAACAACAAGGAGGTAGAGAACACAGAGAGGATATGTACACTTAGCATCCCACAGGCCACAAACATTACTTCTTTGTACTTGTAGCCTTATTTTCTTGACAAAGAAAGAGAGCGAAGTGGCCTCACCTTCGAGGTGGTATTTATTATGAAAGGGTTTCCCATAGCATATTTTGTGTCTTATGTGTCTATGTGGACTTATTTTTTCATTCTCTACTTTTCTACATAATTTCCATTCGCATTCATGCACTAATTATAGTAAAATCTACAGATCTAGAAATTAAATAAAACTGTAATAATGTAGAATTTTGGATTTTCAATATAATATTATCAAATCTGATGTGACAAACTATCTAATGGAATATCCACGACAATTTTCAGATAAATACTATACATCTCCGCTTAAAGTCGCCTTATTGTTGAAAAATGATTTGAAAAGTATATTGAAATTCAGATTGTGGTTATAAGGTTCTCAAAATTAATTTTAGATATGCACAAAAAATTTATTGTTGTTTTTTCTAAAATGCCAGGAGAAAATATCATAATATCAAATGGCCATATCCTCAAATTCCAACTCATTACATATTTCTCAAAGTCCTTCATGAAGTTCTCCCTTTCCATCTTCAGTAAATTTAGATTTTATTTATGTTTCAATTATCTAATTGATTTTTTGTTTTTTATCCATTGTCAATTTGAATAAAAATGTATCCAAATTTGTAGGATCCTGCTTCAGAATCAAGTTCAAATGTATAAAATATTCCATCAGTTCAAAAACATCGGAAGCTCTTATGAGGAGAAACATACCAGAAGTAGTTGGTATTTGACAATGGGAAACCACTTTACCGCATCAATTGTAACATGCTATCTTCCATTCACAATCTTGGGTCAACAATAGTAATAATTGTTTGGTATAATGTAATTTAAAAAAACCAATTGCATTATGCTTACTAATATCATTGATGTACTAATGTTTAATATTTTTTGAAATTATGATTCTAGTGATGATGAGCGACCCACCTACCATCTTCTGGTGCACCCCACTACAATGTCAAATCGATAGAAGGTTACATTAAGAGCATAACTCGGAGAGGAAGCATGTCAAGGATACTTGAATCAACCACCTATTCAATTCACACTACACCGAAATTCACCAATTAGGAATGACTAAAAAAATAGTAATTCTTCATCACAAGTTGGCAATGAAGGCAATCAAATAGAGGTTGGTATGGATGCTTACTTACGGGATATCGCTGCCATGGGGACAATGTTGTTAGATGCATCATTAGAACAATGAACTAGGACATGATGATCATATCACTAATAACTTATTTAAAAACATAAAATATGCTTCCACCAACCCTCTCTTTGGACATAGAAGCCAGTCATAGTCTACTCAGCTGGACACAACAATGTTACTGTAAAAAAATCTCATTTAAGTTTTTGAAATTTAACAATAGATTGAATTTTATAGATAAACTTAAAAGATTATTTCTATATATTTTTAAATAATATTATTGATAATAGTTTATTGATTACATTTTCTTATTTATTAATTTGTACATTGGAAATTTAAAAAATAATTATAATTAAAAGTTAAAAATACATATTAATTTTAAAATCATATTTTAAATAATAACTATATATATATATATATATATATATATATATATATATATATATATATAATGATGTTTAATTCGTAATTATTATTAATAAATAAACTTTATTTATTAAATTTATAAAAAATCAAATTAATTGTAATGTTATTTTTATAATCAAATATTTTATGAATATTTTTCTTAATTATAGTTGATTTTATAGAGAAATCAATTATATATTTTAATTTTACTATAAAAATTTGCAAAGTTTTATGTAAGGATCACATATTGCAATAAACATTTTGAAAATCAATTGCAAACATTAGTTAGATATTGTCTAACTAGTGTATTATAACTATAGGTCACAACTTTTTGATTTCTATTATTGACTATGATTAGAAAGGTAGTTTTGCTTAGAGATTTGTATAGAATTTGTTTTGTACTGTCTATTTTTTAGACATGTTTTATAAACATTTATTTATTTATTTATTTATATGTTTTCTATAGGGAGGGAGTATGCTACTTGCAACCCTTGTTTGAATAAGAATTTAGTTAGAATCAATATGTATGAACTATCTATGAAATAGAAAAATATTTATGGTAATTTTACAATTATAGTTTCAAACATATTAAACTATGTAATTTATAAAAATATCTTTGCATTTTTTTAAAATTAGTCGTTTTTCATGTAATTTCATATATGAAATTTTGATATAAGTTCACCAATACACAATCTATAATAAATATCATTTCATAAAAATAAACATCATGATGATAACCATCTAAAAAAAATAAAAATCATCTAAATGCACATTTAAATTGGCTAACATAATCTAATTATATACTCCTCTAACACATATAAAGGTCATTAGTTAGCACACAAATCTAATAATTTAGCATAGCATCAGCATCATGACCACATCTAACAAAACAAAAACATTGTCTAACAACATCATTACACAGATCCTTAAATATAAATCTCATATCAAATAACTAATATAACATACATATCTACTTGCATGCACATTGAATGCACATATCTAACATAACCTACCAATATACACATCAAGACCAACATATAAGAAAGAAATTATAATGTGAAATGATATAAACTATATTGGTATTCAAATTTTCTCACATGCAAATCATTTACATCTTATTAATAGTGCTATCCTAATTTGGCAAGTTGATTGCTATCGTATTTTGTCTGCCCAACCATTCTAAAATCAAGATTACGTCTATCAATTATGTTGACAAATGAAATGTATTATAAAGGTATCAAATTTGATCTGTTCTCTGAGTGTAAATTTCGGCATTCCTTTAACATGATGTTGACGTTGCTAAGGATATGATGTTCATACATCCACACTTGTTAACTGTAAAACTGATACACAACTAAGTTATGACCAGAATAAAACAAAGATAAAATGATTTTAAGGATAATTTCTCAGAGTCAAAATTATTCAAACAACAACACTAAAATCTTGCAAACTTAGCAACTACATGAATAACAAGAAACAAGAAGAAATAATTGGTGGCCGATTAGAATGATGACTGAAAGATAAAATAAAAATAATGACCAAAGGGCATCTCTGCAAATGTTCATAGTTGTTTACAATCTTTGTTGGTTCGGGTAGCCATGTTCCTTGGATCTAATTATTATGTCAAATATTTAGCTGGCCTAAACGCGAGGTGCAAATGTGTGGTGTTACATTTATACCAAAAAAAAATTGATTCTTTTTTGCGAAGGGAAAATATATTTTTTAAAATTTTATAGAAAATTAGAATGGGAAATCTCTTGGTCCAATAAAAGTATATTTAATAATTAATTGAAACAAATAATACATTACCATAAAACGCTTCTAAGATGGAAACTAATTCAATATCTAACAACAAAGGTTTTTTGGAGAACATATTTTCCATTGCATTATTTGTTTTTTAACCATTCTAAATGAAAGACCCTTAAGTTGGTGCTTCCATTAAACCAACGCATAAGGACTTTTGAATCCCCATATAATATGAATAATTTTAGCTACCTCCAAAGGGAAATCCTCATGATATATCACATAGAAAGGAGTGTAAATGTAAAATTTGTGCCCTTGTAAATACCTATTTTTCAGTTATTCATCAAACTCTAGGAAAATAAAATGACTATAATTGCACCACAAACATCACTTTTACTGGCCACATCAAAGAAACTCCACACTATACCAGTTGAAAACTCCACATCTCTAATAAGTTTTTTCTTGCATTCTGTGCAATAACTTTGGAGGAGAAAACCGCATCTTCAAACAAACATTTGTTTAGTCCTATCGAAATTCCTCACAATACATGTTTGTTTAGCCCTATCCAAATTCCTCACAATACAAAGACATGGGAATTTAAGGGAAGAAGAAATAGGCCTTTGATCCTTAGTCTATATACACTTTTCAACCAAGCTTCCATTTCTCCAAGCATCCATTAAAACAAGAGAAAACTACCTTCCAAACATAAATTACAAAAGGATAGTGAATAAATAGATGAGTAATGGACTCCTCATTTATTTGACATAGAAGAAAAAATCCTAGACCTTTTCATAGTAGCTTAACAAGAATATCCAAATTCAATATTTTTCAGTCCAACAAAAACCAAATGAGCAACTTCAATTTAAGGGTTCTTGTCCCTTCAATACTAATCCAAGCCACCATTAGATTTTCATATCCAGATCTAGTTGTTATAAGTCCACTTTGTTTATTCTTAGAGCATGTGATGATGTTTTCCTCCACCCTATTAATTACAATACCAACTTTACCAAATTCAATACAAAAAAAGCTCAGAAAATGCCTAAAGGTACAACATCAATAATACACTCCAAATGATTTAAGAACTCCACTAGGGTATAAAAAAAGTTTAGGATAACCATTACATCTTATCCACTCACAAAAAATAACTTTCCCGATCTTTCACAAAAGCTATTTTTCCAAAACTTGTAAACCACTTACTACATTTCTCCAAATTAGTATTTTGCAATATATTTTTAAAATCAAACACATAATAAACAAAAATTTATATAATAATAATAATGAGTAGTATTCATTTTATACATATTTTATTGGAACATCTTCACTATTTTACATTTCATGGATTTAATATTATATATAAAAGATTTGTTCAAAAATAAATTATAAAACAAAAGGAATGGTATATTTTTTACATTAAAAATATATATTTTTTAAATATAATAAATTTATAAAATGAATTATATCATAAATAATAATTCACATTTTAATTTTTTTTAAAATAAAATATAAAACGGGATTAGTTTTATTGGGATAGATATGTGAAGTTTTTTGATATTCTTGCTAGTTGTTGTTGATTAACATGTAATAAATGGCTTACTTGATTTACTATCCACTAAATATAGAGAAATACTCTAGATTTCCTATCATTTTCTTCCAAGTATATATATATATATATATATATATATATATATATATATATATATATCACTTCTAATATGTAATTTTAATATTAAATACAATTAATATAGAATATATAGATTAATCAATTATAAATTAATTATATTAATTATATTATATTATTTTCAATTTCTTGAATTACAAATCATGTCAATATTATTTATCTTTATATATTGAAAGATTTTGTTTGTGATATAAATAATTTCTTTATATTATTATTATTATTTAAATGTTATGTATTAATTTCTTATTAAAATTAAACGAATTAAACATCTTTTTGTTATTACTGTTATTAATTTCAATAATATAATTTAAGTTAAATTAATTTTCACAGTGATATATATATATATATATATATATATATATATATATATATATATATAGTGTTTTTGTAATGTAAATATTTTTTTTCTATTTTTTTTTCTTTGTAAGCTAGGGAGAGACCTTCTTTTTCTATTAATTCGAATTGAAACCACTACATAATCGTGGTGAACTCAACCCACCCCAAGGGGAAACCAGGTTTATTGGCCACCTTAAGTTTTTAATGGCCATCCCAAAATAAAAGGTCTTGATTCTGTCTGTCCATGCTTTATAAACTAAACATTCATAGAAATTATCATAGTTTCTTGTTTGCATTCTATATTACAAAAAGAAGCTACAATTATCTAACTATAATTCAAAAAGGTTATTAGAAACCTCTAATTAACATGTCTTCATCTGCTGGTCCGCTGTGTCTGTCTGCTGCTCCATCTCTTTCTTGATAGCGAGACTGCTGGTTTTTAACTATTGTTGTATTTCTTCCATCTTCTTATCCTACATTAACAAGGTGTTTTGAATGTTTCATAACTCCTTCAGATTTGGAATTCCCTGAGATAATTTAGCCATTTCCATGGCTACTTGTTCCATTGCCTTAGCTAGCAGTCTCTTCATTATCCTGTAGACATGAAGGGTCTGCTTATATAATGTCATGCGTCCTCGCGTGTTTCCTGGATCCGGGAGGAGATATTCCCAGTCTTCCAATTCTGAGTCTGATTGACCCTGAATTGCCTCCTCTTATAGCTGTTGAATAATCTTTCTAATATTTTGGTTAGTGCTTTCAAAGTAGGCCCGTTCGGCGAACTGGACTTTCTTCCCTATGGATTTCCTTGTTTTCCTAACTGATCCTGTTGCGCGTTCTTCCCTGTTTCCAGCCCCTCCTTTCCCCCTCTTCTACATTGCCCGCGTCTCCCTCCTGCGCCTCCCCTTCTCCTATAACTTCCTCTGCCTCTCCTTCTTTTCTCTCCTGATGGGCTTCCAAATACCCCTTCTCCTTCTTGTTCTTGGTTACCCCGGGAAGCTTCTTCCCTGCTACCCTGGACATTAAACCTCCCTGCCTCTACCAACCGGCTTGTCCATACGCGCCTTGGTTCTCCTTCCTCTCCGTCCGAGTCAAACATTTCAACATCCTCCTCTGAGTCGTCTTGAACCATGGGGATTTCCTTAGCTGTGGCTTCTTCCATTATTCCTTTCCCTTTTTTTCTTTGTCTTCTCGATCTCGGTTTCCTCCTTCTTCATCACTCCTCATCCATCTCCTCGTAGCCATTATTTTCTCCTCTACTGTGTTGGCTCTTCATTTTTTCGACCTCCTTTGCAGTGGTGTTCTCCCTTCCAAGTCCCTGGCCTCCTTGTTTCTTCGCTCTGTTTTCGACACTTCAATGCAAATTTTCCTCAACCGGCTGCATGAACCTTTCTTATACTGCCGTCTCCTCCACCTACTTTCCATTTTATTTACCTTCTTCTTTTGCCGCTTATTGTCTACCTCCCTACTCACCTCTCTTCGCCTTCTCTCTGTACTATCATACTCTTCTCCAATCTCTGACATCTTGACAGTTCCATCCTCCTCCGTCGTAATTCTATCATCCGCTTGCCTTGAGATGATATCCCTTGCGGTGATCCACTTGTCCTTGATCATCATTACCTGAAACTCTCTTGCTCTGTCGTGCTCCCTTACCTGCTCTGCATTTATTATCCTATACGCTGCCATTAACATCCCGATCGGGAGTCGCTTGTTGTCATCTTTATCTGGTTACAAATTCATTATGGTCTTGGGTGATTATGTTTTTAAGCTCTGCCCATCTTGGGTTATTCTCTATTGTAGTCCAGCTGTTGTCCATTCTTCTATCCGAATCCTTACTCCCCTAGTTAGCCAAAAGGTCTGCTTCCTTGTTTCCTTTTCATCTAACGTGGTTAATAATTTTGTATTCTATTCTCTTTAGTAATTCTGCCACATCTTGGATAATCCTAGCTGTCCTCCAGCTCCTAGCAACCTGCTCCCAGCTCCTCCCATCATTTAGTTTACAGAGCATCTCTATTGTTACCTGTGAGTCACCTTCTATCTCCAAATTCATGTATATGTTCCTCACTGCTATCCTTAATCCTTGATGCACGCCCATAACTCTGTTTCGTTGTTAGTCATTTCTCCTCCCCATTCCGCATACACCCATCTTGTGTTTTCCTCACTGTCCTTAAAGATTCCCCCAAAGCCTGCCGGCCCTGGGTTTCCTTTAGAAGCCCCATCAAAGTTCAGCTTGATGAAATTCTCTCTGGGGTATCTGAACTGGTTAGGACTCTGAATTTGAGTTCTCTGCCGATTCTCTTTTCTGGGATAGATCATGTCATATCCCAAATTTAATTTAGATACTATTGTCCTTTCCTCCTGGTTTGTTTTCCAATCCTCCTCATCCCAGGCCTCAGTGAAAACAGTTTCTTTTGTAGATTTACAAATTTCCTCCCAAATTCTTGCAGGTTGGTTGCTTTTATCCTGAAAGATCCTTCTATTACGTTCCTTCCATAGAGACCATATCATAAAACCTACTGACAATTTCCAAATTCTCCTCACCACCTTGAAGGAGAATTGTCCTTTGCCCCATTGCATTATGGTATTTTTAATGTTGTTGGGGTCTCTATTTGACTTGCCAAAGAGTGTTCTAATCTCCTCCCATATATTTCGGGCGAATGGACAATTATTCAGTATGTGCTCCTGGGTTTCAATTCCTTTGTTACAGAGACTGCATCTCGATGGTCCATAGAAACCCCTTTTCTAGATTTTGTCCCATGTTAGGATTTGTTCTTTGCTCACTAACCATGTGAATATTGTTATCTTCATCCACCACTTGTTGTCCCAAATAATTCTCCAATCTGTAGTTTCTTCCTCACTTTCTTGATACCTTGTCAAATAGTAGGCTTCTTTTACTGTGAAGTTTCCTTTCATTGCTTTTCCCCATCTGAGAATATCCACCCCTGATCTCGCTTTTATCTTCCTCGATTCTAACTCTTTGGTATATATTTTCCCCAGCTCTTGATTTCTGTCTTCGTCCCATTCTTCTGGCTTTCTCCATACTCTCCATATTTCATTGGTTTCTCCTTCTTTCCAATAATCTCTCACATATTCCCGTCCTACCCTGATCGCTTTTTGTTTTACTTCTTGCAAAGTTTGTATCTCGATCAATTTATCTCTTTGCTGCCACCTCTCCTCCCAGAATCTAGCACTGCTTCCTTCGCATATTTCCCAGAAAGCATGATTATTTACTATATGCCTATTTTGACTTGCCAATTCTTAGATTGAAGATCCTTTTGGGATTTCTTCAACTCTGAGTCTTTCCGTCGTTGTTGCAGGAATATTATATTTCTGAGTCCAGATTCTCTTCCATAGATCATTTCCCCCTTGCATCCACCGCCACCATAGTTTTGCTCCAAGCACCTTATTTAACGTCTCTGGGTCTCTCAGGCCTAGACCCCCTTCCTCTTTTCTTTTCATTATATTTTCCCACGAGACCAGAGCCCATTTCCTTTGTTGACTTGGACCTCCCCAAATAAATTTTCCAAATATTTCTTTCATTTTTGTGCAAACCCCTTTGGGGGCTGCCATAATGGATAAGGAGTAAATAGGTATCGCTTGAAGGACAGATTTCAGTAGGACGATTCTGCTAGCAATGTTCAGAGATCTGAATGACCAGCTTGCCAATTTGTTCTTTATTTTTTCTAAAGTATTCTGCCAATTTTTCATTCGTGTGGGATTTGTATCTAGCTGATTCCCCAGGTACTTTGTAGGAAGTTCCCCCTGCCTGAATCCTAAAGTTCTGGTCAGATGAGCCTTGATTGATTCTGGAGTATTGAATATGAAGGTGCATGATTTTTCTTTGTTAATCTCCATACCCGATGCTTCCATAAACAGCTCCAGTATTCTTTTAATGTTCCTCACCTCTTTTACTGAGACCTCACAGAATAGCATAATATCGTCAACAAACTGCTGGTGAGTGATAGGCAAATTGTTTCCCCATAGCTTTAAGCCTTTGATTTTCTTTTCCCTCAACTCTTTTTTGAAGTATCTTCCGAGACCTTCTGCTGCCATTATGAATAGGAATGGAGAAATAGGATCCCCTTGCCTAATTCCTCTAGTAGCTCTAAAGGTTGCCGTAGGAACCCCATTTAATAATATTGAGAAGTTCGGGGTTGATATCATGCTGTATACCCACTCTATCCACCTGCTGCTAAATCCATAGGCTCCAAGAACCGCTCTGAGGTATTTCCAGCTTAAACGATCATAGGCTTTTGACAAGTCTAGCTTCATCATCATTCCTTTCTGCTTTTCTATTTTAGTGAGTGTACCATTTCGTGTGATACTACTAACCTATCAAGAATTTGTCGCCCCTCCACAAATCAAGTTTGCTCTGGTGAAATTATATTCAGAAGTAGAGGCTTTAATCTTTTTGCTATCAGAGTGGCTAAGATTTTATATATGACATTGCATAGGGCTATTGGGCGAAAACCTTGAGCATTTTCTGAATTATCACTCTCAGGGATCAAGGTAATAAAGGTTGAATTGATACCTGGCCCTACCTTTTGCTTCATTCGTGATTCCTCTACTTCCTCCAGGACTTCTTTGCCAAGAAAGTGCCACCCTGCTTGATAAAACTCCACGGTATATCCATCTGCTCCTGGAGCTTTGTTCTTACTCATATCCATCACAATTTCTTCCACCTCTTCTAAAGTAACTGCCCTCATCAAAGCCTTATTCTGCTCATCTGTTATTATTTTAGGGATTTCCTTACAGATCCATTCTATGGCTAATCCCCGATATTTTTGTGGTTCAGTGAGTATCTCTTTGTGGTGTTCCACCAATATTTTCTCAATTGTTTCTTGTTCTACTATCCTTTCCCCCTCTGCATTTTTAATGGAGAAGATCATGTTCCTTTGTTTGTGCTGGATCATGGCTTGATGGAAAAACTTAGTGTTTCTTTCTCCTTCGCGTAACCAGTTTATCCTAGATTTTTGTCTCCACAGAATCTCTTCCTGTTTCCTTCTTTCTTCAAGTTGGCCTATTATTCTTCCTTCCTCTTTGCTTCTTTCCTCATCCCTCCCTTCTAGAATTATTTTTTGCTATATTTCCTCCATTTCTTTCTCTAATTTTTGTTTTTCCTCCATGATGTTCCCAAACTCTTCCTTATTCCATTTTTTTATTTTCCCTTTGAGTTCTTTGAGTTTCAGATGGATAGTATGCATCTTCCCGTTCCCTTTCACTTTACTCTGGGTCCACCATTCTTCTATTTTGTGTAAGAATTGAGGGTTTCTAAGCCAAAATGCCTTGAATCTGAATGGTTTCTTACCAATGTTCTTCTTGATATCGATTTCCAATCTAATCGGCCAGTGGTCCGAGCCTAAAGCCGACAGAATTTTAGCTTCTATAAACACATCCCGGTTCAAAATTTGTTCAGATAGAAGGAACCTGTCTAATCTAGAAGCAATTTGATTTCTTCCTCCCCTCCTATTGTTCCATGTGTGTACGCCATTAGTTGTAGGTATATCCACCAACCTCTGTTCTGTGATCATCTCATTAAACTCCTCCATGTTCTGATCTGGTCTCCTTAAGCCACCTTTCTTTTCGTCTATCGTTCTAATCATATTAAAATCTCCTCCTACTATCCACAGTGTTCCAGGGAGAATTCTTCTAATAGCTTGCATATCCTTGAGAAAGTTCTTCCGTTCTCTTGGGATATGCAGTCCATAGACTCCTGAAATGAGTATTCGCTCCTCTGATCCTATCAATCTGAACAGGCCTGTGAGGATTCTGGGGAAGCTGATCCAATTTTCAAATAATACCTCCTCAGGGTTCCAGAGGATTGCCAGACCCCCTGCTGTTCCATCCGCATCTTGAGCCATTACCTCATATTGTAGTTTATTTCTTTTCATAATTTCTACCATCTGTTGATGCCTTTCCTGGATTATCATTATGCTCGGTTTATCTTTCTTCAGTCTTTCCTTTAAGTACCTCTGCTTACCCTTACTATTTAGCCCTCTGATATTCCAGCTCGTGACTATCATTTATAACTTCTTTGGTGGTTGTTGAAATACCTCTGATAGAGGTATAACCCTTCCTGAATTTACCAATATTTCTCCAACTGCTTGTATGGTTTCATTTAATGTTCGTCTTCCTCTCTTTCTGCCCCCCTTGCCAGTACCGTCCATTCCCAGGCTCTGGTTCCCTTGCGTCCCTGCTTGATCCATTTGAATCTCTGAGGTGCTACCTTTCTTCTCCTTATATTTCTGGAATGTTTCTTTGTATAATTGTTTCTGTTTTTCCGGGATAAATCTCTCATCTAAATTTTTCCATTCCTGAAGCAATTTCTTCATAATTCTTTCTTCTTCGTTCCCATTATCCTTTTGAGAGTCTGTTCCCATCTGCATTTGCTTTGTTGTATTCCCCTGACTTTCTCCCATCTCTTCTTCCATCTCCCTGTTCTGAGTTATGCCCTGTTCTTTTGTCTCTTTTATAATTTCCATTGGTTCATTCTCATTATCTTCCTGTTCTTTCCTTTCTCCCTCGTTTTCGTCTTCCTCCACCTGGAGGACCTGAAACTTGTTTTGGTTTTCGACTACTATAGATTTCCCCTTCTGTTGGATCCTTATTCCTTCCTTGCCTGGTTTTTTTTTCCTTTGGACCTCCTGAAAGCCCTCATCCCCGGTATCCACTCCTTCTGTTCTCCTTTGTTCTTCAACCTGTGTCCTTGTTATTTCCGTTTCTTTGTTTAGTGGGCATTGCCTGTATAGATGTCCATACTCATGGCATCTTCTACACCTAAAGGGAATGTGCTCATAATCGATTGGTTGCTGCCATATTTCGTCATGGTATTCTAGCTCTATATACTTTGGCAGTGGCTCTACTATATTCATGTAAATGCGTATCCTTGCATACGAAGTATACTTTCCCCTCTTTGTTGACTCAACAACCTTAACAAAATTTCTGATTGAATTACCAATCCCTTCCAGAATATCAGGGTCCCAGAACTCCATTGGTAATTTGAATAATCTGATCGAGATGGGTGCTACTAACAATTTCTCATTATCTAAGTTATACCTATCCTCCCAATGCCTCATGAATAAGCCCGCGTTATTCATAAAGTATGGCCCTTCTTCAAAGGTTCTTTCCTTATCTTCTAGGTTTATAAAAATGACTGTGAAAAAACCTTTTGCTCCTAGTTTTTAATCTATATGCCCTTTTGGCTTCCATCTTTATTGTATCCATCTTGTTAAATCCTTTTCAGATGGCCAACAACCAACAAACTTGCAAATCAAAGCATGGTCTCTCATATAACATCTATAGTCTTCGAGTTTATTATTTGGTATTACGTACCTTCGTCTCTTCTGTGCTCTAGGTAAGCATCTTCCTCCAATTTTTGCTTGCCATCGGTTCCCCAACGCTGTCGCATCTTCACTATTTTCCTTATGAGCCCCTTGCAGTCCTCTCCCGCTTGCTTCGCCTGCTATTACATTCTTAAAGGGAGGGATCTCTCCCCTCCCCTTTTTTCCTTCCATGGGTTCCTTCAGCCCCGACAATCCTTATTTCACCCTTCCTTCATATTTTAACCTCGCAATGATTATTTCCTGCTCCCGCTTAACCCTTCTGCTATTTCCCCGTCGCCCGCTCCCGTCTTACTCAGGCTCTGAAAACCCTAGGCTTTCAAACACTAACCCGCACTTTCTCCTCTCATCGCTCTCTGCTTCGACCTCAACTCTTCTTTCTATTATTGTTATTATTATTTAAGTATAATATATTAATTTTTTATTAAAAATTGAATGAATTATACATCTCGTTGTTATTCTTATTAATTTGATTAAATTATTTTAGATTCAATTAATTTTCACAATGGAATATTTTATTATTATTTTATATATTTCATATATATATATATGACATTTAGATTAAATTAAATTAATTAACATAGTTATTTAAATAATTTATTGAAATTTTATATTAAAATAAAAATTATACATTTTAATAGAAATTAAAATAGAAATATAAGAATTTTTTTAAACTAAACAAAATTGGCGAGAATAACCAGCATTCTTTCCAACATTAGTCACTTCAGACTGCTGGCTGTTCCCCTGTTTTCGCAACAAGAGTGCTCTGTTGTTTTCTGTTGCAAATCTCTAATTTGCAATTAGTGACAATCCTTACCATGTGCAGATATTATAATTTTTATTCACGTGTATTTGTAACAGATCATATATAAACTATGGCTTTCTTCTCATGGAAAAAAATATACAAACTTATAAAATGTATTGTTTTTTCCCTGGGAAAAAATATACAAACTTATAAAATGTATGGAACAAACGACTTGGAATTAACTGCTTGAAATAGAAAGTTTGGTCCTCTCGTATTAAATGTAATGCAAATGATGCTTGATATATAATTCTTTCTCGTCTTCTATGGAATGTAATGCAGTACATCATTAGTAAAATCAAATTTAGGTATACAAACTCATAAAATCTATGGAATTAACTGCTTGAAATAATTTTTTGTCCTCTAGTAAGAGTTTGGTTAGCTTGTATCTTTTTCCAAGAAAAATTATAAATTTTAATGGTATAATTGGAAAAGTTTAAATAATTTTTTTTAATATTAAATTTAATTATATATTAAAAAAACCATTTTAAACCAAAAAAATTTTACAATTTTAAAAAATCTTTAATCACAAATTGCAATTCTATATATATTTTTCAAAATAAATTGATCTTTTCTGAATAGTTATCATACAATTATGGCGGGCCTTAGTGAGTAATATTCAGGTTGAAATTTCAAAACAAATTAATCTATTAAATTTGATGATTTTCACACCATTCTTGTCCGCTCACACAAATCAGCTTACAAGTTCAAAAAACTATTTTAAAGATTTTATAAAAAAATTAACTATATTTAACCGACAAATGACCTGACCGTCAAATGGGCTTCTATTGATCATGTGAATCTAATATGTATCAAACACTTTATGTGGGCCAAAGAACGATAAATATTTTCAAGAATAGATAATAAGTGTCTTTTGGCAAAAAAAAATTTAAGAACCACCCTAAATTTATATGTATAATAAATGGACAAATCCCCATGATACATAGGGAAAATGGGAGGCGATTTTATCGCTAGTATATATATATATATATATATATATATATATATATATATATATAATTTCAACGAATCTCTCACTAGATTATATTATCCTCTAAAGTCATGGCGAATCTTTCACTGTATTATAAAATTATATATATTTGTGTGTGTGTGTGTGTATATATATATATATATATAAAATTTTGGTGAATCTCTCACTAGATTATTTTATCTTGTAAAGTCATGGCGAATCTTTCACTGTATTATAAAATCTTGTAAGATCTTGGAAAGTCTTTCACTGAATAATAAAACATTGTGAAGTCTTGGCGAATGTTTTGTTAAAGTATGAACCATATATGATAACAATAAAACATGTTCATTAAACTGTAATATACTAACATACATGTTTGGAAAAAAAACATAACTTTCTCTTCCTACAAACAATGTTGCAAGTTTTAATGGCCATGTTTTTCATGGTAGGAGAGACTAATGTCTTATCTACCACTTTTTTCAAGCTACCACTTTTGCCAACCTATCAAATTTATTTCTTATTCCATAGACTTCAATTGCTAGGTAAAAAAAACACATCAAGTTTGTTTACCCCAACACGACAACAAGTAGCAAGCCCCAACTATATAATATAATGAAGTAGTAGGTATCCCAAAGCCCTAAAGGGGATCTAATGGAAAGAAGTGACTGTTGTCATAAGCCTTCCAATCAATATATAAATATATAAATGTAGATTTATTATTATTTTAACTGGAAATATTCAATTAAATAATAAAATTTAATTACCTCTCTTCCAATCTAAATTTCTTATTAGCGTAATTCACTAGCTTCATACCATTTTTAATAGCGTTGTAATATGTGGATTAATTTCTTTTTTGGTGCACAATCTCCACTTCTTAGGACAATATGGTGCAGTGACCAAATGCCTGCTGATCATTACGACAAACTAAGAATAGCAGAGAGGATGAAAGGTTGTACATACCAGCATATTTTTCAAACAACTAATCCAAGATCAGTACCTTAACTTTTTCATGAAGATATCGTATTGAGAATGTTTGAAAAATGGTGGGAAATCTGGACAATGACTATCTCTCTTCTTAGAGGGTGATGTGGAAAGAGTTAAGATTTCATTGTTTTGAATTTTTTTTATTAAATCAGAAAAGCCAATATTAATGGAGATATCGGTATTTTTTACTAAATTTTGTGAAGTGACTAAATGTGGCTTTAACCATTCACCTTAAGAACTTTTTTACAATATAATTTCCTAAGTCTATTTAATATCTTCATCATCATAAAAACCAACCTATATCCATTTTAACTCCACATCTACCACTCTTAGAGGGATGAAATCTATTTATCTCTCCCATCACTTGGTAGACTCAAAATTAAGATGGATCTAAGCTAATAGAATTTCCCCTTTAAATAGTCTATGCTTACATGAATACCATGGTATTACCATCGGTCAATACCATGGGTTATCATAAACTTGGAGCTTAAAAACTACTATTAGTAATTTATAAAAATTAATAAAATTAATAATTGTTTTTTTCTTTTTTTCTTTCTTTGTTAACCAAGTTAAAATGTTTAAGTGACATTAAATTACAAAATCCATTTTTACTCTTGATCTACCAAGCCTCGAGAAGGAACAAATATTTTTTCACTCTATGTTAATTTGCATATCACAATATTTGATCCAGAGTAAAGATGGATCTATGCTAGTTTAATTACCCCTTTAAATAGGCTGCATTCCATGATAATACCATGGGTCAATACCATTTGCCATCGTTATTTTTATTAATACTAATATTAGGGTTAATAATGTTTTCTTGCATGGTATTTGTTAAACACACATGGATAGGAAAACAATAGAAAAGATAAATCAGTGAGTACAATTTTGATTAACAAAAGATGTACATTTATAGTACAATAGGTGACTCTTGGGATTCAGATCCCAAGGTCTCTTGGACTGCTTTGTCCATTCAACTTCCACGCTAACCCTTTAGGATTAGGTGTCCAACATTCCCCCCCTTAATCCGAAGGGTTATGTATGAGTCCAAGAAAAGAGCTGTAATACAAAATGTGCAAAAAATACATGGCAGCACTAGGCTGATTGTGCTCTATGAAATGTTGGTATAAAAGGGCGGTGGTTTAAGGATGACCACCAACACTGGAACGCTTAGTGCAGTTCCTGGAACTCTTCCAATACTCGCAAGAAACTAAAGTTTTATGCTAGAGGAAGTGTTCTCAATCTGTGATGGTTTAAGGATGACCAACAACTCTGGAATGCTTAATGCAATTCCTGGAACTCTTCCAATACTGGCAAGAAGTTGGTGTCTTCTGCTAGAGGAAGTGTTCTCAATCTGTGATGGTTTAAGGATGACCAACAACTCTGTAATTCCTGGAACTCTTCCAAAACTGGCAAGAAGCTGGAGTCTTCTGCTAGAGGAAGTGTTCTCAATCTGTGTTCACGGGCATCTTTGTCTCTGGCTGCAACTCTGAAACTGGTGTGGCAGGTTGTGGCTCAGGCTCGCTTGATGTGACTTTGAAGCTTGTAGATGATCATCATTTCCCCCCCTGTCAGATACAAGGTGAGAAGATGGAGAAAACTCAACTGCAAGACTGTTCAATACTCTGGAACAAGTTCTGACATGTGTTTCGAATATCTTCTTGGCTGTTGATGCCCATTGCCAAGAAGCGATCCATCCAAGATGAATCTTTGTTCTTGCAGGACGTTTATTTCTGAAGCATCTGTGTGAAGAATGGCTGGTTTTATGACAGTGCTTACATGGATGAAGATCAAAACAGTGATCTTTCAGATGGCCAACTCGGTCACAGTGTTGGCATTTCACGATCTGTTGTTTTTGTTGTTGTTGTTGTTGTTGCTGTAGAAGAGGGGCAGAGTCTAGAACAGCTGAAGCTGAACTGTCATGAGGAGCAGTTGAACTGTCATAAATGAATCCAGCACTCTGAAACTGAATGGGCTTTGAGTAGTCTGGAATATGAAAGGACAAGTCCTTGTCATATCCAAGACCAGTTCTGTGCTTGTTGTGGACAAGCTGTTCCCAAGGTCTGATGATGGGCTTGGGAAGTGCAGACTGAACTTCTGCATGTGCATGTGCAACTGCTGCTTTATTTGAATGAACAGTAACATTATTGACTTGCTGTTTATGGGAGTCTGTTTCAATCCTCTGAATAGGAACAGGTTCAGAATGATGACTCCACTGCTGTAATTCTTCCTGTTGTAGCTTTGTCTCAAGCTGCAAAAACTCAATATCTTCTTGTACATTATACAAACAGGTTCTAATATCAACTAGAGAAACTTTGCTTATTCTCACTGTATCATGATCTGAGGAATGTATGAGAGTTTTTAAGAATTCTAATATTTCAGTAATTTGAGTCATTTCTTGATATCTTTACTAAACAGAAAAAAATATATCTAGAATCTCTCTCTAAAAATTAGCCCAAGCAGAACAAAAGCTTCTTCCTTCCCTTCAAATTTACAAAATCAATAGGTTTTCTCTGTCAACAGCAAAACTCTTCTCATGGCAGCCAAAGTTTAACCCATCCGCTCTCAGTTCAAAAATGCAACAGACTGTCCAATATTAAATGTCAACCATAGGGTCGAAGATTTCTCCTTAGATTTGGGCCACAAAATTGCTTCAGCCTGTGTCAATGTGTCTCTGAAATGGGAGGCAAATGATGTCTCTGACCTTAATCACCCACAATATATTTCTGAAATGAAGGACCAATGCCTCAGACCTGCAAGTTTGTCTAGAGTTTTTTTTAGCAGAAATATTTACCAAAGGAGGGCCGCAGACATATACTTCGAATCTACTTTAAAATGTCAAACAATGGTATTGAAGCACAGCCATAGTTTTGAGCTTCCAGATCTGTGCTTTTAGCCTCAGAAGAACACTACAAATTCTCAACAATTTCTTCCACAAAAAAATGCACACTATTAATGCAATTGAAAAAATGCGCAAGGATTATATCAGTCATAAGTTTGTCTTGAATTTCCAGTTAGCAAACACAAAGAAAGATCCTGGGAATTCAGTGGAGTTCGTCGTTCAAACCCTCTTGGGATTTTAAAGGCTCTGATATAATCCCAGGGGCCATATCTTCTGCGAATTCTAGAAGGCTCTGATCATCTGAGGCGCCTCTGAACACTGCACTGCTGACGAAATCCAGACTCGAATTTTCCAAATTCGGGGTCTCAGTTACAGGCAAATCACACAAGTAAAATGTAGTTGATCTTTCGTCGAACATCATGGGCATGAGATCGAACCCGTAACCTGTTGCAAGCTGTGCAGCTTCGAGCTTCACGGTCTTGACACTATCAATGCTCTTATCGGCCTCCTCTGTTATCTCTGAATCATTTGAGCGACATGATACTTCGGTCGCAGCTATATAATTTCTTGGATGATTGGAGAAGAGAGAAAACTACTCTTGCAAATCGTTCTTCACATTGTCTTGCTGCCACTCGATTCTATAGCTTCCAGATTCTCCCTTCTGACGCAGTCAATGTGAGCGGAAACTTTGCTTCTTTGTAAGACAGTCACTTACGTTAGTGCCCCAATGCACATGCTGCAAGTCGTGTTGCCTCACATTCAAGTTATATATAAAAAACACATCCATTAACCAAGGTTTTAGGTCATGCGGAGCAAGTTGGACAGAGAGGTATTGAGAGAGCGGTATGGAGAGATGTATGAGGTGGTTTGGTATCACAGTTTAATATTCACTGTGATATGGAGTGGTATGTATGAACCCACAGTGGGAAGAGACATTCATAGGGCATAATGGTTACAACCGGAGGGCCCAATCTTGTGCGTATTCGGCCACTATACCCAATGAAAAACCCAATTTTGTGGAAACTGTGAGAAGGCAAATTCCCCTTTACTTTGTGCAGCTTGCGTGGATCGCAATTTAAATGACAAGTATGAGCTTCTCAATGCCGCAAAACGTGATCGCGATTTGTTACAGAAAAAGTTGGAGGAGAAGCTTAAAGCTAACCGCAAATCTGTCGAGCAGCAGCACTGGAGACTGTCCCATGCTCAAAACATTACTAACCTAAAGGAAACACTTCGTCTCAAGCAGCATCAACTTTGTCAAGCAAAATCTGAAGTAGTCGACCAAACAAATGAATTAAATACCAAAATGAAGGAACTACGTGAAGCCTGTACTATGTTAAAGGAGAAAAAAGCAAAAGAGTTGAAGTTGCATTCAGACAAAATTTGCACCCAAAGCTCAGCTCTCACAGCACTCCAGGCAAAGATTCTGCAAAATCAGTCTGTTGCAGTAAAACAGCTTTGCAAGATTTTCCCACTCGAGCATCTACATAAACTTGAGGATGGGAAAAACAAAGACGAAGCGTCTAGTGGGGATCAATATTTCTGTGACCAAATTTGTAATGTTTCGTTGCCTCGAGGTGTTAATCCATATTCTGTTACACCACTACAACTTGGGGTATCATTGGGGTATATGGTGCAGCTTTTGAATCCGTAGGCCGTTACCTATATGCACCAATGCTTCTTCATTCTGGCTTTGCAGGTTCTTGTTCACGTGTGTGCCAAACAACTCCGCACTTGTGTAACTTGCTCAAAATGGAGCAGTTAACATTCTTTTAAGAAACGCATATTCAACATAGTGCCATATTCCTCCAGGCAATGAGATGACGGTCCAACAAGTGAAAATTTCACCCAGCAAAGAGAAATCCGGCCAAAAGGGTGCGTACGGCCAACGTTTAATAATGAGGTGTAGTAAAAATGGAATGCGCAGAGGTCGACAGGCATTTCTGATGCAGAGACATAATTTAATTATTCAAACTGACAGATAGGGCCAGCCAATAGACAGGACAGAGCAGCGATATTCAATTATTAGCATATCCTAGGCAGAGGCAGAGCAGCGCAGGACAGAGCAGTGCAGTGCTCAGGGCAGAGGTGTTATAAGGCAGCGCTTGAAAAGAATATGGCAGAGGGCCAAGACTGCTCACAACAGAGGAATGGCAGCGCTGAAACAGGTGGCTCACAGAAACAGGTGGCTCACAATGGAGCAGGGCAGGAGATCGCCCGCTCTGATACCATGTTAAACACACATGGATAGGAAAACAATAGAAAAGATAAATCAGTGAGTACAATTTTTATTAACAAAAGATGTACATTTATAGTACAATAGGTGACTCTTGGGATTCAGATCCCAAGGTCTCTTGGACTGCTTTGTCCATTCAACTTCCACGCTAACCCTTTAGGATTAGGTGTCCAACAATATTAATAATAATTTGGCCCATAGGCTTCACCTAAATATAACAATTTTTTTGAGTGTTCTTAAATATAAGGTGGCTTATGGAGTAAATATAAAAAATGTTTTATTTATTTACCATACCTCTCGTTTATTTATATTTTTATTAATTTACCATACTTTTTTTATAAATATGGTATTTCGCCCATAAGATTCAATTAAATAAAACCTCTTTCTTTAGCCTTCTTAAATAGAAAGAGGGTTATGGACTAAATATAGAAAAAGGTTTTATTTATTTACCATACCTCCACTTTATTTATATTTTTATTTATTTACACGTTTGTGTGTTCACAAATATAAGGTGACATATCGAGTAAATATAAAAAAAAATGTTTTATTTATTTACCATACCTCTTGTTTATGTATATTTTTATTAATTTACCATACCTCTTTTATAAATATGGTATTTGGCTCATAGGATTCACTTAAATGAAACCTCGTTTTTAGCCTTCTTAAATAGAAAGAGGGTTATGGACTAAATATAAAAAGAGGTTTTATTTATTTACCATACCTCTAGTTTATTTGTATTTTTATTTATTTACCATACCTCCACTGAATTTATATTTTTATTTATAACTATCATAAATACATTTTCTTGAAAATGAGGGTGAATGGAAGATTGTAACTCCTACTTTCAAGGGCTAAATTTACTTTTTTTACCCCCTCTGTAAGGTCCTCGAGTTCTACCCGAGCGCGGGCGCGGTTGGGCACCGGGCGAGTTGACGGCGTGCGGGTGCACGGGCAGTCGACGGGCGCACGGGCGCACGAAGTGGGCACGGGCTGCACGACGGGCGGGTGAGGGCTGCGTGACAGGTAGGTGCGGCGACACGAGCGTGCGACAAGCTGCGGAAGAAATATGACAAAATATGCGACAATAAGCAAACACTTATGTGACTAAGTGTTGGAGCGCATTACATATATATGTGATGGGGAGAAATGTACAAGCCGACTTGTACATAGGCTTATGGGCGCATGGATGTGGTTTTGGGGGTCGGCCAAGGGGCTGCACACCCCTTGTAAACCCACATGTGAAAACAAGTTAAGGAGCATATATATAAGAGAGCTTGAGAGCTCATTTATCATTCATTCATTCTTCACATCTTCGTAGAGTTCAAAGAAGTGCGCAGAAATAGAAGAGAGATGAACATATCTCATGCACTCATTTTTTAAGGGGTTGCACACTTGAAAGGTGAACTTGGAATTGATTCGAAGATTGGACAGAGGTGTCCGGGGTGGATTCTATGGTTGGGTTCTTGGTGTAAGACTTGGCAAGGATTCTTGGTGGCTCGAGTGAGCACCATCCTTCGTGCAAGAGATGCACAAGGTGTTGTAAAGGCAGGTTTGCCTCTCTGTTGTATTATTCGGTTAAGTGTGAGACTTGGTTCGGCCAAGACACAGTTGTATTTTAAACTGATATTCTTAATAAAATTGTCGGGCAGACTCATATTACGGGGAGTTGCCCCTCCCCTTTATACTTGTTGCAATTGTTAATGTTCTTGGTATAATTGCATGATGATAATGAATGAGTATGGGCTTCATTAAGTATAAAGGATAATTTCTTTCACTTAGTTGTGAAACACAAGCTAAGTAATGCTAATGTGAAAGTAGGCGTAGTCCACGAATGTTAGTATTGGTGAAAAGAAAGTGTTCGGTGGTGCCGCACCTTGCTACAAGCGGTTGGAAGACTACCCCAGGTGTAGGGGCGTGACAGTTAGTATCAGAGCTCGGTTGCAGCTGATGAAGCAAGTGTGCATACACTTGGAAGTTGATGACAGGTGATATTGAGGCTTGAACAATGTTCAGGTGTTGAAGCATTTGAAGGTAGTTTCAAGACTCGGTTTGAGCAAGGTTGCTTGTGACAGTGGAAGCAGGTTTAGTAGAGATGAAGCTTAGTGTTTGGACCAAGCTGAACGACAAGGCATGGAAAGTTTGAGAGAAGGTGAAGGGAAGCTCTTACTTACCTTATGCAGGTTGAAGCGGTTGAAAGAAGAGAATCCCCAGATTAGAGAGAAGCTTGCAGTCTTGGAAATGAATGTTGAAGAAGAGCTTCTTCAACTCGGTTGGACAATGGGGCAAGATGAAGTTGCAGATTGTGCAAACAAGGAAGAGGAAGCCGTGATGATTGAAGATGTTGCAGACATGACCATGATGGAGGATGAACTTGAGGATGATCAAGTTGGACCAGGATCGTGCAGTTTGTGGACATGGATGGATGAGGATACTCATGTGGAGGAACCTCATGATGATGATGAAGTAAGTATTGGTACTTTTGTTTCATTTGGGCATTTGGTGGATGGACCATATGCAGGGGGAGGCAAAGCGAGTTTTCCTATGCTATAGAGGATCTTGCCATGGATGACTAGGATGAAACCTTGTATGGAGGAACAAGGATTGTTGATTGTTGCAAGACTTGTTGGGGCTACTTGTGACCTTATGGTAGAAGGTGCAAAGGCCCTTGACAAGGGTGGAACTTGATGATCGTTGCAGATGAATGGGTCATGCTTTAGCCATATGGAAGATTGGCTAAGTGCCCGGCATGACTCATGGACAGATTGGAGGGCACACGCTTGGGTGGACTTCTCATGGCCAAGACCAAGAGATAGTCTTGGTGGACACTTCGGTGGAGGAGTTGTGATGGAAGAGACTCATGACATGATGAGATGGTTTGGTGACTGAGTTCACTAGACCAAAGATTGAAGACTTGGATGAGGATGACTGATCATTGTGATGAGTCTACTTGGTTGGACTACATGGACAACATAAGTCTGGACATCAGGTTAGAGGCATGTAACATGGCAGTCTTATGCAGGGACATTGTGTGGGAGGACTTGTAGAGGTGTCATGGACATCCATGGAAGAGTGCCAAGGCAAGGATGTTGTGCAGATGGATTTGCTAGTGTGACATGGAGACTTATTACTTATGAGTTGATGGAGAGGTTGTGCATTCTTGTACAACAAGGCCATGGACTTGGGTGGAATTGTGAGCAGATTATGGAGCATTCCTACTACATGGAGATGTTGATTGGGGATGACTCAAGGAGCTCATGATGACATGAGATTGTTGTGACTTTTAGGGACTTCATATATGGTGGACTTAGAGGATCTGATGCATTTAGGAGCTGAGATCAGGAGACTTTGATGCAGTATGGGATGCATACTTTCAAAGTACATGTATGGGCACGGCTTGGAAGAGTGACTCGATGTGGAGGATCGATATGAGACACTTTGGAGTGATGGAGTTACGATGATGATGATGATGCCTTGACTTGGGAATGGGTTGAGCCGAGACTCAACTACTTTTGGCACATGGGAGCTGATTGAGCAGCACATGGACAGGTGAGACAAGTGCATACTTGTTTCTATGGCAGACTTGAGGGATGACACATTGTAGATATGATGGAGATTTCTTCATGGACCTAGATGTGGCACATCGAGAGTCGGTTTGAGGAGATGATCTCTTCATATGGAAGAGACACACACACACATGATGATGTTGGGATAGATGTGGTTGATTTCATGTAGCACATTGACACCAAACATCACAGACAACATGTTGCAGATGAGGTGGATGGAGTTCCATGGACCTGAGCATGGATTATGGAGATGGATTCTTGATGAGTCAAGGATGTGGCAGAATGTTTTGAGAAACGACTGATGGTGGCATGAGGATGTTCACTCTCATGGATTGAGCATGGCAGTTGGACTGGCCATCCGACTAGTTCAGGCATGAGGGCTAGCAGTGGGCAGAGATGTGTTAGCATTATGTTGGAGTATCATGGCAGTAGTTCGCATGGGGAAACATGATGAAGACAGGAGGTGAGTAATCATGGATTGAGATGACATCTCATAGAGAGCATACCTTGGAGGTGCATACCTTGGTATGGTGAGCTTGGTGGCAGTTGGTCACTAAGTCGAAGCATGATGGAGACAAGGCTCTACATATGTTGCAAGGATGTTTGCTTTATGTGGAGGAGTCAACATCATGGATAATGATGATCTTGGTGGATGGCTACCGGGATGGTATGTTGTCGAGGACGACCACGATTTCAGGTGGAGGAGAATGTAAGGTCCTCGAGTTCTACCTGAGCGCGGGCGCGGTTGGGTGCCGGGCGAGTCGACGGGCGCGCGGGTGCACGGGTGGTCGACGGGCGCGAGGGTGGGCGCACAGGCAGGCGCGGGTGCACGAAGTGGGCGCGGGCTGCACGACGGGCGGGCGAGGGCTGCACGATGGGCGGGCGCGGTGACACGGGCATGCGACGAGCTGCGGAAGAAATGTGACAAAACGTGCGGAAGAAATGTGACAAAATATGCGACGATAAGCAAACACTTATGCGACTAAGTGTTGGAGCGCATTACATATATATGCGATGGGGAGAAATGTACAAGCCCACTTGTACATAGGCTTATGGGCGCATGGATGTGGTTTTGGGGGTCGGCCAAGGGGCTGCACACCCCTTGTAAACCCACATGTGAAAACAAGTTAAGGAGCATATATATAAGAGAGCTTGAGAGCTCATTTATCATTCATTCACTCTTCACATCTTCGTAGAGTTCAAAGAAGTGCGCAGAAATAGAAGAGAGATGCGCATATCTCATGCGCTCATCTCTTAAGGGGTTGCACACTTGGAAGGTGAACTTGGAATTGAGTCGAAGGTTGGACAGAGGTGTCCGGGGTGGATTCTATGGTTGGGTTCTTGGTGTAAGACTTGGCAAGGATTCTTGGTGGCTCGGGTGAGCACCGTCCTTCGTGCAAGAGATGCACAAGATGTTGTAAAGGCAGGTTTGCCTCTCTGTTGTATTATTCGGTTAAGTGTGAGACTTGGTTCGGCCAAGACACAGTTCTATTGTGAACTGATATTCTTAATAAAATTATCGGGCAGACTCACATTACGGGGAGTTGCCCCTCCCCTTTATACTTGTTGCAATTGTTATTGTTTTTGGTAGAATTGCATGATGATAATGAATGAGTATGGGTTTCATTAAGTATAAAGGATAATTGCTTTTACTTAGTTTCTAAACACAAGCTAAGTAATGTTAATGTGAAAGTAGGCGTAGTCCACGAATGTTAGTATCGGTGAAAAGAAAGCGTTCAGTGGTGCCGCACCTTGCTACAAGCGGTTGGAAGACTACCGCAGGTGTAGGGGCATGACACCCTCCCTTAAAATTAGGTGAGCGTACATATCTAATTTTTTATAAGATAAATTTGAGGCGATTTGTAACAATGTACTATGATAAAAAATATTCACCCAATAAAAATATAAAACCCCTTAATTTAGCCCAACCGCGAAAATTTGCCCCTAAAATTTTCGATGTCTCTAAGAAAAGCCAAAAATGTCAAAGATGCAATTAATATTGAGCTGTACATATCAAGCATGGATAGCGATTGACTTGGCACTTTCATCTTTGTGTCTGCCGCCGTCTTCTCTGCGACCGAGCCCAAGAGAAAATTCGTTCTTCAGATCTGATAACGAGAGCTATGATATTTCTATATCTTGTACCATGAGAGCAAAAGCGGTCGACTAAATGATTAAATGTGTTAACTAATTAATTTCATTCTCTATTTTGAAATTTGATGAATAAAAATAATATCAATGGTTTCACTCAGCTCGCTATTATGTATAACATCCAAAAGATTTTCAAAATCAATATTTAGGATAAGGATAGCCATAGTAAACAATCCCTCGAAAAGTTAAATTTGGATAATTACAATCAGTTAAGATTACATCTGCATTTGAGTAAATGCATACTGCATTTTGAATCATTTGTGGAAAAAATGTGTTTAGCTTCATTGAAAGTTGGGTGATAGGAAAAAAGTACAGAAACCTTCTTTATAACAATTAGAATTATCTTTTTGACATAACAAAATATTGATTAAAATTTTTGAATACAAAGCCTTCTTTTATTTTATTTAATAAATAGAGAAAACTGAAAAATATAAAAGCTTATTTCATTTTAAATAAGGTAGGCATTCTTGTTTTAATTTTAAATTGAGAAAATATTTCAAAATTTTACAAGCAAGACTAAATTTAAACCCTTTACATATTTATTTAATTTTAAATTAAAATCGGCATCATAAATTTAACAATTCTTAATACTAAATTTATCCCTAATACAAATTCCAAAAATATCCGAGAGGTATAAAAACCAAAAAAGCCTAGTTGCTAATCAGCGGCGGGTTTTCACTCTTTGAATTTTTCAGTAGTTCATTTTGGCTGAAATTTGGTGGGATTCATACTGTATTTACTCACTCATCATCAGTTGATCTGCCCCACGACGCTTCAGTACTCTATTTTATTATCTGTATTAATAAGGATTGCAAAGTGGAAGAAATAAACAATGGCAAAGTGGAAGAAATAAACCGGAATAAAAATAAAAGTTGTAGTTAATTTAGGCTTTACATTTTTAATAACAATTAATAGATTACATAGTAGACATCAATAATAAATAACTGAAATGGAACTAAGTAATTTAAATAAATTAGATTAATTATGAAGAACTTGGATTGACAATTAAGACCAATAGCTGGAGGCTGCTCCTTATTTATACCTACAAAAAAATTAAATTAAGATGTATGTTGGTTTGAGCCTTAATTAGGTTTATAATGACTCAAAAGCTTTGACATAGGTTTATAATGACTCAAAAGCATTAAGATGTATGTTGGTTTGAGCCTTAATTAGGTTTATAATGACTCAAAAGCTTTGACATAGGTTTATAATGACTCAAAAGCTTTGACATGGACTTTTTGGTTAGACTTTTTATTTTTCTTATCTTCCAAATCTTGAATCCTCTTAATTGTCTCAACTTTATTTTTATTTGTAGGATTCAAATTTCAGTTTTTGCATCTCTTCCATTGTTTTAATATAGAAAATTATTTGAGGTTGTCCATGCATATTCTCTATTTCTTCAAAAATTAGCTTGTATTTGAGTTGCTGCCACATGCCATCTTCTATAGTTTACTCTTCATCGTCACTCTTTTGATAATCAATTTGTTGCAACATAGGTTCATAATAAAGTTTTCTCTCTTCAACACTCCAATACATGAAAATTTCATTGAGTTCTTTTATATCGTCCTCAATGTCTTCAACCTTCATCGCTGCAACTTCTATGCAGACTTCATCAAAACATAGCTTTTCAAGCCATGCTTCAAGAAACTTTAATTCTTCTTCAAATTTTGTTGTTTTTTCCTTATTACAGTTAACATCTCCACACTCAAAAAGCAATGTTAATTTTATATGAAAAAATATATGCAGAACCATATGGATTATGTTATCCCTGCTTTGCAATGATAGTTTTCTCTACTTCCTCTTCCTTCTTTGCCTGCTATGTTGCATCATAATATTTATCTTCCACTACTTTACCATCCTTTGTTGCCTCAAACATGTTGTCTACCACTTGGCTTCAAACACAAGTGAGATTACGTCACCAAATAACAACATATCAATGAGATGTTTATGTTATATCATATGCAACCACTCATCCCTATTTACTTGTTCTTCGTCAAAGTTAACAACAACAATTTTAATTGTTGGATCCACCATATCATTTTAATTGCTTCAATGGAAAATTCACTATCTTTAGCAAAATCTATTGTTGGATCCACTAAATCATCATCCACTTGTGGCTTAGCACAATGAGATTTATCACCATCTGTGTGATTTTTCTCTTCAACTGGTAACACACTATCATCATTGTCATCCACTTTTAAGTGGGATTCACCAAACTCTTCATCTTTTTGTAGATATTCTACTTTAGATTGACCTTTCTTTTCATCTTCAACTTGATTACTCCCCCTTACACCAAAAATCCTCTCAAGGATATACGAAGCCTCCTTTGTTGTCTTTGAATATGTAATGAGTAGAGGAATGTTGTTATCTACAAATTCCTTTATGCATTTTAATGTGAAGACATTTTTTTACTTTTTAGCTTTTAATTCTTTCAAATAAATTTGAAATAGCTCTTGTTGCTTTGACTTTCTTATCCTCTTGATTTTTCTCATTTATTCAACTTTCACTAATGAAAAATTCAAAAGACTTCACTATTAATAACTTCTATAAAACAAATAGTTGTACAAATTCACTCCACTGATTCAGATTGTAAACTAAAAACTCCGCCAACTTGGGCTCTCACAACAATGGCTCTAGTGCTTTCCAAACAACATACTACTGTATATTCCACTGAGTTTTTAATCCATGCATGGAAGACCTTTTAAAAAAATATTATTTTAAATGAAATTGGCAATGCAACAATGCCCTTTCTGTTTTTAAATAGGCTTGAAAAAAACAAATTTGAATGTCTTGTTTTTAAGAAATATTCACCTGTTTTGAAATGAACTATAAACCAAGCCCTTTTAAAAATTACATGAACCCTTTTAAAATAATACCAACGCCCTCTGTTCTTCCCATGTATTCAAAAATTAAACCATTATCAAAAATAACACATGCGTAAATACCGTAAATACCTTTGTTGTGAACTTTTTAAAATGAATTCGTGCCCTCTGTTCTTCACATGGATTCAAAAATTAACCCATTAACAAAATAACACATGCGTAAGTACTTTTGTTGTGAGCTTTTTAAAATGAATTCGTCGCTTAACAGATGCATAAATTCCTTTGTTCCGAACTATTTCAAACAATAATTTTGCTTAATAAATGCGTAAATACTTATGCCGTGGAATTTTCACGCCATTTTTATTTTATTTAGGGTTAATGCAGAGAGGTACATTAGCGTTCAGGAGGCGGTGTTAGTGTTCAGGAAATCACTAGTGCTTTAAGTGTCCACCTTATCACGTGGATTTTGGCTTTTTGGCAACAATCGGTTTGCTTGTTATGTTTCTCAAGCTTTTATTCTATGTTCTTTTAAATGTTACTTTCAAGGAGTGTTATGGAACTTCACGCTCTAATATCATGGCAAAGATTATAGAGGCATAAGGCAAACAAGAATAAATTCAAAATTATAAATAGAGCGAACTCGAGAGTGGAATTAGATTAACTATGAAGATACACTCCAGGGAAATATTTTCTAGTAGAGGTTATAAAAAAGGTAAAAAAGTTTTCACTGTTATAAAATTGTCAATAAAACCTCAGTGACAACGTTCATTTGTGGTTGTTGATGTTTTTAACAGAGCTTATGACAAAACTTCATTACAACTAAAAATATTTTGGTAGCCAAAGGTTTTAGCTGATGATTTTTTAGTAGTGGGCTTGTTGGAAAAAACACATTGACTTGCTACCAATATAAAAGCCACTCATGTTATAAATTTAAATAAAGTACAGAGACTTGAAAACATTTGGAGCATGATTGTGTTGAATTTATAAAAGCACGAGTGCTGTAATAAACCTATTGGGGTGTTGAATTGAATCAACACTAGTGGTATACCTCCCTGGGGCTTATGTCTTCTAAAAACGTCTCGAGCAATACTTTTTTAGGAAGGGGATTGAGGGAGACAAAAAATTCTTGCAACCTATGTGCTTTTATCCTCTCCAACACGCCCGGTAGTTATGCATAACAATGCACTAGTGTTGATCAGTGTTATAAACAACACCGGTGTTTGAATAGTATAACAGCCAAGTGCTTATGTATTTGCAAAAACCTAAGTGTTGTACTTTTCATAAAAGGTACCAAAGGTATTGAGGTAGGGAAATTTTTTTTGTAGTACTTGACACATTAGAGCATAAAAGGTAACAATGGATTAGTGCATTAAAGGTGAATTACACTGGTGCATGAAATGTATATATACGCAGTGCATATGCATTTTACAAACACATTGGGCTTTTGTATGAACTAAAGCATCCGAATATCATTTTTTATTGTTATAAATATTATTGTTGAAAAACTTGTATTTAGAGTAGTGCACATTAATATATGATGTCTTGGTATCCATTTTATAGTTTTAGAAACATCCACCTAAGACAATAAAATTATTGTGATTTTTAAAATTCGTAATTCATCTAAAAATTGGCATATATCTTATAACAATATTCATATAAAATAAATTATGATGTTTGGATTAATTTGTTATATCATCAGATTTCACATATTTTCATTATAATATTTAATCATTCATATATTTAATTAGTTGTGTAACATTTCATGGCCACATTGGATAACACAATAGAATAAATTAAAATGTGTTTTATTATATATGAATAAGGGGCTCTTTGTCATACAAAATGGGATAGTTACTCATAACCCCTTGTCTTTCAATTAGGACACTATGTCCATTACATTAAACAAAATGTCTAGTTTTCAGAAACATTTCTTACAAAAAATACATCTTGTATTGATATCCAAATAGATCTTCATTTTACATTGAAACTTTTGTTAGTTCTTGAGCTATTTCCATAATTTAGGTTATTTGAATGAATGTTTTGTTGATTGCATCAATTTTTTTTTAGTCTTCTTCAAGTTTCATCTACAAACATAAAAATAATTGTGTTTACATTGGTAACAATAATGAAAATTAAATAAATAATATACATCAATGTAGATGGAATAGAATTGTACCATCACAAGAATTGAGTCTTGAATTATACACACTCTTTAGAAACTAGATCTTATGCATTTTTTCAATAACTGTTATGTTGGTGTAGTTCCATACTTTGTTTCGTGCAAATTTTGTACCCCATAATAAATCATAGATTTAATATAAAGTACTTTTTTATTTTATTAATTATAAACTTATAGAAATAACAACATAAATACTTACAAATTCCACAAATTTTTTTAATTTTCCAACATATACCATAGCCCATATTTAACTCAATGCCATAAAAAAATGAAATCTTAAATTTTTATAAGAAAATATAAGCAGTAATTGACAAAATTTGACGTCAACCCTTTTCTTCCTTTTCATCTTGTTTTATGAGGTGAATGGGTTCCAGTTTTTTTGTTGCATGAAAATACTTGAAAATTAATATTTAATGCTAAATTATTTCTTTATTTCTACCTAATATAAAAATTCAATAATTACATACATTTGAAGAAGTCTTTTGTTGAGATGACTCTTCTTGTGATGAAATTATGTCCATTTCTGACCATTTCCCTGTGCAATTTTTTGGACATTATTGCTGACATGCTTCAAATATCATCTCGTTGATAGTTTGGTATTTTTATAATTTTCATGGAAAAATAATAAATTATTTTTATATTGATATATGAAAACTAAATATAACAAAATTGATATTAATAAATGAATGCTTAGTAGTAATATATACATATAATTCTAGAAAAACATTTTACATAGAAATATTACTTTTTGAATGATTCTCTTTTGTTCTTGTATGTTTTTCCATTGCAAGTCTAACAAGTCTCATTGACCATTGCTCTAGAAACACTACCTGTAGTTTAAATATAACTTGGCAATTCATTTACGTATCGTAAGTGGAAACGCTTATTCAATTATATCGTTCATAGTTTTGTAAAAGTTTTTTCCCTTTTTTTTAACCTCCAACACCACTCCAAAAGAGCTAAAAACCAATTCATTGTCATTTACATGTTCTATAATTTGTATTTTATTAAAATGACATTTTTTTCCTTCATTGTTGGTCCCTGTAGAACTTTAAACACCTGAATTAATACATATTATGGAACATGTTATATAATATTATTAATTTATTATTAAAAAAAAAAACTGATATTGAAGAGTATTTTTTCATTCACCTCATTCATCTTTTTGCAATTTTTCCATTGGCTTTGATTCTTTTCACACTTAGATAAAAAAAGAATTTTATTGAGCTTCCTCATTTTGTGGCTCTGCATGACACACTATAACCAATACATATTATTTAAACTTGCATATAGTTCAAACATGTTAATTTTGTAAAGAATTTACAAAAACGTGTCTTTTGTGCTCTTTTGGATGTGCTATAATTGTGCTAATCAATATTTTGTTATTTGACCATTTCTCGGACAACTTTTTATCGATATGAAACATGTAACATTTAATACAAAAGCCATTAAATATATTTTATAAATAAATCACATAATTTAACGCCAAAAAGAGCTTTGGTAACTAGTGCCTTTATGTGCATAAACACACTGACCTTAAAATTTATTATTTTGAAATAACTTTAAATTATTATGGTGCAATATGTAATGATAAAATCACCACCACCACAGTAAAAAGTGAAAACATAGAAAATAAACACAAGCCTTTTAGACTTAATGGTGCTATTTGTTATAGGTGCATCAATGTGTTATATTATACATGATGCACTCAGAAACAAAATTCGTTTAAAAAAAACTAGACAGAGTTGATGGGGTTTGGATCTTATTCAATACATGGTCTCCCTCCTTTACATGTTAAACACCTTATATGTAGGAACACAAACCCATTAAGTCTAAAATGTCTAAAATGAAAATCCCTACTTGTGAAGTGATATGGGGAGTTAAACCCTAAGGTGAAATTGATTTTTTATTAAATCTAAATAAGAAAAGACGTCGTAAAAAAATTTATTAATAAAATCAATAGTAAAATTTTTACTATGTAGGGTTTTTATTTCCTCTCCCTTTTAATTAAATTTAAATAGGAACAAATATTGTAATTTTTCTTTAGTAAAATCAATAGCATAATTTTTATTATGCAAGCTTTTGAGTGAATCACTATACCTTTCAAATTGTGATCTTCTAAATAGTTCTATTATTCCATAGTATTATGTTGCTCCACAAGGATCCCAATATATCTCTCTTGCAAATTTCTCTCTTGAAATTTTGGGAAAAATAATGAAATAGTGAATAATTCCTTAATATTTAAAAGAATTTATGAAATTAGATTTCTAAAAATCAATTATTGCTCATTTTTTAATTTGAGAAACATAAAGTCACATTTTCTTCACATTTTTTTCTTCTTCTTTAGAACATCAATGTGTCCCATTGTAGGATGAAGCGATGTCGAACCCTAGCTACGCAGTCTCCATGCCCTCGGCCGCCGTCAGCTCTCGGCCTGCTCTGAGCGTGAAGGGATTCGAGGGATCTGGGCAAAAACTAAAGAGCTGTATCTCAGATGCAGAGACGCAACACGACCAAGCCAGGATCGCCAGCACGATCCCCAGCACTGCTATCCCCATGCCCCAAGCCGCCGTTGGGTCTCACACAGTTCCGAATGCAAAGGGGTTAGAGAGATACGGGCACAAATCAAGGGGTTTCCACTCAGTGGCAGGCATACAAGATTTCCCAGCCATGAACTATGAAGCCGTAGATCTAAAAGGGCCTGCAGATTTCTTTGCTGTGCGCGCAGGGATAGCCGGACCCCGAACCCCTGCTTCCATGGCGTGCCGTTGCAGCCCCCTTCTGTTTGTT
Organism: Pinus tabuliformis; assembly: GCA_031772625.1. Lineage (NCBI taxonomy): Eukaryota > Viridiplantae > Streptophyta > Pinopsida > Pinales > Pinaceae > Pinus > Pinus tabuliformis. The sequence goes on along the minus strand of CM062804.1, from coordinate 227,358,631 downwards.
GGAGCAGCGGGCAAGAAAGTTCCTGCAGATGCCTTAGCTCTTCCTCTGATCATGGCCCCCAGAAAGGAAGGGACGGTACCAAACAGAGGCACGCCGCCCCTGTTCATTAGACAAATACAGGAACCGAAAACATATCAAGGCACTTGTCTACCTTTTCCACAGATCGGTGGGGGAAAAAAGCTTTCAGAATCTTCCTCTGCATTCCAGATACAAATCAAGCTCCTTTCAGGAAAAACTATGCTACAATGGGTCTGCCAGACAGATCAAGTGCGGAATCTCAAGCATGCACTGGACATCAAATTGGGGATCCCCTCTGCAGCTCAACGGCTTCTCTTCGAAGGTAAACATCTTGAGGATCTCTTTCCTATTTCTTTTTATGGCATTGAGAAAGACGCATCTATTACCTTAACCCTTCGTCTTCGAGGAGGTGCTGTGGGGGAACCCTCCTCAGCTAAGGCTTTTTCATATAAAGATGCTGTCCATGCCAAACAGACTGAAAAGACAGATCCTCCAATGCAGACTTCACCCAAGCCTTTTTTGGTTGACAAAGTGGAGGAGGTCCCCTCGGTTGAGATCTCCTACCCTGATCTTGAAAACGATACCCAGAAATTTGCTGAACGAGCCATCATCTGCAGATTTAATGGGCTCTGGCCGCGCTCACAGGATCTTTATGTCTGGATCAAGGACAACTGGACTGACCGTTGCAAGGTCTACTTCTGTGCAAAAGGATACTTTATAGTACTGTTCGATGACCTAGAGCACTGCTACAATGCCCTAGACGAAGGCCCTTGGTTCATGGGTTCAGCCGGCCTTTTCCTAACTTCATGGTTTCCAGACTTTGACCCAGCTTCAGCAATCATCACCAAAGCCCCGGTATGGATCAGACTTCCAAATCTTCCAGTTCACCTGTGGCGTACAGAAGTTTACAGGCAAATAGGCAATGCCTTGGGTAGCTTTCTAACGGGAGATTACAAGAGAGAGAGGCAGGGTCTCTATACATACGCCAGAGTTTGTGTAGAGCTTGATTTAAGCAAGGGACTGCCAGAATACATCAATCTCAAAATCAAGGACTTTGTTTGGACTCAGTTTCTAGAGTACGAAAACACTGCCTTCAGATGCCGCCACTGTCGCCTAACGGGGCACTTGCACATCTCATGCCCTTCGCTGACAGCAAAAGCGAAAAAGGGCCTCTTCCCTCATTCTAAGCCCAAGCGTTGGACTCCCTGTCCGCAGCCGCCAGCTGGAGGTTCCAGTCCCCCAAGTATGGAAAAGGAGGAAAGAGAGTCAGAACCAGATCAGACGCCGCAACCGATGGATCCGCCCACGGACAATAAGGGGCACTCCCATGTCTCTGCTATCTCCCAGAAACGTCCCCATGAGACTTCGTCCTCTGATTCAGAGAAGGAGTCCCCGATGATAGAGAACTCCAGTCTTCAAGTTGTTCTAGCCCATCCTCCCCATGAGGGCTGGACAAAAGTTAACAAAAAGAAAGGGAAAAAACAGTGTGGTGTAGTCACTGTCCCGCAGGGATAATAGCCTGTTAGTTAGTTCTTGCTCTCGAATATTCTGTTGTAGTTGAGAGTGTTTCTTCCCTCCGAGACCGAGGTTGATGAATCCATTATTTCCGGTCTGTCGGTCTTTTGTTTTTCCTGTAGCTCTGTGATTGTATCTTTCTTCCGGGACCGAGGTTGATGATTACATCATTTCCGGTCTGACGGTCTTTTGCCTCTCCTGTTTGTACTATATTTTACTTAATAGATTTAGTCTTTACCGAGAAAAAAAAATGTGTCCCATTGTAAAAATCACTAGTGCGCTCACTAATAATACACACTGATTAAGATAACTTATTGGTGCACTAACTTTTTTTAAGATAACGATATTGGAGAATTCCTTTTTTATTTTTGAAATCCAGGAACCCAATGTGTTTATTGTTTTAATGCATTAGTGCAATCATTATTTAAACACATCAATGTGATTAGTTTTACAAGCATCAATAAGCTTTAAAAGTTATCTAAACTTTTATTTTAACATAAAATAACATATTCATCTCAAACTACCCTCTACGATGCATCCACATGAATTATGGTAATTCATAGTTGATCTAGATTAGATCATTATATTTTTTTCATACCTCTTGATGCATTTAGAATGGAAAAACTAGAGCAATTAGATCATGGGACTGTTTTTACTAGCCGAACCCAGTTTGGTGAAAGAGGGTCTGAAACCTTTCTAGAGTGTTTTGAGGCATCACAGAACAGTTTTTAGGGGTAGATTTATTTTTTTTTCTTTATCATTTCACCTTGTAGTGTTATTCTACACACAAATATATTTCGAACAATGCAAGAGCATGTTAATGAGAGTCCATATTTGAAATTTATGCCACTCAGAGGTTGTTTTTTTTGTTTTCACACCTATATTTTAGGAGGATGCCGCATCAAACCCCATTATTCATGGAAAATGGGCTATTCAAATGTTTGTGATATAAAAGGCTCTAGAAGAGTCTATTTTATAACTCCATTTTAGAGAGTATGTAGTTAAAATTAACCATTAGTAGGTTATCGGGTTATGTTATAACCGAGCCACTAGGAGGAAGCAACATTGCATTCCCTCGAGAGAATTTTGTTACATATATGAGCAAAGATAGACAAGAGAGGATATGTGCATTGTAATAGCACATGAGCCACAATCATTACTTCTTTTTACTTGCAACCTTAGATTCAAGACAGAGAAAGAGAGGGAAGCGACCTCACCTTCGAGGTGAGTTTTCTATCGAAAAGGTTTCCGTAGAATATTTTGTATCTTATGTGTCTTTGTGAGCTTATTTTGGCATTTTCTACTTTTCTGCATAATTTCCATTCACATGCATGCACTAATTACAATAAAATCTACAAATCTAGAAATTAAATAAAACTGTAATAGTGTAGAATTTTGTATTTTTAATATAATACTGTGAGATCTGTTGTGATGAACTGTTCAGTCGAATATCCATGATAATTTACTGATCATTTGGTATCAAAGTAGGTTTATTTGGGTATTTTGTGGAGATTGCAGGGATCTAGAATGACAGAGTCAAAAATCATAAGACCCTAATCATGGGCGACGAATATGTAAATGACCCTCATTGGCTTGCATAAGTGAGGTTCTCGTAGCTGAAACAAGAAGTCATAGAAGTAAATCACAATGTTAACCTCCTCATGGTAGCCCTGAGCAATAAGTTGGGGATATTTGGAGAAGGTGGGGGTTCAAATGAAGAGCAAAAATCAGAATGGGGATCAGAATCTCAGGGAGAATTGAAAAACTAGTTGAAGAAAGAATCTAATAAAAATAAACTCAACTCGAGTGACATGAAGTAGTCTCGCTTTAAAATGGAAGAAAAAATTCGATATCATGTCGTACCATGGAAAGATCAACACTCTAAAACTTAGCTATTGGTTGCATCAACTGGAAGTTTATTTCAACATCCATAAGATCGTGGAAGGGAAAATTATCTTATTTGTGCGACAGAAATTAGATGGACATGCACTGAATTGGTGGGAGAACCACACAAAAACCATGAGGTTGGTGGGAGAACCTCTAGTGACTAAGCAAGAAGATTTCAAAACCCTCATTAATTCGTAGTTTTATCCCATTGGGTATGTGGAAGACCCATTGACTCGTGACATTACCTTAGACAAAAGCCAGGCCAAATCCTACGAGAGTACTGTTGATAATCACAATCGTCGTTAGACAAAAGCCCACAAGTGTTATTCAACTATCTTATCGCTAGAGATAATGATCTATGAGAGGTGGTTAGTTCATGTCTCGAAACACATGGGGAGAATTTTTATCCAATGTCCAACAATATCCCCCCCAACGCAAACCGAGTGTCTATCAAATTCGTGATCTACGGTCTCATACCATTTGTTGGGAATCACGATTGTCATTAGACCAAAAACCATAGGTGTTAGTCGACAATATTATCGCCAGAGATAAGGATCTGGGGGAGGTGTTTTGTCCCTGTCGTGAAACACACGAGTAGCGTTAGTTTATCCAATGTCCAACAAGTACACCACAAAATTTAGGAAGATGGCAATAATGTTAGGTATCTCTCCAAAGATCCCAAATGTACTCCTGAAGTATTTGGTGGGTCTACATCATCATCTGTGTGAAAAAATAATGATGTTCAAGCCCAAATTAGTGGATGAGGCTTGTTTATAGGCACATTACCTAAAGAACATAGGCCTAAAGAGAGCACAATCAAAAAGATTAAAGCAGAAGAAGCAAAAGGATGCTTCTAAGGAGGGGAAGAAGAAGTAAAAAGGGGGAAAAGATAAGAAGAAGAGAATCACAACACACTAGTGCAAAGTTCCTAGAAACCACTACAACCATTGCAACATCGATGGACATATAGAGGAAAATTTTTGGAAGTTTCATCTAGAGCTAAACCTGAAGAACAAGAAGAAAGATAACAAGAAGAAGAATCGCATGGCTAATAATTTGAGAAACCAAGTTGAAAGAAGCTTGGATGTGGATGAGAAATTTGCCTGTACATCAGTACATAAGGAGTTGAATCTATGTAGCCTTCACCAACAAGAAAAAAAATAAATGGCCAAACTCTTCCATATAAAGATATAGGTCAAGAAGACAAAGATTGATGCTCTATTTGACTCTGGATCGTCGGTGAATCTCATTGCAACGAATTTGGTCAAGAAGTTGGGGCTAGAAGTTCATGATCATTTGAACCCATATCCTTTGGGATTGGTAAATAAGGATGTAGAGTTGAAGGTAACAAAACAATGCAAAATTAGATTTGCTATTAGTGTTGATTGTATAGATGAAGTAGATCTACAAGTGGTTCCCCTTGATGTATGTGGAGTCATTTTTGGGATTCCATACATGTACATGCATGATGGAATATTCATGAGGAGAGCTAACCAATACCAACTCGTCAAGCATGGAAATTTTTTCATCATCAACGCCCATAACGAAAAGTAAAAATTTTCATTAGTAAGTAACAACCAAGCCAAGAAATTGATCAGTTCTAACAAGAAGTATGTGTTATTGTTTATAAGAGAAAGTGAGTCTCTAGAGGAGTTAATTAGAGGCAAGGCATCTTTGGAGGGGTGTACTAAGAAACATAAACAACAATTGGAGGAGTTTTTACAGGAATTCATGGATGTGTTCTGAGAGCCTAAAGGGTCACCACCCAAAAGTTAAATGGAGCACATGATATAACTATTACTAGACTCTCCATTGTTGAATATGAGTTTTGCAAGAATTCTGCTATAGAAGAAAGTGAGGTAAATAAACAATTGCAACAACTGCTGGAGCATGGTGTCTTTCAACCGAGTACATCACTATGTGGGTCACCCATCATCGTTGTGCCAAAGAAGGATGGGACTTCGTAGATGTGTATAGATTATAGGGTGTTGAAAATGTTAGTGTAAGTATCTGCATACTTCCATCAGGGACCAAAATTAGCTCTTTGCATTTTCATTGTAGGGGCCCCATACTAAAAATTTTACATCATTTCCATTAGGTCATGTCAAACTGATCCACTGATGGTTTTCCTCTCTTTAGAAAATCTAAATTTTCCCTCATAGAGTATGCTTGATGACCCTTCTTCAGGTTGTCTTCAGTTATGGTTTCATGGTCAATTTGCAATCATGTTTTCATTAGGTCTTAGGGTTTCATCACAAAGGTCAAGTGCCTGATTTAAAAGTGTAAATAAAGGCCAGTAAGGGTATGAGGATGATGAATAAGTCAAGCATGATGGCTTGTAGTTCATAGCCACTAAATAATTATCTATTAACCTAATATAATTTTCACCTCAAAACCATGTTTTTGAGGTGAAAACAGAGTATTTTAAGTTTATTTGTATTTCATATGTAATTTTAAGTCACTATATGTAATAACTGATCCCAGCTGCACCAGAGTATCTCTCCTTGCTGCAAGACAAAGAAACACTACAAAAATCAGTTCAAGTTGAGAATTTATCCACTTGCAAAGACACAAAGAAGAAAAGGGCATTAAAACAGAGTTTTGAAGAAGGACAAGAAACATTAGAAAGTGGGTTATTCAAATGAAAAATCAAAATTTACTCTAATTTAAGCCCCCACATATCATTTCCAAGTTAATTATTCTCATTGGAAAGCAAGGAGTCAAAAAGGTGAGAAGAAGAGGCAAGCTTGAGTGAGTTTTGGGTGTAAGAAGCTTGGCGGTGCGCTTCTGGAGGGTGGCGCTATGCTTCTAGAGAGTGGTGCTATGATTCTGGAGAATTGGAGTAGTGGCGCTGGGCTTCTGAGGTAGACAGGTTGGGATTGCGCGTCTGGAAAACTTTCACAGTGTAATTTAACACTAGCACTGCACTTCTAGTGTGGCACTGCACTTCTGTGTAGTGGCGCTGCCCGTTCTACAGGAGGGTTAGAAAGCCCTCAAACTCTCAAGAAAACTTCAAATTTCTCTCTCCTTCCATCATTGTAAGTAAGTTGACATTCCTCACTTCAGTTTTGCTTTGCAAATGAAACTTATAAGCATCATTTTCCATGTTAAATTTGAAACCCTAAAATCTCCCTAATGATGCCTACAACCCTAAACCCTCATTATTGATCCTGTCACCTATCCCTATAGCTCTAAATTTCCCTATCCCCTTATCCCTTTATCCCCTTACCCCTATTCCATATCATTTCCATCCTTTTATCCCTCTTCGCTAAGGGCAATTTCTCAAAACAAGACCTCCCTCTCATTTCCTACTCCTTCATTCATTTCCTAGTCACAAGCTCATCTATGAACCCCTCGTTCCTAAAAACACTTTCACTCATTCCCTTCATACACCTCAACCTTGCAAACATGGACCAAGTGGACCGAGACTATGAGGAGGAGGCAAACACGGGTAGTGACACCTCAGCAGATAGAGCTAGGAAACAAAGTCAACCACACAATGGAGGTAGGATTATGAGAGAAGAGCCATCAAACCTTAGGGAATTGTAGGCCTCTCAGCTCACTGTCATACGTTTTAGATATCTTGGCTACTATGACTTCTGTGAATAGGTAGAGAGAGTTCAATACCACTCGAAGCTCACTAGACTTTTTGTAGCCTGTCTTCAGGACAACAAAGTGACTCTTGTAGGGGTAACATTCACCGTCTCACCCTCCATCATCTCAGAAGCAACCAGGATTCCAAATGTAGGGGAGAAGTGGTACAAGGCCCAGGACTTAGATGAGCACTACTATGAGCCTTATATCAAACCCCAACATAGAAATGAGGTCAAGAGACTTTTCCTTTCAGATTTCGTGAAGACAAATATGTCTCCATGATAAAAATTATTATGAAGTATTTCTCTTGTGAGGGCAGGTTCTCCAGGCTGTACACCTATCACATTAGGCTCCTCATGCATTTTACGAGGATGAGCATGTTAAACATCCCTTAATTCTTGTTAAGGAATATTGAGAAGATATCTCATATTATACAGAATAATCCATACCCTCAGCAGATGAACAATCTTTATCATTACTCCCTGATCAAGATCATTGTGCTTCATCATCTTAGTCTCCTCAACATATCTTGGGAGACCTTTATTTCTCATGATATTTTCAGGGACCTCAAATTCCTCCACTAGTATCTCAAGAAGCAGGAGGACCTTCTAGCAGTTCTCAAGTGAAAATAGATGAGTACGCCAAGGAGACTAGAACTACTAAGGTGCTTGTTTACATGAAATATCAGAGGGGCACAAGGAGATTATTTGCAACCGATAGGCAAGTGTTTTCTCCACGATATTCGGAAGGGACCTTGCCTTATTCATCAGCTCATAGGCAAATGATAGCTCCACAAGATGTGGAAGGGGCTTTGCCTTCTTCATCGACACAGCAGGCACAAGTGCAGCATATGCACAAAGGGAAGGAAAATATGTTGGATGATGAGGAGGAGGAAAGGGAATTTGATTTGACAGAACATGATGAGCCAAAGTAGCACTACTCTCATCATGGCATGGAAATCATTGACTTAGAGGCATAGGATAAAGAAATAATAGAGGACATCATCATACAGGAAATGGAGGCTCAAGTATAGGCTCTGATGGAAAATTTGGAGAGGGCTAATTATGTCATCACTTATTTGGAGCAAGAAAATAAGTAGTTGAGTGACAAAAAAGTCCTCATGGAGCTGGAAATTCTCAAGGTAAAACGACAAAGTGGCAAAGAGGCACAAGTCACTTTGACTCCTATTAAGCAAGAAATTGAACATGATAGAGTGAGTTGGCTTGAGAGAGTCAACTTGCACCTCGAGAAGCTATTACAGAAGGCCAATGGATATAATTAGATGATCAGACATATGGCCTATCGTTACAGGACCCGAAACAAGATTTGCAACAGGAGGGTTAAAAAGATGAAAGCTAGGCTAAGGCGGGCTTTGAAAGGAAAAAAGGAGGAGGATAGGCTTAGGATGCTGGTAGAAGCTTCCTTGTCTCATCATAGCACATGATGATGGTGATTCTCACCAATTTTGGGCATGTTTAGAAGAAATTTTGTCATTTGCAAATTTTGGACTTTTATACACAGAAAACTGCCTAGAACTATAGCGCCACCAGCGCTACGCTTTTCCTAGGGGCACTCAATGAAGAAATGTTTTACATTTTTGGATTTAGAGCAATGAGGACATGCACCCTAGCAAGTTTCAAAAATTTTGGGGCAGAACGGGTCCACCAAAAGGTCAAAGAACACCCTAAAAATGACATTTCTGCCACTTTTTGGACACACAAAAGCAGTCATGGGAGAATCAAATTTTGAGGGGTCAAATGAACTTCAAATGTAGGAATTCTAGGTGTTTTGGAAAATATATTTGAAGAAATTTCAAATTAGATATCATGGGATCAATTTGGATGCTGGGAAGGCCTCCAAAGGAGACCTGAAAGTTGCACTACACATTGGGCTAGTGGCGCTGCGCGTAGGGCAGGTTTTGCTCAGGATGGCTATTTTTCCAATTTTTTACTGTGATCATGGATTCTCTATCATGGAGGATGATTTAAATTTTTAATGATAAGTTGGCATGTAACTATGATAGATAAATAGTAATAGAGGGCAGGTTCATTGCTTTAGAAGTTAGTTTGAACCAAAATGAATCAGTTTTTCACTTTTAGAGGCAAGTTGTTGAGGTGCCTATATTTCTGTTTCTTGTTCAGTATAAGTGAGATTATCTCTTCATATTAGGGATATGACACTTGAGGATAGGATGAGGTTGAATACATGTCTATATCTTCTTCTTCTTTCCCTTGGTAGAGGGTTGGACTCAGCTAGATGCTCAGACCTTGATTGTACACCATTTTATAGTAGTTTAGTAGGAGATTAATCAGAATTGAAACTATTTTAATGGGATCCCTATGGTATGGAGTTATAGTACAGTTTATTCCTCTGTGATTATATGTTAATATTTTTTATGGATTTCATTAATCATTTCATTGCTTCTAGTTGAATTCTTTCAAGTTTGATAGGCAGAATTCATTGCATCAGTGCTTTGCCTTGGGAAACCATTCACCATTTCATGTTTTCTGCAGTCCAGGAAGGATCCATGGTTTTCACATGCCCTTATTAGCTTCTCACCAGTATTAAACATCTCACCCCATCAAGCCCTAGAGTGCTAAAGCCTATTCATACCTTACCCCATTGAACACCCTACAATTCTGGCCTAGTTTCCTAGACCTAAATTGTCCAGCTCCTCCTAATCTGGAAAAACCCCTTCAAAATCCAATGAAAACTTCATGCTACTATACCTAGCCTAATATCCTTCACTTGATCCAGTCATCCTGACTGAGATCCTTACGGATAGAGCTCTCTCCCAGCCTAGTAGGGCTAGCTACTTGGCTAAGCGTGGTTTGTGGTTACCCTGGCATTGCCTTCCTTTATCATGAGGTTCAATCCAGGTGATAACAGAAAAAAATCGCGCTCAAGAATAGATACCCCCTATTAAGGATAGATGATTTTTTGGACCAATAACAAAAAGAAAAATAATTCACAAAGATGGACTTGAAGTCTATATATCACCAGGTTAGAATTAAAGAAGAAGATTCATGGAATATCATCTTCAAAACAAGGTAAGGTTTGTATGAGTGGTTAGTTATGCCACCTGGCTTATGGAATGCACCAACTACGTTTATGAGATTAATGAATGATGTACTAGCCCTTTTTTAGATTCATTTGTTATTGTATATTTGGATAATATATTGGTATATAGTGCTACATGTGAGGAGCATATTTCACATTTGACACAGGTGCTGGAAACATTGACGAAGCACAAACTACTAGAAAATCTCAAGAAGTGTGAGTTTACATAGTAGTCTTTGGTGTTTATGGGGTATTTTATCAGTGGAGGAGAGTTGAAGATATATCCTTCAAATATGGAGGCCATCATGAAGTGGTTGGTGCCTACTGTTGTTTGTGAGGTCAGGAGTTTCATTGGGGAAGCACAATACCTGAGGAAATTCATAGCCTCATTTTCAGCGATAATAGTGCCTCTCCATGCCATAATAGTAAGTTGCAAGAGTTTCCTGTGGGGAAAAGGCCAAAAAAAGGATTTCAAGGAGCTAAAGAAGAATATAGTTCAAGCACCATTTATGGCATTACAAAACTTGCCATGGCCTTTTGAAGTGGATACAAATGTGAGTGGGTGTGTTATGGGAGTTGTCTTTATGCATGGTGGAAGGCTTGTATGCTACCATTTTGAAGTATTACAAATGAAAGTGGGTATGATATGGGAGTTGTCTTGATGTAGGGAGGAAGGCCTGTATGCTATCATTCTGAAGTATTTCATGGGGAAATTCGAAACTACCCTACATATGACAACGAGATCTAGGCCATGGTGCAAGCTATGAATAATTGGAAAGACTATCTTATGGGAAAGGAGATAGTAATTTGCACAAATCACCAACCGCTCCAGTACCTGTAGGCATAGAGTAAGCTACAATAGACTAGTCATTACAAGTGGATGGGGCTTTCAAAACAATTTTATTTGGTGATCAAGTATAAGAAGGGCAATATAAAATGTTGGCCGACGTGATTTCAAGGCCACCACATCAAATATTATAGCTTTGGGGACTCTTATGCACATGGATCCATTCACCCATGATGCATACATAGAGGCATATTGAGAGGATGGGACTTCAAGGAGGTGTATCAATAGTCATAAAATCAGATTCCTATGCACGATGGCGACAAAATTTTTGACTACCATCTCCATGATGGGCTACTATATAATATGGATAAGCTATATGTTCCTAAATGAAAATTGCAACTGATTAGAGAGGTTCATGCCTCTAAGGTTGCAGGGAATTTTGATGTAGGGAAGACCGTGGCTAACTTGCATAGGTATGTATTTCAGCTTGGGATGAAAGAGAGGGTAGCTAGGTTCATAAGAACGATACATACTTTGTTGTATCAGCAATCTTGGCAACAAGAATCAACGTCTATAGCATCCCTTACATGTACTTACTCCTCCTTTGGAAATCATTTCCTTGGAATTTGTGGGAGGTTTATTGAAAACAAAGAAGGGACATGACTACATGTTCATGGTAGTTGATAGGTTCAATAAGATGTGTTATGATGCCCTATAAAATGACCATCAACAAGCAAGAAGAGACAAATTTTTTATTTGGACATGTCTAGGTGCACTTTGGGATTCCAAGGAGCATCATTTCATACAAGGATACAATTTTTCCCAGTGCATTCTGGACTACATTGTGGGAGAAGATGGACACAAAGTTGAAGAGATCTACAACATCTCATCGACAAAAAGATAGGTAGAAAAAAGTAGTCAACATGACTTTGGTTCAGCGTTTGAGGGGAGGATACAACCAAAATCATCCAAAGATCTAGGATGTAAATATGGTATATATACAACATTCTTACAATAGAGCAGTCCACATTTATAGAAGAACCATTTGAGAGTTTTTTTGGATATTTTCCACTTTAACCTTTCGATATTACATATGGGCAGTGAGGAGAAGTGAGGGAAGATATTACAGGAGATGATTTGAGAGCTAAAAAAATTATAGAGAAGATTAGGCAAACCCATATATAGGTGCAAGGAACATTGTAGAAGTCGTAGGAGAAGTAGGAGGCCATGCATGATCATTACAAAACAAAGAAATTGTTCAACATGGGAGACAATGTATGGCTACAGTTGAACAAGGAGAGGATATAGGGTCCTAGTGATAAAATCAAGGCTCTAAGGTATGGTCCATTTGAGATATTGGAAAATGTGGGTAACAATGCCTATCGACTTATTCTACCACGATATATGTGAATTTACTTAGTTCTGAAAGTAAAGAATTTGAAGCTCTTTGAGCCTTCCATACTAGATGAGGAAGAGGAACAAGACCCACCCTCTATGGAGGATTTGAAACCCGATGCTCAGGAAAAATCGAGAAAAGATAGCATTTTATACAAGAGGTCTAGAACTATAAGATAGGGGAAGCATGACCTTTGGTAGATTGGGTTGAAGGGACAACTTCCAGGCAAAGCTAAATGGTACACCAAAGAGAAGGTGGAGGAAATTTTCCTCACCTCATTCAATAATTTTTTTGCGCGACCTAAAGCCTTCCAAAATGGGGATATGTGATCCAAATTGAAGCATTATATTTTTTGTCATCCATATTGGTCCATTCATAGTGGAAAAATTAGAGCAACTAACTCACGGGACTATTTTTATGGTGAAACCCAGTTTGGTGAAACATAGTTGAAACCTTCTCGGAGCATTTTTAGGCATCAAATGACATTTTTTGGGGGTAAAAATTTTCTGCATATGCATGCTTCTTTACATGTTAATATACACACATATACCTTTCCAATGACATAAGAACAACGCCAATCGAAGTCCGCATGAAAATGTTATGTCACTCAGAAGTTGACCTTCCTGTTTTCACACATATCGTTCGATAGGATGCCTCAGCATCCCCCATTATTCATGGAAAATGGGCTAGCCATGTGTTTGTGATATAAAATAGTCTATAAGATTCTATTTTGTAAATCTAGTTAAGAGTTGATATAATCAAACTTAACCACTTATAGGTTATTGAGTTGTGTTATAACTAGGCCACTATGAGGAAGAGACATTCCATTCTTCCGAGACAATTTTGTTCCATAATTGAGGAATGACAGTCATGAGAGATAGGAGGTAGAGAACACAGTGATAATTTGTGCACTTTAGTAGCCCACATGCCACAAGAATTACTTCTTTGTACGTACATCGTTATTTTCTAGACAGAGAGAGAGTGAAGTGGCCTCACCTTTCAGTTGAGCTTTCTCCTAAAAGGGTTTCGTAGAGAATATTTTGTGTCTTATGTGTGAGCTTATTTTTTCATTCTCTACCTTTTTGCATAATTTCCATCCACATTCATGCACTAATTATAATAAAATCTACAGATCTAGAAATTAAATAAAATTGTAATAGTGTAGAATTTCGTATTTTTAATATAATATTGTTAGATATATTGTGACAAACTTTCCAGTGGAATATCCACGATAGTTTACTGATCAATAGTATACATTTCCACTGAAAGTCACCTTATTATTGAAAAATGGTTTGAAAAGTATATTTAAATTTAGATTGTTGTTACATGGTTCTCGAAATTAATTTTAGATATGTACACAAAAAATATTGTTGGATTTTCTCAAATGTAGGAAGAAAATCTCATAATATCAAATGGCCAATTCCTCAAATTCCAACTGATTCTATATTTCTTTGTTGATGGTGCTGGACCCACCAACATGTCAGTGGATCTCCCAGGTAAGAAGTCTCAACTAGACCTCAGACCATTTGGTGTAGGAGTCCTATTAGTTGGTTGTATGGTACTGCCCTAACCGTGGTTGTGCGTAGAGGTAAGTAAGATGTCCTTGTTGGTAGCAAGGGTGTTACATGTGCAACAAGCCAAGGAAGGTGCATGAATGTTTCTAACACATGGAAAGTGGGGTGAGTGCACCGATTGGAAACCCGTGAAAGCACGCGGCTTAGAAGGAAACACATGAAAAAATGTGCATCACAAACCAGAAATCAAGTAAGCTAACAATCCAAAGTGATGGTTAAAACAATAGTATATCTCAGTAAGATTCATATAGAGTTATACAAAAGAATTCCATACATGCATGCATAACAAAACAATACTTATATCATTGGAGTAACCAAGATAGCTAAAATACAATAACACTATATGCATGAAACATGTTGGCACTATTATATTAAGAAGTGAAAGTTCCAATCATAAAGTACAACCATGACCAACCACTAGTCTCAATAGCAGAATGTTACAGTCACTGCTACCTGCTCCTATAAAGGGATGTACTAGCTCTACACTGTAGAGAAGCCAAGGCTCGTTACAATATTGTCTAAGATTTATCTAAGATACTCTTATCGAAAGCTTGGTTGACCGAAAGCCTATACAATGAGTTATGACGTACTATAAATAGCAAAGGGTGGGGTGACCCTTGAAATTCCCCTTTGTGACTATTTACCTACCCTCATGACTCTTCAACTACTCTATGACTGTTACATTCAACTATCATCACTTGGACCTCCACTTTACAAGATGTCACACACAATCTACACATCTACCCATGTGAGACAAAATGGCTTGAGCAAGCCATGCAAGACATCACTAAGACTCAATGGTCGTCTATGATGGTTTCCACGCGCCCAATGGTGACATCCTATTGTAAGTGTTCTTTCCTCTGTTGCATCTAGGTACACTGATATGGCTCCTCTCTCCAAGTCGTCTGATAACATGCGCATCATCATCATGCATGCAGCTAGACCAGTAACATACTAATGCATAGTGTCTGTGCTGATCTCCACATGTGTGTCGGTGACCATGCACATAGCTTTGTTGAAATGCATGTTTAGCTCCAGTCAGACTTGCTTCTTATCTTTTCCTTGGTCAGTGTGCAAAATGGGTGGGATCACATGCATGCACACAATGACATCCATGCTCCTAAACAACCTTGCATGCAATTAGTGGCACTAATCACCCCGTCTCCTTCATCCCAGCAGGTAGGATGGGTGTCGTTTCATCATTCCATGCATGTTGTGCCTCATGTTGTACCTGTTCCTATTGCAACTCCTTCTCTCATCTATGTAGCTCGTGTTCTTCCTTGAGTTGCTGGTTTAGCACCTGCAACTCCTTCTTTATTTATTTCTCTTCCTTCATATGATCCTCTTGTTGTTTCATTACCTCATAGCCTCAATATCCAAAGCTACTTTCATCACAAGTGGATCTGCTTGAACTTGCACCTATGTTCCACCTCTATGCTATCAAGAACCTTCCTCTTGCATTTGTTGCGTGCAGGTGTGCTACCTTCTACTGCTACTGATGGTGCTACTCACTATGATGTCACTGCCATTTAATATTCATATCCTTGTCCATGAAAAAAGATTTCTTCATAGATAGGCAAGTTCATGGACACTTGATTGACTATATCCCCAGTTACACCCTCTGTTGGCATTATGATTCTGGTATGGCTCTATGTTACAGATGTTGTACTTGATGGCAACACCCTCAAGTGGCAATGCTCTGATCAGGCTCTCAAAATGTTGGAAATTAAGAGGTACGTAGGTGAATGGTTCAAAAGGTGCGTACCTGCAGGTACGGTGGCCAGGAAGTGCATTCATACACGCAAGTTACTCGTTCATGAGGTGCGTACCCCCAGTTCACTCACTTGAAGGCAGAGAAGCGCACTCACGTGGGGTTTCTTATGTTTTGCCCGTGGTATTTAGCCTGCCATTCTTGATTCTATGGTTTTGGCCCGTGGTATAGGATCTAATTTTGCCCCGGTTTGGATCCCTTGTATTGGTTATTGATGGTTTTGTCCCATGGTGTGAATAAGGGCTTGACTATAAATAGGGAAGGAGATCACTTGGCTAAATCATCTTTTGCAAATTGAATATCTTAAGATTTGAAATATTGGGTTATCGGTTTAAAAGCTTGATCTATATAAAAGTGAAGTTGAAAGTGAATCTATGAAGTGTGATCTCTCGGGCGCATGATCAGATCTGGTCATCTGACTATCTGTGGCACACTGGTGGACTGCCAATTTGGCCCTAATCAGAGGTACGCAGGTAATTAAACTGTGCAAGTGCATGGGTACGCAGAGAAGAGGAAGGTGCAGTGCGTGGGTACGCAGAGCAGAGGAAGGCGCAGTGCATGGGTACGCACAGCAGAAGAAGGCGAAGTGCGTGGGTACGCAGTGCGATAGAAGGTTCAGGTGCGTAGCTACAGTAGAGGTACACGGCGCAATAGAAGCCGCAGGTGCGTAGCTACAGTAGAGGTACACGGCGCGATAGAAGCCGCAGGTGCGGAGCTATAGTATATGTACGCGATGCGACAGAAGGTGCAGGTGCGTAGATACGCAGTGCAGCAGAAGTCTCTCTGCGTGTATATGCAGGGGAGCAGAAGGTGAAGTGCGGAGCCACGCAAGCCAGATAAAGAAAAACTGCGGATCTATCTTAAAAACATTTGTTGATTATCTTTTATCTATTGCTGCAGAGTTCTGGGTTTATATTTCTGGTACTGTATTTCTGTTTACGGCATTCTGAGAAGTTGGGTGACTCTTGGTTAATTAATTTGCATGTACTTGATGATTATTTGATATTCTTGGATCCAGTTTGAAAATTTATGAAAAGTGGTCCTTGAAAGAAAAGAAGTAGGGGGTTGTAGCTCCCTTCCAGGAGAGACTGGAAAACGAGAGAGAGTTGTAGCTCTTTGCAGGTTGCAGCCTGCGTACTGGTAAAGGACTGCACTAGTACAAAACCATTGTAAAAGGAGTTTCTAATTTGAAAGAAGATAGAGACATATTGCAGCAGGTGGTTTTCAACCACATTGGGTTTCCACCTTATATCTGGTGTTCTTTGGTGTGACTATCTGTTTTTCTTGTTCATGCTCATTATTTTATGGTACTGACATGCAAAAATAATTCAAAGTATAAATAAGGAGGATTTATTAAAAGAACTTAATAATACTGATTCACCCCCCCCTCTCAGTATTATTTCCAACAATTGGTATCAGAGCGGGTCCTTCAGAGAAGCTTGATCGCTTGAAGGAAGATCATTCATCATGAGCAACTACGAGAGGGAAGCATCAATCAGGCCACCAATCTTTGATGGGACAAACTTCAATTATTGGAAGGTAAGAGTTATTACCTATCTTCAATCTCTTGGTACAGAAGTTTGGGATATCATAGATACAGGCTACACTTTTCCTTCAGCTACTCCTACAGATACGGTCGAAAAGAAGAAATATGAAACAAAGGTTAAAGCAGTCAATACTCTGCTGGGATGCTTATCTCAAACAGAATTCGTGAAGGTCATGCAATATAAATCCACAAAAGAAATATGGGACAAGATTGTCTTGAGCTACGAAGGAGATGAACAGGTAAAGCGTGCTAAACTTCAAACCCTCAGGATTCAGTATGAGAATCTCAGAATGTAAAATGATGAAAGTGTGGCTAACTATTTCCTTCGAGTAGACGAGATTGTTAATTGCATGAAAAACTTAGGTGAAAAAATAAAAGAGGCTATTGTGGTTGAAAAAGTTCTAAGATCATTGTCCCCCAAGTTTGAATCTAAAGTGTCTGTAATAGAAGAAAAGGAAAATCTACGAATTCTTACTATGTCTCAGCTACACAGAATTCTAACTGCTTATGAAATGAGAAAAGGAGGTCCATAAAATAGGAGAGAAGCTATTTTCAAGGCTTCAGGCAAAGGAGACTACTATGAAGCAAGTCACGCGCCAGAAGAAGAAGAAGAATCAAATTTTGTCAGAAATCTTCAACGGGGTACTGGAAGGTTCAGAGGTAAGTTACTTTTTAAATGTTTTGCTTGTGGAAGAGTAGGACATTATGCTGCGAAATGTCCTCATAAGGATAAGATTGACAAAGGAAAGGAACCTGCTAGATGGAGCAAAAAACAGAATGCAAATAAGAAAAGCTACTACAGTCATGAAGATAGTGATGGTCTATCAAATAGTGATGAAGATGAATGAGGTAATGACTATAAACTTTTAATGGCATTTGAAGATGATGATTACATGGATGCTATAGATGTGGATAGCTTTCATGAAGAAATTTCTAGACTCAAGACATGTATAGAAGAAAAGAATATGATCATTGATACTCTACAATTTCAAATTGATGAAAAAGAAAAATATCTTGAAAAGTTAGAAGGTGAAATTGTTGGTCTTAGAAAAGAGATTGAGAAAAAAAAGGCTATTAATCTTAAGTTTGTCAAAGGATTTGAAACTCTGAATGAGATCATCAATGTACAACGTTCTCCACTAAACAAGATAGGTCTGGGGTATAATAGAGAAACTTCTCAAGATTCTACCTCAAAAAGTTATCTTGATGCAGCAAGAAGGAATGAGCAAAAGCACAATGGAGATAACCACGTAAAGCAAGGATGAATTACATCAAGAACAAACAAATACTATCAGGTAAACCAGGGGGAATCCGTCTTAAGGATGAACAAAAGCTACAACCAGCCACAGGTAAAATCCTCTCAATTTGCTTCAAGAATGGATGACAATAGAAATTACAATCATTTGGCCGGAAGATTTGATAACCGCAAAAATTTCTTCAATGGACAATGCTTCTCTTGCCATAACTTTGGTCACAAAGCAACTCAATGTGTTGCATATAAAACAATCATGAGTAGAGAAGCTCAAAAACAAAGAAGTATGACCGGGATTACAAAAAGGACCTATAACAACTTTTCGGCTCTTGAAAATGAAGTTGAATGTTCTATTTGCAATAACTTTGGTCATGAAGATTTTGAATGCAAGAGCAGGTTTCAGCAGAAAAAGCAACAAGCCTCAAGCACCAAAACATGGAGAATAAAGGAACCACAAACAGAAAGATGTGGGATAGCATTTTATGCAAAGGGACAGGAAAATCTATGGTACATTGACAGTGGATGTTCGAAGCATATGACAGGTGATAAAGAAAAACTTGAATCATATTCTGCTTTAGAAAAGGGAAAGAAAGTTTCCTTTGGAAATGATACTCCTGCAGCTATAAAAGGAAAAGGCACTGCTCATTTAAAAGAAAAGGTCAAAGCTGGAAATGTTTTGTATGTTGATGGATTGAAGCATAATCTTCTGAATGTCAGCCAGATGTGTGATCAAGGAACCGAGGTGATATTTAGATCAAATGGATGTCTTGTTGCGGATCTTGATACAGGTAAAACAATGATCAAAGGTGAAAGAACTCCAAATAATCTATACATATTTGAAGAAGGACAACAACAATGCTATCTAAGCAAGGATGATGAACATTGGTTATGGCACCGGAGGTTGGGGCATCTAAGCTTTTCACAAATAAGGAAAGCATGAAAATATCAGGCAGTTCGCGGTCTTCCAGATATCAAAATTCCAGACAACACCATATGCAAATCATGTCAGTTTGGAAAGCAAACCAGAACTAACTTTCCAGAGAAGGAAGGATCAGCTAGCATGCCTATTGAGCTTGTACATACAGATGTATGTGAACCATTCAGGAAAAGGACACCTCGAGGAGAAGAATACTTGATATTATTCATTGACGATTTCTCCAGGTTTGTCTGGTTAGGACTTATGAAGCACAAAGATGAAGCATTCAAAAAATTCAAATCCTTTAAAGCCTTGGTTGAAAATGAATCAGGATACAAAATTAAGTGCCTCAGATCTGATAGAGGTGGGGAGTTTACCTCAAATGAATTTTTCGATTTCTGTGAAGAACGTGGGATAAGAAGAGAATTCTCTACAGCTAGAACTCCTCAGCAAAATGGAGTGGTGGAAAGAATGAACAGAACAATCCAACAAATGGCTCATGCTATGCTTGATGAGTCTGGAACTCCCGCAACTTTCTGGGGTGAAGCTGCATATGCTGCGGTTGTTATTCTCAACAAAACAAATGTCCGGGTGAACAACACTCAAACCCCTCATGAGCTCTGGTATGGTGAGACTCTTTCGATAAAGCACTTCAAAATCTTTGGGAGCAAATGCTATATTAAGACTACTGATGAGCAACTTGGATAACTTGAACCTAGAGCAGATGAAGGCATTCTTCTTGGTTATTCTCCACACAGCAAAGCATACAAGTGCTACAATAAAAGACTTGGAAGAATTGTTGACAGCATTGATGTAGTGGTTGATGAGAAGGGATACATTCCTAGGCAAGTAAATCATGAAGATATCGAAGAAGATGAAGACTACCCTCAAAGACTGAATGATGAAGAAGAAGAACCTCAAGAAGAACCAGAGGAGCAGATAAGGATACAAGAGAAGACTCCGTCCAGATATGTTGAGAAGAATCATCCAGAATCTCAGATTTTGGGCCAGAAATAAGCAGGTGTACAAACAAGAAGAACAATTGCAGAAGCTTCAAGCTATTTGGCATTACTCTCTTCCACTGAACCAAAAAATGTGAAAGAGGCATGCAAAGATGAATGTTGGATCAAAGAAATGGATGAAGAAATTGAGCAGATCGAAAAGAACAACACTTGGGAGTTGGTTCCTAGACCAAAGGATAAGAATGTTATAGGGACAAAATGGGTCTTCAAAAATAAATTTAATGAAAATGGAAAAGTAATTAGAAACAAGGCCAGACTTGTTTGTAAAGGGTATGAGCAGCAAGAAGGAATAGATTTTGAAGAAACTTTTGCTCCTGTTGCAAGACTTGAGGCCATCCGAATGTTCCTTGCTCTCTCAAGCTTTCAAAACTTCAAAGTATTTCAAATGGACGTGAAATCAGCCTTTCTGAATGGAGACTTGGAAGAAGAAGTATAGATTGAGCAGCCAGATGGTTTCATTCTTGAAAATGATCCAAATCTTGTATGCAGATTGAAAAAGGCTCTCTATGGTCTCAAACAAGCTCCAAAGGCTTGGTACTATCGTTTGGACAAATATCTTCATCAACAAGGTTTTTCAAAAGGATCAGCAGATAACAATCTTTACATAAAAGTTGAAAACAACAAATTGCTAATTCTTGTTGTGTATGTAGATGACATTATCTTTGGCAGCAATGAAGAAGCTATGAGTCAAAACTTTGCCTTGGTAATGCAGAAAGAATTCGAAATGTCCTTGCTGGGAGAACTGACATATTTTCTTGGTTTGCAAATCCAACAAAAAGGAGGAGGGATATTTTTGTCTCAAACCAAGTATCTCAAGCAGATTTTGAAGAAATATGGCATGGAAGATGCAAAACCAGTATGTACACCCATGGTCACAGGATGTAACCTCAGTGCAAATGATGAATCAGCAGCAGTGCATCAACCAACCTACAGATCTATGATTGGAAGTCTACTTTATTTGACAGGTACCCGACCAGACATAATGCGTGCAGTACGAATAGTTGGAAGATTTCAGGCAAATCCAAAGGAAACTCATCTTCAGGCAGTGAAGAGAATCTTCAAATATCTTCAAGGAACTCAAAACTATGGCTTATGGTATCTTAGAGATACAGATCTCACACTTCATGCTTATACAGATGCAGATTGCGCTGGAAGCGTGGATGACAGGAAGAGCACAAGTGGTGGTGCATTCTTTATGGGTTCCAGATTAGTATCTTGGTTCAGGAAGAAACAGAGTTCGATTGCCTTGTCTACAGCTGAAGCAGAATATGTTGCAGCTGCATCTTGCTGCACTCAACTCCTTTGGATGATGCAGACCTTGCAGGATTTTCAAATCACTTGTATACCACCCATCTCCATCTTATGTGATAATACAAGTGCAATCAGCATTTCAAAGAACCCAGTCATGCATTCAAAGACCAAGCACATACCGATCAAGTATCATTTTCTCCGGGAACAAGTACTTGAACAAAAGGTCAAGTTGGAATATGTTCCTTCTAAGGAAAAAGTTGCTGATATACTCACCAAACCATTGCCCAGGGAGACCTTTGAATACCTCAGGCAAAAGCTGGGGGTTGTTGATGCATCATCTTGTTGTTGAATCTCTTCT
Organism: Pinus tabuliformis; assembly: GCA_031772625.1. Taxonomy (NCBI): domain Eukaryota; kingdom Viridiplantae; phylum Streptophyta; class Pinopsida; order Pinales; family Pinaceae; genus Pinus; species Pinus tabuliformis. The sequence continues at coordinate 227,336,684 of CM062804.1, read as the reverse complement.
GATGGTTGGTTGTACGCAAGGCTCATCTGGGGCATATGCGTACATGTGCTGGGTTGCGGATTGGTCAAAGATCGAATGGCACAGGTTCAGGGGGAGCATATAATGCATTGTTGGCATTATGGAGGACGTACAGAAGGAGATCATGGATGCTGGTCTGAATATTGCTGCAATATGTCTTCATCTCTTTCATGGTCATTTATGGTGTTTGGTGGATTATGGTTCTTCTTTGCAGATCTGGTTTATAGTCAGGGGGAGCATGTTCTTAGGGGCAGCATAACCCTTTGCCCGTGATGTCAAAGGGGGAGAATGACATTGAGGATCTTGAGGTTGCCATCAAGTCCAAAGGGGGAGATTGTTGGCATTATGATTCTGGTATGGCTCTATGTTACAGATGTTGTACTTGATGGCAACACCCTCAAGTGGCAATGCTCTGATCAGGCTCTCAAAATGTTGGAAATTAAGAGCTACGCAGGTGAATGGTTCAAAAGGTGCGTACCCACAGGTACGGCGGCTAGGAAGTGCGTTCATACACGCAGGTTACCCGTTCATGAGGTGCGTACCCCCAGTTCACTCACTTCAAGGCAGAGAAGCGCGCTCATGTGGGGTTTCTTATGTTTGGCTCGTGGTATTTAACCTGCCATTCTTGATTCTATGGTTTTGGCCCGTGGTATAGGATCTAATTTTTCCCGGTTTGGATCCCTTGTATTCGTTATTGATGGTTTTGTCCCATGGTGTGAATAAGGGCTTGACTATAAATAGGGAAGGAGATCACTTGGCTAAATCATCTTTTGCAAATTGAATATCTTAAGATCTGAAATATTGGGTTATCGGTTTAAAAGCTTGGTCTATATAAAAGTGAAGTTGAAAGTGAATCTATGAAGTGTGATCTCTCGGGCGCATGATCAGATCTGGGCATCTGACTATCTGTGGCACACTGGTGGACTACCAATTTGGCCCTAATCAGAGGTACACAGGTAATTAAACTGTGCAAGTGCGTGGGTATGCAAAGAAGAGGAAGGCGCAGTGCGTGGGTACGCATAGCAGAGGAAGGCGTAGTGCATGAGTACGCATAGCAGAAGAAGGCGAAGTGCGTGGGTACGCAGCGCGATAGAAGGTTGAGGTGCGTAGCTACAGTAGAGGTACGCGGCGCAACAGAAGTAGGAGGTGCGTAGCTACAGTAGAGGTACACGGCGCGATAGAAGCCGCAGGTGCGGAGCTATAGTATATGTACGCGGCGCGACAGAAGGTGCATGTGCGTAGATACGCAGTGCAACAGAAGTCTCTTTGCCTGTATACACAGGGGAGCAGAAGGTGAAGTGCGGAGCCACGCAGGCCAGATAAAGAAAAACTGTGGATCTGTCTTAAAAACATTTGTTGATTATATTTTATCTATTGTTGCAGTGTTTTGGGTTTATATTTCTGGTACTGTCTTTTTGTTTACAGCATTCTGAGAAGTTGGGTGACTCTTGGTTGATTAATTTTCATGTACTTGATGATTATTTGATATTCTTGGATCCAGTTTGAAAATTTATGAAAAGTGCTCCTTGAAAGAAAAGAAGTAGGGGGTTGTAGCTCCCTTCCAGGAGAGACTGGAAAACGAGAGAGAGTTGTAGCTATCTGCAGGTTGCAGCCTGCGTACTGGTAAAGGACTGCACCAGTACAAAACCATTGTAAAAGGAGTTTCTAATTTGAAAGAAGATAGAGACATATTGCAGCAGGTGGTTTTCACCCACATTGGGTTTCCACCTTATATCTGGTGTTCTTTGGTGTGACTATCTGTTTTTCTTGTTCATGCTCATTATTTTATGGTACTGACATGCAAAAATAATTCAAAGTATAAATAAGGAGGATTTATTAAAAGAACTTAATAATACTGATTCACCCCCCCCCCCCTCTCAGTATTATTTCCAACACTCTCAACGGTGTCTTTGACTCTAATCTCCTGGAAGCCATTGTACCTATGCTACTAAGAGGCAAATGAACACCTATGATACCTAGAGACATAGAAACACTCATTGCAGGAAATATGTCAGTTCAAAATGAAAACAAACTAGAGGACTCACATGCAACATACCTATGTGACTATCTGTGAAGATTGTACAATTTTCACTGGGAGGGTGGGAGACTGACTACAAAAACTATGCAACGCATAGTCCGAGTTTTCGGTAGGGTGACTGACCAATCCATGAAAACTCCGTACCTCAAACAAACTCTTGGGAGATGGCCAGATAACTATGGTTGCAACCTTTTTTGGATCCATTTTTAGTTCATTCTTGAAAACCACAAATCCCAAATAAATTAATTCTTTCTTGAAAAAAGAACATATTTTCAAATTTACCAGTAATCTATTTTTCTGCAATTTTTCCAATGCATACCTCACATGTAAAAAATTCTCTTCTTTCGTCTTGCTGAATATAAGTATATCATCCAGATATACAATCACAAATTTACCAATGAATTCTTTCAGCATCCCATTCATCAAACGCATGAACGTGCTGGGGGCATTGCTCAGTCCAAATGGCATAACCAACCATTCATATAAGCCTTCATTAGCCTTGAAAGCTGGCTTCCACTCGTCACCTTCTCAAATCTTGATTTGGAGGTAGCCACTTTTCAAGTCTATCTTTGAAGGGTATGCTACTCCACTCAAACAATCCATCATATCATCCATCCGAGGTAAAGGAAACCTATACCTGATATTGACCTTGTTAATTGCCCTAGAATTAGTGCACATCCGCCACTCACATCATTTCTTGGGAGCTAAAACAATCAGAACGCACAAGGGATTAGAATTTCCTGAATCAGTCCTTTATCTAACAACTCCTGCACCTACTTCCTAATTTCTTCATTGTCCTTCGGAATCATCTGGTAAGTAGATTTGTTTGGAAAACTAGCTTCTAGAATGAAATCAATATGGTGACTAATGCTCTGCTTTGGTGGTAATTTTTCTAGTAGATCATCTACCACAATATCACTAAATTCCTACAGCATGTCCTATAATTCTTTAGGTAATTTAGTAATTTCAGTATGGATCAATATTGATTTTGGCCTTCGCACAACTGCATATTTCACATTATCATCCTCCATATGTAGTAAAGTCTCTTTTCCACCTAACAGTAATGCTTTCGCTCCATCGGTTTCTACAACATCCTCTTCCTTCATGGGCACTAGCGCATGCTTTATCCCATCTTTAACAAACTTGTAACAATTTTTTTCCCTGTCATGGATGACCTTCCTATCATACTACCATGGTCTACCCAGCAGAATATGGTACACGTCCATTGGCAGGATATCTCAAGGCACCTTGTCCTTGTACTTGCCAATATGAAACTCTATTTCACACTGCTCATTGACCAGTAGTTGGTGACCTTTCTACAACCAAGACACCCTATGTGGAGTTGGGTGCCTCAACTTCTTCAAACCCAATTTCCCCACCATTTTAGTAGCTACCATATTATTAGCACTTCCATTGTCTATGATTAATTTGCAGCATTTCCCATGCAACTTGCACACAATCTGGAACAATGCCTTCCTCTGTGTCTAATCAGCTACTTCCTTAGTTGGTTTCAATAACACCTTGTTCAACACCAAGGATTCCTCAATTTTAGGCATATTTTCCACCTCCTGTGGCAATGCCTCTGCTTCATTGGGCTAAGCAACATATGCTCCCATCTGTCCAGTTTGTTCATTTTTTGGACATTCAAAGGACCTGTGTCCCCACTTATGACACTTGTATCACTGATAGGAATTTCCTCTACCTCTGCCATTACCTATTCCTCACTAGTATGACCTTCCTCCTCTAGTGTTAACTTCCCTTCCAGTCTGCCCTGAAGTCTTCGAACTGTTGCCCTCTTCATTGTTGTTGGCAGTTCTACCTCTTCCAAAGGACTGTCCCCTACCTCTGCTAGAACCACGCCCTCTTCTAGCATTCTATTTCCCAGCAATCTTTTCCTTTGCCTTCAAAGAACTCTAATAGGCTTCCTCTATGGTCTTAGGGGAAAGAATACTAATTATGTCTAGGATCTCCATCCGTAGACCATTTACAAACCTTGCTGTTTTTTTGGGGGTATCTTCAACATAACCAGCTCTTAGGTTTACTTTATAAAATTCTTCAGTATATTCCTTTACGATCATCATTCTTTGTCTCAAGTTCTGTACTTGTCTATAAAGGGAAATTTGGTAATATTTAGGTAGAAATTTTCTCTTCATCCTAGCAATCATCCTATCCCATTTTTAAGCAATGGTTTGTTTAGTCTTATCCTTTCTTCCTGCATACTATCCCACCATAGTGCTGCATGTCCCTTCAACTTGGTGACAACAAACCTGATCTTCTTGTCTTCGATGATTTCTTCATATTCAAAATATTTATCTAGCTCACTTATCCAGACTAACAATGCCTTTGTGGACAAACTAGCATCATAATTAGAAATCTTCGGTCTTGGCTTGTTACTAACCAACAAAACTCACCTCAATAGTTTAATATCTGGTCCCTCTTCATCTAACCCATCCATCGTGGCTGCGTTTTCCTCCTCACTGTCATCCCCACCTTCTGGATATCTATGCCTTCCTGCTTCCACTACTGCCAAATGTGTAGTTAAGGTCCTAATCTCCTCTTGTATCACTTCATCTGCTACTCTTCTGATGGCTCTACCTCAACCACTTCTTCCTATCTCCATCTTTACAAAGAGTAAGGAAATAACTTGCTCTGATACCAAAAATTGGTGGAATTCCCGAGGAGGGACACTTATCAATGACCATTTAACTCTTGCAGAATTTTTTGAATAAAGAAAACAGGGTTTTGGTGTGAGGTTTTAATGTACTTATTTATTTCAGCCTACCCTCTGTATTGGCCTTGGTTTCATAAATGCAGTCATTTCACACCCACCGAGGGGAATTAGGAGTTCATTCTTGTATTCGTCATTGGTCTAGTTCGACTATGTGGGTGTGTTATGCCTTTGCTTGTTTCTGATGGTGGTCTGTTAGCATTGTGCCTTCACTTGTTCCTTGTGGTGGTTTGTTAGCGCTATGCCTTCACTTGTTCCTTGTGGTGGTTTATTAGTGTTGTGCCTTCGCTTATTCCTTGTGGTGGTTTATTTTGCTGGTTCTCAAAGGTTTCAGGTCAACATTCAACCTACAAGTTGTTTAATCTTTGTTACTTGGCTCATGCTTTATCTCTGCTATGCTCGTGGTGACTTTTTTGGTGTTGGTTCTGGTGTTGATCTAGATCTGCGTAACGACATGTTCTTTCCTTGCTACTGTAGTGGGCGACTCAGTGAACTCTACTTTAGGTAATTTTTTTGTTCCAATTTCATTTCTCCATCTTCTTTTCATGATTCTAACCCCCTGGCTCCTTAGTAAGCAAGTAAACTATCCAATGGCATTCCTATTGAGAGAAACCCTATAGCAAGAGGCTCGGTTCTCATCCTCTGGCTCCGAGTCAGGCCTTTTCCAGGTAAAGTCCTACTCCTTCCTTTGTTTATCTGCTCACTATCCTTTTGTTTTGTTGGCCCTATTGGTTTCTTGACTGCCTACGTTGGTTTTGTGGTGGTGTGCAGGTCGTTCCTGGAGAATCTTGCTCCACGGCCTCGTCCTTCTCAGTCTTCACTAGCTTGGGGAAAAGTAGGGTAGGATCCCTCCGCAACTATATTGTGGTTTTTCTTTTCTTTACTTGCACTATCCTTAGTTGGGTATAACCCTAGGGGTTTTGCTTTCTCCATGTGTTTGTATGGTTTCGTGGGTTTTCACACCCTTGCTGTTTGACTAGTCTTGGCCTACAAATTGTTGTTCTTATATGTTCATGGGTTTTCAGAACCCTCCACTATTTTGGGTTATATAATTGTATAATGATCTATTAAATTAGAAATGTAATGAATGCACAAGTATGCTTGAATACTGAATGTAAATGTACCTGGGTTTTTTATTGTTGGGGAAGGATATGATATCTTTGCTAGCTTTGCCTTTGTATTGTTCCTGGTCTGAGATGCCTTCAGTCACGAGATTTTTGTCAATGTCATTTGGCCTCTTAATTAATTATTTCACTATTTTTCTTTAACACAGTGTCTGAACATTAATGCACAGGAAAAGAAAAAAAATGTCTTGCTTCCTTAATGATAGGTTTGAGATTCATTTTCTTTCATAGATATTCAAGAAAAATTGTAATTTCAAATTCTATGTCCTTTTTTCTCTCTGAATGGCAACCTCTTTCATGAGGATCTAGTTTTCCTTTTTAATGCCTTACTAGCAATTTCTTATAGTTGAGGAGCTGTTCCTCAGTTACCTTTCAGTTATCTAATAGTTTCTTTAGACATACTCTTAACTAATCCTATTTTACTTGCTTGCTTAATTTTTAAAGGACAATGGTTGTGTCAGCCTTCATTTAAGTAAAACAAAAATAGAAACAAAATTTGAAATGTTTTTCTTTCTTTCTAGAAAAAATAAAAAACCATTTCCAGTGGTCGCCTTTTTAGTTGGATGCTTCTGCATAATTCAGAATGGGAAGTCGATAGGGAATAAAATTCCTACATTCCAGATGACAATTATAAATGGTTAATACCAAAATTATATAATAAATTTCTGACATGGGGTATACTGATAGTATGCACATCCATAACTGTAAGTATGTAAATATTTATAAATAAATAGGACTTGACCATGAGAATAAACCCTGGGATGGCACAATATGACTTCCCATTTGCATAGAAAAACAAAAGAAATATTCCATTTGAACCTAGAGAATGCATAATAGTACATACTCTCTGTATAAAAATCTAAGACATAATTTAGGATAAGATTCTATAAACAAAGCAAAATACTTCACGTGTTAACTAAAATCATTTAACCCAACAAGATAAGAAGTGACAACCCATAATTTAGCTATATATATATATAATATTACTTCAGAGAAAATATGGAATCCTTGTCGTTAGAAATTTTTTTATTAATTCCTCATAGAGGCAGGACTCGCATTGGTTTCAGTCAAAAGATGTAGGTATATAAACCTCTGTTACATATTTGCATACAATTTTACAATTAAGAAGAAAAATTGGGTGCCAACTGGGTGGTAACTTATCCCAAAGCCTCTTGCTAAATTGGGAGGGCCAGTAATCGCCTTAGCAAGAAAAATTTAAAAAGTATTCACATGAGCGAAGAGAAATGTTCCTTGCACAATGGTGGCACCTCCTAGGAACGAGGGAGCCACTTGATGCAAGAATGAAGTAGTGAGTAAGGGGAGAATAATTATGATTTTATTTTTATACCACTAACAAGGGGACTTTGGAATAAACAAGTTTCAAGACCACCTACAAAATCCAACCAGAGAAATCAGAAACCTTCTAGGAGGGAGAAGATACAGTTAAACAGAAAAGAGAAAAAAAAAGAAGAACCAAACATTATAACCAGATAAGTTTAAAACCAGATACATGTAGAGAGATAATTTCTACTGCCTAGACCCCAGTCCCTTTGTGAGCAAGAAAGAAATTTTGATATCAGTCGAAGCCGACATAAAATATCTAGGGTTACTACAATCATACAAAAAATATTCATAATGGAGATTAACAAGGTGTACATGCATCCTAATTCAGTGAGTCATTCCTTTCCCAAAATAAAAAAAAGGAAAGAAAAATTTACAAACCTTGTGCTTCAAAGGAAAAAAAAATAAAAAACCTGTAACTGGAAATTTCAGTGCATGAAAAAAAACAAGAGACCTAATTTGTATCTTGTAACTCTATAAAACTTTAGCATGAATTACACAAGCATGGCGGGGAAGAATAGAAGACTACCTGGAGGGCCAAATGCGAAATTGTGACGGGGATTCCATCATAGCTCAAACCAATGACAAACTGGGCATGGTGGGAAAGTTAGACATAGTCAAGGGGAACCACGAGGGATTAACATAGTTAAATATGTGAGAAATATTAACGTACAATGAATGTTATTTAAATAACTTACCAGTTACTAGTAGAAACAAGAGAATTCCTCGGTGGAGGCCACGAGAAACTATGACAAACCCAACTGCTAACACCCCAAATTCCTCTCATGGCGGTGTTACAGGAACTCAACACCACTACAACGAAATGAAAAGTTCCAAATGAAACTAACAACAACCTAGTCGTTTAGGTTAAAAATAGGAGGATTTATCTCCGTTGTTGGATAATTATGATGTAGATCTGATTGAGAACCAATGGTGGTACATAAGGTCATATGATAGTCACATGGGATTTGTATAGGGGGGCCATCACCATTTGCCCTACAAAAATTAGCTTGAATCCTTCAATATCATATTAATAATTGATTTATACGAATGAAATTTCAATTGCAAATATTTGGGGGGGTATGAAATAATACAAGGTAACAGGATTAGTAACTATCTCACCCCAGTGCACTAGGAGACTTTAAATGAGAAGACATTTAACCCCACTATGCTTATATATCAAGGTGAGGGTAATACTATACTCTTCATATGTATAAAAAGTTAAATACCTCAAGTCATATAACCAATAGGTAAGTAAGTAACCATTGTATCACACCGTGCATCAAACATAGGAAAGTCAATATTTTCTCACATAGAAGAAATAAGGAAAACACCTTTTGATATTTTGTATTTACATGATGGGCATCAACCATAAATAAATGGTAAATGATACTATCAAACCTAATGTAATGTAGGAAGATTTTTCCATACAAAAGTGTCGTAGACAAGAAAGTCGAGTTTCATCCTGTAGTTCATAAGAGCCAATAAGGGATACCTAATGAAGGTAAAGATAAAGCCATGGCTATAAAATGATTGGGAGAAAAGAGCAATTATGTATATGTAAGTGTGTTATATATGGTATCAAAGCCTTAGTTTCAACATTGTGCTTCGCGGAAACCAACATATTAAAATGAAGTATGTGTAGAATTATAGATCTGAAATGATGATAATATTTTGTATTGTTCATAAGGTGCTCAAGTGAAGACGGATACAACAAAATGACAAAGGATTCACCTCTAGCTATAACATTTGGTGAATAATTATATGTCAAGCCAATGGATATGAAAAATAAAATGATCAATTGAAGCAAGGAGAGAGAACCATTGAAGTGTTTTGGGTGTGGTGAACCCCACCTGTTGAGAATCTACTTACATAATCCAAGATCTATTTAGAATATTCAAGTTGTCCATGAAGAAATTTTTTTGAATGATATTGCTAGAAACATTCCAAGGATAATTGGTACATTGGAGAACATATAGGATGAGTATCAATCTACGATGTGTAGGTTTTAACCCTGTTCGGAAATTACCTACATACGAATTCTAAAACACATAAAATAAACAATGCGATAGCATAACACATAAAACACATATACACAAAGATTTTCCCCTGGATCCAAAAACCAAGACTACTAACTTGATTTTTCATTATGTTCCTTTCAATGTTATAATACATATTTATACATGCTGAAGCATCCAATACCATGGGACGAAAACCATCATGTCCAAAACCATGGACCAAAAATCCATCACATCAAAAAACATGAGCGAAAATCATGCACAAAACCATAGGTGGGTCTTCCCAACCTAACATAGGTTCCAAAACAAAACAAAAAATCGGGTGTTGCCCAGGATCCCATAGAGTGGGGTTACTTGCACCCATCAAACCCCCTGTGACCCCCCTGCTACATAATCGGCACAATGAAAGGGGGCTCCCCCCCCCCCTTGTTAGGGCCTAGATTTACCTCAGGCTAAAAAGGTAGGATCTAGGGCCAACATCAAACCACGCTCAGCCTCGCAGCTAGCCCTACAAGGATAGGAGAGGGCTCTCTCCAGGTCAATCTCAGAAAAAGATGATCTATGGGGCTTGAAATGAGTAAAATACAAACTAATTTTAGGCTAGGTATGAAGTGCAAGGATTTGATTTGATTTTTGGGGAGTTTTTTTGGAATCAAGGGAAAGGCAAATTTGGGTCCGGGGATGAGGCCAAATTTTTGCAGATTTCTGGTTGGGGCAAGGTAGGCAGTAGTTTAGATGCTTTAGATTAAATGAATGGATAGAAAAGACCGTTGAGGAGCTGAAGAGAGCAAGAAGCTGCAAGAATCCTCTCCAAACAGATGAAAACATGTAAAACTAAACAAAGTTTCAGGCATAGCACAACAAACTCATAAATTCTACCTTTGTCAATCAATTTGTTTAATTTCAGAAGCAAAGAGAAGGGAAATGGAATACATAAAACATCAATGAACTTACAATTACATGAATAAAAACACCATCAAAAGACAGAGCCACAAGGATCCAAACAAGTGTTGCAAAACCCTAGTCTTTCCTTTGCCAAAAATGCAGAAATCAAATGTACAATGGAGTGCCAAGCAATCCCAAGTGTCCAACCATGAAAATGACTTAGAAATTACATAATATAGACAAGCCAAACCCATTCCCTTGCCTCTAGGGGCGGAGCTCATCATTCTAGGAGCTGTTTCAACCAATTCTAAACAAGGCATTGAAATCTAGGCAATCAAACAACTTGCCTCTATATGGAAGGAAACTGATTCATTCATTTAATTTTTACTTTTTAGTGAACGAATCCTCTAGAACAAGTAAATATGTACCAAATTTACATCATGGTTATGAAATTACATCATGGTAGATCAAGAGTTACATGAAAAAGTAAAATTGGTCAAAACTGGGTGAAATTCTGAGCTGCTGAATGAAAACTAGGCCAAAATTCTCTATGCGCCACGCCTAAAATCTGTATGCATATCACAACTTTGGAGCTGATTTTAAGGCACTTTATGAAGTCCAAATTGAGCCCAAGATAGCATGTTGGAAATCCCTACCTGTCTACTTTCCAACCCAAGTGGAATTTCTAGATTTGGATGTCATTTTCCCCTCCAAAACTTCAATCTCCCAAGACTGCTTCTTGTGGGTGCAAAAGGTGGTAGAGAGGTCATTTTTAGGGTGTTTTTGACCCTTTAGGCAACCCATAGCTTGATGAGATCGTTAGGTAATCCATGAGCATGCATAACTTTTCATAAAAAATCCATAAATGCAAAGTTTTCCTCCTGAGGATCTCCCAATTATAAGTGCGCGCCAAGTGGCGCCACGCGTTGGGCACAAAAACTTGTTTTGAAGCCAAAAAATTCAAAATTGACAAACTTTTCTCAAAATTTGTTGAAATTTGGATTGAAGGCCCATCATTGAGTATCATGCTCAGCCAAGGAAGATTTGGCCAAGATTCGGAGCTTATCATGCCTTTTGCATCGTTTTAGTGTCCTCCTCGTGCATGCAATTTCAGTGGTGCAAATCAGTGTCTTGTTCATATGATATGTTGGTGTCCATCTCCATGGTGTTGCAAGGTGTATGTCAAGTGTATGTTTGGTTTTCTGAAAATTAGAAATGAGAACTTGGTGTCTTTATCTCCAATTTCCAACTATGTGCCAAATGTGTGCCAAAGGGAAAAGACTGTGGGAGAAATAGGACAGCGGGAACAAGGATTGTAACCAAGTGAAATTTTCCCTTTTAAAACTTCTGATTTGTCAAATGTGGAGAAAATGGGACAATCACTTGATTTTTTTTGGTTTAGGGATTTTACAAATGAGATGGGGAAATACGCACGATAGGGAATGATGTGACTTAGGGATAGGAAAAAGGGATTTAGGAGTGAATGACCTTGAGGATGTAAAGGGAATGAAAAATAGGTGGGGAATGATAATATTACACTGATATATCAATAATGGGAAAGGAAAAATAGGTGGGGAATGGAATACTTGGCACCAAAGTTACTTTGAAACACCATTTCAAAACCCAAAGGAGCAGTTTTGACAAGAAGGTAAGGTTTATATTTTCACCCTCAAAACATCCAAATTCCTCCCTCCAAACAACACGCAACACCAGCTAAAATCAATGACAAGAGCTCACAAACTACTTGGACCAAAAATAATTGAGTCGTTTTGTAAATTTGATGAGGAAATGGTGAGAATCTATTTTGGAGGCTCTATGCGTCGTGCACAAACCCAGTGTTCCGCGCCTCAAATACATTGCGTCGCGCCTCCAAACCCTATGCGTAACACATTTTGCAGGAGGCTTTTGGAGGCCTTCCCGATGTTAAAATTGGGTGCAGGATAGCTCGTTGAACAGGTATTTGAGTCTAACGTTCAACCAAACTAGAATTTTTTAATTTGGAGTTCATTTTTCCTATCAAAAATTAAATTTCCCAAGACTGGTAAAAATGTGCAAAATGAGGCTGCCTAAAGGCAGAGTGCTGTTGCAGTCAACTTTTGAAGGGGTTCCTCAACTCCAAATTGAGCTCATGATAGCTCATTCTAAATATATTTGTGTCTAATTATCATTTGACTCATCAAGAAAGTAATTTCGCCAACCAAGCTAGGAGAAAACTTGATTTTCCCAAGGTCACTCCAGAGGTGCATTAATTCTCTCGAGGCGACTGTATTTTTGACATTTCTCTAAAACCATGACACCTGTGTAAAAAGGGAAGGAGTTTCTTCTTCCTTGGCCTATTTTGGACAAAAAAATCTCTCATTTTTCCCAAACTCATCTTTTATTGCTCAGAAACATCATTGGAGTAAAACCTATCCCGTTGTGTGGAACAAGGGATTTTTAAAAATGAAGCAAAATGAAGGGGATAAAGGGCTTCTAAATTCTTGAGAAAATTTTTGAAAGTAGGGAGGGATGTTAGGAAGTAGGTGAAGGTGTAATTTAAAAGATTGAGTGAGGGGAAGAGGTCCAAAAGGGCTAAACATAGGCCCAACCTAGAAAATTGTCATGTTGTAGCAAGAAACTAGGGTTTGTGGAAAAATGTGGAATTTGAGGGATATGAGTGATGGGAAGTGTTTAATAAGGTAAATTAAGGATAGGGGAAGGTGTATGAACATCAGGATACAAGTTTTGCTGATGATTTTACCATCCAAGAGAAATTTCCTTCAAAACCCTAGGAGAGGGAAATGAACCTTACCTAGATGCAACTAAAGCATGAACAAGGTGTAAAATGACCCAATGGAACCTGACATGATAATGAAAACCCTATGAATGATGGAACACTCATCTGAATGGTGACATGGACCGACATTTGGAAAAATTTGGAAGGAGTAAAAGTAAACCCTAGACCTAATACCTAGTGACCAAATTTTGCTTGAAGACTCACTGAAATGAAAAAATTTGACCTTGACACCTTAAAATCACTTTTTAAGAGCATGCTTGATCACTGGAGGAAGGCTGTAAAGACTGACACTAACATTGGATCCAATGGGGATGGTAGCTCCTTGGAGGTGCCAAGAACAACAGATCTTGGGGAGAGCAGACCAATGCCTTATTCATTGGGCAATGGAGTCAATAACTCAAGCTAAAATGCATGATTGAAAACTGATGAGTCGAAGACACAAATTGACACTCACTCAACTAAAAACTGACTTGATACTTAAACACAACCGACAAACTAGAAATGATGCTAAAAGTAGAGCTTATTCATCAAAACCTACTCTGACAGTTCTTTTCACCACCCGATCAAGTGAAATGGAACAACCAATGCAACCATGTAAGCATCATGGCTGATATTTGATTTCTTCCCAAATGCTCTCTCATGCGCAAGAAAAGGGAAGAATCGAAAGGCAACTCCCATGAAAACTTAGACTCAAGTTGACCACTGATAAACTTGCAAAACATGAATTGACTGGATGACTTCAATAATACTATGAAAGGATCTTCATAAACATTGCTATTAATTTCCATTAACACATTACTGCTCTGGTGCAAGTAGTATTCATAGCTGAATATTAAGATTTTCTTCACATTTTTGCTGTCTTTCTTTGGTGATAGCAGCAGGCTATCAAAAGGATCCTGAATTTCGTGAATAACCAAACTTTGTTGCCGATTCCAAATAGAACAAAAGTCTCCTTTATCAATCTCCTCATATGACTACAAACCTTGGTATGGGGTATGCAATGAACAATCTATTAAACAAGACAATGAAGGAAACTTTTTAATAAGATTATTATGAACATTCTTATCTGGCACATGGTTAGCCAATGGGGGAGAACTTTTACAACAAACATCATCCAACATATGAGCAATAGGATCATCAAAATTTTGAGAAGACTGCTGCAATGTATCCATTAAAACTATATGACATCCTACTGGCTATTCATCTTTTTCTTTAGAGATATTACAAATATTCTGCATTATAAACTGAAATTCTTTGAAACAAAAGGGTACAGAATCCTCTTACATCATTAGATCATGTATTTCAGATTCCACGCCTTCATCTATAATCTCATCTTCAATTCTGTTTGGTGGCTGCAAATCTGGTGTTAGGGAGGGTTTTGTATCCAAAATGATTTCATCAATCATTTCAGGGGAAGATTTCTCATTAACAACTTGCTCAATAATTTCACTATCTGTCCTTCCTACAAGATGTTCGTTTGAAGATTTACTATGCAATTTACCCTTCAAAAACTGAAATGATTCAAAACAGAAAGGTAGGGAATCTTCTTGTATTATTTGATCATATGTGCCAGCTTCCATGTCTTCATGTGCAACTTGACAATCAATGGCATTTGTGGGCTGGATATATGAATATGAGAAGTCTTGAACAAGGTTTTCATTTCTCTCAAGGTGGTCCAGATCAAGACTTGTTGACAATTGATTTTTGAGTGCATGAATGTTGTCTCTAATGAATTGAAACGAAGCAAAACAAAAAGGAAAAGATCCTTCACTTACTTCAAAATTTGCTGCACTTTCCTCGTCATTTTCATAGTTGATATGCATCATTTGTTCACTGTATTTGAGTTGTTGAAAATGAACTTCCTCCTCCCAAAAAGTAGCTGCTGATTTGTCTGCAAGATTAGCTTCTGTTTGGAGGACATAATCATCATCATACTGATCAAACTGAGGCAAATCATCAGTATACAACACATCATCAAGCATATATATCATATCAATAGATTTCTCTTCTCCAAGATGATCTATAAAAAAATCATTATCAGATATATGACAACTAGGATAAGAAAAAGATGTTTTGGAGAAGCAACATGTTCTTCTTCAATCAGCGGGCTATGGGCTTGAACATCATAATCATTCCTTGTAGTGATCTTTTGCATCATCTCTTCCACTGCACTTACCAAAATGTCAAGCTTTACCTCTAGAGATGTCGATTCCTCTGAATCTATTTTTTTTATCTCTTCTTCCTTCAACTTTTCCCTTCGGATTAGCAAATGATCTTCTACATCTACTACATTATTTTGCATCTCTTCAAGTGTTGCAAGGTTCTTTTCTCTTAGCTGAAACTCCATTTCCGATTCAAAGGCACCCGGATAGTGCAATAGAGCAGATCTAGGAGGAGTTCCTATATCAACCGGCATTGAATAATAAACTTGATTAAATCTGGCTGAAAACTATTGTACTGTCTCCCCTGGCAACCTTTTCAGTTGGTTATACTCTTCTATAATCAAGAAAGGGTTTTGTCTTACCGCCCACCTGTCGAGGAAAATTTGACGAACTACTGGAAATCTATGATGCTCGCATCAGGTAGGGTTTTGAACTAACTCTTGACTTTGCCTTGCAAAGAAAGAGAAAAACACCTAATACTAACATCTTCTTCATCAACTTCAAAAAGATCAAGAAAAGTCTCAACATTCTGCACATGTTGCTCAACATTGACATTCTTACATTCACCGTCAAATCTCAGCAAATATAGGTAATAATTTGCAGGGAAAGCATGGAGAACAGAAGGTAAAACAAGAGGTTTATACCTATCCAAGACTATAAAAGGTGTAGGAGTATATACAAGAGCTACAGGATCAGGTTTGTTTTCTTTAGGCTCATCACACTGAAGAGAGTCATCATGAGATGTGGGAAAAGTAAGGAGGCCATGATCAAAGCAAAACTCAGTATTTACACTTTTTGAATAGATCGAGTGAAGATTTTGATCACATTTACCATACAACAAATTATGAAAAACTTTCAGGACATCTTCAAGAACAACAAAGAAGTAATTTACAAGAAAGCAGAGTAGATCCTGAATACCATTCCACTTTGGATACCTGGACTTTGTGTAAGATCCTTCCATTTTCTCAGAGAAGAGTTAGTCCTCCAGTGGAGTCTCTACATTGAGTTGGAGTCACCAGGTGAATGATTTCAGCCTTCTTATGTTTGACCGTTTTCCACCATCAACCATCAGATCTAACTTGATACATGTACCAGGGTGATCGTTTAGATTAGATGTTTAGTTTATAAACTAGACCGGAGATTGACTGAAGTAGCTTTTATCTACTTGCGCTAATGCAAAGCAAAAGCATTTTGAAGGCTACCTAGCTAATTTTCAGGCTCCATCTGTAGTCTACAAAGCCAAACAATGAAAATAAACATTCTTCCCCAGTATGGTCGCCACTATGTTAGGGCTTAGATTTACCTCAGGCTGAAAAGGTAGGATCCAGGGCCAACATCAAACCACGCTCAGCCTCGTAGCTAGCTCTACAAGGACAGGAGAGGGCTCTCTCCGGGTCAATCCCAGCAAAAGATGATCCATGGGGCTTGAGATGACTAAAATACAAACTAATTTTAGGCTAGGTATGAAGTGGAATGATTTGATTTGATTTTTTGGGAGTTTTGTTGGAATCAAGGGAAAGGAAAATTTGGGTGCGGGGATGAGGCCAAATTTTTGCAGAGTTTCGGTTGGGGCAAGATAGGTAGTAGTTTTTATTCTTTAGATTAAATGAATCGGTAGAAAATACTATTGAGGAGCTAAAGAGGGCAAGAGGCTGTAAGAATCCTCTCCAAACAGATGAAAACATGTAAAACTAAACAAAGTTTTGGGCAGACCACAAGAAACTCATGAATTCTACCTTTGTCACTCAATTTGTTTAATTTCAGAACCAAAGAGAAGGGAAATGGCATACACAAAACATAAATGAAATTACAATTACATGAAGAAAATCATCATAAAAACACAGAGCCACAAGGATCCCAACAAGTGCTGCAAAACCTTGGTCTTTCCTTTGCCAAAAATGCAGAAATCAAATGTAGAATGGAGTGCCAAGCAATCCCAAGTGTCCAACCATGAAACTACTTAGAAATTACATAATATAGACAAGAAAAACCCATTCCCTTGCCTCTAGGGGTCAAGCTCATCATTCTAGGAGTTGTTTCAAACAATTCTAAACAAGGCACTGAAATCTAGGCAATCAAACAACTTGCCTCTATATGGAAGGAAACTGATTCATTCATTTAATTTTCACTTTTTAGTGATGAATCCTCTAGAAAAAGTAAATATGTAATGAAATTACATCATGGTTATGGAAATACATCATGGTAGATCAAGAGTTACATGAAAAAGTAAAACGAGTCAAAACTGGGCGAAATTCTGACCTACTGAGTGAAAAATAGGCCAAAATTCTCTATGCGCCGCACCCAAAATCTGTATGCATATCACAACTTTGGATCTGATTTTGAGGCACGTCCTGAAGTCCAAATTGAGCCCAAGATAGCTTGTTAGAAATCCCTTCCTATCTACCTTCCAACCCAAGTGGAATTTCTAGATTTGGGTGTCATTTGCCCTTCCAAAACTTCAATCTCCCAAGACTGCTTCCTGTGGGTGCAAAAGGTGGCAGAGAGGTCATTTTTACGGTGTTTTTGACCCTTTAGGAAACCCAGAACTTGATGAAATCCTTAGGTAATCCATGAGCATGCATAAATTTTCATAAAAAATCTAGAAATGCAAAGATTTCCTCTAGAGGATTTCCCAATTATATATGTGCGCCAAGTGGCACTACGCATTGGGCAGAAAAACCTGTTTTGAAGCCAAAAAAAATCAAAATTGACAAAATTTTCTCCAAATTTGTTGAAATTTGGACTAAAGGTCCATCATTGAGTATCATGCTCAGGTAAGGAATCTTTAGCCAAGATTTGGATCCTATCATGCCTTTTGCATCGTTTTAGTGTCCTCCTAGTGCATGCAGTTTCAGTGGTGGAAATCAATGCCTTGTTCATATGATATGTCGGTGTCCATCTCCATGGTGCTGCAAGGTGTATGTCAAGTGCGTTATCGGGAAATCTAGTGTCCACTCAGATCTGCTAGTCCCACTAAGACTGGTAGCTATCTTAGAAACAAGAAAACTAAAACTACTTTCATTTTCCTTTATGAGGAGTAGATGAGAGTGGAATGAAGGACACCAACCTCAGTCTTGTGCTTCGTTCCTTGATCGGTTCCTCTCCCTTTTGACAGATCCTTGCCGCTTATCCTTCATCTACCCAGCTTCAAAGAGCACCTGTGGAATCAAACTAGCATAATACTATCGAAGAACATAGATCTACAATCATAAACATTATAGGACCAGATGTATATTAACCACACAAATGCATATATCATCAAACATACAAGAATGTGGAGGAAAACTTGAATTGCTTTATTAATATCAAGATTAAGCAAAGAGGATTACAACCAATTGTTTTGACCCAGCATCACCCTTTAGCATGAAAGTCCTTCTTTCACCTCATGAAAAGCTTAGATCACCCAACACTATGATATTCCAACAAGAAACCAACAACACTTCCTTACAAGATACAAAATTCTAGCCTCTGGATCTCTGGGATGAGGGATCCATATATAGATGATTGTAGGGGGGTGAGTCAACTTCTGGTATTCTGATTAGTGTCCTCTCTTTGATAGTTCTTGATTCCACTTAGAGATTGTTGATCTCTTACTCATCCCTGGTCGAATTCAGAGAGGCAAGTGTCAGAGGAGAAGTTTCTAGAAGATTCCATGATCATCCACCTCGCATACTTCCTCTACCATTTGTCCACTCTCGCCCATCGCACCCCATAGAAGGGCTTTCCACTATGCATCACACCTCCCGTGTGCATTAGGTTGGATGCATCGCACTTTGACCATGGAGCAGGTGAGATGGTCCAGTTTTAACCAGTTCTGAGAAGTTTTTCATGGAGAACTTCTGGGAGATGATGTAATTAGCTGATCTTGTTCTTTTAGGGTATGGAACAACACTTTTAGGGACTTAGGATCCCTTGGTTTACATACATGCTTGATTGGCATTGCAGTGCCCAAAAATGTCTATAACAGTTGCCCCCTAAAGCATGAGGTCGTTAATCTTTGATGTCGGGTGAAATGCTTTATCATGAGGACCCGAAGTTTTTTCGAGCTGGAAGGTGACTTGTAATGAGATACAATACAATACCCTATCTTCATAATATTTTTCATGATCTAGCTAAGGCGGGCATTCCCATGCTCAACTTTATAAATTCATTTTCATGTACATAAGACAGACAACCATCTGTGTGGGAGACTGATGATTCTGATAGAGCCATCATCCTTTGATTCAGATGATCATCTGTGCAGCAACAATGTACATTTGATGTCTTTATTTTCCTGAATATGTCGCAGCCCGGATGGATGAAACTAGATTCAGGGTCTTCAAACTCATTCAATCTTCACTCGGAGTACAAGTCGACCCATGTGAAAGATGTTCTGGAGTCGAACATGGACATACATTGGCTAATTACCAGCCAATAATGTAAGTTGTTAACAGGCACGAGAGGAATCACCGATAATGATGATGAACCTCAAGGTACTATAGTACAATTCGCGTGGTGTGAATAAGGGACTTGGCGTCGAACACCGTGCAAAATATTTTGGTTGAAGGCCATTGATTTAAACCTATCGCCAGAAGTGAGAAATTTGCCATTGAGGCATGCAAGCTTCAAAGTACTTAAAGGGTTCTCCCTAAGTCGACTTCTTGGATAATGAGTTGATGTCAACAAGAAGCGACCCACCGTAGCAGGGCCTTAATGAATCCCACATCTATGGCATAGAACGAAGTAAATGATTTTGGAGGGAAAATGATATGATGATATAGGGTTCGGGGTGGCGGTCATGAAAGAATGGAGCGTGAATTTATTGCAACGGATGAGACACAGGTGAATTCTCTGAGCGAATTCTCTTGAACATACTGGTGACACTGACATGATGGATTCGTAGTGTTAACCCCAAATATGGATGGTGTGATGGACCAATGGTGATATGACAAGTGAACGGAACAACCGAACCCGACTCGAATGTGAAGTGAAAGTGTCATGTTCAAGAGCGACTTGCTACCAATAATGCTTCTTCAATTTTTCTTCCCAATTTTTCCCCAGTCATTGCTGACCAGTACCTCTTTATTTTTGTCAAGCTTGAGGAGGATAACACATGCTTGTTCTATAATTTTCCGTTCGGGCAAACCTGTCGCTATATTTTAATGAGCCTAGTGACAGTGAAACTCATTCTTGTCTGTATGGACAAGTTGTCGCTATTCGGTTTTAACGAGTTTAACGACAAAGATAACTCGGCCATTTTCAATTTTAGAGAGTTTGAAAGGGACATAAAGTAAAATCCAATAATCCTTTTTCGTCATGTAATCCCTTAAGTCCGAAAAAGTATAAAATAATACGAAAGGGATGAATTTTCGGTAATTTTAATGAGCCGAACAAGATAAGCGCTCGATCTTTCTGTGTAATAATCCCTCAGGTTCAAAAAGACTAAAATCCAGAAGAGTGATAGCACTTCTGGTCACTTTAACAAGCTGGAGAGGCCAATCGCTCAGAAATATTTTCATATTTTACGAGTCAGGTGAAAAGAGCTTAAAGGAGACTCGTTTTTGAGGAACGAGTGATAATTTCAGGTAGCAACTAATTCCAGGTAAGGTTTGGAATTTTCCAATCACGACAGTGTCACAAGGATGGCTAACAGGATCACTCTTCGCAGTTATTCCTCAAAAGGGGTAAACAATCAAATGGAGGTGAATGAGTGGCTAAAAAAGAGTGGAGGTGATGATGAGAACATGACCAAGGCTCAAAAGTTGATGATAATGCATTCACAATGATTATTTACTGGAAATTGGTTCATTTTTAATGAGCTTAAACTCTGGGGGAATGTTTCCTCATTGCTTATGTTTAATTTTTAACGAGCTTGAACTCCACATAAAAACTGCTCGTGATAATGGTCATTGATTTAATTTCACCATTAATCAGTTTGTTCCTCCAAAGGTTGTATCTCCTGTTCAATTGCTTCATCAAACAGATTAGAAATGGACAATATATGTTTCAAAAATGAGTTAAAACACTAATATTTTACTCGAATTAAGTGAAAAGTAATTTAAAAGTGGTTTTTTACCCCTCATTTTACCATTTCATTTGAACTTTGGTTTGTTGGAGCTCTGGAGGTGCTTTTCCCCCTTGATTTTCACTAGCTGATTTCGGGAGATTCTGTGGATGATTCTTGGTGCTGTCTAGACCAGGTAGGAGCTGAACCTGAGCTCTTCAGTTGCATTCCTTCCTTTTTGAATTCTGTGCATGTTTCCCTATTTTTCTGAGCCTTTGGGGTTTGAAAAATTTTCCCTAGCTCCATCGCACCCTTTCTACATCGAAAGGTGCGATGCATCCTAGCTTGGCCATTGGCCAGTCAGGATGCATCCCACCCAGTACACTACTGGGGGTGCGATGGGCGCGAGAAGGGAAGTTTTTTGCACTGTTTTCGTATGGAATTTTGCCTATTTTTTGCCAAATGAGGATCTTGACTCTTCTCTTGATTTTTTTGTAGAGATTTATCGGAGAAAAATGGTTGTTACATGGTGAGAATGCGAGCATGACGATGAGGACATGCTTGCTCTACATGATCCAGTTATGGTAACTGCACTGCGGAACTGTGGCCTATTCAAGTTTTTCCGCATTTCTAGCATGAGGCAACAAGTCAACTTGTTGCAATATTTTCTCGATGCATGGGATCCTACCAACCAAGGGTTTCAGATCATAGGCAAATCTATCCCCTTGATTGTTGTGGACATCTATTTTTTGATAGGTTTATCGAGGCGTGGGCCCCTCTTTCACTATCAGGTTCTGCCCGTGGGGGTGAATCGTGAGAGATTATATTCACTTTTTTTGCAAAGAGGGATCTCAGCCGAGTAGGGACGATAAGATCAACATCTGAGATGTTGATGACCGGTCCTTGAGGACCATTCTATTCACTTTTACTAGACTGGCTGGTAGTGTGGCTCCTCACATGGCTAACAAGTCCTATATGCAGTATGCCTTGGAATGCCTTGAACCAAAGGTGTTCAACTAGTGTGACGTGGTACTCCCTATGATGAAGGAGAAACTGACCAAGGTAAAAAAAACGGAAAATTGAAGAACTTTGACTATGGTTATATTTTGACCGCTTTCGCCTTGGAAAAGATCCCACTCATGCAGCCACAATACATATCACTTGGCTTACCTCTACCGACTGAGCCACGGATTCAGAGATGGGTCGATCTTATGGCCCGACATGCTAGTCAGTCCTAGGTTTCCTTTTTTGATACCTTTTTTGAGTGGTTCAACTATCAGGAGATGGTTTCTTTCGAGTATCCATATGCTGGTATGGATTTCCAGGGTGACCCGGATTTGGTGCTACTGGCTAGTGAGAAGTGAGGTGTTATTAGTAAATTCTCTGACCATATCTCTGTTCATCGCTTCTTTCCATAATGTTCTCGTGCTTTCTTCTATCAGGACTAATCAAAACTCATGTGCTCATGTATATGTTGGACCAGTTCGGTCGGTAGTACATCTGAGAGTACCAGTTGCTGCTCCAACATGAGAGGCTGTGGGGAGAGGTATCCTCCGTGACCTTGATGTGGATGAGACTCTTTCAGCATTGCAGGATCAGATTGAGGGCCTCACTCTTGGTATTTTGGACGTGATGACCGACGAGCTTCCCCTGAGGTTGCAGCGACATACTACTGGCGTGCCGAGTCGATGGACTAAGCTTTTACACATGATTGCACATGCGCTGACTTGTTATCACCATCATCATTAGACTAGGGTGCCCCGTATCATTTTGAGTTTTGGGTCATTTGACTGATTTTTTCCTGGTGACAGAACATTATCTATGAACCATAAAAAATTATATATATATATATATATATATATATATATATATATATATATATATATATATATATATATATATATATATATATATATATATATATATATATATATATTCAAAGCTTTATTTTGGTTGAGTTATGTGATCTTGATGCAAATATTTGATGAAATGCTTCTTTTATAAATGTTGGAAATGTCTATCTAACACATAATTTTCCAATGAGTCTGTTAATGTGTTTAAGTTTCTAGAAATATGCTGATATTGAATAGAATCAAATTGCCTTTCCAAAATCTTGACACTTAGGAACATGCGATAGATAGCTGGATTCCGTACAGAGTAGACACCAGTGAGCTATAGGATGACAAGTTGTGAGTATAGCATGATGATTAGTCGGCGTATGCCATGCGTAATGGCATCAGAGAGGAGATCTATCAACGCACTTTATTCAACAATATTGTTTGTTGACCGACCAATACATACCCCTCTGAAACTCACTAACTCGCCGCTTGGATCGAAGATGGCCCAGGCCGCAGAAGATAGGTTCCATGAACTACGACTCGCTCCGTCAGCATATCCAACAAATGATTCCAATAGGTCTGACATCTGCAACAAATGTAAAATCAGATCACTTAACCAAAACAATTACCCTTAGCTAAAACAAAAATGTAACAAAAGCATAGGGGTTACTATCTTGAGTCAAGCATAGTAACGCTTAAGGTACAACCCGTTACGAGGTTGTGCCAGTGGAATCCCATCATAATCTACTAACTCGTAGGCTCCTTTTGATAATACATGTTTAATAATATAGGGGCCCATCCATAAGGATTTGAACTTACCTGCTCCCAATTTGTCGGATTCCTCGTCGTAAACTAAGGCCAGGTCACCTTCTAAGAAGACACGGGGTTTGACATCTTTGTCGAACTGCGCCTTGACTTGTTTCTTATGGGCTTTGTTAGCCAAAGCAACATCACGACGAGTTTCATCCGGATTAGTTCCAAGAAACGAGCCTCTTCTTCAGAAGTTCTGGGGAGAAGGTCGACTGCGAGTTTGAGGGATGATATTTCACACTGAACTGGTAAGATTGCTTCCAGGCCATACACTAATTGAAAGGGTGTAAACCCAGTTGCATTACTCACTGATGTCCGGTATGCCCACAATGCTGAGTATAGGATCAAGTGCCAACTCCTTTTGTGGACTCCAATCATCCTTTGCAGCATCTGCTTCAGGACCTTGTTGATTGCCTCAACTTGTCCGTTAGCCTGCGGATAATACGGAGTAGAGCTGTCGTGGGACAGCCCTAACTTGGTAGCCAACTCAACTATCATGTGATTGCGAAAATACGATCCATGATCTGCGACTATGCCCTGTGGAACGCCGAATCTGGAGACTACATGATTGAAAAAGAAGAGGGAAACCATTTCGCCGCTGTTGTTCAATGTAGGAATCGCCTCGGCCCATTTGGTAAAATAGTCTACTGCAACTATGATATACCCATGCCCGCTAGCCGAGGTGGTGTTACATGTCATGTAATCTATGCCCCATCTGGAAAATGGCCCAACAACAACTACTGGTTGCAGAGGTGTGGGTGGTATTCTGGTTTTTCGATCAAAGGTTTGACATGCATGGCAACATTTCACTGCCGTTATGAAATCTTTAAACATTGTTGGCCAGAAGTATCCTACTCGTAAAATATTTTGCGACGTAGCATAACCAGATTGATGCCCTCCACATCCGCGTGAATGGTAATCATTCATGACTTTTTCTGCCTCCTCGTGGGTGAGGCACCTCCTCAGAACTATATCGACACCACGACGGTAAAGTGTATCACCAACGATCATGTAGTCTTTTGCTTGATATCGAATGCATTGTTGTTCCAAGCGGGAGGTATTAGACCTATATGTTTGGGTTTGGAGATAGATTATTATGTCTCCATACCACAGATTTCTTGAAGATATCAGAAACAAAGACTCATCCACAATCGCTTCTGCTGATGTGACATCATTGGACGACGATGGGAGATCGCATAGCAACTCCGCGAAAACTAGGGATTTCTTCAATTTGGATTTTATAAATTCCAGATCAAACTCTTGTAGAATTCTATCCATTTTGAATATTTTCCCCCCAGCAACTGTCACGACAATATATAAGTCATGGGGTTGCAATATGATAGAATGGTATTTTTTCGAAAGAGGAAAGTGTCGAAATCTCGGTATCGCTTGAACAGTTGCGAGAGCTAGCTTTTAAACATAGGAGTACTTGCTTTCTGTATCATTTAAGTTTCTACTTAAATAATATATAGGATGTTCAATTCCATCGCCTTCTTGAACTAAAACCATTGCGATGGTTGTATCCGTTGCAGCTAGATATAGGTTAAAGTATTTTTTATAATGAGGAGCATACATTAATGATGCTTTTATTATGGATTCTTCTAAAGCATCAATGGAAGCTTGCGTGACCTGATCCCACATGAAGGGTACTTCTTTTTTCAATAAATGAGTATAACCTCTAGCACGTTTAGCGTAATTTGGAATGAACCTTCTTAGAAAGTTTTCTTTCCCTTGGAGTTTCTGAATCTGAAGCAAATTTGAAGGTGGAGGCAAATTAATGATTGCCTCAACCTTACATGGGTTGAGACAAATCCCGTCCTTTGAGACCACAAAGCCAAGTAAATTACCAGAACTGACACAGAATACACATTTGTGTGGATTGAGTCGTATCTTGTAGTGTCAGCAATGTAGAAATATCGCTCTCAAACGCTGTGGATGATCGGTCTGCTTTCACGAATGATCTGGAAGATCGTCCAGATATGGTTGAACAATTTTTTTGATGTCATGGAAGGCATAATTCATTGCCCTCTGAAATGTTGCCCTTGCGTTGTTTAAACCAAAGGGTAGCTTGCGATATGAAAATGTGCCCCACAGACAAATAAATTCAATCTTTAGCTGGTCCTATGGGCAGATATTTATTTGATTATACCCAGAAAATCAATCCATAAATGAGAAGATTTCACATTCGGCACATTCATCAATTATCTGGTCAATGAAGGGTGTAGGGTAGTTGTCTTTTGGACAAGCTTGATTTACATCCCTATAATCGACGCAAACTCTTATCGTTCCTTGTTTTTCATTACAGGAACAATATTTGATACCCAATCGGTAAGAGGAACCGGGTAAATAAAACTAGCATGGAGAAGTTTTTCAACTTCTTCCTTGATGGCAGTGACTTTCTTGGGGTGCACTTGCCATAGCCGTTGTCATATCGGTTTGACATCTGGATACATCTTAATTTCATGTTCAATTATGCTCGAGTCAATGCCTGGAATTTCATCATACGACCAAGCAAATACATCTCTGAATTCGCGAAAAAGAGCGCTATATATTTCCAGTTCTAAAGGAGAACAAGATTTCCTGACATGAATATTCTCTAAAACATCTGTTTTGGTCGAGATATTTATGGCAATAGTCTCTTTAATATTGGACAAGTTTCGCTCGGAATCCACTGTGTTTACAATATTTGATAGAAAATCAAAAACTGAGGGATGATGAAGGTCACTAGGAGTGTCTTCTTTGTAATCCAGAAGATGGGAACGATGGTGGTAATCTTCCCATGGTGCCCTGTCAATCATTATTGTCTGAACAATTCCTTCATCTGCATAATGTACTTGCGACCAAGGATCTGTAGGGGTACCATATTCCTTAGACCTATCTATCCAAATGCTTGATGAGCATTGATTTGGGTTTCCCTCCCATGCCGAAAACATTGATTGCTACAAGATTTCTATTGGGCTTGGAGGCAATACTGGAAGATGATCCGTTTTAATATCGTTTACAGAGATCTTTTGAATAGAAGATATCATGTTGCAGGCTCCCACTATTGCCACTTCCGCCAGATTGATTGGAGTTGGTAGGGAAAAAGTCCCCATTAATATAGGGTCTTTTAGTAGGCCTACTCCGATATTTTGAAGCAACTGAGGGCTTCCGTGGATCATCAGAATGCTTCCTGTAACTTGTGAACTGTTGGGGAGAAATGTATGTTGGTCGACGATTGTAATTCCTCCTTGAAAGGGAAATGCAATCTTCCTGACGTAGGTCGACATGATGGCTGTGATAGCATATATCCAGGGCCTTCCCAGTAGGATGTTGTAATCTAGGTTTCTGTCAATTACTTTAGCATCTATTTTTATTATTTTTCCCCCCAGTTCGACTTGCAAGTTACTTAAAATCTCGTATGGGGTGTATGTTCCTCCATCAAATGCTTTTAATGTCATTGTAGATCACGACAAGGGTGGAGATCCTAAAGTTTTCCATCAACTCATCGACATAATACATGTAGATTCCCCCTCATCAATAATTGTTCGATGAACAGTTTTGTTGAGGGCATTCACTTGAATGAGGAAAGCTAGTTGAGCTGGTAACTAAGGGTCATATCCTTTGTGATTAAAGGACACGAGATTGGAATCCGTTGGGTCAATCCCACCTATCGCTGATAATAAAGCCTGCTTTTGAGAGGGGCAATTTTGCAGTACCTAAAGTGTCGACATAGGGATGGCAATTTGGCCAGATCATCCACTATATTATAATGTTGTGTTGCTCTAGCACGAGGATTAAATGTCGATTTGTGTACTACTCCTTTTGGCGGCTTTATCATTAGTTCAGGAATGATGGGTGGCACAACTTCGGTCCAAGTTGTTGTCGAACTACTGGGTTGATCATTGGCCTTGTTGTCCGACAGCTGTGGATTCCCATAATCTTTATTCCTTGTTGATATCAAAGCATATTTTTGCTTCTTTGAAACTAACAACATTAGCACTTGCGATGGGGAAGCATTGTCACTAGCAACCAGATGTGTTCCTGGATTTGGAAACGGATCAATCAATACTGCCGAGGTTTTTGAATTCTTGAAGAATTTTCTAAGCTCAGCTTTATACAGACACTCTCTTGTCCAATGATCCTCATCACATATTAGGCATGGACGATTTGGTTTCCTATCTCCAGAAGGATTTGCAGAAGATTTTTTAGGGGACGACTCTTCCTGTTTCTTCTTTTTCCCTTTCTTTTTCTTCTTGCCTCCTAGTTGCTTGGTTTCTTTGCCTTTGTCAGTCAATACGACATTTACTTCCAACGCGAGAAGTTCTTCATTTTCATTTTGATCTGAAACCATACGGGCTTTCTTTGACTTAGCCTTTACGGTTTTCGTGCTGGTCGTTCCCATCATGCCATCCTCGGCATGAGAGTCTTTGTTTGATTTAGGAGATGGAGGAATGGAAAATTCCAGTCTAGGAGAATTAGGGATTTTATCGTAGAGCATTCCAGACTAAGTATAGATTAAGTCTAAATATTGTGCACGAGAAATTTCTTGCTCCTCAGTGATGACTCCTCCCTTTGCCACATCTTCCGTAATAGAAGATAACAACAACTTAATAAACCATTCAGCCAACAACTGATTAGGAACATATGTTTTTACCATTATACAATAATGTCGCCACTCATGAATATGATCGGATATGTGAGTGGCCGTCGTTTGCTTGAAATTCGTAAGAAGCTTTGTTCTCGTTTTTTACCTTATGGGTAACTGAAAATGGGTTAAAACGATTGTGGTTAGGGTACTGAAGTTGTTAAACGAAGCCCTAGAAAATTCGATATACCATTTTACTGCCAGACCAGTTAACGTTCGCTGAAAAAGGCGAAGCCTGATCGAATCATCATTTAGAGTGTTAGATGAACACCACAGGTGAAAGGTCATCACATGATTTGACGTGTCTTCACTCGGATTTCCATTAAATTTAGGAATATCTGATGGAAGTTTATGAGGAATTGCTGGCGACCAAGGGGCGTAAGCAATTCGATCGTTTGTTAGCCAGTTTAGATCTGGTAACTCTAAAGTTTCCATGAAGGGAAACTATTGATTCAGGTTCAGTGAAGCGTAACCAGGATAAGGTGGGATTGCCTAAGCAGTGGGTCTTTGCATACTAGAAGAGTGAATTTGATGCTGATAACTTTGATAAGGTTGATGAGCATAACCATTATGAAATGGTTGATGTTGTCCATTTCGAATATACGGCTGCCCATTACTTGCAAAGACTTGGTGCTCAGATCCTTGGTAAACTTGTTGGAATTGTTGTTGTTGATATTGCACCAGCCATGGTTGTGAGACCATGTGATGTTGCCCAATACTGGTTGTTTTACCGAGATGAGGAGTAATGATACCCGTTTGAGCCTGGGTCACTCCAGTTAAGGAGCCACTAGCCGATGATTGTGGTGGCGTCATAGGGACAAGGGGTTGTTGGATTGCGACCTGAGAGACTTGAGGTTGGCATACAATAGGTAACGCTTGTACTTGCAACACCGTCACAATAGCCGGTGTAGTTGGGATATTTGACATATGAATACTTTTTTGCATTGAGTATACAACTCTTGGTTGTTAAGGTAGTATTGGTATCCAACCACTATATGTAATTCCAACATAACCTGAATTCTGTTGCGAACTCTCTTATGTTTGACCTCTCGAAGGTGACAATGAAAGGGCATATTTCCCTCCATATGGCGGTAATTCGGTGCTTAAGGGAATTATTTTCCTTTGAGGACTGGACTGCCCAAATTGACATTGCGAAGGATCAATTTGCTGAGACTCAACATAAGAGATTACAGATATTATTCTGGATGAACAAACGGGAATAGACCATAGCATCGAAACAACCCCTGGATGGATCCCATCTAGTGATTGAGAGCTAGCTGCAACAGATGGTACGCCGGCGAACATTGTTGGAGTAACAGCAGGAAGTTCTACCACTGCTGTGTCAGATGACACAGTCCTAGATGTCAACGATTGTTCAGACATATCTAGTCTATCCAAAAGGTTTCCTAGCAATTCTACAGGAACTTCCGATAACGGTAGACTAATTTCTGATGAAGAAGGATATAGAGTGACCCCTACTCCAAATTGCGATGGAGTACTAGATGGTGGATCCTCCAAAATCTCTTCTATAGCAATCAAAATGGGTGGAAGAGGTAGACCATCACGTCCGTAAAATATTTTCAGTGCCAAAGAAGGTATAGATTCTGCAGTGACTGATGTTTGGGGAACAACACCTTTCGAATTAGTTATGGATGGAGCCATTTCAGGTATAGAAGTGTTTACCTTAACACTAGGATCAGTTCTACTCTCCTCTTGTGGTTGAGGAACTTCTTTTATAAAGGCAGGGGTACCAGAAATGTTTGGAGTAACCGGACTCTCCGAGGGTGTCAGAACACTTGTTCCAACCCGACCAGGGGACTTTGAGCAGGTTAAACGAGTTCTCTTTGTCCAGAATAGTTTTGATTCTGGGGACAAAGATAGTTGACTCGTAAGTCTCCGCGAACAACAGGGTTTCAATTGACTTTCTTCCATGATTGTGGATTACTTGATCAACTAAAAATAAAGGGGAAGATGTTTCCGAATTAAATGAATTTTAGACGCTTTGACACAACTTGTTTCTTCTATTTTTAAGAGTCGAGGAAAAACAAAAGATGACTCTAGTCGCCCTCGATTTTTAATGAGCCTAAAGTGACAAGTGCTCAAATGGACCTTTTCCTTTAAGGAGTTTGAAAAGGAACGAAAGAGACTACTCTGGAAATTTAGACAGAGGGATTACCAAACCAATCGCAAAACTGGAAAATACTTTTTACGGTACGATAGTCAATCTTCCCGAATGTTGTGTTCAGTGCATTGCGATCAATAGGGCGGTAGACACAGATTCCTATGCATAAAGGATATAGCCTATTGTTGTCTCCCAATATATAATCAATGGTACATGAGAGCACAAGTCCGTACTAGCACTTGTGGTCTCAAAGACGAGCAATCACCCAACCAACAGTGAAAGCGACAGTTACTAGACTTTATGATGCTAGAATACGTCTCTAGCCTAGACTTCTAAATGTTGTGCGTTAGGTTCCAAAGCGTTTTTAGGTTTATTAAATTTATTTTACAATTGATATTTCTTAAGAAATTTTCCTTCTAGGTTCATCGTGTGATGTAGATGTACAATTCCTAAAATGAAATCTAAGATGATAAACAATCATTTAATCTTCTTTTTACAATGAAAATCCTAGCTACTAAAGAAAGAGAGATGATATTCTTTCAACATAGAGCAGAGAGCACACACTAGATGCACTGTCCTAAATCAAACCAACAAGCAGTCTAAATGAAAATGCACATTCATTTATTTTTTTAGCTTTCTTAATGTGTGAATGACAAGAAGAATGCTAAGTACAAATCTGAATAATCTTTTCAAAGCGATAACACTAACAGATTTCTCTTCAAACAAAAGGAAGATAATGACGACACTTCACTATTTTGAATTGAAAAATGCTTTCAACACTTGAAAAACTACTAATTCAAATCAAATACAAGAGTAACTGTATAATTGACCATCAAGAATAATAGAATTCTTGTCTTTGACTGAAAATGACACTTGCGACACTTTCAAATCAAAAGATGACAGTTCGACTATGCTACTACTTTGTAAAAGAGAACTGAAAATGGCAGAAAATACATAAAAAAAATTCACTGTTATTTGCACAATAGAGGCGTAATGATGGAAAGGAAGGGGGTTTCCACAGTGGTATACTGATCACAAACAGCAAAACTCTAGAATAGAGCTGAAAAGAGTGAAGAAAAACCAAAACCTAGAGGAAAAATTAGCCTTTTCTGATCATCGCATCTGTAACACAGGGAAACAAGGATGCATCCCACCTACTGCACATGGGAGGTGCGATGCATACTAGTTTCCTTGAGGATAGGGTGCGATGGTACCAGGACGAGACTTTACTTGGCTCTTGGTCACAGTTTGCATCTTAGTTCAGGGATTTAGGCTGAGCAAATGATGTAAAGTAAATAGAAATCACAGGGGATGATCTAATGAGGTTACTAGAGCCACCACTAGGGAAATTAGAAGGTTTGCAAATCAGTTGTTCAGTTCATAAAAAAAAACCTAGAGATAGACTGAAGCAACATTTATCTACTTTGCACTTGTATATCAAAAGCAGTTCGAAGGCTAGCTGGCTTGACTTCAGGATCCATCTGTAAGTTTATAAAGCAAACAAACAATCTATTCGCTCCCCAGTGGAGTCACCATTTTTTTATTGGGAAATCTAGTGTCCACTCAGAGCTGCTAGTCCCACTAAGACTGGTAGCTATCTTAGAAACAAACAAATTAAAACTACTTTCGTTTTCCTTTATGAGAAGTAGATGAGAGTGGAATGAAAGACACCAACCTCAGTCTTGCGCTTGGTTCCTTGCTCGGTTCCTGTCCCTTCTGACAGATCCTTTCCGCCTCTCCTTCACCTACCCAGCTTCAAAGAGCACCTATGGAACCAAAGCAACATAATACTATCGAAGAACAGAGATCTACAATCATAAACAATATAGGACCAGATGTAAATTGACCACACAAATGCATATATCATCAAACGTACAAGAATGTGGAGGAAAACTTGAATAGCTTTATTAGTATTAAGAATACGAAAAGAAGATTACAACCAATTGTTCTGACCCAACATCACCCTCCAGCATGAAAGCCCTTCTTTAACCTCATGAAAATCTTAGATCACCCAACACTATGATATTCCAACAAGAAACCAACAACACTTCCTTACAAGATAGAAAATTCCAGCCTCTGGATCTCTGGGATGAGGGATCCATATATAGATGATTGTAGGGGGGTGAGTCAGCTTCTGTGATTCTGATTAGCTTCCTCTCTCTAATAGTTCTTGATTCCACTTGGAGATTGATGATCTCTTACTCATCCTTGGGTGAATTTAGAGAGGCAAGTGTCACAGGAGAAGCTTCTGGAAGATTCCATGATCATCCACCTCGCATACTGCCTCTGCCATTTGTCCACTCTCGCCCATCGCACCCCATAGAAGGGCTTTCCAATATGCATCACACCTCCCATGTGCATTAGGTGGGATGCATCGCACTTTGACCATGGAACAGGTGAGATGGTCGAGTTTTGACCAGTTCTGAGCAGTTTTTCATGGAGAACTTCTCGGAGATGATGTAATCATCTGACCTTGTTATTTTAGGGTATGGAACAACACTTTTACAGACTTAGGAGCCCTTGGTTTACGGACATGTTTGATTGGGGTTGCAGTGCCCAAAAATGTCTATAACAAAGTGTATGTTTGGTTTTTTGAAAATGAGAAATGAGAACTTGGTGTCTTTATCTCCAATTTCCAACTATGTGCCAAATGTGTGCCAAAGGGAAAAGACTGTGAGAGAAATAGGACAGCGGGAACAAGGACTTTAACCAAGTGAAATTTTCCCTTTTAAAACTTTTGATTTTTCAAATGTGGATACAATGGGACAGTCACTTGATTGTTTGGGGTTTAGGGATTTTACAAATGAGATGGGGAAATAGGAATGACAGGGAATGAAGTTACTTAGGGATAGGAAAAGGGGGTTTAGGAGTGAATGAGCTTGAGGATGTAAAGGAAATGAACAACAAGTGGGTAATGATAATATAACACTAATATATCACTAATGGGAAAGGGAAAACAGGTAGGGAATGGAATACTTGGCACCAAAGTTACTTTTAAACACCATTTCAAAACCCAAAGGAGCAGTTTTGATAAGAGGGTAAGGTTTATATTTTCAACCTCCAAACTTCCGAATTCCTCCCTCCAAACAACACGCAACACCAACTAAAATCAATGAAAAGAGCTCACAAACTACTTCGAGAAAAAATAATTGACTCGTTTTTCAAATTTGATGAAGAAATGGTGAGAATCTTCTTTGTAGGCTCTGTGCATCCCGCACAAACCCAGTGCGTCGCGCCTCAAACCCAATGTGTCGCGCCTCCAAACCCTATGCGTAGCGCATTTTTCAGGAGACTTTTGGAGACCTTCCAGATGTCCAAATTGGGCGTAGGATAGCTCGTTGGAAATTTGTTAGAGTCTAATTTCCAACACAACTAGGATTTTTGAATTTGGGGTTCATTTTCCTTGTCAAAAATTAAATCTCCCAAGACTGGTCAAAATGAGCAAAATGAGGCTACCTAAAGGTAGAGTGTTGTTGCAGTCAACTTTTGAAGGGGTTCCTCAACTCCAAATTGAGCTCATGATAGTTCATTGGAATTATATTTGTGTTGAATTATCAATTGACTCATCAAGAAAGTCATTTGGCCAACCAAGCTAGGATAAAACTTGATTTTCCGAAGGTCACTCCAGAGGTGCATCAATTCTCCCAAGGTGTCTGTATTTTTGATATTTCTCTAAAACCATGGCACCTGTGTAAAAAGTGAAGGAGTTTTTCCTTCCTTGGCCTATTTTGGACAAAAACCTCTCTCAATTTTCCCAAATTCATCTTTTATTTCTCATAAACATCATTGGAGTAAAACCTATCCCGATGTGTGGAACAGGGGATTTGTCGAAATGAAGCGAAATGAAGGGGATAAAGGGCTTCTAAATTCTTGCGAAAATTTTTGGAAGTAGGGAGGGATGTTAGTTTCGCCTCTACAAAAGCAGCATCACCAGATCCCTTTCCTTTATCAGGAACTTTAGATTTACAATCCATTTTGTAGTGCCCTTCCTTTCATCATTTATAGCACACCACCGTTATAGGTTTTCCTAGATATTTAGATCTCCCTCTAGATTAGATCTCCCACTCGATGACTTTTTTTTTTTTTGTTCTGGGACCATCCTCGTACAAACAGGGCATCACCATTCTAGCTCTCCATATTTTTCCATCTCATCTCCTCTATTATAAAGAATGGGATTATTTCATCAAACTGCAAGGCAATTGCATTACTACCTATTGCAATAACTAGACTATCCCACAAATCTAGTACAGAACACAACAAATTGATGCACTTATCTTCATCTGAAATTTTAATATCAACAGATGCTAACTGACTTACCACAGTATTAAATGAATTAAGATGCTCTATCACTGAGTCTCCATATTTCATCCTTAGGTTATACAACTTTTTCGACAGGAATAGTTTATTCACCAGAGACTTAGATTGGTACAAAGTCCCTAACTTGTCCCACAAAGCCTTTTCCATAGCTTCCCCTAATACAATCAACAACATTGAATCTGAGACACATAATTGTATTGTGCTCTTTGCCTTTCGATCCAACTTCTTCCATTCTTCATCAGACACTCCCATTGGCTTAGTACTTGGATCTACCATGATCCACTAATCTTTATCCACCAATAGATCCTCCATCTTGAGTTTCCACAAGTCAAAAATCCAACCATTAAATTTTCGATCTCTATCTTTCCATTTCTCACCATCTTCTTTCACCACCACAATTGATCTCGCAGATCTCCCACTAAACATGGTCTACCACAGGCTTGAGAGAAACCCCTCAATAACAAAGGCATCCCCTTGAAGCCAAAACAACTCTGATACCAAATGTAGGTTTTAACCCCATACAGAAATTACTTGCATATGAATTCTAAAACATATAAAATAAACAATGTGAGAGAATAACACATAAAACACATATACATAGAGATTTTCCCCTGGATCT
The DNA here is from genome assembly GCA_031772625.1 of Pinus tabuliformis. NCBI lineage: Eukaryota > Viridiplantae > Streptophyta > Pinopsida > Pinales > Pinaceae > Pinus > Pinus tabuliformis. Next base: position 227,301,278 of record CM062804.1, on the reverse strand, counting down.
CAAAACTGGGACTACCAGCTTGATTTTTCATTATTTCCTTTCAATGTTATAGTACATATTTATACATGTCGAAGCATCCATTACCATGGACCGAAAACCATCGCGTCCAAAAACATGTGCAAAAATCATGCACAAAGCCACAAGTGAGTCTGCCCAACCTAACATAGGTTCTAAAACCAGAAGTTTATGGGGCACTACCCCAGACCCCATACAGTGGGGTTACGTGCACCGGTCAAACCCCCTATGACCCCCCGACTATGCAATCGGTGCAATGAAGGGGGGCTCTGCCCCCCCTCTAACCCCCCGGTTAACTATGTGGGCTAGTCGTGGAAAGAATATAACACAATCCAACATGATGATTGAGATGGAAGGTACCATTTCAAACCAATATGTTTGGTTTTAATTGATCCAAGGGATAGTTTAAGTTACATTAGTCCCCAACTTGTTGAAAAATGTTAATTAAAAATTAAAAAATTCAAGACTGCATGGTTGGTACAATTTGAAACTGGTACAAAAAGGAGAGTAACTATCCAAGTGAGACAATGGCATATCAAATTAAATGGATGTTCCACGAAATTCAATCCAAATATACTTTCCATAGGATCATATGATGTTCTAATAAGCATGGACTAGTTGGAAAAACGTGGAGTTGTCATAAATTGTGTAGAAAAAACAATGAGTTGTGTGAGTCCAAATTGACAAACTCAATTAATCAAGCGCATATCGAAACCTATATCAATTAGAGATATTTCAGCCTTACAAATGAAAACGAGTGCCATCTATTTATGGTTCATGTGGAAATAAAGGAAAAAAAACAAAAGATAAAAACTTATATACTTTTCCAATCATTAAGGAGTTTCAAAGTATCTTTCCAAAGTAAATTTTGGGCTTACGTTCCTGCAAAATATAGATTTTTCCCTTAATTTGGTAGCATGTGCAATTCTAGTATCTAGATCTCCTTATATAATTTGTACACCTGAGTTAATAGAGCTAAAAATGTAGTTACAAGAATTAATGGAAAACTGATCTATTAGGATTAGTGTATCACCATGGGGGCCTCCTGTGTTATCTGTCAAAAAGAAAGATGACACATTTTGAATGTGCATCAATTATCGATAGCTAAATAAGTTAACTATTAAAAATAAATACCCACTACCCTATATTGATGATCTATTGGATCAAGTGAGGGGGGCACCCATATTTTCATAAATTGATTTAAGGAATAGGTATCTCCAAGTAAGAATAAAATATGAAGATATTCATAAGACAACCTTTCAGACCAGATATGATCACTACGAATTTGTGGTGTTACCATTTGGTGTTATTAATGTACCATCAACATTTATGTGTTTAATTAACAATGTAATTAATAAGTACCTTGATAAATTTGTGCTAGTGTTTATAGATGACATTTTGGTATATTCTAGGAATGAAGGAGAACACAATGAACATTTGGAATTAGTGTTGTAAACTCTAAGTGAACATCACTTATATGCTAAATTTAGCAAATTTGAATTCCACAAGGGCAACATAAAATATTTGGGCCACATTATTTCAAAGGAGGGACTTTCTGTTGATCCTGAAAAGGTTAGAGCCATTTGAAACTGGCCCATACCAAAGGATGTGTTTGTATTTGCTCGTTTATGGGAAAAATGAGACATTACAGAAGATTTATAGAAGTATTCTCCAAACTACCTATGCTATCACATCATTACAAAAGAAAGGGATAAAATTTGAGTAGATAGAAAAACGTCAGGAAAGCTTTGAAAAATTGAAACACTTACTTACATTTGCCCCTATTCTATAGCTTAAATACCCAAGTAATGAATATATTGTTTGCAAGAATTCTTTCTTGGACGGTTTAGGGTGAGTTTTGATGCAGGAAAATTCAGTAGCATCTTAGGAATCTAGGAAGTTAAAAACAAATGAAAAAAATTATGTAGTATATAATTTTGGAGTGGTTACGATAATACATGCTTTAAATATGTGGAGGCACTACCTATTAGGAAAAAAAAATTACTCTAGTATCAAATCATATCAGCATAAAATAGTTTTGCATTCAACCAACTCTTAATGCTAGACAATCTAGGTGGCTAGATTTTCTTGGTGAATTCAAGTTTCACATTAAACACATAGAAATCTAAGAAAATAAAATTACAAATGCGTTAAGTAGACATGTGCATGCTTTAATGGGGTTATTTGTTAGCTGTATTAGTACAAATTTTGTGTAGCAGATTAAAAATTTAGCACAAAAAGATCATAAATACCATGGAATTCAATAGAAATTGTAGTAAACAAAAATCCTAGGTTATGCGGAAACCTTTGAGAAATTGTTGATCTACAAAAACAACTATATGTCCACAATGTGAGTGGTCTAAAATATTTTATACTAAATGAATATCATAAGAAACTGTACGCGAGACATCCATGATATCCAAAGATGATAACAACATTAAGAAAAAGAATATTTTTGGCTGAGAATGAAAAGGAGGTGGCATAATATTTATCCAAATGTCTAGAAGGTTAGTAGGTGAAAGTGAGACACCAGCACCCTGCCAGATTGTTAAATCTAGTGCCCATTCCTAAATGGAAATGGGAAGTGATTTCATTGGATTTTATCACAAGATTTCCAAAAGAAAAATGACAACATTATTCCATCATGGTGGTAATGGACGCTAAGAAAAGCAACACATTTTATACCTATACAATCTATTTATGGAACAACACAGATTGCCAACATTTTCATGAAGGATATTTTCCAACAACATGGAGTACCAAAGAAGATAGTGTCAGACAAAGATGCGAAATTCACTTCCAAATTTTGTAAATCTCTATTTGGAGGCATGGGGAAAGAGTTAAACACTAGCATTGCATATCATCCCCAAACTAATGGACATGAAGAGAGAATTAATCATATTTTGGAGGATATGCTAAGAATGTATGTCATGGACAAATCGAAAAGATGGGAAGATTTCCTGCACTTAGCAGAATTTGCCTATAACAACAGCTACCAAAACTCAATAAAAATGAGGCCCTTTGAAGCCTTTTATGGAGGAAAATGCAACATACCTCTTAGATGGAGTCACCCCAATGACAAAATTATATTGAAGGTTAGAGGCATTGTAGGAAATGGAAAAAGTGGTGCAGAAAATTAGGAAAAACATAAAAATTACACATGATCGACAAAAATGTTATGCTGATAAGAAGAGAAGCCATAAGGAATTCAATATTGGAGACCATGTGTATTTATGGGTGAGTTTGAGGAAAGGTACATTAAGAACAGAAACCTGTACAAAATGGGCGCCAAAATGTTGTGGGCCTTTTTGAGGTTTTGGGCAGAGTTGAAATAGTAACATATCAACTCGCATTGCCCAACAATATTAAAGTACACAATGTTTTTCATGTGCCGTTGTTAAATAAATATGTCTGTGATGATTGTCACATAATTGATTGGAATTTGATACAGGTGGAACCAAAAGGATATTTCCTAGAAGAGCCACTTCACATCTTAGATCGAGAAGAGATCCTACTCTGAAATTAAGTTGTCGCTTGGGTTAATGTGCAGTGGAAGCACTTTATACATGAGGAGGAAACTTGGGAATTAGAAGAAAAAATGCATGAGGCCTACTCAGAACTATTTCAAAAGTGAATAAACCGACTCATGAACACCGAGGATGGTGTTGAATAGAAAGGGGAGTTAACCCTTTTTTTTGTTATGTATTGACGGTGTTGGACCCACCAACATTCAAGGGATCACCTCGGTATGAAGTCCCAACTAGAGCTCACACCATTTGGTGTGGGAGTGCCATCCGGTATGATGGCTTGGTTTCCATTATCTTAAAGTTTTTCCTCAACTCTTACTTGTTAGCACAGGTGACAGGAGAGTGGTTTGCTTTGTCTTTGAAAAGTGAGGTTTGCGTACTTGGTGATTGTTAGTATCACTTGTTTCAATGGCTCTTTCACCGTAGAGGGAGAGGGTGGGAGTGAGTCCCAAGTCGTTTGGGAGAAGTGCCAACTTTTCTAGGAACACACAACACAACAAGACCTGCATAGGTTCTAAAGGAATATTCCACAATGGATGTGGAAGTCACAACAAACAAGGGCATATAACACGTATAACACTCAATGGGTTTGTCTACACAAGTGCAATGGTTGTTATAGTAATTTTTCTGTGAAATGTCTGTCCAACGTCCGAGAGGGTAGTCAACATGGGTGAGATAATGTTAACAACTTATACAACACATTTTCATTAACATATATGTATTACAACAAATGAATTATTTCAAGTGTTAAACATAGGTTAAAGAAACATGCATTACAAGTGCTTAAGATTAGTCTTACAATAGTTACAATACATGTGTGAAAATGTGCTAGCCTGATAGCAGGCTTCTGAATTAAGTGAAAGTTCCAAGACACGTTGTGACACCAAACATCACTAACCCTGTGAGTGTTGCATTGGAGCCACTACTTACTCATCAACGAAAATATTCTAGACTATCAAGGCTATGTGGGAGGAGCTAAGGTAAAAATTCTTTTGCATATACAAAGGAGGGGGTATTTATAACCAACAGTGAAACTTACCCTTGTGCTTATTTGACTACCCTCATGACTGTTTGAATTCCATGACTTTTCTACTTTACATGACTCTTCATAGAACAATTGGGTCTCTTGGACTTCCACATTACATTACATTATTTGACAGTATGGCACACAGTAGAGACGTGGACAACATGACTCATGACAAGAAATGACATGACATTGCTGGTCCATTCATGTTGCTGCTAGTGTGCATATCAAGCTATAGTTTTTCTGGTGATGGATGTCATCAGGGTGTGTCATAACTTCAGCTCCACATGGGAACATTCACGGAGTCTTTCATGGTCGTTGGGCTCACTTGATGTTGCATTCACACATTGCTCCTTTCTTGTCTATTGGAAACCTTGAAAGGTTCGTATGTTATCGAAAAGTTCATGTTCGTCCGTCCATCTGTCTGTGAAGAAATTTTTCATGTTTTCTCATCCATACATCCGTGAACTTATCTTTGCATGATCATCCAGTCATGAATGCATATCTTTGCATGCATTGTTTATTGGTATGTTGGTGAACATGCCCTTCTACATGTGATCCCTTCGTTCATCTCATTTGTCGTCGTGCCATGTTTTTTGCATACCTATATCTATAGTCACTAATGATGAGACAACAACAAATCCAAAAACCTCCTAGTCTACCATGATGCATGAACATTTTGGATGCAGGTGACCCAAAAAGGAGATAAGATTGTGAGCTAGGATGGAGGCTCCAGGAACTGCTGATGAAAACTATGCAGGAGATAATGGGTGATTGTGTTATGCTCTTAACCTGCAAAATGATACCCAATACAGAATATGCGAAGGAAAGATACCCAGAACACAGAATAACAATGATTTTATTATTCAGAGAGTAATGTTCACTTGCCTCTTCGAGGGGGAAACCTCCAATAGAGCAGAGCTTGATTACAAAATAAGACACGATACTCCTCGCAGGGAGTCTCTAACCTTTATATATGACTCATACATGCAATACCACGGGCCAATACCGTGGGTTTGATTAATACCATCTATCTAATACTTTGGCCCATTTGCAACTAACTGTGGTCCCGTCATTAATTGCGGGTTAACCACTTACAAATATTAATATGGGCTTTATTGACTCTTGACTATGACGTGATCCCATGACATAAATAAGGGGGTTAGGGTGGGACCCTAACATGCCCTCCCCCTTAAGACTAGCCTTGTCCTCAAGGCTGAAGCTGCGAAAACTGCTGAAGAATAGTGGCTAGTTCCCAAGTTGCATCTTCTGGAGAGGTGTCTTTCCATTTGACAAGGACTTCCTTAATCATGTGGTCGCACAGGTGTTTGTCTCTTGTGTCTAGAACCTGTTCGGGTTGAAGCTAGATTGACCCTTCTTCGTCCAATTCAGGTAGACTGGTTTGAACTCGGCAATTGTTCCCGATCACTTTCTTGAGGCACGATACATGGAAAACTGGATGGATTTTTGCAGTAGGTGGCAAAGCCAACTTGTAAGCCACTTCTCCAATGCGTTGAAGTACTTGGTATGGTCCGTAGAATTTTGGAGATAGCTTCTGACAACCCTTGTCTTTGAGTGATGTTTGCTTATATGGTTGCAGCCTCAAAAAGACCTGATCCCCTTCTTGAAATTGGCGCTCTGAGCGATGCTGGTCTACCTGTTGCTTCATGCGGTTCTAAGCTTGATGAAGATTCTTTCTAAGATGGGTGAGCATGTTTGCGCGGTGTTGTAGGAGTTGATCCACTGCTTGTACTTTGGAGCACCCCTTGAGATAAGAAGTAGGGGAAGGCGGAAGTTGACCATATATTGCTTCATAGGGAGTCATTTTGGTGGTGGAATGATAGTTGGTGTTATACCACCATTCAGCCAGAGGTAACCACTGTACCCAAAGGTGTTGCTTTTCTGAAGTGAAACACCTAAGGTAGGTTTCTAGACATTTGTTGATGGCTTCAGTTTGACCATCCATTTGCGGATGATAGGAAGTACTGAGTTTTAGTTGAGTGCCTTGTATCCTGAAGAGTTCCTGCCAAAAATTACTGGTGAAGATCGGGTCGCGATCGGACACAATAGAAGTGGGCATGCCATGCAATTTGAAAAACTGATCCATAAAATATTGAGCGACCAAAGTTGGTGTAAATGGGTGGGGTAGGGCGCAGAAATGAGCATACTTCAATAGTTGGTCCACAACCACCATGATGACTGACTTGTTCCCAGACTTTGGAAGACCTGTAATGAAATCCATAGAAACTTCCGTCCAAATTGATGTTGGAATGGGCAATGGTTGTAATGTGCCTGGTGTGTTGACGGTTTCCCCTTTGTGGCGTTGATAGACATCGCATTCTGCTACAAAAGTAATGATGTCCTTTTTCATGCCTTTCCAAAAAAATGATCTTCTGGTGCGAGCATACATCTTCTGAAAGCGCGAATGTCCTGCAATGGGCGATGAGTGCAATTCTTCCAAAATGCGACCTTTGAGGGTGGATGTTGGGGATATTACGACTCTGTCCCTGTAGCGAAGAATATCGTCCTGCCACGAGTAGCCCTTGGTGGAATTTGGATCTACCTGCAATTGAGAAATGAGTTGGGATAGCTCGGGGTGTGCAAACCATTCCTTGCGAGCCTCTTCAATCCATTCTGGAATGGGGAGGGAAATTGCTAGCAGAGTACTTTCTTCCTCAAATTAGTGAGATAATGCATCTGCTACACTATTGTCTTTCCCTTTCTTGTAAATAATCTCATAATCATATCCCAGCATTTTGGCGAGCCATTTATTTTGTTGTGGGGAGGATAGGCATTGCTCCAAAAAATATTTAAGACTATGATGATCTGTGCGGATTTTGAAACGTCGCCCCAATAAGTAAGGTCGCCAGGTCTCGACGGCATGTAATATGGCCATCATTTCTTTTTCGTAGGTAGATTGTCCCAGATTCCTCCCACTTAGTTGTTGGCTTGTGAAGGCCAAAGGTCGCCCTTCCTGCATTAAGACCGCCCCAATACCGGTCCCTGAAGCATCACATTCAATGACAAAGGATTTGGTGAAGTCAGGTAGTGCTACGACTGGAGTGGAACACATGGCATTTTTGAGAGCGGTAAATGCCTGTTGTGCTTCCTCATTCCAGAAGAAGGAATTTTTCATTAGGAGTTAAGTGAGGGGCTTCGCTATGCGGCCATAGTTGTGGACAAATTTACGATAATAGCTTGTGATACCCAAAAATCCTCTCAAGCTCTTCAAGGTCTTAGGTTGAGGCCATTCTTGCATTGCCTGGATCTTTTTGGGGTCCACCTTGACACCTTCACGCCCCACAATGTGGCCCAAATACTCAACTTCTTCCATGCCAAATGAACACTTGGACATTTTGACAAATAATTTATGCTTGCAGAGCAGGTGTAAGAGTAGATCTACATGCTGAACATGTGCATCCCAAGTGCCACTATAGATGAGGATGTCATCGAAGAAGACAAGGACAAATTTCCTAAGATATGGTTTGAGAATGTGATTCATAAGGCTCTGAAAAGTAGAGGGGGCATTACAAAGACCAAAAGGCATGACCAGGAACTCATAATGGCCTTCATGAGTTCGGAAAGCAGTCTTGGGAATGTCGACTTCCTTCATGTGAATTTGGTGGTAGCCTGAGCGAAGATCCAGCTTAGTGAAGAATTGAGCCCCATTGAGTTCGTCCAGCAAATCGTCAACCACCCGAATGGGAAATTTATCTTTGACTGTCAACTTATTGAGGGCCCTAAAGTCGGGACACATCTGCCACTCCCCATCTTTCTTGAGCACCATGACCACTGGGGATGAATAAGGACTAATGCTGGGACGAATGACACCTGCTTCCAAAAGTTCCTTGATGATTTTTTCTATTTCATTCTTTTGGGTAAACGGATATCTGTATGGCCGCACATTTGGGGGTTGGGCCCCTGGAACCAAGATGATGCTATGATCATGTTCCCCTCGCGAGGGTGGAAGCTCATGAGGCTTGTCAAAGACTGGCAGATGATTATTTAAAATCTGTTGCATCTCAGGATGAATTGGCAGAGACTTGGTTTCGACGACCTGGATGGCATTAAATTGAGTTACCACTCCATGATTTCCATTTTTTAACAATTTTTCCATCCGATGCGAACTGATGATAGAGGGGGCTCCCGCTTGGAGTCCAAGGAGGGTATGTGTGTAGTTGTTCTGCTTAAAACTCATATATAACTCCTAAAAATCCATTGTGATTGGCCCAAGAGTGCAGAGCCATTCAGCGTCGAGGACAATGTCGCAACCCCCCATGTGTGTGGCAAACATGTGGGTTTTCAACTGATAATCCCCCATTTGAAGTTTGACATTTTCACACCGGCCTTGACATTTCATTGTGCCCCCATCCTCAATTTGGACTTGGAAGTTAGGAACTACTCGTACAAAACAATGCACTGCTTCTGCGATTTTTTGATGGATGAAATTATGGGTACTTCCACTATCAATCAAGACTACTACTGGGCAATGTTTAAGAAAAACCCTGATTTTGAGAGTTTGAGGGGAATAAATCCCTACCAACGCATGCAGCGAAATAACTGGTTCGTCAGAGACATTCTCCTTTGGGTTGTCTTCTTCTAGCGCCTCATGTTCCTCAAGTGGTGGATCTTCCTCTATTGAGCTGTAGTTAGTGGCATCTATTTGAAAAAATTTGGGCTCCTTGCATTTATGACCTGGGGAGTATTTTTCATCACAGTAGTAACATAGTCCTTGCTTCCTTCTTTCGGCCATTTCCGCAGGTGACACCTTTTAGACCTTAAGTGTTTGAGTCGTGTTGTGAGCCTGTGGGGGACGACCTTTAGCGGGGAAATTTGGGCGGCTGTATTGGGTTGCTAATGCACATTCCACATTACGGGCTACCTTGCAAGCCTCTGTCCAAGTGGGAGGGTGGTGTAGTAAGACTTGAGCTTTGATGGCTTCTTTAAGACCACTGATAAAACATTACGTGTAGAACACATTTGAGAGACCCCAAGTGCGGAAGGCTAAGGCTTCAAAAGCTGTAATATATTCATCCACTGTACCTATCTGTCGGAGCTTAGTAAGATGACCCAAAAAAGAGTCATCCTGTTCAAAGCGGTCTCGAAGAGCTTTGGTAAATTGGGTCCAAGTCTTAAAAGGTCCATTGCAACGTTGATGCCATTCCCACCATTGCCACTGTTCATTATCCAAGTACATGGTCGCCAACATAAGCTTAGTCGCATCATCTAAGATATGATTCAGTTTGAAATACTGCTCCATTTGTGCTATCCATGAAGACGGGTGAGAACCGTCAAATTTATGCATATCCAACTTGGGAGGTCGCTGACTGGGTGGTGGGTGGGTGTGCCAGACATGAGGAGAGTGGCTAGACTCACCCTCATTGTATTCATTGTAATTATATGCCTCCTCGTGGGCTTGCTCCTTGCCCTTCGAGATTAATTGCTGGACCTGGAGACATAGTCTGATAAGATGCTTATTGACGGATTGGATGGATTCTTCAAGTTTGTCCATTCTTTCATTGGCCATTGCTTGAGCTCTAGTTTCTACCATACACCAACCTGATGAAAAATTGGGACCACCTAAAAATTTTCACTAATAATTGAATGGTACCACTGTGCTCAGCTCGTCGTCATGATTCTAATGGGCTAGATCACCAATAAGCACCCCGGAAGATCTATGGCGAGGTTTCAAGGGAGCCTAGGGGTTTCCGATATACCCGGAGAGTACGTGGAAGATAGTCCATGCGCGGTTCTGTCTAATGTGCTACTACTCAAAGGGGTACCCACAGGGGTTACAAGGGAGTCCAACAGATGTGACCACCTCTTGTATTTCCTACGTGCATGCCTCCCCAAATCCACAGGTTTATGCACTCAACGACAGATCTCGTGGTTTAAAGACGCTGGAACACGTCTCTAGCCCAAAAAAAAAAAATTTGCTAAGAATTGGAGATCCCACCGGCCCTGGAAAGTGCTCTGATACCACTTGTTATGCTCTTAACCTGCAAAATGATACCCAATACAGAATATGCGAAGAAACGATACCCAGAACACATAATAGCAATGATTTTATTATTCAGAGAGTAATGTTCACTTGCCTCTTCGAGGGGGCAACCTCCAATAGAGCAGAGCTCGATTACAAAATAAGACACGATACTCGTCGCAGGGAGTCTCTATCCTTTATATATGACTCATACATGCAATACCACGGGCCAATACCGTGGGTTTTATTAATACCATCTATCTAATACTACGGCCCATTTGCAACTAATTGTGGTCCTGTCATTAATTGTGGGTTAACGACTTACAAATATTAATATGGGCTTTATTGACTCTTGACTATGACGTGATCCCATGACATAAATAAGGGGGTTAGGGTGGGACCCTAACAGATTAAGATGGGAAATCTGAATCAAAAGTGACTGTTTGGGAGGAATAGTCTAGGCTAAGGGAAGGATGTGTAGGAAAAATCTGCATAGTTTCTAGAAAAAGTAGGTAGCAGGAGCCTGACAATCAAAGCTGTGCAATTCCTGAGGGTAACTGGTAGTCAGTTGTTGGGTCACTGGCAGCAAAAACTGCACAATTCTTGAGGGGAACTGTCACTCAGCTGCTGGCAGGAAAAACTCCACTAATGCTAGGAGGCTAGACTGCTTGTCACCTACACACAATTTCTGAGTTGAGGAGACTGCTAGGTAGTAGTGGGATTTCTCATGAAAACTACACATTTTCAGGGTGAGAAGCCGGTTGCTGGACTACAAAAAATGTGCAATTTTTTGAGGGAGATAGGGACAAGCACTAGGTATCTGTCTGGCGTTTCTGTGCAGTTTTCTCAGTGAGAGGAATGGGAATGGTCTGCAGCCTCTACACAATTTTTAAGGGGAATGAGTCTTGGGGTGGCTGTCGGGTCAAACTCTCTAGTTGACTAGCATGAAGGTTGATCGATTTTTTTGGAGAGAGCGCAACATGAAATATCTTGCTTGGTGCTTCTACACTATTCTGGGTGATAGTCGATTGAGTTGATGGCGGGGTGATGTTCAGGTTGTCACAGGGGAATCTGGTCATCAAAACATTAAAAGTGACTAAGAATGTGAATGAGCGAAAGATGCCTACATGATCTGGCAAACACATGCTTACATGACTAGACCACGAGACGACTCAAACCATATAGACACACATGCTCAACATGACTTGACAATGGTGTAATTGACAAGCGCAATAGTTTATGTGACTCCGTGTGTGAGTGTGACAGATGTTTTACATAGCGAACACAACATGAACACACAAACCGAAGACCTATAGTATGACTAGAACTCGATTTCAAGCATGACAGTGACATCAACATGCAAAATATTAGGTGTAGTGACCAAGCAAGGTGGTGCGAAGACTTACAATACATCACGAGGTGAACCTGAGTGTGTGTAGTCATCAAGTGAAACTCTCAAAGGAGGCTCTAAAATTGGAACCAGGCCCAAATTATGGAGGGTGGTTGTAGCCACTACAACACTTGGCGACACACTAGTAGAACTCTAGCTTCTCTGTTTTGATTCATTGATAGCACATGGCCTCGATCTTTCGGAGAGTATTGAATAATTGTGCGGGTTACTTCAGCTTCCCCACTTATTCCATGGGCATACATGGTTCGCCTTTTTCCAACTCAATCAAACACAATCAAAATTTTAGCTTGATCACAATGTTTTGAATTCGGAAGGGGTATTTTAGCTCGTGAATTGAAGATTTTCAAAGTGTAAATTTTCATCTCTGGTGTTGCTCCACTACCAGTAGGCCTGAACATTACCCCCTTCGAGTCATGCAGGAACATGTTTATTGCTCCATTGCCAATGAGCCTTGTCATTACCCAATGGAGTTGCATGCTTCACCTCTCTACATAGGAAGCCTTTCTCTTCTTTCGCCTTTGTATTTTTTTATTTTTTTAAGATGACTGTGCAAAGGCACTTATTTATTTTTTGGGTAAAAGAGGGATCATGAATTATTGAGAGAAAAAGAGGTTGTTCCTTTAGATAAGCATGTAAGACTTCTAACAGAAGCTTTCTTGTTTATATTTTCCCCTTCTCTGTTTCTACTAATTGGATGAGCTTGAACACACAGAGTAGAAGGATGAGTACAGGCATGTGGCTTCCCAGTGTGGGCACAGGTTCATGGTTGGACCAAAACTTCCCTTCTAGATGGCCTATATTTTTTGTCAATAATTCAATGACCGAAGGTTATAACCAGGCATAGAGAAGATGGACACAAGATTGACCAAGTGCTATAGTGTCACAAGTTTCTTCAAATCTCAGCCACATATTCTATTCAAATGCCAGAATGCAGTAGTTGGCAACAATTATTTCTGGAGACAAAAATAGTGGGTATCAAGAGAAAAAAAATGAGCGTAAACAAAATAGTAAGCAAAACAAACCAAACAAGAACAAAGATATTAAGCAAGGCAAACAAAATGAAAACAACCAGCAACATGCAGATTATGTGCATGGACCAGGGCATGACCTGACCTACTGGAAATAAGGCTTGAGATATTGGTTGTTGATAGGAAGGTTGTCAACCCTCCCATGAAGTGATTTCAGATGATACGTTTATGGGCCATGCTTCTCGTAGACTTGTATAGACCAATCCACAGGGACTGGAACTTTGTATGTTTTCCTTTGTCTTCATGGGGCTTATCCCATTTCACAACTAAGTCACCAACACCGAAGCTAGCTTTCCTTGCAGACTTCTTATCGAACCATCTCTTGATAAGTTTCTGGTGGAGTGTGAATTTTTATTTTTATTTGATCTTTCTTCCTGAAGCTTATGGATAGCATCCATCCTACGTTGGACGCGTTGGCAAGGCTTTCCTTGGGATTCATGAGGATGTTGAAGTGCAGGCAAGTAGATATTGGGTGGGAGGATGGATTCTTTACCATAGACTAGGAAGTATGGTGAGGTATTTTGAGAGGGCTTGGGTGTTACATGGTCAGACAATAATTCATTTTTCAAGGAGGTATGCCAGTTGCGCTGCTTAGAGAAAACGATCTTTCTTATTATGAAAATGAGGGGTTTATTCGTGGATTCTGCTATACCATTTCCTTGCAGATAATAATTAGATGAGTGTTTTAGTACAATAGCATTCTATAATGTAATGTCGTAAAGTTTCAACGATGAAAAGTAAATTACCTTATCAAAAACAATTGATAGGAACGTCGAAGCGTGAGATGATGTTCTGCTGGAGGAAGGTGGTGATCTCCTCGTCATTCACTTATTTGAGCGAAACTATTTCTGTCCACCATGTGAAGTAATTAGTTGCTGTTAGAATGTAGCGGTGTTTTTTTGTCGAATGTGGGAATATTTCCCCAATGATTTCCAAGGCCCACAGTTGGAAGGGTTCGGCCACTACAATAGGGTACAGTGGGGTTGTTGATCTTCATGTCCTGTTAGAGCATCGACGACAGACCGGGCACTTGTAGGCATAAGCGTGTGCATCCTTGAATAATTTGGGCCAGTAGAAACTAGTTCACATAACTTTGTATGCAACGGTGTTTCCTGCAAAGTGGCCCCTGGTAGGTCTGTCATGCAGATCTTGTAGTACCTTCTTTGGTTCATGTGCCTTCGAGCACCTGAGAAGAACTCCATTATTGTGCTCCCGATAAAGAACTTCGTGCACTGACTAGTATGCTAAGGCTTTGAGGCACAATTCCATCTTCTGTCTGATAGAAAAGTGACCAGGTATGTTTCCATGCTCAAGGTATTGACCCACATCTGTGTACCAAGAGGTTGCGTCTTTAGTGGGTGTTTCTCGCCTTATATCATACATCTTAATTTCCTTCTCCTAGCCAACGAGCTCTTCTTCAATCTCCAGCGGGTATATTGCTTCAGCTGTGAATTTGCAGAGCCCATGTCCCTTGATCGTGTGAACTGGATTGATTTCAAGATCATACTCTTGCAAGCAATGTGCGGACTACTGGGTGAGGGATGAAGACTATGTCGTGGTTCTTCAGCAAGTAGGGCCTGAAGTGTTTCATCGCCTTTTAAACTGCATATTCTTACTTATCAATGGTGGGGTAGTTGAGTTCTGGTCCCTGCATACTTGTGCTCATGAAGGATATTAGGTGTTCATCATTCATCTCGTCCTTCTGAGTGAGTAGTGTAGCGAGTGAATTATTGGAGACAAAGGTTTATAGTAGGAAATTCTTCTTGAAGTCTGGGTTATAGAGTTTAGGTGCTTCTGCAATGGCCTAATTAATCCAAGTGAATGCAAACTTCTCCTTCTTGCCCCTGCTGTAGACTGCATCATTCTTGATCATGTCCTACATGGCTTGACCATCTACACATAATCTAAGATGAACTTCTGGACGAATTTTATCTTGCCCAAGAAGGACTGCATAGCTTTCTTGTTAACTCGGGAAGGAATCTGTGTAACAATTTGAACCCAGTCCGGATCCACCTTGATCCCTCATTTGGCAACAATGTGTCTGAGAAAATTCCCCTTAGACACTATGAATACACTCTTTTTTGGATTCAAGGAAATCTCATATCTCCGGCATCACTCAAAGGTTTTCTTCATATGGTGTATGTGGTCCTGTCATCTTCTTGATAACATAGTCAAGTCGTTGAGGTATACAACTACGCTCTATTAGATGAGTCTATGGAAAGTGATGTCCATGGCGCGTTGAAAGGTTGTGCCTGCATTTACAAGACCAAACAACATTTGTCTAAAAGTGAACGTATCCCACTTGGTACAGAAGGAAGTTTTAACTCTGTCAAGTTCTACTACCAGAACCTGACTGTATCCTGAAAAACCGTCAAGAAGAGTGTTATAGACATTTTTGTGCCTCGCAACATGGAGCATGAAATGTCAATAATTACAGGGATCCTCAGTCCCTAAACATGTTGTTCTTACCCCTAAAAGAACAAGGTCATCAAACAACAGCACTTCCAATCAGTTCTCCACCTGAAAACACTTCAAAACAGGCTTATTTTGGATCATGTCAGCTGCTCCACTGAGCTTCTGCGCTGGAATGCAACTGTTCCTCCTTGTACCTGCGCTGGAAGTCAAATTTAATGAAGGCTACCTGCGCTGGGTGAGATTGGCCAAGTGGCACAGTCATTCTGCAAGGTGTCAATTGCCCAGGAAGCTTCCAAACTGACACTTGGTTCATGAGATTCGCCCTGTGATGAGTAAGAGGTACTTGATCACCATGTGTAAGCAAGGATCTCCAAGTGGACTCAAGAACTGAAGACTAACTGAAGAGGGAGAGGACACAAGGCAGCTTCATGTCAGTCTCAAGCTGACTCATCTTCTCTTCTTCTCTCCTATATATAGAGCTCTTCTATGAGGTCTATGGAGGCTGGAATTTTGTGTAAAGCAAGGGGGTGCTGTTGGTTTACAGTTAGAGCTATTGGGTGATTGTTTTACTAGAGGTGAAGAGGAGAGTTCTTGCTGCTGGGGAGGTGCTGCTGGATTGGAGCCATCATTGGTTGTAACCTTCTCAGAACCATGTTACTTCTATCAATAAAGTTTTGCATGTTCTCCTATATACTTGTATTGCATTGATGTATTGTATTTACATGTATATTTGATTCACCCTAATCCATGCTTCAGTTATGAGTACATGTATCTTGTAGTTTCCTCTCTTGCTTTGTGCAGGATCTGTGTGTAGCTGGACCGGCAAAGAGAGCAAGGAGCTGCGAACAAGAGACAAAGAGAGAGGACAAGGATCGACTAAGCGAAAGACACCAGGTTGGTTGACCTTCTTTTCCTTCTCTCTGTACTTTCATAAAGGAAAACATCAAAGCTTTACTTTCAGTTGTTGCTAAAGACTGTCACCTTTAGAGTAGGGATAGGGTCATCCGCATCGGATACTTTTCCCCACAACAAACTGGCGACTCCAGAAACTGGGATAGTTCTAGAAAATGCCATCTCCTGACGCTCGAACCACCTAAAGAAGGACTCAGTGAAAGTAATATGAGGTTGACCAGCATGCTGGGACATATGGTCAACCCACCTCTGCATGCGTGGCTCGGTCGGAGAAGGCAAATCAAGCAAGATGTACTGAGGTTGCATCAATGGGATTTTCTCCAAGACAAAGGCAGTCAGAATAGAACCAAATCCAAAGTTCTTCAGCCCCCCGTCCTTTACCTTGGTCAATTGACTTTTCATCTGAACAAGTACTGCATCACACCAGTTAAACATTTTCGGTTGGAGACACTCCAAGGCGTGCTGCATATAAGATCTGTTGGCAATATGTAAAGCTGCGCTACCGGCCATCCTACCAATAGTGAACAGAATGGACCTGAGAGACCTGTCAGTAATGTCACGGATATTGATCTTGCCGTCTTTGCTCGGCTGTGAACCTTCCCGGCGATACTGACGGATATAGTCTCTGGTGTAAGTAATCCCTCGAGCCGTACCTGACAAAGAAATGGGGGCACCCCGCCTTGACAACCCAGTCAAGAAGTACATGTCCTCTATGGTCAAGGGGAAGGACTTCCCCCTAATCTGGAATACTTGGTTAACAGGATCCCAAGCATCAAGCATATACTGCAGTAAAGAAATCTGTGCTCTCATGCTAGAGATACGGAAGAACTTCAGCAGGCCACAGTTCCGAAGCGCGTTCACCGTGACTGGGTCATGGAGTGCAACCATGTCCTCTGCTTCATGTTCTCGTTCTCGCCATGTAAGGGACATTTTGTTCAAAGTTCCCTGCAAGCAAACAAGAGAAGGAGTAAGTTCCTCATTTTGATGAAAAACTGGCGAAAAAATCATCAAAAAACACATGCAAAGTCAACTTTTCTAAGCCCAGCGCAGGCAGAGAGGCTTCCCCTTGCGCTGTAAGGCAGTCTGCCTTAAGGCTGCCTGAAATACAGCGCAATTTTCGAAAGGGGAACCTGCGCTGATGCCAGGGCGCCCTGATGAAACCCCTGGGGCTCAGAAACCTTGAAAAACATGCATGAAACTGAAAAAGGGAACTAAGGTTTAGCTCCTACCTGGTCCAAACGGCGCCGAAAATCGTCCACAGAATCTTCCGGAATCAGCTGGTGAAAATCAAGGAAGAAGAGGCACCTCCAGAGCTCCAACAAGCAAAATGCAAATGAAATGGTAAATGAGAGGTAAAAACCCCTTTTATGGCTTTTTACACAGTTTAAAGTTAAATATTAGGGTTATAATCTCGTTTTCATGCAAATATTGTCCATTTCTAATAAAATTTGTTGCAGCAATTGAAGATGAAGTACTACATTTGAAAAGAGAAAAGCTAGTAAAAGTAAAAAATTAAATTTGACCATGAATCGAGCAGTTTTACCACAGAATTTATGCTCGTTAAAAAATAGAAAAGTGTGAGCAAAGTTTTTTCGCCAAAGTTCAAGCTCATTAAAAAATGAACCTATCTCGGTAAATAACCATTGCGATCGTAAATTTATCAGCCTTAAAAGCCTTGGTTGTGTTTTCATCCATCACCTCCATTTCATTTGGCCGGTCGTTCACCCCCATATGTGTGTTTACCCCTTTTGAGGAACAGCTGCGAAAAGTGATTTCACCTAGCCATCCTTGTGACATTACCGTGATTGGAAAATTCCAAATTGTACCTGGAATCTGCTGCTATCCCTGCTTATCACTCGTTCCTCAAAAGACGAGTCTTCTTTGAGCTCTTTTCACTGACTCGTAAAATATGAAAAGTTTGCCGAGTTTTGGCCTTCCAGCTCGTTAAACGATCGGAACGCTATCCCTCCTCTAGATTTTAATCTTTTTGGACCTGAGGGATTATTGCACAAAAAGATCGAGCGCTTGTCTTGTTCGGCTCGTAAAAGTACCGAACAGCCATCCCTTCTGTATTGTTTTATACTTTTTCGGACTTAAGGGATTAGATGACGAAAAAGGAATCATGGAGTTGACTTTCTGTACCTTTTCAGACTCTCTAAAAATGAAAAGGACCGAGTTTTCCTTGTCGTTAGACTCGTTAAAATGATTAAATAGTGACAAACTTGTCTTTAGACGAGAACGAGTTTCCCTATCGCTAGGCTCGTTAAATCATAGCGATGGGCTTGCCCGAAGGGCAGGTTATAGAACAAGCATATGTTATCCTCCTCAAGCTTGACAAAAATAAAGAGGTACTGGTCAGAAATGACTGGGGAAAAATTGGGAGAACATCAAAGTTTAATGGTAGCAAGTCACTCTTGAACATGACACTTTTCCTCCGTACCACATCGAGTTGGGTTGTTTCATTCACCGGTCTCATCGCCATGGTCCTCGCCAAACCATCCACATTTGGGGTAATGCTACCGATCCATCGCATCAGTGTCGTTATATGTTCAAGAGGGGTCATTCTGAAAGTGTCAACCGTGTCCCATCCACTGCCATACATTATCCTTCATCCATTCATGATTGCCACCCTGAATCATATGTCACAGTTTGTTTTCACCTCCACTAAAATCATTAGCTCCGTTCCGTGTCATTGATGTGGGATTCATTAAGGCCCTCCTTTGACGGATCGCTTCTTGTCGACTTCAGCTCATTATCCAAGAAGTTGATCTAGGAACACCCCCATCAGTACTTTGAAGCTTGCATGCCTCAATGGCAAGTTTCTCACTTCCGGCGACAGGTATACATCAATGACCTTCAACCAGAAGATTTTACGTGGCGTTCGACGCCAAGTCCTTTATTCACGCCACGTGAATTGTACTACAGTACCTTGAGGGTCATCGTCATTATTGGTGATTCCTCTCGCGCTTGTTAACGGTTTTCATTATTGACCAGTAATCAAGCGATGTCCTTCCATGTTCGACTTCAGCGCAATTCTCACATGGATCGACTTGTACTTAGAGTGAAGATCGAACGAGTTTGAAGACCCCGGATCTAGTTTCATCCATCCGGGCTGCGATATATATTCAGGAAATATAAAAGCATTTGGCATGTACATCATTACAGCAGATGATCATCCTATTCAAAGGATGATAATTTCAGCAGAAAATTATCAGTCTACCTTCAGACGATCGTCTGTCATATGTACCAAAATGTATTTATAAAAGCTGAGCATGGGAATGCCCGCCTCAGCTAGATCATGAAAATAGAATAAAAAATAATGTATTGTATTGTATTGTATTACAGGGCGCCTCCTCAGCACTGGAATGAACTTCGCACCCTCTAGATAAAGCATTTCACCCGATAAACGGCCTCATACTTTAGGGGGCAACTGTTATAGACATTTTTGTGCCTCGCAACATGGAGCATGAAATGTCAATAATTACAGGGATCCTCAGTCCCTAAACATGTTGTTCTTACCCCTAAAAGAACAAGGTCATCAAACAACAACACTTCCAATCAGTTCTCCACCTGAAAACACTTCAAAACAGGCTTATTTTGGATCATGTCAGCTGCTCCACTGAGCTTCTGCGTTGGAATGCAACTGTCCCTCCTTGTACCTGCGCTGGAAGTCAAATTTAATGAAGGCTACCTGCGCTGGGCGAGATTGGCCAAGTGGCACAGTCATTCTGCAAGGTGTCAATTGCCCAGGAAGCTTCCAAACTGACACTTGGTTCATGAGATTCGCCCTGTGATGAGTAAGAGGTACTTGATCACCATGTGTAAGCAAGGATCTCCAAGTGGACTCAAGAACTGAAGACTAACTGAAGAGGGAGAGGACACAAGGCAGCTTCATGTCAGTCTCAAGCTGACTCATCTTCTCTTCTTCTCTCCTATATATAGAGCTCTTCTATGAGGTCTATGGAGGCTGGAATTTTGTGTAAAGCAAGGGGGTGCTGTTGGTTTACAGTTAGAGCTATTGGGTGATTGTTTTACTAGAGGTGAAGAGGAGAGTTCTTGCTGCTGGGGAGGTGCTGCTGGATTGGAGCCATCATTGGTTGTAACCTTCTCAGAACCCTGTTACTTCTATCAATAAAGTTTTGCATGTTCTCCTATATACTTGTATTGCATTGATGTATTTTATTTACATGTATATTTGATTCACCCTAATCCATGCTTCAGTTATGAGTACATGTATCTTGTAGTTTCCTCTCTTGCTTTGTGCAGGATCTGTGTGTAGCTGGACCGGCAAAGAGAGCAAGGAGCTGCGAACAAGAGACAAAGAGAGAGGACAAGGATCGACTAAGTGAAAGACACCAGGTTGGTTGACCTTCTTTTCCTTCTCTCTGTACTTTCATAAAGGAAAACATCAAAGCTTTACTTTCAGTTGTTGCTAAAGACTGTCACCTTTAGAGTAGGGATAGGGTCATCCGCATCGGATACTTTTCCCCACAACAAAGAGAAAACATTTATGGCCTATATATTGTTTGTAGAATGTGGTCCATATATGGAACATGGTAGTTGTGTTTATCGGAGGCACAATACATGTTCAAAAAATCAACGCAAAAGTGGATTTCTGAAGACTTCTTCCATACAGGAATTATATTTGAAACCCACGTGGAATGACGAACTTTGTATATGATTTGTGCATCCAATAGTTTAGTGAGTTATTTTTGTATGAGGGATTCAAGTGATGGGTGTAATTTTCTCAGCTTCTTTTGAGATGGCTTGACCCCTTCCTTGATTGGAATGACATGTTGGATGATTAACATGTCATAGGGTTTCAAATCATCATACATGCATGTGAACACATCTCAGTACTATTTGAACAAGTAGATAAAGGCTTGTCGCTCTTGCTGTGCGCAACATGTACCAAGATTGACGAAATTCGGATCTTGTTATCTTCCCAGGTTGATCAGTTCATGCATCATGGTGGAACTATCAGTCTTGTTGCTCCTTGGCCCCTAAAAACATTCTTGAAAGTCATAAAGCTTGTCCATTGTTGCCACACTCTTTGTGCTAAGGTGGCCCTTCTTGTTACCACCTTCTGCTTGCATAGAGCGCTGATGCTCGTCATCAAATATCACTGCATCTTTGAAGACATCAGTGTTGGTCATGAATTACAGTATTTTTTGAACATCATTCAAAATGTGTAAATTAGTTATGTTATCTGGGATAGATTTTTTGTACAAAATTTCAATGGTAAATTTATCCCTAATCGATGACATTCATGAAGCTGTGTTTGCAAGAAAATTGGTAGCTTCATTACATGTACGTGGTACAACAATGATGTTAAATTCTTGGAAGTTAGAGATTAGCTGCCATACCTCTTGTTGGTAACTTTTGAGATGTGGTGACAATTAGTGAATGGTGTTACGTACCTATCATACCACTATCTCTAAATCACCTACCACCTTGAGTTCGACCACGTTGAGGCTGATGTATTTTTGCAAGCCCAACAAGAGTGCATACTCAGCAGCATTATTCATACACTCAAATTCCAAGTGACTTGAAACTAGATGCTTTATGTTGTATGGGTCGATAAAGACATACCCAATTCCAGAGTCGTCTTATGTCTTTGATCTGTCAAAGTACATGGTCCACAACTTCCATGTACACGGATAGTTTGACGTGCTAGTACTATTGCTACTACTACTATGTCTACTATTGGCACAATGCACTGTACATGTTTCATTACCATCAGTTTCGCAAGGAAGGAGTCCCAAGTGCGTGTCTGGTGGGGTTTGAGCTGGTCGTGCAGGATAACACCCCAATGTTGTCTCCAAGAGGTAGTTTTCAAACAGGAGTTCTACGAAGGCCAATGGTTCATTATCGCCATTAAGGGGAGAGGAATTGTGCTTCATATTCCTCTCAGACAATACTTGTATTTGGTTACCCTTTCCCTTGTATGAAAGCCACATGTGGGACTAGTCTATAGCAAAATATTTGTCTAGCTTGCTAGACCAGCCTCTGCTGAGTAGTAGACTGTATGCTTCTGGTATGCACACAAAACATATGTTGATGCATTGGTGGACTCGACCATCATGAGATAGTTGGATGATCACGTCTCAAATTTCACAATGGCTGGTACCAATGTTCGATCAAGTTGGATGATTCACGCAGATGTCTCACTCCATTGTGCATTGATATTTTCACAATGGAGAGTGGCATCACATTGGCTACCATGCCAAAATTAACGAAGCAATTGTCAACATTGTAGTTAAAAATTTCATATCATAGAAGGAATGGAGGGAAACCTAGGTTTTCTTCTTCCATCAGGAGTGCGTTGAGCACAGTAGAAAGTGATCCGAGAGGTGTGCTTCCTCCCTTGTTGTCTATCTGAATGCGTGCATAAGGACGTATTGCTGACTCTACATCTTAGCTAACTTGAACAAAATGATGTTCACTCGAGTTTTCTTCATGTCATCTACAATGTTATAGTCCAGAGGTTGTAGACTCACCAAAGTGTCCGGGGTAGGACTGATGTTCATGTTGTTCGATAGAGTGTTTTGCAGTTTGCTTCTCATGGATGTAATCTTTGATGTTCATGTTGTTTGGAAGAGTGTTCTACATTTTTCTGCTCATGGACGTACTCTTTGATGTTCATGTTTTTCGTAGGAGTGTTCTGTAGTTTTGTGTTTTTTGATTTGGGGCAGTCGATGGATCAGCCTTCCTCAACAACAATCTCATCTTTTCTTGTACTTCCCCAAGTGTAGGTGGGTCCCCTTTACTTCTAAGATTGTAACGGTTATTTTTCTTTGGGGGTTGATTCTCGGTGTTCATCTTTGACATTGCTTGCGAGCACTGATATGAGTTCATCACATGCCCAGAACTTGATGCTTCATCAGGTGTAATACCTTAGTCATTATCAGTGTTTTCCAGCTGCTCCTGCATACTGTTTTCTACATTGAATGTATGACTTTACACCTAGTTTGTGACTTGCTTCCAGTCCGAACAAAAGTTCTCAGGGTGATGTTCTTCATGGAATCAATAAACCTCGATATCTGCACACTGTTTGAGGTGGAACACATATCTCTACATAGTTTTTGGAGTGAACCAGTTGCTACCTGATCAGCTGCTTCCCTGTCTCTATCTGGGCAGATGGATGCTTGTGAATGTGTTCGTTTTCCATTTTTTAAGCTTGTACACTTCTATTGTCAAGTTCTTGACGATGAAAGTGAGGGTTTCAATATCATTTTCTTCCTTGTCTCTACCCTTTCTCAACATCGCTTGGTACTTCCTACTCGCGTCTTTGGAGCCTTTTGCTAGCTCATCATCCTTGATGACTCCAATCGTGCACAAGTCTTTCTCTACAACAATAACATCTTCGTAGTTTTCCAAAAGTGTTGGTTTCATCACTCGCTTAACGAACTGCACAATGTTCGTCGGTAGTACAGACGTGTAGTAATCAAGAGTGATGGACTCATGAGGCATGGTGTCTGCTACAAATTTGTTCAATATGCATGTAAACCTCTGATTGAAGTCTTTTACCTTTTCTTTCCCCTCCATCTTCACGCTTCCCAATTCTTTTAGTAACATAGCTAGGGTCCTGTCACCAACAGATTTTCTAAGGAATGCACCCTAAATCTATATGGATTTTGGTGGAAATTTGTGATATCATGTAGTTGCATGACCATACAAGGTACATGGAAGAAATCTACAAGCTACATCGGCATGTCGTACCTCAAGAGTCTGCAACTACTAGTAGAAGTTGTCCAAATGGTCTTCTTTCTTCACCGTATTGTTAGAGTTGAACTTGATGTTCATTCTCTCTACTCACTTCGACATCTTGTGCAAAAAAACCAAGAGAGAAAATGGTCCCTAAGTCATCCATTCCAGATTTGGGTTAGCCATCTGTTTTTCTTCTTCATCCTCCTCCTCTCTTTCAGAGTCTGATGGTTCTGGCTCTGAGTCCATTGGTTCATCTCTGCCTTTCCCTTCTCTACTACCTTCCCCTTTGACTCCTATACCAAAGTCTGATCCCAATATCACAAGAGTGTCTCATTCCCCTTCTCATAATACTAGAGGTTTATCTCCGTCTTCAATAGCTTCTACAAGACCTTCAGGGGTGGAAAAAACTACCTCTTCTACTGATGATACAACAACCCTTGTGGGAGTGGCTTTTGGCTTCCTTGATGCATATGGGAGATGTTGTATGTATGGGATTAGTCAAACTTCTTTCGTGAACTGGCAGGTGATGGGATGGATGGAGCGAAGTTGATGATATGGGATCTCGTGCTTAGTCTTGGGAAGTGAGAAGTAAGCAACTACAGAGTCGAGTGTAGCTCAGATGTAGTGCAAGTTACTGTGTTGACCAGACGGTTGATGAGTGAGTGTCAGATGAAATTCGACAATATACAACTACCTACCCTCTTTGTAGCATGAGAAATTTTGATGGTGATCGACCCACCAACATTCATGGGATCACCTTCGTATGAAGTCCAAACTAGAACTCACATCGTTTGGTGTAGGAGTCTCATCCGATATGATGGCCTAGCTGTCATTATCTTAAAGATTTGCCTCAAATCTTACTTGTCAGCACTGGAGAGTGGTCTTCCTTGTCTTCAAGATGTAAGGTTCATGTGCCTGGTGATTGTAAGTGTCACTTGTATCAATGGTTCTTTCACTATAGATGGAGAGGGTGAGAGTGAGTCCCAAGTCGGTTGGGAGAAGTCCCAACTCTACTAGGAACACACAAAACAACAGGACATGCACAACTTCCAAAGGAATAGTCCACATAGATGTGGCAGTCACAGCACACAAGGGGAGGTAAATTTTATAACAATCAACAGATTAGTCCGCGCGAGTGCAACGATTGTTATAGCAAGTTTTCTGTGAAAAGTCTGTCTGATATCTGAGAGAGTAGTCAACATGGCTGAGTGATCCAAGTGGATGTTGGTGGCCACCCACCTATCCCATTTGGACTCCCACAATTGTCTCTTTCAGTCTTTTCAGTTTCCTAAATTGCAGCACAGTTTACTATTTCTAGCAGTTTTTCGGGTCCTGAACTTCCGGAGCCGTTTTGAGGCCCTAAACGATGTTTTTTTGGGAATCTGGGGCAACATGGGTCCATGGACTGATGTTGCCTCCCAAAGTGGTAGTGCTCGGATAGATCTTTCTAACTAGCTATTGTACGCGTCAAATGGAGATCATATGCCAAAGTTACAACCCCAGGAAATTGATGTACCAATTTACCCAAACGGGGCCCACAATTTGGCGTTTCATCTTCTAGGGCTAGGTTTTGGAATGTTAAGGGTTTTCCATTGTTTCTCAACAATAAATAGGCCTTTGAGCCTCATTGTAACATAGTTTTAGAACAGTTCAGAGGCATGTAGCCGCCACATCTCTTCTCAGAGAAAAGCTACCATCGCCCTAGCTGGTTTATTTCCATTTCTGGTTGTAAGCATATTTCAGTATTTTCCATTAATGAAATAAAGCATTATTTTCGCTGCATCTCTGTGTTTATGGTTATTGCATCTCTGTATTTATGGTAATCTCTGTAATCTATTGCGTTCCTGTCTAAATCTGGATCAGTGGTATCAGAGCGCTCTGCTTTGTCTCTGTTTTTCTTTGCATGTCCCCAACAAGGTCGGGATATAAGGAGTTAGGGCTTGAACTGGTCGAACCTTTGCAAGACCAGCCTCGGAAATCCCAACGGCCTCCCATGGCAGATAAGAAGAAAGACGAGGGGGCAGGAGATCCCATCAAAATCTTGCTCGAAGAAGCCCTCAAGCGACAGCGGAACGCGATGATGGACAGCTTTGCCCAGATCCTTCAGCGGCTACCCAGAAGCGATGCATCGGCTTCCAGCAGCTACTCTGGAAATGCCACGCCCTTTAAGGTACAAGTTAATTTTGAAATCCCCATCTTTGAGGGTCAAATAGACGCAGATGCCATAGATAAATGGTTAAATCTGCTAGACGGGTATTTTTCTGTTCACGAATTTTCAAGTCGGGAGAAGCTTGTTTTTGTTCTTCTCAAAGCAGCCCCCCACGTCAAGGACTGGTGGGAAACCTACTGCGAGCAGAAGGATGAAAATACAGGCTCACTGTTTTCAGCCGCACCCACTTGGAATGACTTCCGGGATGCCATCAAGGAGCAGTACTACCCTGTCGGAAGCTATGAGGACAAATACATCAAATGGACCACACTGCGACAGGGACGAGACCAAGATGTGCCGGAGTTCACAAACATTTTTCGTACCCTTCGCACACAGTTGGGTATCAAAGATTCTGGGCTGCATCTGGTACTCAAATACCGTGGCTGCCTGCACAAATACATCCAGGAAGAGATGGTTTTCTTGAACATCTCCTCACTCGGTACAGCGTAACGATACGCTGTCAAAATCGAGCAAAAGTTCAAACAGAAGAAGCGAGACTTTGGATCTGCAAATCCGAAGCCCAATGGACAAAGCCAAGGCAGGGTGACCCAAGACAACCCATCGAAGCCGCAAGAAAAGAAAAACACCATGAAGCCGAAGAAGGACACAGGGAAGTGGTGTGAGTTCCACAAGAGTCCCACTTATAACACAAGTGAGTGTTGGACCAAGCAGTCGCTGGTGGCCGAGTTGAAGGCTTCTAAATCAGATGGATGTTCTGACCCTGAGCCAGAACCCAATAAGGGGAATGGCAAAGGGAAGCAGATCATTGATGCGGATCCCAGCGCCACTGTTGCCACCGCCAAGATCCTGAAAGATGAGCGCGAAAATCCAGAGGAAGGGGAGCGTCTTTTCCACTCACAGATGTGGGTGAAGGGTTCGCTGCTACAATTCATTGTCGACAGTGGCAGCCAAAAGAACCTCATTTCAGCAGAGGTCATGAAGCAGTTGGGTCTACCGACTACACCACACCCACAACCGTACAGTATCGGGTGGCTTCATGAAGGACGAGATCTCAAAGTTCGCCAGCAGTGCCACCTTCCCTACAGCATCAAGCGCTTCAGAGACGAGGTATTGTGTGATGTTACACCTCTGGATGTTTGTGATGTATTATTAGGCCAACCATACTTGTGGAGGCGACATGCTGTGTATGAGTCAAGGCCTCGTGCTGTCATTATTTCTTTGAATAATTCATTATACAGGATACCAGAGGTAGCCCCACCTAGTGCCACATCCTTGATCACTACCAAGAAAGGCAGCAAGCTCATATCACAGATTAGGAAATTCATCTGTTTGGTTCAGTCCCAAAGTAAGGGGAAGATCGTTGCTACATCCATGACTCCTGCAAAGGGTTCCTCCACGCAGCAGCAGCAACAAAGGGATACGGTCATGACAAAACACAGGAACGACTTCTCCTCACCCACAGGGGTACCACACAAGTTTCAGGTGGGCAACAAAGTCTGGTTGCATCGACAGAAAGAACGCCTTACCAGAACCCATCAGAAGCTCAGACCACTCCGACATGACCCTTACAGCAGTACCAAGGCTATGGGGAACAATGCTTTGGAGCATGTCATTCCTCCATTCCTTCGCCTGCACCAAATGTTTAATGCAGACCATCGTCGACCATGCTTCCCACCATTACTGGACACATCAGAGATTATAGGACAAGTTCAGCAGATGGAGGAACTCAACGCAATGGGGACCATTGCTTCCTAAGGGGGGAGTAATGATCCAAGTGGATGTTGGTGGCCACCCACCTATCCCATTTGGACCCCCACAATTGTCTCTTTCAGTCTTTTCAGTTTCCTAAATTGCAGCATAGTTTACTATTTTTAGTAGTTTTTCGGGTCCTGAACTTCCGGAGCCGTTTTGAGGCCCTAAATGACGTTTTTTGGGGAATCTGGAGCGACATGGGTCCATGGACCGATGTTGCCTCCCAAAGTGGTAGTGCTCGGATAGATCTTTCTAACGAGCTATTGTACGCGTCAAACAGAGATCATATGCCAAAGTTACAACCCCGGGAAATTGATGTACCAATTTACCCAAACCGGGCCCACAATTTGGCGTTTCATCTTCTAGGGCTAGGTTTTGGAATGTTAAGGGTTTTCCATTGTTTCTCAACAATAAATAGGCCTTTGAGCCTCATTGTAACACAATTTTAGAACAATTCAGAGGCATGTAGCCGCCACATCTCTTCTTAGAGATAAGCTACCATCGCCCTAGCTAGTTTATTTCCATTTCTGGTTGTAAGCATATTTCAGTATTTTCCATTAATGAAATAAAGCATTATTTTCGCTGCATCTCTGTGTTTATGGTTATTGCATCTCTGTATTTATTGTTATCTCTGTAATCTATTACGTTCCTGTCTAAATCCGGATCAGTGGTATTAGAGCGGTCTGCATTGTCTCTGTTTTTCTTTGCATGTCCCCAACAAGGTAGGGATATAAGGAGTTAGGGCTTGAACTGGTCGAACCTTTGCAAGACCAGCCTCGGAAATCTCGACGGCCTCCCATGGCGGATGGGAAGAAAGACGAGGGGGCAGGAGATCCCATCAAAATCTTGCTCGAAGAAGCCCTCGAGCGACAACGGAACGCGATGATGGACAGCTTTGCCCAGATCCTTCAGCGGCTACCCAGAAGCGACGCATCGGCTTCCAACAGCTACTCTGGAAATTCCACGCCCTTTAAGGTACAAGTTAATTTTCAAATCCCCATCTTTGAGGGTCAAATAGACGCAGATGTCGTAGATAAATGGTTAAATCTCCTAGATGGGTATTTTTCTGTTAACGAATTTTCAAGTCGGGAGAAGATTGTTTTCGCTCTTCTCAAAGCAGCCCCCCACGTCAAGGACTGGTGGGAAACCTACTACGAGCAGAAGGATGAAAATACAGGCTCACTATTTTCAGCCGCACCCACTTGGAATGACTGTCGGGATGCCATCAAGGAGCAGTACTACCCTGTCGGAAGCTATGCGGACAAATACATCAAATGGACCACACTGCGACGGGGATGAGACCAAGATGTGCCGGAGTTCACAAACATTTTTCATACCCTTCGCACACAATTGGGTATCAAAGATTCTGAGCTGCATCTGGTACTCAAATACCATGGCTGCCTGCACAAATACATCCAGGAAGAGATGGTTTTCCTGAACATCTCCTCGCTCGGTACGGCGTACCGATACGCTGTCAAAATCGAGCAAAAGTTCAAACAGAAGAAGCGAGACTTTGGATCTGCAAATCCGAAGCCCAAAGGACAAAGCCAAGGCGGGGTGACCCAAGACAACCCGTCGAAGCCGCAAGAAAACAACAACACCATGAAGCCGAAGAAGGACACAGGGAAGCGGTGTGAGTTCCACAAGAGTCCCACTCATAACACAAGTGAGTGTCGGACCAAGCAGTCGCTGGTGGCCGAGTTGAAGGCTTCCAAATCAGATGCATGTTCCGACCCTGAGCCAGAACCTGACAAGGGGAATGGCAAAGGGAAGTAGATCATTGATGTGGATCCCAGCGCCACTGTTGCCACCGCCAAGATCCAGAAAAATGAGCCTGAAAATCCAGAGGAAGGGGAGCGTCTTTTCCACTCACAGATGTGGGTGAAGGGTTTGCCGCTACAATTCATTGTCGACAGTGGCATCCAAAAGAACCTCATTTCAGCAGAGGTCGTGAAGCGTTATGGCCTACCGACTACACCACACCCATAGCCCTACAGTATCGGGTGGCTTCATGAAGGACGAGATCTAAAAGTTCTCCAGCAGTGCCGCCTTCCCTACAGCATCAAGCCCTTCACAAACGAGGTATTGTGTGATGTTACACCTCTGGATGTTTGTGATGTATTATTAGGCCAACCATACTTGTGGAGGCGACATGATGTGTATGAGTCAAGGCCTCGTGCTGTCATTATTTCTTTGAATAATTCATTATACAGGATACTAGAGGTATCCCCACCTACTACCACATCCTTGATCACTACCAAGAAAGGCAGCAAGTTCATATCACAGACTAGGAAATTCATCTGTCTGGTTCACTCCCAAAGTAAGGGGAAGATCGTTGCTACATCCATGACTCCTGCAAAGGGTTCCTCCACGCAGCAGCAACAACAAAGGGATACGGTCATGACAAAACACAGGAATGACTTCTCCTCACCCACAGGGGTACCACATAAGTTTCAGGTAGGCAACAAAGTCTCGTTGCATCGACAGAAAGAACGCCTTACCAGAACCCATCAGAAGCTCAGACCACTCCGACATGGTCCTTATAGCAGTACCAAGGCTATGGGGAACAATGCTTTGGAGCACGTCATTCCTCCATTCCTTCGCCTGCACCAAATGTTCAATGTGGACCATCGTCGACCATGCTGCCCACCATTACTGGACACATTAGAGATTACAGGACAAGTTCAACAGATGGAGGAACTCAATGCGATGGGGACCATTGCTTCCTAAGGGGGCAGGAATGATCCAAGGGGATGTTGGTGGCCACCCACGTATCCCATTTGGACCCCCACAATTGTCTCCTTCAGTCTTTTCAGTTTCCTAAATTGCAGCACAGTTTACTATTTTTAGCAGTTTTTCGGGTCCTGAACTTCCGGAGCCGTTTTGAGGCCCTAAATGACATTTTTTTGGGAATTTGGGGCAACATGGTTCCATGGTCCGATGTTGCCTCCCAAAGTGGTAGTGCTCAGATAGATCTTTCTAACGAGCTATTGTACGCATCAAACGGAGATCATATGCCAAAGTTACGACCCCGGGAAATTGATGTACCAATTTACCCAAACGGGGCCCACAATTTGGCGTTTCATCTTCTAGGGCTAGGTTTTGGAATGTTAAGTGTTTTCCATTGTTTCTCAACAATAAATAGGCCTTTGAGCCTCATTGTAACACAGTTTTAGAACAGTTCAGAGGCATGTAGCCGCCACACCTCTTCTCAGAGATAAGCTACCACCGCCCTAGCTGGTTTATTTCCATTTCTGGTTGTAAGCATATTTCAGTATTTTCCATTAATGAAATAAAGCATTATTTTCGCTGCATCTCTGTGTTTATGGTTATTGCATCTCTGTATTTATGGTTATCTCTGTAATCTATTGCGTTCCTATCTAAATCCGGACCAGTGGTATCAGAGCGATCTGCTTTGTCTCTGTTTTTCTTTGCATGTCCCCAACAAGGTCGAGATATAAGGAGTTAGGGCTTGAACTGGTCGAACCTTTGCAAGACCAGCCTCGGAAATCCCGATGGCCTCCCATGGCAGATGAGAAGAAAGATGAGGGGGCAGGAGATCCCATCAAAATCTTGCTCGAAGAAGCCCTCGAGCGACAACGGAACGCGACAATGGACGGCTTTGCCCAGATCCTTCAGAGGCTACCCACAAGCGACGCATCAGCTTCCAGCAGCTACTCTGGAAATGGCACGCCCTTTAAGGTACAAGTTAATTTTGAAATCCCCATCTTCGAGGGTCAAATAGACGCAGATGCCATAGATAAATGGTTAAATCTGCTAGATGGGTATTTTTCTGTTCACGAATTTTCAAGTCAGGAGAAGACTGTTTTCGCTCTTCTCAAAGTAGCCCCCCACGTCAAGGACTGGTGGGAAACCTACTGCCAGCAGAAGGATGAAAATACAGGCTCACTATTTTCAGCCGCACGCACTTGGAATGACTTCCGGGATGCCATCAAGGAGCAGTACTACCCTGTCGGAAGCTATGAGGACAAATACATCAAATGGACCACACTGTGACAGGGATGAGACCAAGATGTGCCGGACTTCACAAACATTTTTCATACCCTTCGCACACAGTTGGGTATCAAAGATTCTGAGCTGCATCTGGTACTCAAATACCGTGGTTGCCTGCACAAATACATCCAGGAAGAGATGGTTTTCTTTAACATCTCCTCACTCGGTACGGTGTACCGATACGCTGTCAAAATCGAGCAAAAGTTCAAATAGAAGAAGTGAGACTTTGGATCTACAAATCCGAAGCCCAAAGGACAAAGCCAAGGCGGGGTGACCCAAGACAACCTGTCAAAGCTGCAAGAAAAGAACAACACCATGAAGCCGAAGAAGGACACAGGGAAGTGGTGTGAGTTCCACAAGAGTCCCACTCATAACACAAGTGAGTGTCGGACCAAGCAGTCGCTGGTGGCCGAGTTGAAGGCTTCCAAATCAGATGCATGTTCCGACCCTGAGCCAGAACCCGACAAGGGGAATGGCAAAGGGAAGCAGATCATTGATGTGGATCCCAGCGCCACTGTTTCCACCGCCAAGATCCAGAAAGATGAGCTTGAAAATCCAGAGGAAGGGGAGCATCTTTTCCACTCACAGATGTGGGTGAAGGGTTCGCCACTACAATTCATTGTCGACAGTGGCAGCCAAAAGAACTTCATTTCAGCAGAGGTCATGAAGTGGTTGGGCCTACCGACTACACCACACCCACAGCCGTACAGTATCAGGTGGCTTCATGAAGGACGAGATCTCAAAGTTTGCCAGCAGTGTCGCCTTCGCTATAGCATCAAGCCCTTCACAGACGAGGTATTGTGTGATGTTACACCTCTTGATGTTTGCGATGTATTATTAGGCCAACCATACTTGTGGAGGCGACATGCTGTGTATGAGTCAAGACCTCGTGCTGTCATTATTTCTTCGAATAATTCATTATATAGGATACCAGAGGTAGCCCCACCTACTGCCACATCCTTGATCACTACCAAGAAAGGCAGCAAGCTCATATCACAGACTAGGAAATTCATCTGTCTAGTTCACTCCCAATGTAAGGGGAAGATTGTTGCTACATCCATGACTCCTGCAAAGGGTTCCTCCACGCAGTAGCAACAACAAAGGGATACGGTCATGACAAAACATAGGAACGACTTCTCCTCACCAATAGGGGTACCACACAAGTTTCAGGTGGGCAACAAAGTCTCGTTGCATCGACAGAGAGAACGCCTTACCAGAACCCATCAGAAGCTCAGACCACTCCGACATGGTCCTTACAGCAGTACCAAGGCTATGGGGAACAATGCTTTGGAGCATGTCATTCCTCCATTCCTTCACCTGCACCAAATGTTCAATGTGGACCATCGTCGACCATGCTTCCCACCATTACTGGACACATCAGAGATTATAGGACAAGTTCAGCAGATGGAGGAACTCAACGCAATGGGGACCATTCCTTCCTAAGGGGGGAGGAACGATCCAAGTGGATGTTGGTGGCCACCCACCTATCCCATTTGGACCCCCACAAATGTCTCTTTCAGTCTTTTCAGTTTCCTAAATTGCAGCACAGTTTACTATTTTTAGCAGTTTTTCGGGTCCTGAACTTCCGGAGCCGTTTTGAGGCCCTAACCGACGTTTTTTTGGGAATCTGGGGCATCATGGGTCCATGGACCGATGTTGCCTCCCAAAGTGGTAGTGCTCAGATAGATATTTCTAACGAGCTATTGTACGTGTCAAACGGATATCATATGCCAAAGTTACGACCCTGGGAAATTGATGTACCAATTTACCCAAACGGGGCCCACAATTTGGCGTTTCATCTTCTAGGGCTAGGTTTTGGAATGTTAAGGGTTTTCCATTGTTTCTCAACAATAAATAGGCCTTTGAGCCTCATTGTAACACAGTTTTAGAACAGTTCAGAGGCATGTAGCCACCACATCTCTTCTCAGAGATAAGCTACCATCGCCCTAGCTGGTTTATTTCCATTTCTGGTTGTAAGCATATTTAAGTATTTCCCATTAATGAAATAACGCATTATTTTCGCTGCATCTCTGTGTTTATAGTTATTGCATCTCTGTATTTATGGTTATCTCTGTAATCTATTGCGTTCCTGTCTAAATCCGAATCACTGAGACAACGTTAATATCATATACAACACATTTTCATTAACATATATGTATTACAACAAGTGAATTAGCTCAAGCATTAAACACAGGTTAAAAAAACATGCTTTACAAGTGTTTAAGATTAGTCTCACAACAGTTAAAATACATGTGTGAAAATGTGCTGCCCTGATAGCAAACTACTGAATTAAGTGAAAGTTCCAAGACACACCATTACACCATACATCACTAACCCCATGAGCAAGGCATTGGAGTCACTACTTGTCAAAGAAAATATTACACTCTCAAGGCTATGTGGGAGGAGTTGAGTTGAAAATTCCTTTGCATGTACAAATGAGGGGGTATTTATAACCAAGGGTGAAACTGACCCTTGTGGCTGTTTGACTACCCTCATGATAGTTTGACTTCCATGAATTTTCAAATTTACATGACTCTTCATACAACAAGTGGGCCTCTTGGACTTCCACGTTACGTTACATTGTTTGAAAGTATGGCCCACAATAGAGATGTGGACAACATGACTCATGACAAGACTCGACATGACAATGTTGGTGCATTCATGTTACTGCTATTGTGCATGTTGACCTATAGTGTTGTTGGTGATGGAAGTCCTCATGGTCTTCGATGGTTGTTGGGTTCTCTTGATGGTGCATTCACACATTTCTCATTGCTTTTATGTTGGAAGGCTTGACAGGTTTGTCCATTCGCAAAAGGTACATGTTCATCCCTCCATCCGTTCATGAACATATTTTTCATGTTTGCTTGTCTATCCATCCGCAAACACACCTTTGTGTGATGGTCCATTCATGAGCACATCTCTTTGCATGCATCGTTTATTCATCCGTTGGTGAAAAGGTTCTTCTGTATGTGCTCCCTTCATTCATCAAAATCATCGTCATGCCATGTTTGTTTATGTACCTGTATCTACAGTCACTCTTGATGAGAGGACATCAAATCAAAAAACCTCCTAGTCTAGCAGGATGCATGATCATTTCAGATGTAGGTGACCGGGAGACGATACACGGTTGTGAGTGGGGATGGAGGTTCTGGGAAATACTAATGAAAATTGCACATGAGTCAATGGGTGATGAAGATGGGCAATCTGGATCGACATTGACTATCCACGGGCTTTGGCTCAAATGGAGGAAAAAACTCCACAGTTTTTGGGAGGAATAGTTAGGGTTGCAGGAAAGCTGGGTAGGAAAAATCTGTGCAGTTTTCGGAACGAACTAGAAATCAGAGCGTGGCAGTCAAAACTCCACAATTTTCAAGGGGAATTGACAGTCAGTTGTTGGGTCACTGGTAGCAAAAACTGCACAATTCCTAAGGGGAACTGTCAGTCGGATGTTGGGAGTTGCTGGTGGGAAAAACTATGCTGATGTTGGGAGGTTGGTATGTTGGTCACCTCTGCACATTTTCTAAGCTGGGCAAACCATTGGGCAGCATAGGTTTTTCTCATGAGAACTGTGCAGTTTTCCAAGTGAGCAGCTTGTTGATTGGCTCGAGAGCTGACTACAAAATCTATTGAATTTTTTGAGGGAGACAGGGATGAGAACTGGGTGTCTATCCAACCTGTCTGTGCAGTTTTCTTAGAGAGCAAGGCAGTTAAGGTCTGTAGCCTCTGTAAAAATTTTGAGGGGAGTTAGTCCGGGGTTGGCCGGCGGGTCAAAATATTTGGTTGACCAGCATGAAGGTTGATCATTTTTATTGCTAGAAACAAAGCTTGAAATGGCTTTCTTGGTGCTTCTCTATTGTTCTGGGTCACAGTCAATCGAGTTAATGGTGGGGTGATGGTATGACTATTAGAGGGGAATCCAATCATCAGCACTTCAAAAAAGTGACTAAGTGTGTGATCGAGAGAAAGATGCATACATGATCTTGCAAACACATACTTACATGACTATACGACGAAACGACTCAAACCATCCAGACACACATGCTCAGGATGACTAACCGACAGTGTAAGCGACAAGTGAAACACATGTGATTGATCATTGGTAGGCTGTGAAGATGCTTGCATGACAGTGTATGTGACTTCCTGTGTGAGTGTGATAGATGTTTTACATAGCGAACACAACATAAACACATGAAGCGAAGACCTTGAGTATGACCGGAACTCCGTCGCAAGCATGATAGTGACATCAACATGCAAAAGCTTGGGTAGAATGATCAAGCAAAGTGTTGTGAAGACTCACACTAGACCACCAAGTGAACCTGAGTGCGCGCATTCATCAAGTGAAACTCTCAATGGAGGCTCCGAAATTGGATGCAGGCCAAAATTTTGGAGGGTGGTTGTAGCCACTACAAAATTATGCTAATTGCTTTAATATATGCAGACAGAATTATTAGACTAGATGGTGGAAAATCCAACTTCGGTTGAAATGTAATGTGAACAGTAAAGAGTTATTATGATGTAATAAATAACATTTTTATTAATAAATAAAACAATTGGAATAACTTCGAAATGAGACACTAGAGTTAAGAGATTTTTGTAAAAAAACTGGAAAATATCTTTGATGGATGAGATCGAGATAAACCTTCCATAATAAGACTCCTAAAAATTCCGAGGAGGCAATAATTATATTTAATGAGATAGGAGAGAAATATCAATAAAATTGCTTACTTGGAGAAATATGCTAAGTATGGGTGGAATAAAATACCGTGGGAGAGAAAAGAGGGATTTAAAGGAAAAACAGAAGAAGAAGAGAAGCCTAGGCCAGTGTGTTGGCAAACCCATGAAAATGGGATGCCGCTAAAGAAAACTCTACTATAGAGGAAAATGTATAAAATAGATTATCAAAGGATCAAAGAGGTTATTGTCTCCCTGGAAACCGCATCTGAAGTCAAGGGGAACTCGAGGTCATTTCAAGGTTATGAGGAAAAGTGTCAATTCCCAAGTGTTCTTCTAGCAGCAATTATGATTATATTTTCTATTATGAAGATTTATTACAGTAAATGATTATATGTGAATGGTACTAGAAAACACCATCATCATTAATTTGATTTTATTACAAATGAATGGTGTTACTGATCTCATAGGAACAATAGTTAGAATATTCTAGAAAAACAAAAAAGATATAAAGTGAGATGAAGCTCTCATCTATGGGTGTGACTGTATACATGTGTGTGAAATTATATCAAAATAATTACAGATTCATTTTCTTTACAAATACATTTTTGTTTATCATATAACTTAGTATTCTTGGAAAAAATGTTTTATGTTTTTATTTATGAAAGCACTGATTTCCATAAGTATTACAAAAGACAAAATAAGTAGATACTAGTTCAGGGGGGGGAGAAACTAAGGGTCAATAGAAATTATAGTCACCCCAGATGGGGAAAATCACATAGGCACAAATTCTGGGCACATATGAATAATTACATGTACCTGCGTTAATACAGGTTATAACCATAGGAAAAATGAAAATAATTCGAAGTGTGTAAGTAAAGATTGAACAGGGAGAAGGGCAAGGAAATGAATAGGGTCAATAGATTTGGATGTGGCAACAATGAAGCAATGTGTGCCATGATTTTCTGGGCATAGTTAATTTTACATTTTTCCCAACTTATCACGAATTCTATGAAGCAAACTATTCTTCTATTGTAATAGAGAAAAAAAACCATAATATTTTAATACACTGGAAAGTTGCAAACTCATCTCAAAGAATATGTTATAACAATGTTTTAGCCACATCTCATAGCAGCTACAACAAGCCTCCAAAATTTTGGTTCGAACGAAAATTTTGTATCCTACCTTGGATCTTGCGATCAATCATCCTTGGTCACTTGTTCATAAGATAGTGATTTTAAGCTCCCCTCCTTGATCTTAAGAATTGTTCGTGTTCTCATCTTTATGTAGCATGCGTCATATTTGGGCATAGGGTTTTTCCTTTTTCATGCAAAGGGAATGTTGTTTTGCTTCAAGGGAATTGTGTGCGTATGAGTGTTTGTCATCACATAGACATGTTTCACACTCACTTCACACACTCTTGTCACGAAGGTTGTTGCATCAAGAAAAGTACATCTTCTGAATTTTGGATGGTCTTAGTTGTGTCCCTATGTGCCTATGTGTGACCACAGTCAAGTCCTATCATTGTTTACATCTGTGTCATTGATCTCACACTTAGTCATTTCCAAAGAAAACTAGCCTCATTCAGTTTCCCAGAACTTTGTACTTTGCTTCTACAACCATCGATCTTCCCACTTGCCTACTGAAACCCTGTAGCTTGTAGAGACCCCAACCAACACTTCTCTCCAGAAATGCACAGAGTAGTCCAACTTCCCTACATTCAAAAACTTCATAGAGGTGTCCTCCTAGGACACCCATCCCGCAACAGTGTACTGAGCCTCAAAACTGGGTAGTGTTGTGTAAGTTGTCCTCTTGGTCTTGCATGGAGAAAATGTGCAAAAGGGTCTCCCAAGGCCTCATTCTGGTAGCAATCACTTCATGCTAAAACCATGTTGATCCATTATCCAGTGATTACAGGAAAAGTATACATGCCGATATCAGTCCCAAGGAGTCGTGGAGAAGGACCAAGAGACCATGTAATGGAAAAGATCAGGACTGCATGCAAACTTTATTAGATGGATGATCTTCTCGAGGGTAAGTATAGTATGTAAAGAACACCTTTTGAAGTACACCTCTTAATTGAGCATGCCAGACTTCCTATCATTTTCATATCATCTCGTCCTCAGTAATATGCATGTGCGTAGACAAAAAAAAAATATTTGAAGTGTTTCCTCTACATGTTTTTGTTTTCTTTTTTCTTGTTTGACCAATTGTCGTCTTCATCATGTTGATTTCTATGTCATGCTTGTGACCTTTTTCTAGTGATGTTGAAGGTTTTTGTTTGGGTTCTATTCACTATGTAAACATCTACCACACTCACACACGATGTAGTAAGCCTATTGCAAAAGTGTTGTCACGGTTGTTCAAAGGTCTATCCAAAGTGTCACACTTGTCGCTTTCACTGTTAGACAGTTCCGCAATCAATCACACTAAGCATATGTTGTCTTGTTGGTTTGAGGTGTCTCATCATCAAGTTATGCTGAGTGTGTGTTCGCAAGCTCATGTATTCACGAGTTCGCTCACTCGCACACTTAGCCATTTTTCCAAAAGTCTGTCAACTGAACAGCCTTCCATCAACCGAACCTCTGCTAAGCTACACTGCCCAGTCTCAACCCTCAGTGATCATGTATTGCTACCCATAATTGCATAGAGCTTGAGTCTGCCTCCTAGGCAGTCTGTACTATGCAATCCAGTGTCAACCCGACTGAGTGTCACCCTGAATAACACAGAAGTTGCTCAGCAAGCCATCTCAATCTACTCTTCCTACAAGCAAATCTCTTAAGCTTCCCATTGGTCAATGAGAGAGTTTGATTGGGTTGTGACCCCAGGCTTCAATCCTCCAAAAAAATTCACAGAATTTACCAGCATGCCAACCTCCACTCACTGAAGAAATTATGCATCTATGAAGGATATGCACCCGGTGCCTGTCACTGTGTTGTCCTCGAAATTTGCACTTTTTTGTCATCCAGTCACCCTATTATTTGACTTGTTGCTCCTACTGAAAACTATGTAGTTTTCATGGGATTTCCTCCAGCTGCCCGACACCCAACTCAGCCTAGAAACTGTGCAAATATGTCCTATAGGCTAACCTCCCTGTTCAATGCAGTTTTGGCAAGCAATCTCCCACAGCCCATTGCTGGCATGCTTGAAGAATCTACCCAGATTTCACTGCCAGTGTCCTCCCTACTAACTACACTACCTCGCTAGAAAAATTTCACATTTCATCCCTCTATATGAGCCAGATCCTACAGATGGCCACTGTTGTTCTGACCTTGTCATCTCAACCCCTGAGTGACCTCTGCTCAATTTTCCTTGATAGTGTCCTGGAGCCTACATCCCGAGCTAAAATGTGCTATGAGTGGTTTTAGATCCTTGTCCTTTCTCCCATTCAGTAGCACCCAAAAGCAAAATATGATGCATCATGGTAGACTAGGATATTTCTAGATTTGATGTCATCTAGTCATGAGTGATTACAGATACAGGTACATGGATGAGACATGGTGCAACGACAAATGGGATGAATAAGGAGCATATGTTAGGATACTTGTTCGCCAATAGTTGAACACATGAAGCATGCCAAGTACCAGCAAAGGAGATACATGCACATCCAACATCAAGAAAACAACAAGACCATCAAATACTTCACACACCTTGCCATGCGGAGGTGAGGCTATGATACACCAAGAGCACTCTCATCACTTAGTAGCACTGCGGCTCGACATGGAATCCACCATCAGCATGAACATACCAGCATTGTCCTGTCGAGTCATGTCACGAGTCATCTTGGCCACATCACTACTGGTGGCCATACTGTTGTAATAAATGTAATTTAACGTGGAAGTCTAAGAGATCCACATCTAAAGTTAAAGAGTCATGTAAGTCAAGCAGTCATGAGGGAATTCAAATAGTAACAAGGATTAGTTTCACCCTTGGTAATATATACCCCTCATTTGTACATGCAGATGATTTTTTCACCTTGGCTCCTCCCACATAGCCTTGAGAGCTTTTAATATTTTCTTTGACGAGAGAGCACGGGCTCCAATGCCCCATCATCGAGTTTAGTGATGTAATGGTGTATCTTGGAAATTTTTCTTAATTCAAAATGTTATTGATAGGCCAGCACGTTTTCATACATGTATTGTAATCATTTGTAAGACTATTCTTTCAATGCTTGTAATGCATGTTGCTTTAACCTGTATTAAAAAAGTTGAACTATTTGGGTTGTTTTAGGACATATGTTTCTAAAACTCTGTTGTATCAAATGTTAACGATGTATTGCCCATGTGGACAATTCCGCTGGAAACTCAACATATTAATTGTCATAATATTTTTATGATGACCAGTGCATTCATGTGGACTATTCCATTGGGTGTTGTACGTGTTATCTGTTCACTTTGTGTTTATGACTGTCTCATTCGTGTGGACTACTATGCCGAAATATACGCATGTCCTACTTTGTTATGTGTCTCTAAAAGAGTTGGGACTATTCCCTTTCGACTTGAGAATCACCTTCAACCTCTCCGTTTGCAGTGAAATAATATTGACACAAGTGACACTAAGCACTCACCAGGCACGCGAACCTCATTGTTTGAAGACTAAGTAAACCACTCTCATGTGCTACCAATCAAGAGCTAAGGAATATCTTTAAGAAAATGGGAACTGTGCCATCATACTAGATGGGACTCCTACACCAAACGGTGTGAGGTCTAGTTCGGACTTCATATCGGGGATATCCCTTGAATGTTGGCGGGTACAACACCGTGAACATTTCTAGCGCTAGAAGGAGGGTCAGATAACAAGTTGTTTCCTCACAATCTGTTTTGAATCTATGCATGCTTATCATTACTAAACACATAATTTCTCTTCAGGGGTGTATGTCTTATAGAAACGATTTTGAAATCTGGGAAAATCTCTCAAATAACTTGTCATGTAAAACATATGATCATGGAGGCCAAGCAGCCTTGGTTAGACACATGATTGTCATTGTAGGCTTCTCTGAAAGGCATGAAATTTTTCAAGATGACATGACGTATGCATTGTTCGCGTACACTCTTTGAGGGAAGCCACTGCATTGGTGTGCCACACTGCTCAAAAAATATTTTCACTCTTTGCATCATCTGATCGCAAAGATAGACCGTTCGTTCAATCATTTTGATGGAAAATCACTGAATAAAGAAATTCTAGAATTACGGAAAGCACCTAATGAATCTGTTGAACAATTTTACATGCGCTTTCGTAATCTTGCATATCAATTTCCTGAAGATGAAATTGATTGGGAATTCCTCGATGGAAGACTTGAGTACCTTCTGTACATATCGGAAAATCCACAATTCTTATAATTATTTGAACCCATCCTAGCATACCTCGGTGTTAGAGATGCTAAATCTAAGACGAACAAGATTGCTATCATAAGTGATTATCTATCCTCTTCTCATCAAACAACTCTAGCTCTATAGTGCAAGGTAGGAGAAGGTGTGCGCAAATATATTCAACTATCAAATCCTCCTACCCCACCTACTGTTGATATCTACGCAAATTTGGCTTGCAATCCTACTGGTTTTCATGTTGACTTGTTACCTCAACCTCCATCCCAACATTCTGTTGATCCTCCTGATTATACTGTCTTTTGTTCTTCCATTCCAGACTCCACACTTGTTTTGAATGAGGATCAA
Source organism: Pinus tabuliformis (assembly GCA_031772625.1). NCBI lineage: Eukaryota > Viridiplantae > Streptophyta > Pinopsida > Pinales > Pinaceae > Pinus > Pinus tabuliformis. The sequence continues at coordinate 227,258,977 of CM062804.1, read as the reverse complement.
GTTGTTGATGGATATGGTGTTTTACAACCAACCTTCGGTATCATTCATGATCAGTGTGTGCGGGAATCTAAAGAAGAACCCGTAGTGAAGGATGACTCCCTTCCATCAACATCTCATCCGCTCTATCGTGACATGCCATGTGATTTTTCCACTTTTGATTTCCCCTATGAAAACTCATCGTCGGATGCTTCTACTTCGGACCATTTACAGGACACACTGGATGTTAGCCTATGATTACATTGCAAAAAGGACACATCTTCCTCTAAAAATTCATCCCATATGTCATCTATCATTTTTGAAAACATATAGGGTGAACATCCTTGATTCTCATCTACTCCTCTACATGATTAATCAAATCATGACGATGCTGACGAATATACCAAATTTTCTTATCATGGTTGACGTTATCTTCATACTTCTTCATTTGATCATGATGTTGATTCACTCGATGTTAATCTTTCTAAGTCATTGGTCTTTGATGATCTACCTATTGATGGAGTGGAAACCCTGCAAGCTATTGAGGCACTTCAGCTTACACTGATGTTTATGTTAGGCCCTCAATGTCCTAAGGTTAGTTTCCCTTCTGATCAGAAAATTTTTGAAACACCTAATGCTCCTCATCACTCTCTACTTCACATTCAAGATCAACCAAACACATAGATTTTTATTCCTCCACTCGAATCACATGACACCATCACTCATGCACTCGAGGAATCATATAGAACAAGCACATTTTCAAGGTGTAAGATGTCTCTCTTTCTCATGTTTGCTTGTTTGTCACAGTCAAGAGAGTGTGTGTGCTTATAATCTACACACTGTGTGTCACAACACGACGTTAAATCTGTAGAATGTCTCTCTTATGCATTCACTCTTTTCTTTTGTGTCAATGTTTTAGAACTCCTAGCTTGTTGGTATTCATTATTAAATCTTCATTGTTCACTATTTTACATGCATATTTTTCATGTCTTCGCCAATATAAGCTAGCCAGTGCACTGGTGGCTGCATTGGAAGTATCACTTCATGTGAGTAGGCCCATGATTTGTTTAGTGTAGGAGTAGGAGTAGTATTTTCTTCTTTCTTTGCTTTTCTTTTTGGTTTGCATGCTTGTTTTCTTTCCTAATTGGTTTGGTTTTGTTGCATGCTTTCTTTTCTTACATGTGTTGTTTTTTCTTTACTTTTGTCTTTGGTTTTTTTTCTTTACTTGCTTGTACTTGTAGGTCATCCTCTCATGAAACCGTGTTTGGCTCTTAAGACAAGTTGGTAAAATCTAAGAGGACATGTAGAGCTATCAACACTTGGTTATCTGTTGTTATCTCTCTTTATGAAGAGTTTTTTGTCTTCAATCGATGATGCCTTTATGGAAAATACATTCTATTCAGAGTGAGTCATGGTGAAAACAAAATTCTTGCACTATTAACTAGTACTACCTACTCCATCTGGTCCTTTGGGTTAACCCTTGTCAACTCAGTCAAGTGGAGTTAGGTGAGGGGGGAACCTTAGAAAGTACGTCAAGGGTATATATAACATACTTCTATGAAGGAACAACCTATTCTACTCTTAATAAGTCGGGATTCCTCTTCTTCCTCTGAAATAAATAAGTTCCTACGCACAATTCCTTAAAATATAAATAACCAATAAAAATAAAAAATGGAAAGGCGAAAGAATAGACAGTCTTCATGTGCATATAGGTGATACAAGTAACTCCATTGGTGTACTAACCAAGCTTTCTGCCAACAGAGTGATGCTTGTGTTCCTAGGTGACTCTGCCAGGGTATTGTCCAGGCCCGCTGGTAATGGAGCAACACCCGAGATGAAGCTTCAAATATAACAGTCGTATTGCTTCTTTATCAATATACCCCTCATCCCTAATCAAAACAACTAAGTTTACGTGAATTGGGATGTGTTCTAGCTGATCAAGAGAATGGCAGGGACTACATCTTTCACACAAGCTAGTGAGGAAGCCATCATGATCAAAGAATCGAACAATATTTCTGGAAGGGTTAGACTCAATTTTCATGAAACACGGTCCATCAAGAGTGCTGGAGTTCTATAGGTGTGTTGGATATGTTGTAGTAGATAAAACCTCCCTCCAAAATTTTGGCTCACATGAAAATTTCAGAGCCTACCTTGGATCCTGTGATCTATCATCCTTGGTCACTTGTTAGTAAACTGGGGATTTCAAGCTCCCCTCCTTGATCTTAATAATTGTCTGCTTTCTCATCTTTATGCAACATGCGTCATATTTGGGCATAGGGTTTGTAGTTTTTCATGTAAAGGGAATGTTGTTTTTCTTTAAGGGAATTGTGTGCGTATGAGTGGTTGTCATCACATAGACATATTTCGCACTTACTTAACACACTCTTTCACAAAGGTTGTTGCATCAAGAAAAGTGCATCTTATTCATTCTGGATGGTTTATGTTGTGTCACTAAGTGTCCATGTGTGATCACAGTCGAATCCTATCACTGTTTAGATCTATGTCACTGATCTCAAACTTTTCCATTTCCCAAGAAACCTAGCCTCATTCAGTTCCCCGAAACTTTGTACTTTGCTTCTACAACCATCGAGCTTCCCCACTTGCCTGCTGAAACCCTAGATCTCGCAGATCTCCAACCAAAACTACCCTCCAAACATGCATAGAGCAGTCGGGTAGACAACACTGCTCTCCAGAAATGCACAAAGTAGTCTAGCTACTCTGCATTCAAAAACTGTAAAGTGTTGTCCAAGTTTTCATGTCAATCTTGCATGGATAAACTATGCAGAAGAGCCTCCTAGGGCCTCATTTCAGAAACTGCCACTTCCCTCTAAAACCATGTTGATCCATTGCCAAATGAATAAAGGAAAAGCTGACATGCTAAGATCACTACCAAGGAGTCGCGGCTAAGGACCAAGAGACCAAGTAATGGAAAAGATTAGGACCACATGCAAAATCCATTGGATGCATGATCTTCTCGAGGGTAAGTATGGTAAGTAAAGAACACCTTCTGAAGTACACTTCTTATTTGAAATTGTAGGATTTCATGTTATTGTCATATCATCTTGTCCTCAGTAGCATTCATGTGCGCAAACACAAAAAATCATTTCATGTGTCTCCTCTACATGTCTTTCTTTCTTTTCTCTAGTTTGAGAAACTATCATGTTCAGTATGTTGATTTCTATATCATTCTTGCAACCTTGTTCTGGCGATGTTGAAGGTTTTTGTTTGAGATTTGTTCATTATGTAAACATCTATCACACTCACACACGATGTGGTAAGAACTATCGTACAACTGTCATCACGATCGTTCGAAGGTCTATCTGAAGTGTTGCACTTGTTGCTTTCACCATTAGATAGTCCTGAAGTCAATGACATTGAGCATATATTGTCTTGTTGGTTTGATGTGTCTTCTCATCGAGTCATGTTGAGTGTGTGTTCACAAGGTCATGTACTCATGAGTTCACTTGCTCACACACTTAGCCATTTCTCTGAAAGTTTGTCAACCGGACCACCCTCCATCAGCCGAACCTCTGCTGAGCTGCACTACGCAGTCTCAAGCGTCAGTGATCATGTACTGCTACACAGAATTACGTAGATGTTGAGGCTACCTCCTAGGCAGTCCATACCACACAATCCTAGAATCAACCCAACTGACTGTCACCAAGACAAGCCCAGAATATCACCTAGACAAGCACAAAAGTTACTAAGAAATCTATCTCAATCTGCACTACCCAAAAGGAAATCTATCAAGATTCCCATTGTTCAACTAGAGAGTTTGACTAGGTAGTGACCCCAGGCTTCACTCCTCCAAAAAATTATGTAGAAGTTGCCAGCATGTCCACCTCCACTAACTGAAGAAATTTTACACACATGAAAGACAAGCACCCAGTTCCTCTCACTGCACTCTCCTCGAGATTTGTGTAGTTCTGTCAGCTAGTGACCCCCTCAGCTGACTGGCTACTCCTTCTGAAAACTACATAGTTTTCATCGGTTGTTGTCGAGCTGCCCAACACCCCACTTACCCCAGAAACTGTGCAGAGATATCCTATAGGCCAACCTCTAATATTTTCACAGTTTTTTCTAGCAATCTCCCACAGCTAGCTTCCAGCCTCCTTGAAGAACCTATGTAGTTTTCACTACCAGTGTCTTCCCTGCTGACTACCTCGCCTGCCTGGAAAAAATGTGTACGTCTACCCTCCAACCAAACCAGATCCCATAGATTGTCGTTGTTGTTCCAAACTACTCATCTTAGCTGCAGAGTGACCTCTACTTAAATTTCCTTGATAGTTCCCTGGAGCCCAAATCCTAACCTGAAATGTGCTCTGTGTGATTTCAGAGCCTTGTCCTCTCTCCTGGTCAACTTCACCTGATATCAAAATATGATGCATCATGGTAGACTAGAAGATTTCTAGATTTGATGTCATCTCATCATGAGCGGTTGGAGATATAGGTACATGGATGGGACATGGCATGATGACGAACGGGATGAATAAGTTGCACATGCAAGGAGACTTGTTCGAAAATGAACGAACACATGAAGCATGCTAAGTACTAGCAAAGGAGAGACATGCACGTGCAACATCAAGAGAACACCAACACCATTGAAGACTTAGCACACCTTTCCATGTGGAGGTGAAGCTATGATACACCAAGAGAACTCTCATCACGTAGGAGCACTTTAACTTGACATGGAGACCATCATCACCATGAACATACTAGCTGTTAGGTCCCTATAATACTAGTGATGCCCCATTACTATTGTAGTTGTATCCCTTATTAATATTGTTGTGCCCCTATTTCCCCCTTGAAGAGGTTGAATTCTAAGGCCTTCAACTATCTTTTCTATCTTTTTGTGAGTTGGTTTCATAACATTTGGTATCAAAGCTTTGAATTCTAGGGTTTCGCTACTCCAAACATGTCATCATGGCATTTGCACTATAACGTTTTTTCTGCAACGTTTCAGACACTGAAAACAAAACCCATTTGGGATGAAATCGTTATGAACCTCGGGTCCGAATTTCAGTGTTTAACACTATATCTGGGGAGATATTATCTGAGGAAGTTGGCCTTTTTGCAGACTCCCGAATTTCATTCCAAACAGTTGACCTGGGTAAAATCGTCATAACTTTTGTTTTGAGCATTAGATTGAAATTTCATAAGAAGTTACAGAAAGAGGATGGACTGTAGTTTCTTGTGTATATTTTTTGGACACTAAGGTCAAAACAGTGACCCCTGTCACTTCCTACAAGTTCGCTCTTTTGGAAAGGTTTATAATCAAGTCATCTTGGGAGATTGTGCATAACTCTGCCTTGGAGAATCTAAATTCGATCAAACTGGTGGCATTGGAAAGAGCACACAGAAGGCTACTGTAGGACGCAATTTTAGAACTCGATGGTCTGAAATTACAGAGATACATCAGATTCAATATTGAGCTCCTATAAAGTGAAAAAAGTGTCGAGTTTTTTTTTTTTTTAATTTTGCATAAGATTGGTTTGAAAAATTAGTTTGAAGGAATTCAAAGGGCATAATAAATAATTATTTTCGATAATTGATGCCTCGAGGAAAGAAAATGCAAACACCTAGTAAGCAACCTAAAAGCTATAGCATGGCTCATGAATAAGAGGAAGAAATGCAACATGATATTTCAAAATTACGAGACCAAGTGCAACAAATGTCACTCGCACAATAAGTAACAGAGTATAAGATCGATGGTTTAAAGAAAGATGGAGAAGCTAAGATGTATGGCATGGAAGCTAAGATGGATGGTTTAAAGAATGACATGGAAGCTAAGATGGATGGCATGGATGATAAGATGGATGAATTGAAGATAAATTTGAATAAGTTGCTACAAGAAATGGTCACTAATGATGAAAGGGTAGTAAAGGAAACTCATGATGAGAACAAAAGAAACATTAATCATGATTTCATAGACTCTAATGTTGGATCAAAGACCCACCATATTCCAAAAATCGATATGAGGAAGTTTGATGGCAAAGATCCTGCGACATGGATACTATAGATGGAGCAATTTCTCGATCTCAATAATGTGCAAAACACACAAAATGTATGTATTGCAACTTTATATTTGGAACCAAATCAGTTTGTATAGTATCAATGGCGTTTCTCTCGTAAACAAATTGTCACTTGGGCAATTTTTATGAAAGAAATGACAACACATTATGAGGATACAAAAAGCAACACTTTTTTTAGCCAATCAATAAGTCTCAAACAAAAGGGTTCAATGATGGAGCACATTAAGGAGTTCCAAAAAGTGAACATAAGGGTAAAAAATATTCCAGAGGAGCATAGGATTGATGTGTTCGTAGGGACTTTAAAGGAGAATATCCAACATGATGTTCGCCTTTGGGAACCTGATTCATTGGAGAAGGCATTCAAGTTAGCAAGAAAAATGGAAAGCAAAATTATGGCAACCAGGAAGCCTACCTCTCACAACTATAAAGATGGAAGTGTTGTTTCCTCTAGCCTTCCACAACCTATAAGGTTGACACCACAACAATTGGAAGAAAAAAGAGAAAAAGGGCTTTGTTACAGTTGTAATAGAAAATACACTAAAGGTCATAAGTGTGCTAAGAAGAAATTATTCTACATAGGTTGAGAAGAGGAAGAAGAAAAGGAACAAGAAAGATCAAAAGAAGAGGGTGTACTCTAGGAACAAAGCCTAGATAAATAACAAATGAATCTGACCATATCTTGTAATGCATTGGTTGTAATTACCACTCCTCAAACCATCAAGATAGAAGGACATATAAAGAAGAAAAAGGTGATAGTGTTGATTGATTCAGGAAGTACCCACAATTTTATTCATTGTAAGATAGCAAAAGAATTGAATTTCTTCCTATATCTAGCACTGGAGTTATTCAAGCGATGGTTGCAAGTGGAGGAATGATAAATTGCTCTGGAGAGTGCCATAATATCACGCTATCCATGGGAGAATATGTATTGAATAGCTCAATGCTTTCAATTCCAATGGAAGGTGCTGATGTTGTACTAGGAGTTCGATGGCTACAATCCTTGGGTACAATAGCTTTTAACTTTCAAGAACCTTTCATGAAATTTTATGCGGAAGGAAAGGAAGTTGAATTAAGGGGTATTGCAGGGAAAGTAGGAAAGATAATCAGCTCTAATGGTATGACAAAGCTTCTAAAAAATGAACAATGAGGTGTAATTGCAAAATTATGTTCACTAGATGTTTCCACATCGAAATCATCTATTTCTCCAGATCTCCAAAAAGCCTTGGACAATCATTCCAATGTATTTGAGACGTCCAAAGGTGTCCCACCTATTCGTGATCATGATCGTGCTATTCATTTGATACCAGGAAGTGTTCCTCCAAACCATATAGATATCCATATTCCCAAAAGAGTGAAATTGAACGCATGGCTGCAGAAATGCTAGAGGCTGGTATAATTCAACCTTTCCAAAGTTCTTTCTCTGCTCCAGTAGTATTGGTGCACAAGATGGATGGATCATGGAACATGTGTTCGGATTATAGGGAGCTCAACAAGCTCACTATTAAAGATAAGTTTCCCATTCCTGTCATTGATGAATTATTGGATCAATTGCATGGATCAATTTACTTCACCTAGTTGGATATTCATTTAGGATATCATCAAATCAGAATGAAGACTGAAGAAATTTCGAAAACAACATTTAGAACTCATGAGGGTCAGTATGAATTTTTTGTCATGCCTTTTTGCCTTACCAATGCACCTTCTACATTTCAAGGTTTGATGAATTCCATTTTCAAACCTTTCCTTAGAAAATTTTTGTTAGTATTTATTGATGATATACTAATCTACAACAAGTCTTGGAAGGATCATGTTGAACATGTTGATAGGGTGCTACAACTACTGGAGGAGAAACAATTATATGCAAAAGTATCCAAATAATTCTTCGGAGTAGAAGAGGTGGAATATCTGGGTCATATTGTATCTCATGAAGGAGCTAAGGTAGACCCTAGCAAAATTAAATCCATTAAGGAATGGAAAATCCCCACATCCATAAAGCATTTGCGAGGATTTCTCGGGTTGACAGGGTATTATCGCAAGTTTGTTAAGAATTATGGGAAAAGAGCAACACCTCTAACAACATTATCAAAGAAAGATGCATTTTCATGAACTCTAGAAGTAACAAAGGCCTTCGAACATCTTAAAGAGGAAATGTGCCAAGCACCAGTCTTAGCTACACCAGACTTCACAAAAACCTTTATTGTGGAATGTGATGCTTTAGGAAATGGAATTGGTGTTGTTTTGATGCAAGATGAAAGACCCATTGCTTTCGAAAGTCATCTAATCAAGGGAAAGTATTTACACAAAGCTATTTATGAGAAGGAAATGTCAGCAATACCACATGGACTTAAGAAATGGCGACCCTACTTAATGGGAAAACAATTCAAGGTAAAAACGGACCATGATAGCCTTAACTACTTTTTAGAACAAAGATTATCCTCTGAAGTACAACAAAAATGGATCACAAATATGTTGGGTTATGACTTTGAAATCATCTACAAAAAAACAAAGCGAAATGGTGTGGCAGATGCACTCTCAAGAAAGGATGAGGATGTGGAATCACTGTTGTGCGCCATTTCTATTATCCAACTAGATTGGATAAATGAAGCAAGGAAGAAATGGAAGAATGATGAAGAAGTGTAGGCACTTATTCGAAAGTTAGAACAATATTCCAGTACAGTTGATACATTTAGCTGGAAAAATGATTTGTTATGGTACAAAGATCCCTTATACCTCTAAGAATTCCCAACTCAAACAAAAGATTCTTCTGGAATTGTACGCTTCTCCCTTAGGAGGGCACTCAGGATTTTTAAAAACTTACCACAGGGTTAAGAAGGAATTTTTTTTGGGATGGCCTTAAATCAGATATTCAAAAGTTTGTGGCAGAATGTTTGGTTTTCCAACAAAATAAAGCTGAAACAGTTAAGACCCCAGGTCAATTACAACCTTTATCCATTCCAAGCCAACTTTGGGAGGAGGTTTCAATGGATTTTATCATAGGTTTACCCAAGTCTAAGGGAAAGAGTGTCATCATGGTGGTAGTTGACAGACTTACCAAATATGCACACTTTTGTGCAGTATCACATCCATTGAAAGCTAGTACAGTTTCTATTGCATTTGTGGAAACAATTCAAAAGCTACACGGAAATCCAAAGATTATTGTAAGTGACGGAGATCCCACTTTTACTGGAAATTTTTGGACAGAATTATTTTCTTATCTTGGTACTTAGTTAGCTCATATCTCATCTTATCATCCTCAATCTGATGGGAAAACTGAGATAGTAAACAAATGTTTACAAGGATATCTTCATTGCTTTGTATCTGATAAATAGACACAATGGGTCAAATGGTTGCCTCTGGCTGAATGGTGGTATAACACGTCCTTCCATATTGCAACAAAAATGACCCCATTTATGGCACTTTATGGATATCATCGACCATCCATCACATCATATTTAAGAGAAAATTCTAAGGTTCAAGAAATGGAACATCACATTGAGCATCGGCAACAAGTTCTCCAACTCTTAAAGGATAACCTCATGTTGGCACAAAATAGAATGAAACAACAAGTAGATCTACATCGCAGTGAAAGAAGTTTTAATATAGGTGACTGGGTATTCCTACAGCTACAACCATATAAACAAATGCCCCTCAAGCAAGCTAAGAAGGATAATAAATTATCACCAAAGTATTATGGTCCCTACAAGGTGTTGCAAAAGATTGGTACTATGGCATACAAATTGGAGCATCGTGCAACTTCTCAAGTGCACCCGATTTTCCATGTTTCATATTTAAAGAATGTTATAGGTGACAAGCTCCCAGTTCAAACAACATTGCCAGAACTTGATGAGGAAGGAAAAATTATATTGGAACCAGAAGCAGTCATAGAAATAAGAACTCGACAGTTATGAAATCGATCCATTTCAGAGTATCTCATCAAGTGGAAGAACTTAACCACTAAAGATTCCACATGGGAGGATGAGAATTTTATATAGAAGCATCCAGAACTACTCAAGCATTGAGGACAACACTTTTTTGAAGGAGAGGGGCATGTTAGGTCCCTATAATACTAGTGATGCCCCATTACTATTGTATTTGTATCCCTTATTAATATTGGTGTGCCTCTATTGCCCCATCGAAGAGGCTGAATTCTAAGGTGTTCAACTATATTTTCTACCTTTTTGTGAGTTGGTTTCATAACACCAGCACTGTCATGTCGAGTCATGACATGACTCATCTCGGCCACATCACTACTATGGGACATACTATTGTAATCAATGTAATATAACATGGAAGTCCAAGACACCCACATACAAAGTTGAAGAGTCATGTAATTCAAATAGTCACAAGGGTTAGTTTCACCCTTGGCTATATATACCCCTCATTTGTACATGCAAAGGAAATTTTCACCTTGGATCCTCCCACATAGGCTTGAGAGTCTGTAATATTTTCATTGAGGAGGGAGCAGTGGCTCCAACGCCATGCTATCAGGGTTAGTGATGTAATGGTGTACGGAGGTGTCTTGAAACTTCCGCTTAATTCAGAAGCCTTTTGACAGGCTAGCATGTTTTCATACATGTATTGTATTCATTTGCAAGAATATTCTTTGGACACTTTTAATGCATGTTTCTTTAAACTGTATTAAGACATTTGAACTATTTCAGTTGTTTTAGTACATATGTTGTTGGAAATGTGTTGTATCATTTGTTAACACTGTCCCACGTGTGTGGACTATTTCGCTAGACACTTGACATATTCATTGTTGTAATATTATTATAACGACCGTCGCACTCATGTGGACTATTCCACTAGGTTTCATATGTGCTATCTGTTCACTTTATGTTTGTGACTACCGCATCTGTGTGGAATACTCCACCGAAACCTGTGCATGTCCTATTATGTTGTGTGGCCCTAACAGAGTTGGGACTATTTCCTTTGAACTTGAGACTCACCTTCACCCTCTCCCTCTGAAGTGAAAGAACCTTGACACAAGCGACACTAAGCACTCACCAGCCACGTGAACCTCACTATTCAGAGACTAAGTAAACCACTCTCATGTGATGACAAGCAAGAGCTAAGGCATATATTTAAGATAACGGCATCTGGGGCATCATACCGGATGGGACTGCTACACCAAACTGTGGGAGGTCTAGTTGGGACTTCATACTGGGGAGATCCCCTAAATGTTGGCAAGTCCAACACCGTCAACACCACAAGCTCATAAGCTAAGTAGGTAATTTTTATCAATGAAAAGTTATATAAGTTAGGATTCACTTTTTAGAGAATTTAATGCTATATTAAGCATCTAAAGACCAAAACAGTAATAGAGTAAATACCCAAGGTAAATGAAAACAACAATTATAGGTCGCATATTAGAGTTTGATTTTAGCACAATTTTGGTGAGGCTAGGAAAAATAGTTCAGAATTGGAAGTCGATAGGGAATAAATTTCATACATTCCTCAAGAAAATTGTAAATGGCTAGTAGAAAAATTATATAATAAATTTATGAGAGGGGGTATATTTATCATATGTGCATCCATAACTATAAGTGTGTAAATATTTATAAACAAATAGACAAGAGAATTGACTGTGAGAATAAAGCTTGGGATGGCACAATATGACTTCCCATTTTCACAGAAAAACAAAATAACTATTTCATTTGAACTCAGAGAATGTAGAGATACTCGTAGTATAAAAATATAAGACATACTTTATGAAATGAGTCTAGCAATAGAGAAAAATACTTCACCTATTAACTAAAATCATTTAACCCAACAAGAAAAGAAGCGACAACCCATTATTTAGTTATATATATATATATATATATATATATATATATATATATATATATATATATATATATATATATATATATATATATATACTTCAGAGAAAAATATGGAATCCTTTTTGCTAGAAAAATATTATGAACTTCTCATAGAGGCAAGACCCACGCTCAGCCAAAATATGGAAGAATATAAAACTATGTTACGAATTTGCCTACAATTTTATAATTAACAAGAAAAAATAGGTACCAACTGGGTGGTAACGAATCCCAAATCTTGTGGGTAAATTGGGAGGGTCAATAATCACCTTAGCAAGAAAAAATTAACAAGTATACACAGAAGCAAAGAAAATTGTTACTTGTGCACTGGTGACACCTCCAAAAAATAGGGGGTGTGTAGGGAACTAACCTAGACATGGGAATAAAGAAATCAGTTAGGGGAGGTGAATTCTCATTTCATTTTTCTTCCACTAACAAAAGGAATTTGGAATAAAAATGTTTTGAGACCACCTGCAAACGCCAACTAGAGAAATAAAAAACATTTAAGGGTGGAGAAGACATACCTAAATAGAAATGAGCAGAAAGAGAAGAACCAAACATGATAACCAAATACTCCTAGAGAGAGTGTTTCTATTGCCTAGACCATAATTTATTTGCAAACAACAACAAATTTTTTGATATCAAGGGGATTTAGCACAAAATATATTCGGTTACTACAATCATACATAAAATATGCATGATGGATAGTAAAAAGGCATAGATGTATCCTCATTGATTGAGTCCTTCCTTTCCCAAAATAAAAAGGGAAATAAAAAATTACAAAACATGCGCCTCAAAGGAAAAGAAAACCAACCTATAACTAGAAATTTCCATGCATGAAAACAAAACAAGAGCCCTAATTTGTATCCTATAACTCTATAAAACTTTAGCATGAATTACACAAGTAGGGTGGGGAAAAACATAAAACTATCTGGAGGGAAAAATGGGAAATTGTGACAAGGGTTCTGGTCAGAGCCCAAACCATTCGCACACTTAGTGTTGGGAAATTATATGAATGATATATCACCACAATATTAAAAGGGATTCGTAATCAATAGAACTAATACACTATATGTTCTTATAACAGATAATTTCCTATGTATGATGAGTATACCCTAGATAGAAAGCATTCAAAACCAATAGTAACTTCCTCAAACAATTAGAAGAAAAATCGGAAATAAAGTCTTAATAAGCATGTAATCTAAAAGGTTCTTGCTCAGGGAAAAAATCTATCCATTTATAGGCTCATGAAATGAAAATATGGATTAAAATTTGTTTTCTTGTAGTAGCTGATTTCAATTAACTTACTACAATCAAGCATCAAACAAACAATCATTCCTAATCTAACTAGTTCTGAAGGAAGACATACATTCTTTTACAGGAAATGTTAAGTATGAAAATGGTCTTCACATAACAACACATTTAGGTGAATTTTGATATCTCTGTTATTAACTCTTCACATTCTCTAAAATAGAAATCAATACTTAAACCTATAGCCTGAGAAATAAGTTTACATTCATAAAACCAATGTGTTGTCGCTGAGAAAATCAGATTACTTGCATATGATCAAAATTAGAATTGTATTTAACGTTCTGAAATTGAATTATAATACTAAATAAATCAAACACATAAAACAAACTAAATTCACAATAACTATAATAAGAACTTGCCTTGATGACTTCAGTGGGCCCTTGCCAAGCTCCCAATGAAAGATGGAAGAATTTACAGACCTAAAGAATCTACTAAGACATCAAATCCATAAATTTTCACTCATATTATTGATTTCCGAAGAAATATTATAGAATCAAGTCTTCAATATAACAATAAAGTTAAAACTTTGTCTCCAACTAGCTGCAACTATTTTACTATTTTACTCACTGTCGCTTCGTCTCTTGCTACCTAACTCGCATCATCTACGGGCCTTCTCTTATAGGAGAATGCTTGTTACATTAAATTCAAACATATAAGATAAAACCACTATAAAAATATACAAATCGCTTTCTGTTACATGTTTGTCTTCATCCTCATGACACACAGTGCATTAGTGATGAAGCATATCATCGATTTTCCATAAAAGGTAATGCACTGACCATTAGTTCCCTCAGTTTCATGGGAGGAAACTCACTTAAAACCATCTAAGTTGAATAATCAAGCCTAGTACCGGATGAACGCAGGTAGTGCAAGATCACTGTAAGTATCGGATGAACACAGTCAAATGAGTGATAGCGATGTTAGTTGAATTTAGGTAATGGATGAATATAGGCATGCACGTACCATATGAGTAGAGGTGCTGGATGAACATTGGTGCATAGTTACCGGATAATCATAGGTGCAAGGGTACTAGATAAGTAGGAACACAGGTATCAATGAACTGTTCGGTATCGAATGAAAAATGTTGGTACTAGATGAGTAGGAACATGGTCTACAAATCTATGTGAGCCAATCCAAATAGTTAGAGAGTCAAAAGAAACAACTATTTCATTCCTACTAACAAGAAATCATAAAAAACATGCTTAAAATATAAACTACCTCATATATACACAAGGAGGCTAAAAAGTCATATTTTTTAGGAAGGTAGGAAAATGGTGAGTAGATTTCGAGTTCAAGTAGGTAAAGAGTATAGAAAAATTTTGGGTGTGAAAGATATCAAAAAGGAGACTCAACATTCCCCCACTCCTAATTCATTGCATGTCCTCATGAAAAAAGTATTGAACCATTCCTCAAAATTTCAAAAATGGACTATTATTTCCTGAACATTGGTTGTTTGGATCTAATATGTTCACACCTGAAGCTTCTTCTTTGAGTTACCTTTTGATAACCCTGGTATAATGTATGAGGCGAAGAACCTTCTTAAGCTTGGTAGAGACCTCATCATACTCATCTTGAAAATTATAACTATTCTCCTTTAATTGCTCATTTTATTTTTTAATGTACCTATCCAACAACTTATACTCTTTCACTTGTTCCTTTAGTTTTTCATTTTCCATGTAAAGTTTCTCAATTGTCAACTTATCACTAGTTATAAAACTAGTAGGTTCAAATGTTATATGCTTGGTGGTTTCTTTAATAGCTTCAATTTCTTTTTGACTAGCTTTAACTTATTTCCTCAATTCCTTCAATGTTTCTATTACTAATTCCTTTCTTTCACTAAGCATTTCAACATGTGCATGTTCCTTTTCAAGTGAAGTAAAGACATCTATTGTATTTTCTCAAAAGGAAGGGGTATGATTGGCCATTACCTGATGTGCCATGCTCCTGGTAGTTTTTCATGTAGGTGTCGATGACTCACTAGATTTGTTGTCAAGGGTGAGGATAGTGTCTTGAAACAACCTCCTCTTCTTCCTCTTGATATGTGGCATGGACTCTAATATCTCTCCCTTCTATGCATGTGTCTCCTTTCTTTTAGTAGTTTGTGTCATGTCACCCTTATCTCTTGTCTTTGGCTTTTTCATCTTTTTAATTCTTAGTTAAGGAGTGTCCCCTTGAGGCAACTCAACAACTACTTTTGAAACTAAAAACCCGTGAGTTTCTTCTTCTCACCCTTCAGGGCTTTAATTTGAGTTGTTGAACCTTTTAATGATTGCCTTTTTGGTGCAGGATATTCCTCTTCCTCTATCGCTTTAACCTTGTTTGACTGATTAATGAATTTTGGTGAAGTAGGGAAAACAATATCTTCTTTAGTCCTTGAATTCCTTTGTGTCTTGTTGCTACTCTCCTTCCAGCTGTCTAAATCCTTATTACTATCCACTAGCTTGCTCCCTTCTATGGATTTGGAACTTCCTTCTAAAGAAAAATTCTATATGAGTTACGTTTTCCAACTGCTACATTGTTTCCTTAGCTTATTAGTAAATAAAAGTTTTATCAATCCATGATGATAAATGTTTGTCTCCACCTTTTTGGAAGTTGATTTAACCCCTCTTACCATTGTATTCAAACTCATCTAGAGGTAGAAAGGAAATTTTATCTACGTTCCTCCTTCAAAATGTAACAAAAGTTTCAAATGGTAAAGAAAAGTTATTCCATACCTCCCTTCACTTGTGAAGAATACTTGCAATCTATTAATCATCGTTCTATATTCCTCTTTGCATGATCGATATTCCTTTGCTTCCTAATAAAATTGGAACACTAGTTTGTGTTGATCTACCCCAATTCCAGCTTTAAGAACGGGTCTTAGACAATTTCTAGGAATAAAGCATAGAAAAGGGTTGAGTGCCAGAAGTAGCATGGTACTGGAAATAACAAAGTACCGGAAGTAAGAGAGTACCAGAAGCTAGTTTATGGAAACAATGTGATGGATTTGGCATTGGATGGATGAGTGGAATGAAGGGAGAATGGTATGCAAGAGATGAGTAATTCTCATCTGGATAGAGAAGCCATCCATAAGAGAATGTATAAATTAAGAGGTGATGGTAACGGTCAAGTGGTTCCCATAATTACAAGATGGGCATATATAGGATGATGGAAATTAGTAGCATGAAGAGTTTATTTAGACGTTCATCTTAGTTAATGATGACAAATTCATTCAAGTGTAGGTTAGATACAATGGAGAGATCATGGTTGATTGGAGCAATACATCAGTATGAGACAATCAATGTCAAGGTTCCATTGATCATTCATCACAATCATTCAACGTATGGTTATGGGGTAGTGTAAAATTATTATTTAAACAACCCACAAAGGTATAATTGCTATCATGAGACAATCAAAATATAGCACATTTGCTCACATTATGATTGGAATTCTCCCAATCAGACTCATGATTACCCCATTCAATCATATCATCATAAGGGATTTCTTTTAGAAATTAGGGGTTTAGGATTAGGATAGGATCTTAACAACTGATAGGAATAAAATTTTATGAGCGAAATTATATATTCATTACATGATTAATATGAATCTTGATAGAAGAAAACAAAATAGTGACCTCATACCTCTATTATCCTATTACACATGATTTTGTTTTAATACTGGATGAAAATTGTTTTGCAGTACTAGATGCACGCAGGAAACTTCTTTCCAATACTAGATGAACACAATTTTGTAGTACCATATGCACATAGGAAATTTCTTTCTAGTACTAGATGAACATAGGAGACTACCTTCTAGTACTGGATGAAATTTTATTAAGATACCTTGATGCATAGTCTTGAAATTAGAATCCTGTAGGATTCTCCTTGTAGCTTAGCATATTTTGAAGGTCCAGTTGGAGTAGGTGTCGGTGATTGCTGATGCTACTTTGTGAATTTGTTCTGTTGGAAGGATTACATTGATAAAACCACAAACAAAACACTCGTACAAGATCTTTCAAATTGCAGTGGAAGTGTTAGAAAATGAGGCAAAATAATTCAATGATCAGGGTCTAAGATCTGTAAAAACAAGGTATTTGATAGCTCGACAACCTCCTCTTTTTGGAACCAAACTAACCATTGCTCCTATTGTCACTTCCATTTTATTAACAAATAATCCTAACTACTATTGTTCTCTGGATTTTTCTCGAGCCCAGATCAGTTAATACTTGCCGATATTTTAAAGTTTTTGGAGTCTAAAAACCTTAAAGAAAACTCCATTTCACTTACCCATATGTTTTTCTAGAGTGAAAGGTATTTCATGCTCGCTGGTGTTTTCAATTTTAAGGAGTTTGAAAAACTTAAAAAAAAACACCATCTCACTTACCCGTGGATTTTTCTTGAGCCCGAGCTCATTCATGCTCGTCGGTGTTTTCAATTTTAAAGAGTCTGAAAAACTTAAAGAAAACTACATAGATTACTTTAGCATAGATAATTTACTAGGGTTGGTTAAAGGAATAAACTCACACCTCGCAAATGTCCTTATTTATTGTCTATCTACAGGAAAGGAAGCATAATTAGTAATACCAAAATCATTATCCAAAAACACACCTATATAATTATATGTACACAATTAAATTAAATTATACAAGAAAATTTACAGTGGCGGATCAACAAGAGGATAACTCCCCTTCCTAACCAACCACATTTCAGGATTTTGAAGAACGTGTTGGATGAAATACTCTTTATACAGTGGCTTATGATAAACTTTTAGTCGATCTCCATTAACAACAAAGGAACTTTGATCTACATTGATAGTTTTTATATTGACTAATCCATTGTCATAGAATATGTCTACCTCATAGGATCCAACCCACCATGTTGACAATTTTCCTTTACAATCCTTAAATATGCTGCCATACAACAAAGCCCAACCACCTGGTTGAAAAAGTTTCTTTTTAATAAACTTATTGTGCCATTTGGTTCTCTGATGCTAAATAAGCATCCTCATTTGAAAAGAATCTTGTCAAATCTCATCCAATGCATTCAATTCCATTAAGCTACTTTTTTGTGCCTCATCTAAATCCATTCCCAACTGCATGGTAGCTATGAAGGTTTTGACTTGGAATTTTATAGGAAGAAAAACCTGTTTTCTGTAAACTAACTCATATGGAGAATGTCCTATTGTGTTTCTCCAGGTTTTCCTATAGGCCCACAAAGCTTCTAGTAACCTATCATCCCAGTCTTTATGATGTTGCTATAGTGTCTTGGTGAGAATGGCCTCAATTGATTTATTGGTAAACTCTACTTGTCCATTTTCCCAGGGATGAGAAGGTGTAGGTTTTTAGTATCTGATTCTATATTGCGCTATAATAGATTTTACCAATTTAGAAGTTGATAGTCTTGATCAATTACTATTTCCCTTAGTACACCAAAATGGGGAATATCTCTTCGAATAAAAAGTCAACAACATATTGTTCATTAGCATAATATAGTGATTTAGCCTCTACCCATTTGGTTACATAATCCGTACATATCGAGGTATATTTCTTCTTTTTGGACATAGGAGGAATTGGTCCTACAAAATATAATGCCAATATATCAAAAGGTTTGATGACTACCTGTGCTTGAAGAGGCATTTCGTTTGCTAAGATAGGTTTTCCCATCCTTTGACAATCATGACAACTAGCCACATATTTCTTTGATTCCTTAAAAATGGTGGGCGGGAAATACCTAGGTTGTAACACTTTATATGCATTTGTTTTGTCGGTGAAATTTCCACCACATGGATCATTATGACAAGATTTTAGAATGTCTTGCATCTCATCTTCCCGTACACATATTCTAATCAACAAATTTGGTCCAATACAATATAAATAATCCTCATGCCACATATAATTAGCACTAAGTTGTATGATTCTCTGTGGAAGCTTTCCTGTAACCAAGTAATTAGTTACATCTGCATACCAATGATTATAAGTAGAAATAGCAAATAATTTTTTATCCAGAAAATCATTAGTAATTGGAATGCTATCAACTATATGGACAAGTCTAGATAGAAAATCAATGTCAATATTATATTTTCTTTGTCTATCAATAATAGTAATATTAAATTCTTGTAGTGGTAACAACCATCTAGTAACATAGGCATCGGTGATAGGTTTATTCATTAAAAATATGATAGTTGAATGGGATGTATGTACAAAAATTAATACCCAGTTATAAAATATCTAAATTTATTAATGTCATGAATGACTAATAAGAATTCGTTTTTAGTGACCATATAATATAGTTATGTAGGAGAGATATTTTTGCTAACAAAGTAGATGGCATAGGGAATTTATTCTCTTTGGCCTAAAACAACCCCCAAATTTGTGTTTGAGGCATCGGTTCACATGTGAAATGGGAGGGCCAAATTTGGTCCCCTTAGAACTGGAGAAATCGGTAGTTTTTGTTTAAGAGTTTCAAGGGAAATTTAACACTGAGAATCCCACTAGAATTCTACATATTTGGTTAAAAGTTTGAAAATAGGGGTGGCTATTGTTGCAAAATTTTGAATAAATATTTTGTAATATCTGACATGCCCTATAAAGCTTCTAACTTCTTTTTTACAACTGGGAGTTTTGATTTGAGCGATTATTTTGATCTTACCAAGATCTACTCTTATCCCAGTCCCATAAATATGCCAGCCTAACAAAACACCCTTTGTAAGAATCATTCTATATTTTTCATTGCTAAGGGCAAGGTTGGTCTATTGAAATCTGATTAAAAAAAATTAGGTTGTCTAAAGCTTGTTTGTAATATTCCCCATATACTGTGAAGTCATCCATATAGACTTCACATTGTGGAAAATCAATATGTCCCTTTAAGAACAAGTTCAAAACTTGATCTTCAGTTTTTTCTTGAAGACCTTTAGAATGTTCAACTGTTAACAAAAGTTCAGTACATTCATCCTCTCCATATGGGTTCTCTATCCATAAGGGGATTTTTGTAGCAGGATGGGTTGGAAGAAATAAGGTAATTTTTTGACTTTGACATCCATTGGAAATAGTCATCTCTCCAGTCCTTCATCTAATAAAGGCATCAAAAGTTGCTAGTGAAGGCTAGCCTAGTACTATTATATATCAAGGTTTGGAGGATTGTAGATGGATCACAAAGAAAACGACATGATATTCCCAAGGAGCTAGTATCATTGTTATTTCATCCAGGATTCATGCAAGTTTAAGGATGGATTTGTTTGCTAACTCCAATAGTGTTTGAGTTGGCCTCAAGCCTTATAACTACAACTTTTGCACAATATCCACAATCATGAGATTTATTGCTACACCTAGGTCAACAAGAGTGTTTGGTAAATATATACCATTAATTTGTATGTTCACTACTCGAGTCCTAGGATTAGTGTATTTAGAAGGCATTTGTGATATCGTTTTTGAAAATTGGCCAACTACTTTTATAATAGGGGGGATTTCCTTTTTCTTCTTTGATTTTTAATGTAAAGATCCCTTACAACATTGGTGTAGATAGGAATATCTCTAATGGCTTGAAGCAAGGGTATGTTTACACAATTATTTCGCAAGTCAAACTCTAAATCATATCCTAGTAGGACCTCCGGCTTTTTCACAAGAAATCTCTCTAGATAGGGTAGTTGAGTAACCTCTTAAGATGGTTTAGATTTTATGGTATAAATGATGGGTATTGAGCGAGGGTTTTCCTCTTCATCAGGAGTACAATATTACTCTTGACTACATGTGTCCTTTTCCTCAGGAGGTGATTCTATTGGTTGTTCTTCTTAAATGATCATTGTAGGTCCTCTTTTATTTAAGATCTTCCTGGATCTTAGTCGAATTTCAATGATTGGAACTAGTGTGATAGTGTAGGTATGGAAGGTTTATAGCTCCATATTTTGTACAAGTTGATCTCACCTATTATTAGGGTTTGGAATGGGTTCTGCAAGTAATTGAGTAGTTCAAGGAGGATTAGGGTTTGGTGGCATTTCCTATTGATTCAAATTCATGGGAAGAGTAATTTGTTGTGCACTTGAATTCATAGGTAGCTTTTGTTAAGTTGGATTCATGGGCAGAGAAGGTTATTGTGAACTTGAGTTCATAGGGAACTATTGTTGAAGAAATGAAGGTAACAAAGGTGGGTTCAACCTTGGCAATAACTGAGAAATATTTTGAGGATATTGTGTGAAGATTGGTTAAGAAGATGTTTGGTATGGTTTTCGACGAATATTCCCATAGGGATTCCCCCTCCAAAAAAATTTCCAACCATGTCCTTGTGATGGTTGAGACCCCCATTGGGAGTAATGCATTTGAGGAGCCCATTGTGGTTGTGCAAACTGCATGGAGGATCCTGGAACACGGAGGGGTTTTGTTGCCTCCATGGTCTCCTAAGAGGATACAATGGATCTTGTGGTTCTGTTCCCCCTTTATAAATGGATAGAAACCTAGGTAATGAAGAAAATTCAGTAGTTGGGTATTTATCCATGAAAATTCCACATAACTCTATGGCATTAAAAGAACATTCTTTTTCGGGATGCTCCTTCCTACAACAAGGGGAAAATATAGTTGAAGAAATCTTTCCCTCTTCTTGTTTCCTCTTACTATTTAGGATATCTAGTTGGTTAATAATTGTGATAGCACAACAATTTTAAGGCTTTCCATTAGATTTCCCAACTCTATTATAGCTACACCACTTGTAGTGGGTTTTCCAACTCTACTTGTAAGTTCTCTTGGGATTTTCCTAGCTTTAGCTTGACTATAGGAGTACCTTTGGTAATATTCAACAATTTCAACAAATATTTCTTTTATAAACATCACTAGAACTCATGAGATTAAGTACTTCTATGCAGTCATCATGTACTCCCTTTAGAAAAATGGTTATAACTATGGCTAGGTCAAGGAAAACTTGCTTGGTTTTTTGGTAGTCTTCTAGGCTTTCTTGTTCAATCTACTGCATTTTAAATATGTCATTCTTGGCATCCCTAAGTCTATATTAATCCTGGTAATTTTGGAGAAGGGCTACTTTCATATCATCCCAAGATGCAATAGTGTGTTCCACTAGACTCATGAACCATCTTAATGTTGATTTTTTAAGGTGGCTAGAATCTTTTTTAATTTTTAAGCATTATCTATATAATTATAACTTCTACACAATATATCAAATTCGAATAAAAACGAATCAAGATCTTCGGATGACATACCCTTGAAGTAAGGTAATGATGACAAAGGAATGTTCTTCATGATGACATTCCTAGTAATGTCAAGAATTTGAAATCTGAACGTTTTTGGCTGATTGTTGTTTTCTGGACAGTCTACTCTGCCTTCTCCTTCCATTCTTTCTTCACACAAGTTGGAATTTTTGGAAGTAGGAGATGTCTCTCTTTCAAGAGATAATGGTTCAGACATTGGGTTATCTGCAATGTTCCAAGGTACTACCTCCAATGTAGTTTGAACTTCATCTTCCATTGTCTTTATTTTTGCTCCAAGATGCTTTATTGATGTCTCCTCTGCTATTGCCACCGTAATTTTCTCCTCTAGAGATTTCCTTGCATTGCAATTAGAAAATATAGTTGGATTAACAATTTTGGTACCATATAGGGTTTATGGAATTTTTGGTTAAACAAACCTACCTTTCCTATCTCTAATTCTTCTGATGAAATGAAAACATCAAACTTTAACTACTTACCAAAAGACAGGACAAATTAACTTTGGAGCAATCCCGTTATAGTGGATACGTGGCTCTTCACTCATGTCTTACCATACTCTCTCTTCCCTTAGGTCATACTCAATATCACTCAAAATCGATTAAAAAAAAATCATTACCTATTACACTTTACAGCTCCCTGGGAATGACGCCAAAAATGTTGGGCAACTATATGAATGATATATGAAAAAAATATTAAATTATCAACAAGGAATTCATAATAAATAGAGTTGATACCCTATATGTGTCGATAACATAAAAGTTCCTATGTCTGATGAGTATAGAATAGATAGAAAGCATTCAAAACCAATACTAACGTCACACAATTAGAAGCAAAACTAAAAAAGAAAGTCTTAATAAGCATGTAATTTAAAAGGTTCTTGCTCAGGTAAAAGAAACATGTCCATTTATAGCCTCATGAAATGAAAAGAGAGATTCAACTCTATTTTCCTATAGCAGCTGATTTCAATTAACTTACTACAATCAATCATCAAACAAGCAATCATTCCTAATCTAACTACTTTTGAAGGAAGACATACATTATTATACATGAAATGTTAAGTATGACAATGGTCTTCACATAACATCACATGTAGGCGAATGGTTAGATATATGTTCTTAACTCTTCCTGTTCTCTAAAATAGAAATCAATACTTAAACCTACAACCTAAGAAATAATTTTGCATTCATAAAACCAATGTATTATCACTAAGAAAAATAGATTACTTCCATATGATCAAAATTAGAATTGTATTAAACACTTTGAAATTGAATTTAATACTAAATCACTCTCAAACATAAACCAAACTAAATTCATATTAACTATAATAATAACTTGCCTTGATGGCTCTGGTCGGCCCTATCCGAGCTATCAAGGAAAGGTGGAAGATTTTATAGAACTAAGGAATCTACTAACATATTGAATTCATTAATTTCTACTCATATTGTTGATTTCAAAAGAACGATTACAGAATCGAGTCTCAAGAATAACAATAAAGTTAAAATTATGTCTCCAACTAGATACAATTATTTTAATGTCTTACTCACTATCTCTTTGCCTCTTACTAGCTAACTCCTATCATCTATGGCCCTTCTCTTATAGAAGAATGATTGTTACATTCAATGCTAATAGATAAGATAAAATCACTATAAAAAAATACAAATCAATTTCTTTTACATGTTTGGCTTCATCCTCATGACACGTAGTGCATGAGTGATGAACCATATCATCGATTTTCCATAAAACGTAATGCATTGACCATCAATTCCCTTCGTATCCTTGAATGAAGCTCACTTCAAACCATTGGAGCTCACGAATTGGGTTCAATACCGAATGAACACAAGTAGTGCAGGATGACCGCAAGTATCGAATGAACACAGTTGGATGAGTGATATCAGTGTCGGATGAATGTAGGCATCGAACAAATATAGGCATGCAGGTATTGGACAAGTAGAGCTACTAGATGAACATATGCACATAGGTATTGGATAAGAAAAAGTGCACGGGTACCAAATAAGCAGGAACATGGGTACCAGATGAGCTATGTTGGTACCAGATCAACAATGTTGGAACTAGACGAGTAGAAACATGATCTAAAAATCTATGTGAGCCAATCCAAATAGTTAGAGAGTAAAAAGAATAACCTATTTCATTACTCCTAACAAGAAATCATAAAAAAAAAATGATTAAAATATAAATTACCTCATATATATACAAGGAGGCTAAAAGTCATGTTTTTCAAGAACGTAGGCAAATGGTTAGTAGATTTCGAGGTAAAGTTGGTAAAAAATAGAGGACAATTTGGGGTATGAAAGGTATGAAAAGGAGACTCAACACCTGATATTGTGGGAAATATGAACACAGTCAAGGGGAATCACCAGGGATTATCATAGTTAAATATGTGAGAAATATTAGCATACAACGAATGAAATTTAAATAACTTACCTGTGACTAGTAGAAATGAGAGAATTCTCTAGTGAAGGACATGACAACCTATGAAAAACACAACTTCTAAAACCTGGAATTCCTCTCATGGAAGTGTTACAGGAACTGGACACCACTGGAGTGAAATGAAAATTTCCAAATGAAATCGACAATAATGTATTTGTTTAGGTTAAAAATAGGGGGAGCTATCTTTGTTGTTGGATAAGTACAATGCAAATCTGACTGAGAACTGGTGGTGGTACAGAAGGCCATGCAATAGTCACATGGGGTTAGTATAGGTGTCCCATCCCCATTTCCCCACAAAATGAATCTTGACTCTCCCACTATCATATTAACAACTGCATTATATGAAGAAATTTCAACCACAAATATTTTGTGGGGTACGCAATAAACCAAGGTAAAATGATTTGTAACTAATTCACCCCACCACACTAGGAGACTTTAAATGAGAATATATCTAATCCCATTATGATTATATATCAATTTGAGGGGAATACCATACTTGTCATATGTATAACAAGTTAAAGCCATCAAGTCATATAACCAATATGTAAGTAAGCAATTGTTGTATGATACCATGCATCGAATGTAGGAAAGTGGATATTTGCTCACAATCCTATAAGGAAGAGAAGAAATAAGGAAAACACCATTTGATATTGTGTAGTTACGTGATTTTTAAGAACCATAAAGAAATTGCAAATGTTACTATAAAAACTAATTCAATGTAGGGATTATTTTCCATACACAAGTGTTGTACACAAGAAAGTTGAGTTTCATCTTGTAGTTCATAAGAGCTAACAAGTGGTAAATAATGAAGGTTAAGGTAAATCCATGGCTGTAAACTAATTGTAATTTTTTTTTTATGTAGATGGAGGTGTGTTACATATGGTATCAAAGCCTCAATTTCAACACTGAGCTTTGAGGAAACCACAATATTAAAATGAAGTATGACTAGAAATATAAATATGAAAGACTGATAATATTTTATATTTTTCATAAGTTGATCAAGTGAAGTTGTCTATAACAGAATAGAAGAGGATCCCCCTCAAACTATAATAGTTAGTGAAGAATTATATGTCGAGTTGGGAAATGGAAGTACCCCACCACCCTCTCAGTTTATGGATGCTAAAAAAAATTTGCAGCAAGAGTTGGCTCATCCCAGGAGTAGTAATGATAGTGTTATGAAACCAACTCAAGAAAAGATAGAGAAGATATATCAACGCCTTAGAATTCAGCCTCTTCGATGGGGCAACCTCCTTTACATTACATAAATGAACAATTCTTCGATGATACAAATGATAAAACCTCCTTTCTATATATAGGAGTCTAAGGAGTCACAATATAGTCCAGCTGACCTAACAATAATAATATAAAGCCACAAAAATAACAATAGAGGGATTCTATGGGGCACAGAAATAACAACATGGGGGTAATAGGGGCACAACAATATAAATAAGGGGTATAACTGCAATAGTAATGGGGTAATCACTAGTATTATAGGGACCCAAAATGCCCTTCTCCTTCAAAAAACTGTTGTCCTCAACGCTTGAGTAGTTCTGGATACTTCTGCATTAAATTCTCATACTCCCATGTGGAATCTTCAGCGGATAAGTTCTTCCACTTGATAAGATACTCTGAAATTGATCGATTCCGTAGCTATCGAGTTCTTGCTTCTGTGACTGCTTCCGTTTCCAATATAATTTTTCCTTCCTCATCAAGTTTTGGCAATATTGTTTGAACTGGGAGCTTGTCGCCTATAACCTTCTTTAAACATGAAACATGGAAAACTGGGTGCAATCAAGAAGCTGCAGGAAGCTCCAATTTGTATGCCATAATACCAATATTTGGCAACACCTTGTACAAACCATAATACTTTGGTGATAATTTATTCTCCTTCTTAGCTTGCTTTAGGGACATTTTCTTATATGGTTGTAACCGTAGGAATACCCAATCACCTACATCAAAACTTCTTTCACTGCGACGTTGATCTGCCTATTGTTTCATTCTATTTTGTGCCAACACGAGGTTATCCTTTAAGAGTTGGAGGACTTGTTGTTGATGTTCGATGTGATGTTCCACTGCCTGAACCTTAGAATTTTCTCTTAAATATGATGTGATGGATGGTGGTTGATACCCATAAAGTGCCATAAATGGGGTCATTTTTGTTGCTGTATGGAAGGAAGTGTGTTACACTAAAATTTGTCACCATGACTATCTGTAGTCAGTATGGCTCCATCAATTGTCATACTGTCCTCCTTGGCAAGTCTTATACCTCTGCTCCTCATGTCAAACTCCAAGAAAGAGAGAAAGTCCTTAAAAATCAATATAACTCTAGTTACGCAGTTTCTCTTTGCCTTACCTGCGTGTATGCACCTCAATTTTATAACACCTGCGTACTTGTACGCTCTGTCTGTAAAGGGGTGGGTGCGTACTCCTATCAAGGTCAAAAGGCGCGAGTTTTACTTCAAAAAAGTTACTTGTGGTTGATTCTAGAGCATTCTAGAAGATGGTTTGACGTGTATTGAGCGACTCCAGATGGTTCATGCATCCCAAATAAAGAGGAACTTATCCCATCAAGAGGGGAGCTATCCCATTGAAAGAGGGGCTTATCCCATTGATGGTGGACCTGATTAACTTCCTCCAAAGCACTATAAATACAGGCATTGGGCCAGAGGGAGGGGAGGTTGAAAGCTGAACATTCCTAAGGGTAGATGATGCTGAAATTAGGACTCCCTTATAGAGCTTGAGAGGAGAGATTCCAATCCTTTCTTAGCTTCATTTGGAAGTGGGTGAGCTGATCAAAGTAAAGGAGAACTCTTGCTAGACCCTGGGAGGGACCTGCACAACACCAAGGCGCTGGTTGTAATGGTTTCTTTTGTTTCCAATTAATACAATTAAGTTCATTTTTCTCAACAAGTTGTTATATATAATTTGTTTCATATAATCCTTGGTCTTTATGATGAATATGTTTTATTATATGAGTTATTCAGGTGCTATATAATCGTTTGCTTGTTAGTGAATGTAGGTTTCAAAGAGAAGGAGGAGCTCATCTGGATCGAAGAGGCTTGGCTGCTACAAACAGCGTTGGACTAAAGGTATGCTTTAAACACCTGGTTGCTTGTATTTTAAATGCATATTTAGGGAAAGATAGTGCTTGATTGTCTTGTTTGTCACTAGAAAGCCTTAGCTTCTAGGGAGGTAGGTTTTGTCCGCAAAATTGACTCTCTTGGAGTAGGAGAGTAATTAACTCTCCAAGACAGCAAAACCAAACAAGTAGCTCATCTTGTGATAGGATAAATCCAACTGTTACATTTATGCTCTCGGAAAGCTCCTTTTAAAGGAGAAGCACGAGATCGTGTCCGAACCAGTGAGGGGATCAATCCTCCTTCATTGGGAACGACGCCAGATACGCACGTACTACAAACGGTAAACCTCATATTGACCATTGTCGAGGAGCCTGGGGTCACTTGTCGGTAAACCTTGGATTATTGTCAAGGAGCCGGCAAGGGGATTGAGCTTGTTACTTTGCCCTTGCGTGCTATCGGATCGTAGACTGTTCCCCCAGGTATATTTGTTGTTGTTGGTGACCTTAGTGGCCATTATCTTTAGGGTTCTACCCAAGGTGACGGTGGAGGGAAGATCCCACTATACCTGGAGCAGACGTCGGCTAGACTCACTTGGATTTTCTGGGGGGTTCACTTCACTCGAGACTGTTAAAGTGGAGGAACTTGTGCCAGTCTATTCATTAAGCAGGTTGCCGCGGTAACTGTTCCACCCGCCACTTCTGTACTGAATTCTGCGATGTTGGATTTCATCACCAACTAGTGTTTTCGGTCCGGAAGGTTACTGTTTGTGTATGGTTTGACGCCCTAGCTTCTTTAGGTGTGCGATTCGAATTTGTTTGGTTCTTTAGAGAGTTTAGGCAGTTTTCTTTGAGATTTTACTTTGTTTTCGTGTGCAGTAGTTAAAAGTTTTTAACTGTGGCTGAATTACCGAGACAGTCCCGTAGACTTTGGGGCCAGTCTCCTGAGATTGTAATCGTGGCCGATTTGTTGAGGAAGTCCTGTAGACTTCGGGGCCAACCTCCTGAAGACGTCCCAGGTCATTACGAAGGTTTGAAAGTCCTCGTAACTCCTAGTGGTAGTAAAGTAGGGTCACCTGAAGAAGGAGAGTCTTCGTTGGTCGTTCATCCTGATTACCAAAGTCTAGAAACATGTTATAATCTCGAAGCTATTGCAGTTTCCGAGCATGCTGGTAGTTTTTCATCTACTAGTGACATAGGCGAAGAACCTGAGATATCTGAACCTGTTACTCCAACTTCTAGTGCTCCTGATTCACCTAGGGTAGAAAGAGTCATCACCGAAAATCTTCCTTCTCGTTTGATAGCTATTGAAGAACTTGCTCCAGAAGAAGAAATAGGCATCCATATCCCTAAAAATCAACCTACTATTGATTTAAGGGAGCGTGAATCCATTTTTTACAGTCCACCTAGAAGTACTACTTGGTATCTTTCTTTAACTAATTATTTGGACAACTCAGGGTTAAGTTTTTCTCCACCTCGTGCTCCTTATCCACCTGGAGGTATTTATACTCCTGTAAATATGTCAGGTTAGTCGTCCATGTTTACTCAATCGCCTAAATCTTTTTTGTACGGCGGTCCTTCTGTTCCCTCTGGGTATCAGTCACCTTCTGGTACTTTTGCGGGAGCATCTCCTCAACCCATTGAACATGGGTTATTAACTGGAAACAATGGTAATAAACCGTTGAGCATAGGAGACATTTACATGATTTCAGGTTCAATTCCCAGTTCTCAACCTCAAGGTGGCCAGTTACCGCCTGGGGGCAGCCTCAATTAACGCCTGGGGGACAACCTCAAGGTACACAAATTGTGTCTGGGGGGCAACCTCAAGGACAGTATGTACCCGTGGTGCAGTACATTCCTCAAGGTCAACCCCAGCCTCAATACGTACCCCAAGGTCAACCTCAGTATCAATTTATACCTCAAGGTCAACCCCAGTATCAGTACCTACCTCAAGGGTATCTACCCCAAGGTCAGTACTCGAGTCAAGGTTACCAACCACCCCAAGGTCAATCTTATGTTCAAGGTATGAGAAATGTACCTTTCAATTATCAATCCTACCCTCAATCTGGTTATGGATCTCAATATCCTCAACCTGTTATGGGTCAATACCCCAGAATGAACATAGTGTGGGATCCATCGCAAATTCAACAGGTATTGCAGCCAAGTGTACAGTTGTCATCTCAAACTGGACAACCCTTAGTTTCTGGTTCACCCCAGCAACCAGTCCAGTCTAATGTTCAAACTTCTGTACCTTCAATAGTTTCTCAGTCTGGGCCTATTGCACCTAGTACTCCATCTCAAATGACTGCTACAACTACTGCAACATCTGTTCAATCTACCCCACTTACTTCTGGAGTATCGATAGCTCTGGTTTGTACTATCTCTGTATCTACTCCTCAGACATCTTTACCATCGTCTGGATCTACGATTCAAACTACGATTCAGATGTCTGTAGGACAACCTGGTTTGAGTACGGTTGTCACAAGTCAACCACAATTCACTTATCAACCGTACCAGGGACAGTACCAATACGGGCCTGCTGTCCAGCAGCCAGTTTACCAGTATCAACCGTATCGTGGGTACACTTATCAACAACCACAACAACCCCAGTACGGTCCGGTTAATCCTGGTTTTCAGGGAGGATACAATATCCCGAACTCGATTCTTATTCCTAGTTATCCTGGATATCCTCCTCCTGGGACTGGTCTCGTGACCTAGAGTTTTAGGGATCCTAATCGGCAATTACCATTTATCGCAACTTTGGATTTACCATACTTGTCGCGCCTAACAAACGATCCAATAAATTACCTTCTATTTTGGCCGCCAATGCCAAATAAGTTGTCCAGTGACATACCCAAGTTCGAAGGTAAGTCTGGAGAGGACCCATCGAATCATGTGATGACTTACCACCTCTGGTGTGCCTCTAATTCCATCTCGGACGATTCAATCCGCTTACGTCTTTTCCAGCGTACTCTCATTGGTCTTGTGGCCAAGTGGTACATTGAGTTACCACGGGCCTCTTTTTATAATTTTAGCCAGTTAGCTACCTCGTTTTTAACTCATTTTCAGTTTCCGGTCAGATATGATAATGGCACGGAGTTACTAACTTCATTAAAACAATCGACGTCCACTTATATTTCCGATCATATTTATGAATGGAGACGTCGAAGACGGTTAGTGAAATTTTTTATCCCGGACCAAATCTTAGCTGAATGGTTTCTTAATTCATTGTTACAGAAGATTACTGAAGATGTAGCTAAGGCCAGAGTAGTTACTGAGGAGCAAGTGATTGCTCAAGCGCAGTACCTTGACTTAGTTTATACTCAGTCATGTACGTTACACGAAAAGATCCCAGATCTTCCTAAGTCAAATCAAATCACTGCTGCTCCTTCGGGGTCTCATGCCGTTGATGGTATGATTGGTACAGTGAACACTAAAAGTAAGAAGAAGTCTTCCAAGAGTTCTTCTCCTATTATAACCTTACCAGACTCCCTGACCAGAGATTCTTCTGCTGAAGTTTCTTCTAATATTCACGTTGTAGAGTCATCTACAGCTAAATCAAAATCCAGTGGGAAAAAGAAAGGCAAGAAGAAGAATAAAGCAGAAAAAACTCCAAAGGAGGATCATTTTACAAGAGATTGCCCTCATCGGGCAGAGGTTGTGAAAATCGTCAAAGGTTCCCCAACTCCTGCTGTTTTGAAAGATCCATTTCCAAAGCAGGAGAGTAAGATGATAGGTTCTTCCTCGAGTGCCAGTGAAGAACCCATATTGATGATGTCTCATGTAAGGATTGCGACTCGATCACAAGATTATGGTAGTAAAAGTCCTGTTGATGGCAAAGAAGCAGAATCTTCTCATTCTAATCCATCAACCTTAGCCCCCGGTTCCGATCCACTACAGATTGAGAAACCTAACCCGAACTTAGTAATCAAACCGCCCGCCAAGGGTATACTTCGAAAGTCTGCTTTCAATCCACATGCGAGAGCGGCCCAGAATTATAACATTGTTGAGGACTTAGCTGTTTCACCCTCAGCAATGTCGGTTTTGGAAGTGCTGCAATCATGCCCAGCACAACGCAAACTACTTTTGTCGGCTATAGGAGCTGTTGATGTTTAGGACCCGAACCTAATAATCTTTGATCTAGAAAATAGTACACCGCGTTCGCCTCATCAAATGGCTTTCCAGATCCCAGTGATAGTAAAAAACAGGCCTATTCATCGGACTGTAATTGATGAGGGAGCTTCCATGTGTATTATGTCGATACAGTGTTGGAGATAGCTTGGTTCTCCTCCACTAAATCAATCCCCGACAATTCTTAAGGCCTTTGATGGCCATGGGTTTCATCCTTTTGGCATTCTACAGGATTTTCCTATAGGGGTTGAAGGAAAAACCGTTAGTCTAGATGTGGAGGTGGTTGATGCCCCTCTAGACTACAACCTTCTCTTGGGTCGAAGTTGGTCTTACGCTATGACAGCGGTCGTTTCATCGGTCTTTCGAGTAATAAAGTTTCCACATAATGGCAAGATCGTAACAATAGACCAGCTGGCTTACTTTTCATCTGACCCATCCTCTTCAGAGAGTATTCAGCATGTCGGTAAAACGACTATCCCTTATAAGGATGTTGGAGTAGGATTAGTTAAAGATGTCGGTTTACTAGGAACTTTTCCTTTTCCTCCAATCAACGCATTGTCTTCATTTGAATCTATTCATATGATTACATCAGACACCATTGTTTATGACGATCCTTGGATCGTTCCTTCTGAATCTGAGATAGACTCATTTGGTGATGCTATGCCTTTGAGTCCATATGAAATCGCCTATGAAGCCGTGCAGTCTTTTACCGACCCGCGTTCAACCAAAATTGACCAAATGAATGTGGTCCGTGAGGAATCACTTTTCACATCAACCTCGGACTTAATAGCATTTCCCGCATTTGTGTCATCTGACGAGCAACTTCGTGAAGTCCTGTGTGTAGATGATTTACCATGGGAAGATCTCCATCATAGATCTTCGTTTTTACCTGAGGATGATCGTTTTGAAAATGATTTCTCATCAATCTTTACAGCTGAATATGTCAAAGAAGCTCACAATCCAATGAAACATCCTGATTCAGAGCTAAATTTGGGAAACATCTCTCGCACTATTCCCATTGACATTTCAGTCAAGCCTGGAATTGTTGAGAACATTCATATAGGTGCCTCGTGTACAGATGACGAAATTCAGACATACAAGGCCTTATTTCAAGAATTCTGCGACGTGTTTGCCTGGTCCTGTGAGGAAATGCCAGGAATTGATCTCGCGATTGGTTTCCATGAGATCAAGACTTACCCGGATGCTAAACCCATCCGAAAACGTTTGCATCAGATTCACCCACGAAAAGCGGCTGCAATTAAAGCAGAAGTTGAGAAGCTGTTGAAAGCAGGTTTCATTTATCCAATCCCGTTAACAGATTGGGTATCGAATATTGATCTGGTTAACAAAAAATAGGGAACAATAAGAATATGCATTGACTATAGGGACATTAATCGAGCTTGTCCAAAGGATAACTACCCAACACCCTATATCGATCAAATAATTGATGATTGTGCCGGCAGTGAAATCTTTTCCTTTATGGACGATTTTTCCGGTTACAATCAAATCAATATTCTACATGCCGATCAACCAAAAACGGCTTTCATTTGTCCATGGGGGACATTTGCTTATTGCAAATTGACTTTTGGGCTTAAGAATGCCAGAGCAACTTTTCAAAGGGCGATGTCTTATGCGTTTCATGACATCAAACACATTGTGCAACCGTATCTCGATGATTAGCCCACTCATTCATTATATTGAGCTGACCACCTTGTCCATTTACGAGCAATTTTCATGAGGTGTAGGCATTATCGAATTCGGTTGAACCCACACAAATGTGTCTTCTGTATAGAAGTGGGTCGATTACTGGGATTTGTAGTTTCGAAAGCCGGCATTCGCATCGATCCTTCGAAGGTAGAAGCTATCATCAAATTGCCTCCTCCTTCGAGTCTTCGCCAACTCCAAAGTTTGCAGGGGAAAGCAAACTTTTTACGACGATTCATTCCTAACAACACCGAGGTTACAAAGGGTTTTACTCAGTTGTTGAAACAGAACGCTCAATTCTCTTGGGATGAGATAGCTCAGAAATCTTTTGATGCACTCAAGCAGCATCCTCCCAACTACAACCAGGATTACTTTTTGTACCTCGCCGCCGCTCATTCCACCATTGGGATGGTCTTAGTTCAGGAAGACGAATTCGGAATGGAACATGTGATATATTACCTTAGTTGGACGTTAAATCCAATTGAACTCAAATATTCACATGTGGAGAAATTGGCATTGCCAGTCGTTCAAGATGTCCAACGTTTTCGTCAGTACATTCTACTCCGTAAAACTACAGTCATTTCGGATTGCAACCCTATGATCTACATTTTTACTAAACAATTGCTAGGGGGCAAGTACTCTAAATGGATCATTATCCTGCAGGAGTTTGACTTGGAGTTTGAAAAATCTAAGTCTAAGAAATCTTTAGTTTTTGCAGATTTAATGTGTGACTTCCCGCGTGCTGACACGGAAACTGTGGCAGAGGAGCCCATTGTGGACGAATCTTTGTTTCTAATCAGCACTTTAGATCCGTGGTATGGGGATATCACCGTCTATCTCCAGAACCAATCCTTTCGGCCCGAAGTTTCAAAGTCGAAACGTTGGAAAATTCGATTCCAGTCCCAACAGTACAAAATTATTGGAGATACTCTTTATCACCGTGGGGCGGACTTGGTTTTCCGACATTGCTTAACTCACGAAGAAGCTGAAAGGGTTATGAATGACTGTCACTCTGGAGCATGTGGTGGTCATATGTATGGGTATGCCACAGCCCAAAAGATATTGCGCGCTGGCTACTTTTGGCCGTCCTTGTTTAAAGATTGTATTACTACGGTCCGTAAATGCCACAACTGTCAAGTGTTTAATCGCAAGATGCGTGCTCCACCTGCTCCTCTCCACCCTATAATTGCCGTTGGTCCTTTTTCCAAATGGGGTATCGATTTTATTACATGTAACCCTCACTCGGCCGGGGGGCATGCGTATATCATCCTTGCGGTAGATTATTTTACTAAGTGGGCGGAGGCGATGCCTACATTCGAGGCAGATGGAAAGACAGCTGCAATTTTCATATTCAATCACATTATTGCTAGGTTTGGTGTTCCACAAGCGATAATCACTGACCATGCGCACCATTTTCGAAACATTATGATGACAGAACTTACAGGCCAGCTTGGTTTGCGTCACGATAGCTCAACTCCTTATTATCCACAAGCGAATGGTCTGGTTGAGTCCATCAACAAAGTTTTAGTTATCATGATCCGATGAATCATTGCTATTCATCGGTCGAATTGGCACAACATGTTATTTTCAGCGCTTTGGGCATATCGAACCTCAGTGAAAACATCAACAGGGTTCACTCCTTTCCAACTAGTTTATGGTTTGGAAGCTGTGCTACCCATTGAATGCGAAATCCCGTCACTACAAATGGCCATCGAGTTACTTCCAGCTACTTCCGAAGAGGAGAAGCGTTTATTATACTTAGCTCAATTAGATGAGACTCGACGTGATGCTGCATTGGCGATCGAGGCTCACGCAAAACTTATGAAAGCTCAGTATGATCGAAATGTGACCCCTCGAAATTTTTCGGAAGGAGACCTAGTGTTATTATATGATCAAGCTAATGATAAATTAGGTGCTGGAAAATTCGTTCCTATGTGGCATGGGCCCTATATTGTCAAGCGAAAGCTAGCAAAAGGGGCCTATGAGCTGGTAGACTTTGACAGGGACTCTTTGGGTAAACCCAGAAATGGACTTTACCTAAAGAGGTATTATGCTTAAATGATGGGTATGGAGAATTTTTTAGTTAGGTTAGTTTTTCTTTCTAGCTGGTGTGTTTGTTAGTTTAGACAGTGTGCTTAGCTTAGAAAGTGTGTTTTTCGTCGTTATTCTGGCTTATCTTGGTTTTAATCTTGATATTGCAGATGTCGATGCCTCTCCAAACATACATTGGATTTGCTGATGGTGCTTGTCGTAGTACATGGAACATCTCTTCCGCATCTTGGGTTATGTATTCACCCTCTGACGAGTTAGTTTCTATGCATGGGGTGAGCCTCGGTCAAACAACAAACAACATTGCCAAGTACAGTGCAGTGATTGAGTTATTGTCTGAATCTATTTCATTTTTGATTCGGAGTTTGATAGTGAGGTTAGATTCTGAACTCGTTGTATTACAGCTTAATAGAGTGTATGCCATTAGAAATCCAGTGTTATTAAGGTTATTTTTGACAGTGCGTCTCTTGGAACGTGAATTTGATTACATTGAATATCAGCATATTCCAAGGTCTTTAAATACATTAGCAGATGCAATTTCTTCTCGAATGTTAAATAGACATTTGCAATAATCATACATGTAAATTTAAAAACATTTCATCACACATGTTTAACAAGATAAGCCTGTAAAAATGATATATATAGATAGGAGTGTGTCAAAAAATACATCGTCTTCGATCATAGGTTGAAAAACACCTTATGATCGGCAAAAATGATAAGTAAAAAAACCAAAATGTCACATGTGTCTACAAAAATGACCATCCAATCATTGGTGATGCTCTCTATGTGACACCACTGCACGGGCTACCCTACACAAGAACCTTCTAAAAGGTCCTGGGACTGCGACTACATAATGCTGAAGCCTGATAGGAATATCATCTATAGTAGTCTCTGGTATATCTACCGTTAGACGCTCTAGGTCTTGTTCCAACTTAGCTAAGGTCTCTGTGGCCTCGTCCCGTGGAGCCGGTGCCACTGCAACTGGTAGTCTCCTCTCGAAAGGCCGGAGATTGGCTGGACGACGTGGGTCTACATCTGCATTTTGAAAATTATTACTGTCAGTTTTGAGACGATATAAAAAACAAAAAAAAATAGATAATTTAAAAACTTGTGAAAAATGAATTACCTGTGTCATCCCATTGTTCTCCCGGTGGAAGAACCATGTACGGATCTCCACGAAAATCAACTCCGGCATAAGGAAAATCCTGTATAGAAAAGACCTGGTCCTCTAACCAGTGAAAGTACTCTTCGGACAACCTCTGTGCCCTCATCAGGGTGACGGGCCATAACCGCAACCCATCGCATCAATTTGGGCTCTTGGGGAAGCCCAGCCTCAACAGTGAGCTGCTGTGGGATCATCATCGGAACCCTCTCTAAGCTAAAACTCACAACTAAAGGCCCATAACCAAAAGTCTTTAGCTGTCCGTTTTTGGCTCTAGTCAGTTGGCCCTTCAAATTGGCCAACACAACATCACACCAGTTGAAAATGGTGCCTCGATAGCAATCAATCGCCATCCGCATCTGGGATCCAGTGGAAATGTGCAAAGCAACAGCCCCGCAAAGTCTGGTAACTATAAAGGCAATCAACATAAGTTCAGGTCGGGATATAGTTTTGATCTCTATCCCCTTCTCTTGTTTCTGAGTGTTACACCACTCTAGTCGGACACTAGCGATGGACTGGCCACCCGACCTAGTCTCGAACAGAGTCAAGTGTTCGCCTCTCTTGGGCAAACCAGTGAGAAAGTAAATATCTGAGGGCTCTATCTCCAGTTGTTGCCCTCCGATATAAAAACACTATCTTGAACATTCCACCTTTCTACCAGCCACTCTAGAAATCGCACCTGGGCCCTCATGCCAGGTATGGCCCAGTATTTGTAAAGGCTGCATGCCTTCAAAGCATCAATGAATGGTTGATGATTAATGGCAGCCAAATCAACATCTTCGTGCTCTCTCTCGCGCCAATCAAGCATGGTGGGAATCTACACACCATAAAACACCCATTAGAATCCATAGAATCAAAAATTGTTGGTCCATTTTGAAGAAATTGGGGTTTGAAAACCTTTTTTGTGGGGTACGCACCCCGCCTTTAGGAATAGAGCATGGGTACGCGGGTTCCCCTAAGGCAAGGTGCGTACACCCGACATTTTCCCAACTGAGAAAATTTCGGGGTACGCGGGTCACCAGTGGAACACTTGCGTACCCCGAAAGGTGGATCTTGAAACCCCAAAACCTCCAAAAAATGAAACTAGGGCCTAAAAACGAATTCCAAATGGATGAAAATGAAGAGGAGGATGTTGTAGAATACCTGAAAGAGACGGAGTTCGGTTTTGACGGTCGGATTCTCCGCAATGTCCACGGGAAGTTTCTTGCCAAAAGCCCTTTTTCTCTCCTCAACAGTAAAATGGTAAAAATGAATTGGTAAAAGCCCTTTTTATAGGTTTTTTGGGTAAATAAATGGTAAATTTGTTTATTTTTCACCATGAAAAGGTATTTTTCAAAGTATTTTTATCTATCTTTAAACAGGTATGAGTAATGTGTTGGTTTTTGTGTAGGATAAAAGGATTTTCAGGCAAAATTGTCATTTGTTACAAACAAAAGCATCAGAGTCATCTTTAAGCCCTTTTATGACTCCTAAAATATGAAAAGATTGACGAGCGTTTCTTTTACACTCGTTAAAATGGAATTAAAAGACGGTCCTCTTATAGCCCTTTTCTGACCGTAAAAACATGAAAAGATTGCCAGATTTTTGTCATTCCAAATTCGATATTGGAAATAAAACGACGTGTCCTTGATTGCTTTTTACTTTTCAGGTCAAAGACACTAATTATGAAAGTACTCCTTGGTCATAAAGATCAAGCGGTTCTCTCAAGTATTATTTTATACTTTTTCGGGTTTGGGAGACACAAATTTACGAAAAAGGTCAACCCTGGAGTCTTCTTAAGTTTTTTCAGACTCTCTAAAATTGAAAAATGCCGAGTTTCTCCTATACTGGACTCGTTAAAATTTCACAGTAAAGGACCTGTTCGATTACAAACAGGAACGGACCACTCCTTCTTAGGGATCGAATCTAAACTAAGTTGGACTCATCCGAAGGATGAGCTTATAATCAAGCATATGTTATCCTCCTCAAGCTTGTAAAAAATAAAGAGGTACTTGCCAGAAATGATGGGGGAAAAGAGAGAAAAATGAGCCTATTTTTTATCCTTTGTCTCAGAAAAACCTTATCACCGCTCTTGAACACGACACTTTTTCATTCACCTGGGTTGGGAAATCCTTTGCCTAATAGTTGATCAAACCACATTGAAAATTTTCAGCCCGTTTCGGGTATTAACTTTGGGTCAATTGTCACTAAGCCATCTGTCGTGTCGTTATGTGTTCAAGAGGTCACTGCAAATAAACCATTCATCTGCAAAATACCTGTCATCCATTTTGACCATCCCTGAGTCAGTCCTTACAGCTACATTTCTTCAACTTGATCTATGATTTCGTGTTATGGGCTTGCCTGCAACAGGTCACTTTCTATCAACATCAGCACATTATCTAGAAAGATGACCTAGAAATCGTCAGTACCTTGAAATCTGCATGCATCAATGGCAGGTTTCTCGCCTTTGACGACGGTTTACATCATTGACTTTCGATCGAAGGATTCCGTGATATGTTCGTCATCAACACATTCATTCACATCTCATGGATTGTACTGGGTACTTTGAGAACCATTGACATCACTGGTGGTCTCTCTCACACTTGTTAACAGTTTACATCATCGACTAGTAATCAAGTGGTTTCTACCATGTTTGACATCAACTCATTTATTCACATGGATAGAATCGTACTATTTCGGGAAGTAGAAATGAAGACCCTGGATCTAGTTTCCACCATCCAGGCTGCGAGGAGTTTTGTATTCATTATACAGTAGACTAATCATAAGTAGATGGCTGCGTCCATACTGTGTCTACATGAGTCTATGATTATGATGCACTGCGAAATCATTCCTGTATCAGAGCAGTAGTTAGTTTGTTAGTTAAAGTTTTCAATCTGAGTATGGGAATGCCTACCTTAGCGATGATATGATCTTACATATGTATTTTGTGTTGAATATTTGTAGGTTCCGACTGGGCTCTCCACAAGATAATCCTTGA
The DNA here is from genome assembly GCA_031772625.1 of Pinus tabuliformis. Taxonomy (NCBI): domain Eukaryota; kingdom Viridiplantae; phylum Streptophyta; class Pinopsida; order Pinales; family Pinaceae; genus Pinus; species Pinus tabuliformis. Next base: position 227,219,103 of record CM062804.1, on the reverse strand, counting down.
AATGATAAAGTACTTCACCCTTCCTAGATGATATGAAACCCTAATCTACTATAGGCTTCGCACTTTAGGGGGCAATCTGTTACACTAAAATTTGTCACCATGACTATTTGTAGTCAGTATGGCTCCATCAACTGTCATACTGTCCTCCTTGGCAAGTCTTAGACCTCTGCTCCTCATGTCAAAATCCAAGAAAGAGAGAAAGTCCTTAAAAATCAATATAACTCTGGTTACGCAGTTTCTCTTAGCCTTACCTGCGTGTACGCACCTCAAGTTCATAACACCTGCGTACTTGTACGCTCTGTCTGTAAAGGGGTGGGTGTGTACTCCTGTAAAGGTCAAAATGCGCGAGTTTTACTTCAAAAAAGTTACTTGTGGTCGATTCTAGAGCATTCTAGGAGATGGCTTGACGTGTATTGAGTGCCTCCTGATGGTTCATGCATCCCAAAGAAAGAGGAACTTATCCCATCAAGAGGGGAGCTATCCCATTGAAAGAGGGGCTTATCCCATTGATGGTGGACCTGATTAACTTCCTCCAAAGCACTATAAATACAGGCATTGGGCAAGAGGGAGGGGAGGTTTAAAGCTGAACATTCCTAAGGGTAGATGCTGCTGAAATTAGGACTCCTTTATAGAGCTTGAGAGGAGAGATTCCAATCCTTTCTTAGCTTCATTTGGAAGTGGGTGAGCTGATCAAAGTAAAGGAGAACTCTTGCTGGACCCTGGGAGGGACCTACACAACACCAAGGCACTGGTTGTAATGGTTTCTTTTGTTTCCAATTAATACAATTAAGTTCATTTTTCTCAACAAGTTGTTTTATATAATTTGTTTCATATACTCCTTGGTCTTTATGATGAATATGTTTTATTATATGAGTTATTCAGGTGCTATGTAATTGTTTTCTTGTTAGTGAATGTAGGTTTCAAAGAGAAGGAGGAGCTCATCTGGATCGGAGAGGCTTGGCTGCTACAAACAGCGTTGGACTAAAGGTATGTTTTAAACACCTGGTTGCTTTTATTTTAAATGCATATTTAGGGAAAGATAGTGCTTGATTGTCTTGTTTGTCACTAGAAAGCCTTAGCTTCTAGGAAGGTTGTTTTTGTCCGCAAAATTGACTCTTTCCGCATGAAAAAGTGTTATACCACCATTCAGCCAGAGGCAACCATTTGACCCATTGTGTCTATTTATCAGATACAAAGCAACGAATATATCCTTCCAAACATCTGTTTACTATCTCAGTTTGCCCATCAGATTGAGGATGATAAGATGAGCTATGACCTAAGTGAGTACCAAGACAAGAAAAAAATTCTGTCCAAAAATTTCCAGTGAAAATGGGATCTCTGTCACTTGCAATAATCTTTGGGTTTCCATGTAGCTTTTGAATTGTTTCCATAAATGCAGTAGAAACTGTACTGGATTTAAATGGATGTGATAATGCACAAAAATGTGCATACTTGGTAAGTCTGTCAACTACCACCATGATGACACTCTTTCCCTCAGACTTGGGTAAACCTGTGATAAAATCCATTGAAACCTCCTCCCAATGTTGGCTTGGAATGGATAAAGGTTGTAATAGACCCGGTGTCTTAATTGTTTCAACTTTATTTTGTTGGCAAACCAAACACTCCACCACAAAATTTTGAATATCTGTTTTAAGGCCATCCCAAAAAAATCCCTTCTTAACCCTGTGGTAAGTTTTTAAAAATCCTGAGTACCCTCCTAAGGGAGAAGTGTGAAATTCCATAATAATCTTTTGTTTTAGCTGGGAATTCTTACAGAGGTATAAGCGATCTTTGTACCATAATGAATCATTTTGCTAGCTGAATGTATCAGACGTACTGGAATCTTGTTGTAGCTTTCGAATAAGTGCTGACACTTCTTCATCATTCTTTCATTCCTCCCTTGCTTCATTTATCCAATCTGGTTGGATAATAGAAATGGCGCACAACAATGCTTCCACATCCTCATCCTTTCTTGAGAGTGCATCTGCCACCACATTTTGCTTCCCCTTTTTGTAGATGATTTCAAAGTCATAACCCAACATCTTTGTGACCCTCTTTTGTTGCTCTTCAGAGGATAATCTTTGTTCTAAAAAGTATTTAAGGCTGTCATGATCCGTTTTTACCTTGAAGTGTCTTCCCATTAGGTAGGGTCGCCATTTCTTAAGTGCATGGAGTATTGCGAACATTTCCTTCTCATAAATAGCTTTGCTTAAAAACATTCCCTTGATTGGACGAATTTCAAAAGCAATGGGTCTTTTATCTTGCATTAGAACAGCACTAATTCCATTTCCTGAAGCATCACATTCCACAATAAAGGTTTTTGTGAAGTCCGGTGTAGCTAAGACCAGTGCTTGGCACATTGCCTCTTTAAGATGTTCAAAGGCCTTTGTTGCTTCCGGAGTCCATGAAAATGCATCTTTCTTCAATAATGTTGTTAGAGGTGCTGCTATTCTCCCATAATTCTTAACAAACTTGTGATAATACCCTGTCAACCCAAGAAATCCTCGCAGATGCTTTATGGATGTGGGAATTTTCCATTCCTTAATGGCTTTAATTTTGCTAGGGTCTACCTTAACTCCTTCATGAGATACAATATGACCCAAATATTCCACCTCCTGGACTCCAAATAAAAATTTGGATCAATAAACAGTAAGGCCAAAAGGCATGACCAAAAATTCATAATGACCCTCATGAGTTCTAAATGCCATTTTCAGAATGTCTTCAATCTTCAATCTGATTTGATGATATCCTGAATGAAGATCCAACTTGGTGAAGTAAATTGATCCATGCAATTCATCGAGTAATTCATCAATGACAGGAATGGGGAGCTTATCTTTAATAGTGAGCTTGTTGAGCTCCCTATAATCTGAACACATGCACCATGATCCATCCTTCTTATGCACCAATACTACTGGAGCAGAGAAAGAATATTGACTTGGTTGAATTATACCAGCCTCTAGCATTTCTACAACCATACGTTCAATTTCACTTTTTTGGACATAGGGATATCTGTACAGCCTGATGTTTGGAGGAACACTTCCTGGAATCAGATGAATAGCATGATCATGATCACGCATAGGTGGGAGACCTTTGGGAGTCTCAAATACCTTGGAATGATTGTCCAGGACTTTTTGGGGATCTCGAGAAATAGATGATTCCGATGTGGAAACATCTAGCGAACATAACTGTGCAATTACACCTCTTTGCTCCTTTTTTAGAAGCTTTGTCATACCATTAGAGATGATTATCTTTCCTGGTTTCCCTGCAATACCCCTTAATTCAACTTCCTTTCCTTCCATAGAAAATTTGATGAAAAGTTCTTGAAAATTAAAAGCTATTGTACCCAAGGATTGTAGCCATTGGACTCCTAGTACAACATCAACACCTCCCATTGGAATGGAAAGCATTGGGCTAGTCAATACATATTCTCCCATGGATAGCTTGATATTATGGCACCTTCTAGAGAAATTTATTGTTCCTCCATTTGCAATCATCACTTGACACTCTGGTGCTGGATATAGGAAGCAATTCAATTCTTTTGCTACCCTACAATGAATAAAATTGTGGGTGCTTCCTGAATCAATCAACACTATTACCTTTTTCTTCTTGATTTGTCCTTCTATCTTGATGGTTTGAGGAGTGGTAATTCCCGCCAATGCATTACAATATATGGTCGGATTTATTTGTTCTTCATCTAGGCTTTGTTCCTGGAGTATATCTTCTTCTTTTGACCTTTCTTGCTCCTTTTCTTCTTCCTCTTCACAATCTATGTAGAATAATTTCTTCTCAGCACACTTATGACCTTTAGTGTATTTGCTATCACAACTGTAACAAAGCCCTTTTGCTCTTTTTTCTTCCAATTGTTGTGGTGGCAACCTTATAGGTTGTGGAAGACTAGGAGCAACAACACTTCCGTCTTTATAGTTGTGAGTGGTATGCTTCCTGGTTGCCATAATTTTGCTTTCCATTTTTCTTGCTAACTTGAATGCCTTCTCTAATGAATCAGGTTCCCAAAGGCAAACATCATGTTGGATATTATCCTTTAAAGACCCTATGAACACATCAATCCTATGCTCCTCTGGAATATATTTTACCCTTATGTTCAATTTTTGGAACTCCTCAATGTGCTCCATTACTGAAGCCTTTTGTTTGAGACTTATCAATTGGCTAAAAAAAGTGTTTCTTTTTGTATCTTCATAATGTGCTATCAATTCTTCCGTAAAAATTGCCCAAGTGATAAATTGTTTATGAGAGCAAAGCCATTGATACCATACAAACTGATTTGGTTCCAAACATACAGTTTCCATACGTACCTTTTGTGTGTTTTGCACATTATTGAGATCAAAGGACTTCTCCATCTGTAATATCCATGTTGCGGGATCCTTGCCATCAAACTTCCTCATATTGATTTTTGGAATATGGTGGGTCTTCGATCCAACATTAGAGTCTATGGAATCATGATTAATATTACTTTTGTTCACATCATGAGTTTCCTTTACAACCTTTTCACCATTAGCAAGTATTTCTTGTAGAAAATTTGTCAAATCTGTCTTCAAATCTGCCATGTTTGTCTTCAAATCTGTCTTCAAATTTGCCATGTCTCTCTTCAAATCTATCTTCAAATCATCCATCTTAGCTTCCATGCCATTTATCTTATATTCCACACCATTTATCTTAGCGTCTGTTAGCTTTTGTGAGCATGACATTTGTTGCACTTGTTCTTGTAATTTTGATATATCATGTAGCATTTCTTCCTCTTCTTCATGAGTCATGCTAGAGCTTTCAGGTTCCTTACTAGGTGTTTGCATTTTATTTCCTCGCGGCATCAGTTACCGATAATAATTCTTTACTATGCCCTTTGAATTCCGTTAAACTAAGCTTAAAGAAAAATTTAAAAAACACTACACACCTTTTTTCACTTTATAGAAGCCTGATATTGAATCTGATGTATCTCTGTAATTTCAGATCATCTTGTTCTGAAGTTGCAACTTGTAGTAGCCTTCTGTGTCGTCTTTCCAATGCCACAAGTCTGAACCAAATTGGATTCTCCAAGGAAGCGTTATGTGAAATCTCCCATAGTGACTTGCTTTTAGACTAGTTCAGTAGATCGAACTTGTACGACGTGCCAAGAGTCACTGTTTCAACCTTTGGATATGAAACATGCATACACGAAACTACATTCCATCCTCTTTTTGTACCTTCTTACGAAATTTCAATCCAATCCCCATAGAGAAAGTTATGACGATTTTCCCCAGGTCACCTATTTTGAATGTAATTCAGGAGTCTGCAAAAAGACCAACGTCCTCAGATCATATCTCCACAAATATCACGTGAAAAGCTCTGAAATTTAGACCCAAGGTTCAGTGTGATTTCTTCCTAAATGGGTTTTTTTTGCGACTTCTGAAACGTCACAGAAAAAAGTTATAGCGAAAATGCAACGATGACATGTTTGGAGCAGCGAAACCCTAGAATCCAAAGCTCTGATACCAAATGTTATGAAACCAGCTCAAGAAAAGATAGAAAAGATAGATCAACGCCTTAGAATTCGGCCTCTTCGAGGGGGCAACCTCCTTTGCATTACATAAATGAACAATTCTTCGATGATACAAATGAAAATCCTCCTTTCTATATACAGGAGTCCAAGGAGTCACAATATAATCCAGCCGACCTAACAATAATAATATAAAGCCACAAAAATAACAATAGAGGGATTCTATCAGGCACAAAAATAACAACATGGGGGTAATAGGGGCACAACAATATAAATAAGGGGTATAACTACAATAGTAATGGGGTAATCACTAATATTATAGGGACCCAACAGATAGCCTAATAAGGCTAGTGAGGAATAAGAGAGGATGATAAGAGAGTTGACTGAAAGGTATAGCCATAGAACCATAAAACTAGAAGTAATGAAAGTAAAAAAAGTTGAAACATAATCAGAGAAGTCTAAAAGTGGAGGCAATTTATATAGAATGATCCAAAACCACATAAAATGAAGAAGAAAATTGAGTTATAAGGAGAATTTAGGAAAATAAAGCCCCCAAGTTTTGATGCAGGAAAGGAAGAGGATGTGGAATCAGGTTTCTTAACATGAAAAAATAATATTAGTTTTATGAGTACGAGAGTATTTGAAGGCCATACTGGCCATTATCATCTACAAGGAAAATCTTCTCTCTAGTCGGAAGAGGCCAAAAGTGTACACCTGTTGGAAGATAAGATAGTTTCTTCGGAGGAATTCCAAAAACAGTTGAAGTCTCGATATTTGAATGAATGATATTATGATGATCGCGCCAAGGATTTCCATGATATAATGTTGGGACAATTAACTATGGATGTGTTTGTGGAAAAATTGACCAACTTGTTACGATATATTCCCTTTATTAAGTAAGAGAAAGATAAGGTACATCGATTTTTGAATTGTTTACCTACCATTTATAAAGATCGGATTGAGTTTGATAACCTTAATACCATGGATGAGGTGGCAAGGAGAGAAATGTTGTGCTACCAATAGTTCAAGAATAGGGGTGAAGGCGTAAAGCCTTTTCCATGTAAGGGCAGAAACAAAACTATAATGGGGCCAAAGAGGCAAAAACACAACTATCTGAAAAATATTGGTAAGGACCTTCAATGGAAGAAATTCAGTAAAGGGAATTTAAATCGGGCAGTGCAATCTAAGATTGGGTCTAAACCAATCGATCTTAACAATAAAAAGATCGATGGAATAAAGAAGAGAGAACCATTGAAGTGTTGGGGGTATGGTGATCCCCACCTGTAGAGAGACTGCCCACATAATCCCATATCTATTCAAAATATTCAAGTTGTCCACAAAGCAAAAAATATGAATGATATTTCCATAAACGCTCTAAGGATAAGTGCCACATTAGAGGATAGACAGGATAAGAATAAATCTACGATGATCAATATTGAAGGTACCATTTCCAGCCAATATGTTTCTATTTTAATTGATCGAGGGGCTAGGCTAATATAAGTTAAATTAGTCCCCAAATTATGGACAAATGTAAATTAAAAATTGATAAATTTCGATACTACATGGCTGGTACAGTTGGAAACTGCTATGGAAAGTCGAGTAACCAACCAAGTGAGGCAATGTCATATCAATTTAAATGGTTGTTTGTTATGAAACCAGCTCACAAAAAGGTAGAAAAGAGAGATCCACGCCTTAGAATTCAGCCTCTTCGAGGGGGAAACCTCCTTTACATTACATAAATGAACAATTCTTGGATGATACAAATGAAAAAACCTCCTTTCTATATATAGGAGTCTAAGGAGTCATAACATAATCCAGCCGACCTAACAATAATAATATAAAGCCACAAAAATAACAATAGAGGGATTTTGTGGGTCACAAAAATAACAATATGGGGGTAATAGGGGCACAACAATATAAATAAGGGGTATAACTACAATAGTAATGGGGTAATTACTAGTATTATAGGGACCCAACATGCCCCTCTCCTTCAAAAAAGTGTTGTCCTCAACGCTTGAGTAGTTCTGGATACTTTTGCATAAAATTCTCATCCTCCCATGTGGAATCTTCAGAGGATAAGTTCTTCCACTTGATAAGATACTCTGAAATTGATCGATTTCGTAGTTGTCGAGTTCTTGTTTCTGTGACTTCTTCCGGTTCCAATATAATTTTTCCTTCCTCATCAAGTTCTGGCAATATTGTTTGAATTGGGAGTTTGTCACCTATAACCTTCTTTAAATATACAACATGGAAAACTGGGTGCAATCGAGAAGCTGCAGGAAGCTCCAATTTGTATGCCATAGTACCAATCTTTTGCAACACCTTGTACGGACCATAATACTTTGGTGATAATTTATTATCCTTCTTAGCTTGCTTTAGGGACATTTTCTTATATGGTTGTAGCCATAGGAATACCCAATCACCTACATCAAAACTTCTTTCACTGCGATGTTGATCTGCCTGTTGTTTCATTCTATTTTGTGCCAACACGAGGTTATCCTTTAAGAGTTGGAGGACTTGTTTTTGATGTTCGATGTGATGTTCCACTGCCTGAACCTTAGAATTTTCTCTTAAATATGATGTGATGGATGGTGGTTGATACCCATAAAGTGCCATAAATGGGGACATTTTTGTTGTTGTATGGAAGGAAGTGTTATACCACCATTCAGCCAGAGGCAACCATTTGACCTATTGTGTCTGTTTATCAGATACAAAGCAATGAAGATATACTTCCAAACATTTGTTTACTATCTCAGTTTGCCCATCAGATTGAGGATGATAAGATGAGCTATGAGCTAACTGAGTACCAAGAGAAGAAAATAATTCTTTCCAAAAATTTCCAGTGAAAATGGGATCTCTGTCACTTACAATAATCTTTGGGTTTCCATGTAGCTTTTGAACTGTTTCCATAAATGCAGTAGAAACTGTACTAGATTTACATGGATGTGATAATGCACAAAAGTGTGCATACTTGGTAAGTCTATCAACTACCACCATGATGACACTCTTTCCCTCAGACTTGGGTAAACCTGTGATAAAATCCATTGAAACCTCCTCCCAACGTTGGCTTGGAATGGATAAAGGTTGTAATAGACCTGGTGTCTTAATTGTTTCAACTTTATTTTGCTGGTAAACCAAACATTCCGCCACAAACTTTTGAATATCTGATTTAAGGCCATCCCAAAAAAATTCCTTCTTAACCCTGTGGTAAGTTTTTAAAAATCCTGAGTGCGCTCCTAAGGGAGAAGTGTGCAATTCCATAAGAATCTTTTGTTTTAGCTGGGAATTCTTACAGAGGTATAAGCGATCTTTGTACCATAACGAATCATTTTGCCAGCTAAATGTATTAGAAGTACTGGAATCTTGTTGTAGCTTTCGAATAAGTGCCCACACTTCTTCGTCGTTCTTCCATTCCTCCCTTGCTTCGTTTATCCAATCTGGTTGGATAATAGAAATGGCACACAACAATGCTTCCACATCCTCATCCTTTCTTGAGAGTGCATCTGCCACCACATTTTGCTTCCCTTTTTTGTAGATGATTTCAAAGTCATAACCCAACATCTTTGTGACCCACTTTTTTTGCTCTTCAGAGGATAATCTTTGTTCTAAAAAGTATTTAAGGCTATCATGATCCATTTTTACCTTGAAGTGTCTTCCCATTAGGTAGGGTCGCCATTTCTTAAGTGCATGGAGTATTGCCAACATTTCCTTCTCATAAATAGCTTTGCTTAAAAGCTTTCCCTTGATTGGACGACTTTCAAAAGCAATGGGTCTTTCATCTTGCATTAGAACAGCACCAATTCCATTTCCTGAAGCATCACATTCCATAACAAAGGTTTTTGTGAAGTCCGGCGTAGCTAAGATCGGTGCTTGGCACATTTCCTCTTTAAGATGTTCAAAGGCCTTTGTTGCTTCCGGAGTCCATGAAAATGAATCTTTCTTCAATAATGTTGTTAGAGGTGCTGCTATTCTCCCATAATTCTTAACAAACTTGCGATAATACCCTGTCAACCCCAGAAATCCTCGCAGATGCTTTATGGATGTGGGGATTTTCCATTCCTTAATGGCTTTAATTTTGCTAGGGTCTACCTTAACTCCTTCATGAGATACAATATGACCCAAATATTCCACCTCCTAGACTCCAAAGAAACATTTGGATCTTTTTGCATATAATTGTTTCTCCTCCAATAGTTGTAGCACCCTATCAACATGTTCAACATGATCCTTCCAAGACTTGTTGTAGATTAGTATATCATCAAAAAATACTAACACAAATTTTCTAAGGAATGGTTTGAAAATTGAATTCATCAAACCTTGAAATGTTGAAGGTGCATTGGTAAGGCCAAAAGGAATGACCAAAAATTCATAATGACCCTCATGAGTTCTAAATGTCATTTTCGCAATGTCTTCAATCTTCATTCTGATCTGATGATATCCTAAACGAAGATCCAACTTGGTGAAGTAAATTGATCCATGCAATTCATCCAATAATTCATCAATAACAAGAATGAGGAACTTATCTTTAATAGTGAGCTTGTTGAGCTCCCTATAATCCAGACACATGCACCATGATCCATCCTTCTTGTGCACCAATACTACTGGAGCTGAGAAAGAACTTTGACTTGGTTGAATTATACCAACCTCTAGCATTTATGCAACCATACGTTCAATTTCATTTTTTTGGGCATAGGGATATCTGTACGGCCTGATGTTTGGAGGAACACTTCCTAGAATCAGATGAATAGCATGATCATGATCACGCATAGGTGGGAGACCTTTGGGAGTCTCAAATACCTTGGAATGATTTATCTAGGACATTTTGAAGATCTAGAGAAATAGATGATTCCAATGTGGAAACATCTAGTGAACATAATTGTGCAATTACACCTCTTTTCTCCTTTTTAAGAAGCTTAGTCATGCCATTAGAGCTGATTATCTTTCCTGGTTTCCCTGCAATACCCCTTAATTCAACTTCCTTTCCTTCCGTAGAATATTTGATGAAAATTTCTTGAAAATTAAAAGCTATTGTACCCAAGGATTGTAGCCATTGGACTCCTAGTACAACATCAGCACCTCCCATTGGAATGGAAAGCATTGGGCTAGTCAATACATATTCTCCCATGGATAGCTTGATATTATGGCACTTTCCAGAGCAATTTATTTTTCCTCCATTTGCAATCATCACTTGACACTCTGGTGCTGGATATAGGAAGCAATTCAATTATTTTGCTACCCTACAATGAATAAAATTGTGGGTGCTTCCTGAATCAATCAACACTATTACCTTTTTCTTCTTGATTTGTCCTTCTATCTTGATGGTTTGAGGAGTGGTAATTCCCGCCAATGCATTACAAGATATGGTCGAATTTATTTTTTCTTCATCTAGGCTTTGTTCTTGGAGTATATCTTCTTCTTTTGACCTTTCTTGCTCTATTTCTTCTTCCTCTTCACAATCTATGTAGAATAATTTCTTCTCAGCACACTTATGACCTTTAGTGTATTTGCTATCACAACTGTAACAAAGCCCTTTTGCTCTTTTATCTTCCAATTGTTGTGGTGTCAACCTTATAGGTTGTGGAAGACTAGGGGCAACAACACTTCCGTCTTTATAGTTGTGAGTGGTATGCTTCCTGGTTTCCATAATTTTGCTTTCCATTTTTCTTGCTAACCTGAATGCCTTCTCTAATGAATCAGGTTCCCAAAGGCAAACATCATGTTGGATATTATCCTTTAAAGACCCTATGAACACATCAATCCTATGCTCCTCTGGAATATATTTTACCCTTATGTTCAATTTTTGGAACTCCTCAATGTGCTCCATCACTGAACCCTTTTGTTTGAGACTTATCAATTGGCTAAAAAAAGTGTTGCTTTTTGTATCTTCATAATGTGCTATCAATTCTTCCATAAAAATTTCCCAAGTGATAAATTGTTTATGAGAGAAAAGCCATTGATACCATACAAACTGATTTGGTTCCAAATATACAGTTGCCATACGTACCTTTTGTGTGTTTTTCACATTATTGAGATCGAAGAATTGCTCCATCTGTAATATCCATGTGGCGGGATCCTTGCCATCAAACTTCCTCATATCGATTTTTGGAATATGGTGATTCTTTGATCCAACATTAGCGTCTATGGAATCATGATTAACATTTCTTTTCTTCTCATCATGAGTTTCCTTTACTACCTTTTCACCATTAGTGACCCTTTCTTGTAGCAACTTCTTCAATTCTTCCATATTTGTCTTCAAATCTATCTTCAAATCTACCATCGAATCCTCCATCTTAGCTTCCATGCCCTTTATCTTAGATTCCACGCCATTTATCTTAGATTCCACACCACTTATCTTAGCTTCTGTTAGCTTTTGTGAGGGTGACATTTGTTGCACTTGTCCTTGTAATTTTGATATATCATGTAGCATTTCTTCCTCTTCTTCATGAGTCATGCTAGAGCTTTCAGGTTCCTTACCAGGTGTTTGCATTTTGTTTCCTCAGGGCATCAGTTACCGATAATAATGCTTTACTATGCCCTTTGAATTCCATTAAACCAAGCTTACACAAAAATTTAAAAAGAACTACAAACCGTTTTTCACTTTATAGAAGCCTGATATTGAATTTGATGTATCTCTGTAATTTCGGATCATCCAGTTCTGAAATTGCTACCTGTAGTAGCCTTCTGCGTCCTCTTTCCAATGCCATAAGTCTGAGCCAAATTGGATTCTCCAAGGAAGAGTTATGTGAAATCTCCCACAGTGACTTGCTTTTATACTGGTTCAGTAGAGCGAACTTGTACGACGTGCCACGATTCACTCTTTCAACCTTTGAATCTGAAACACACACACAAGAAACTACAGTCCATCCTCTTTCTTTACCTTCTTACGAAATTTCAATCCCATCCCAAGAGAGAAAGTTATGACAATTTTCCCCAGGTCATCTGCTTTGAATGTAATTCAGGAGTCTGCAAAAAGACCAACTTCCTCAGATCATATCTCCGCAAATATCACGCGAAAAGCTCTGAAATTTGGACCCAAGGTTCAGCACGATGTCTTCTCAATTTTATTTTTTTTGCGACTTCTGAAACATCACAGAAAAAGGGTTATCGTGAAAATGCCACGATGACCTGTTTGGAGTAGCGAAACCCTAGAATCCAAAGCTCTGATACCAAATGTTATGAAACCAGCTCACAAAAAGATAGAAAAGAGAGATCCACGCCTTAGAATTCAGCCTCTTCGAGGGGGAAACCTCCTTTACATTACATAAATGAACAATTCTTGGATGATACAAATGACAAAACCTCCTTTCTATATATAGGAGTCTAAGGAGTCACAACATAATCCAGCCGGCCTAACAATAATAATATAAAGCCACAAAAATAACAATAGATGGATTCTATGCGGCACAGAAATAACAATATGGGGGTAATAGGGGCACAACAATATAAATAAGGGGTATAACTACAATAGTAATGGGGTAATCACTACTATTATAGGGACCCAACATTGTGCCATAAAAGTCAATCTAAATATACTTTCCCTAGGATCCTCTAATGTACTAATAGGCATGGAATAGTTATAAAAACATGGATCTATCATAAATTGTGTAGAAAAAATAGTGAGTGGTGTGATTCCAAACGAAAAGCTCAATTAAGCAAGGGCATACTGAAACATATATCAATTAGATAGATTTCAGCGTTACAAATGAAAAAGAGTGCACAAAATCGCTGCCAATTATTTATGGTTCATGTGAGAACAAAATGGAAAAAATTAGATACTCTTTCAGTCATTAAGGTGTTTCGAGATGTTTTTCCAGAGGAAATTATGGGCTTATCTCACCATAGAGATATATATTTTTCCATTGATTTGGTACCAGGTGCAATTCGAATATCTAGATCTCCTTACAAAATGATTACACCTAAGTTAATTGAGTAAAAAATGCAGTTACAAGAATTGTTGGATAAATACTATATCAAGTCTAGTATATCACCATGGGGGGATCTTGTTTTATTTGTCAAAAATAAAGATGTCACGTTTAGAATTTGGATTAATTATCGACAACTAAACAAGTTATCTATTAAAAATAAATAACCACTACCCCGTATTAATGATTCATTCACTGAATTGAGGGGGTAACCATATTTTCAAAAATTGATTGATCCGAATTGGATCATTATATTTCTTTTCATCCATCTTGAAGAATTTGGAGTGGAAAGAGTGGAGGAATCAGCTCACGATCTCGTTTTGACTGGTGGGACCTAGTTTGGTAAAACGATGTTTGAAACGTTTCAGGAGTGTTTTGAGGCATTAAATGAATTTTTTTGGGGGCATAATTTTTCCTCTTTTATATTTCACCCTTTCATAATGTTATACACATAAATTCCTTTCCAGCAGTGCAAGAAGTGTGTCAATCTGAATCTGTATGCAAAAGTTATGCTAGTCAGAAGTTGACCTTCCTCTTTTCACACAAATAGTTCGAGAAGATGCTTCGTCGGCCCCTATTCATGGAAAATCGGCTAGCGACTTGTTTGTGATGTAAAATACTCTAGAAGAGTCTATTTTGCAACTATAGTTAATTGTTGATATATTCAAACTTAATCACTAGTACGCTATCTTGTTATGTTATAACCAAGCCACTAGGAGGAAGAGGCATTCCATTCTTTCGTGAGCATTTTGTTCCATAGTTGAGAAAAGATATTCATGAAATATAGGAGGTAGAGAAGAAAAAGAGGATGTGTTCATTGTAATAGCTCACAAGCCACAAGAATTTCTTCTATGTACCTACATCCATATTTCCAGACAGAGAAACAGAGAGAAGCGACCCCACCTTCCAACTGAGTTTTGTCTCGAAAGGGTTTCTGAGAGAGAGTACCTTGTGTCTTATGTGTGTGGTTAATTTTTTGTTCTCTAATTTTTTACATAATTTCCATTCACATGCATCCACTAACTACAATTAAAACCACATTTCTTAATGTTTAATAAACCATAATAATTAGATTTTTAGTATAATATTATTAGATCTTTTGTGACGAACTATCCAGTGGAATATCCATGACATTCTATAGATAATTTGGTATCAGAGTAGGTTTCTTTGTGTATTTGTGGAAATTTTTAGATGATCTATATCGACGAGGTCAAAAATTGTAAAACCCTAATCATGGCCGATAAATCTATAAACGAACCACATGATCCTCTAGAGGTGAGGTTTTCACAGCTTGAACAACAAGTTGTGGATATAAGCCATAATGTAAATCTCATCATGGTGGCCCTATGTAATAAGCTGGGGATATTTGGAGAATATGAGGGTTCAAATGAAGAGGAAAAATTAGAAGGGGGATTGGGATATCAGGAAGACATGAAGAACAAGCCGAAGAAATAACCTTGAAAAGATCAACCCATTTGAGTGTTTTGAATCAATCCCTATTTAAAATGGAAGTGAATGTCGATATCAAGTCATACCATGGTGAGGTCAAAACTTTAAATTTGAATCACTAGTTGTAGAAACTAGAATTTTATTTAAGTTTCCATCAGATTGAGGAAGGAAGAAAGATTGCATTCGTGCAATTGAAATTAGAGGGCCATGCATTGACTTGGTGGGAGAGCCACACGGAAACCCTAAGGTTGGAGGGAGAACCTCCAATGAGTAAGTGGGAGGATTTATAAACCCTCATTAAGTCATAGTTCTATCCCATTAGGTACATGAAGGACCAGTGGATCCAATGGCATTACTTTAGGCAAAACTTTAGCTAAAGTGTGCAAGAGTACACCATAGATTTCAGAAAGATGGCTATAATGTTGGGTATCTCTCCAAAGAACCTAGATGTACTCCTCAACTATCTGGGGGGTCTACATCACCATCTTCAAGAGAATGTGATTTTTTTCAAGCCCAAATCGAAGGATGGGGCTTATGTATAGGCATAATACCTGGAGAACATAGGCTTGAAAATAACGCAATAACTTGGATCGAAGCAGAAGGAGAAACATGAAGCTTTTAAGGATGGAAATAATAAGAAAAAGGGGGAATATAAAATGAAGACAGCCACAGTACACCAGTGAAAATATCTTAACAACCACTACAACCACTGTAACATTCATGGCCATACAAAGGAGAAGTGCTAGATGTTGCATCCACAGCTAAACCCGAAGAATAAAAAGAAATATAATAAGAAGAATCTCATGGCCACTAATTCAAGAAACCAAGTTGAAAGCATCTTAGATGTGGATGAGAATATAATTTATATGTTTGTATAGAAGGAGGTGAATTTGAGTTTCCTTCAACAACAAGAAGGGAAAGAAATGACCAAACTCTTCCATATAAAGATACAGTTGAAGAAGACAAAGATTTATATTGTCTTTGATTCAGGGTCATAGGCGAATGTCATTGTAATAGAGATGGTCACGAGGTAAGGGCTAGAAGTTCTTGATCATCCAAACCCATATTGGCTATAATGGGTAAATAAGGATGCATAACTGAAGGTAACAAAACAATGCAAAATTAGATTTTCTATGAGTGCTGATTTTATTGATGAAGTAGGTCTGGATTTAGTTCCCCTTGATGTATGTGGAGTCATGTTTGGGAGTCTATACATGTACATGTATGATGCAATATTCATGAGGATATATAATAAGTACTAGCTCATCAATGATGAAAAATCGTTCATCATCAATGCGCACAAAGGGAAGTCGAAAATTTCACTAGTAAGTGGCAACAAAGCCAAGAAATTAATTAGTTCTAGCAAGAAGTATCTTTTGTTATTTTTATGATTGAAGAGGTGTCAATAAGGTGCAAGACATCCCTAGGAAGGTGTACTAAGAAACATAAATAAAAATTGGAGGAGTTGTTATAGGAATACAAGGATGTGTTTCGAGAACCTAATGGGCTACCACCTAAGAGAGAAGTGGAACATGAGTTACAAGTATTGTCACACTACCCCTTGTCGAATATTTGGTTGTATAGGAAATCCGTTATAGAAGTAATTGAGGTGAAGGAACGATTGCATCAACTACTAGAACAGGGTGTCATTTGACCAAGTACATCACCATGTGGGCCACCCATCATCATTGTTCCAAGGAAGGATAGGAATTGGCAGATGTGTATAGATTACAGGGCGTTGAACAAAATCATGCCGAAGAATAGGCACTCCCTTCCCAAGATAGATGATTTTTTAGATTAGTTGCAGCAAGAAAAGTATTTCGCCAAGCTGGACTTGAAGTATGGATATCACTAGGTTTGAGTTAAAGAAGAAGATACATGGTAGACCGCCTTCAAAACAATGCAAGGTTTTTATGAGTGGTTAGTTATTCCATTTGGCCTATGTAATGCACCAACTACATTTATGAGATTTTTACACAGTAATTTGTCATTGACCTAATCTCAGATAAAGTCAGTCTCTAAGCGACATCCCCACTATGTCATACATCAAATAAATATGTCCAAATCTTACTAATCATTCAAGAAGATTAAGCAAGTGCTCTCTAACCTTGAATATTGACCCTTTTACTATGTTTCTGCATTGTTGCAAGTGAACCCCATTCTTCCTGTGACGATTCTCTGTGATCAACTATATCCTTGTGACATCATCACAGGGGTAGATCTGTTTCCTATGAAAGTTGAATTTTAGGGCTTGATGCAAGTCCTCAAGATCCTTCTTGCGATGATGGCCCTGAATGCACTACTCCCTTGCGACGTCATCGCTGAACCCTAGTGTATGACTTGCGAAGATCCAAATACAATGAATTAGTTCAACTAGTTGGCCTTCCAGGTGATTCTAGAATTGGTTGTTGGTTCAAGGGAGTTCGCCTTTCCTCATCTGGGGTGGTGGTTCCACCTTTTGAGAGAACCTCCATTGAGTATAAGCTTCCTCTCCCTCATTTTTTGGAGGCTCCTCCTCCTATAAAAACACTCCCTATTGCTATGGTGAGCTATTTTTTTTTATTGAGTAAATTAGCTAGCTTTGGTGTGAGTTCGATAGTTTGCAGTGTGAATTACTGATAGCTTAACAATGGGTTGTGGATTGCCTTAGCTTTGTGTTAGAGCATGTGAGTGAGAGAGAGAGAGTTATCATCCATTTGGGATACCCTTTTGAGAGTGAATGATTGAAGAACATAAGGTTGGACCCTTCGAGAAGTCTTGCAATGTCAAGGCTTGGTTGTAAGCTTTGCTTTTGATTCATTTTAATACAATCAACGATGATTTCCTATATCTTGTGTAAAACATACTTGATAGCTTATGGTTCCTTGACTCTGTAAGTAAATAGATCATTGTTGTACTCTGCTATGTGTTCTATTATTCTTTTGTGTTGTTTCAAGTGAATTACTCAATGAGGAGAAGGAAATGATAGCTGAACCAGCGCAATGAAAGCTTCATCGAACACCAGTTTGAGGTAGGCTCTTTCAAAAATGACTGTTTAGGGAAATTAGTTTTTGTTCTTTTTTGTTGTGACTACACATTCTAGGGCTAGAGGGATTGCCTCTGTCCATAGAGGGAACATTTCCTACATCACAAGTTGGTGACCATATTGGGGAGTCCTTTGTATGTTTTTCCCTTGTTTGCCCTTGATTTGTTTTTGACATAGTGTCTCTTGATTTTGGGGCCAATCCATCAGTATTCTAGGTTACTTGGGTCAATTTGGGAGTCCCTCTTACTATATGAAAGATCAGTCTGGTATCCTTCATGTGTTTTTACTTTTTTTTTTCTCGCAATTGAGATCGTCGTTGTTGATAGCTTAATAGATGTAACGACGTTGTTCCTGCCCTCTTTAGTAAACGTTCACGTTGCAAATAACCCGTTGTACAGTTGTGACGATTCCTGAAATCAAACCATTGCAAAAGACAGGTGTACACCTGTGACGACATCGCCTTGTTGCCAGCTTTGTGCTTGCAAAAATTCACTTTTCATCTCAGGTTTCTAGTTAGAGCCATGCAATGATTCCTGTAGAAGTTGTTTTTACAACTTTACCTCCTGAATCAACTAGTGCTGCTTGCCCCCTGCTGTCTCTTGTTTCTCATCAACTTGTTTTCACTGCTTGTGTTTAAGGAACCTTTTCTTTGGTTTCATTGAGTCAATCTTGTGTTTTCAGACCATGTGACCTAGCTCTGTTAAAGGTTTCATCAAGAAGCCATTTTTTTGGGTTACTTGTCCATCCAAGATTCATCCAGAACCATCTGATTGATTTGTTTGAGGCCGTTTTACTACTGGTTTTCTTTCTAATTGGTCTTTGGTGTTTCGTAATTGAACTAGTTCTTATATTGATTTGATTTCCACACTATCAAACATAGATCACATTTGTTTGGATCAGTCGGGTTTACACTTGCTTGTTTGTTATTAAAATTCCAAAAATAGAAAATATTGCATTCATACAGCATATGAAAGTGAAAGCGTATTTGCATTACTTAATTTTCACGATTGAGAAATTGGAAAGAAAAAGTACAAATATTTCATTAGTAGTTGTGAGATAAGTGTATTGATGCATTGTGTTTCTTAGTGCTTGTATTTTCTTGTCCTGGTTTGTGTTTGCTTGGAATCAACTCTTTACCCTCCTTTACCTAGTTGTTCATCGAAAGGATTGGTGCTTTACTCATTGTAGCTGCACCCTAGAGATTGATGAAATTCATCAAGTAGGGCCTAAAAATTGAAACTTAATCCAAGATTAACTCTTAAAATCAATTGAATGAACCTAACAATGCATTGGAACTTAGTGCACATTTATCTAGAGGTCTATACTTGAGACGTGCTCTGGTGTCATTAAACCTAGTCAATATTGTTTTCGCTAAAGGTTGGGGGATTCCTCCTCCTGTGATTCAATAGCTGCTAGTATGGACTTGTGCTCCCTATACTGTCGAGTATATATCCGGAGACCCCTCGAGGTTATCATCCTATATCCATAGGAAGTTGATTATGTTGCCTTATGAACCGCAATGCACTAAACACAACATTCGGGAAGATTGACTGCTGTACAGAAAGTCCTTGGTCACTTTTTTCTTTCATTGATCACCAAGGTGTATATGCAGTTTTGCGGTTTGTATGGTAAGCCTCTTGTCTCGTACTCTAGAGTAGTCACTTTCGTTCCTTTTTGACTCCTTAAAGCAAAAGGATCATCTGACCACTTGTCCTTTCAGGCTCATTAAATATTTGAAGGCGACTAGAGTCATCTTTCGTCATTTTTCTCAACTCTTTTAATATGAAAAGGTCAAGTTTTGTTCATATGTCAAAAAATTTATTCGACCACGCTCACATTTTTACCTCTTAATCTTGAATGTGTTTTTGGTTCGCGTTGCATTGTGTCCCTGTACGATTATCTCTTTTTCCCAGGATTTTTTGAGTTAAGTCATCCTGGCAAAATCACCAATCTTGTCTCCTGTACCAAGCGACCAAGGCTTTGCATCCCCTGTCGCTTCTGAGGTATCGTCTGTTAGTGATACCCTTCCTATCATCCCGAGTATTCAACCTCTTGAATATTGATCTTTGGGAGGAGAACCTTACGATATCAATTGGAATCCCCTTTGGGAGCCTTCAGAAGAGGACTTCCCGTTTCCCCCCTCTAGTGTTTCAGTTTCAATGTCTTCTTCTGACATGGATGAGATCACCCCTGTAACCAGTGAAGAGACCTTTGTTTCAAGTGGAGAAATTCCTCTACCCACTAAGGGTTTCCCTTTTCACATTTCCCAATTTGGCGTGACATTTTCCCTACGCTATCGCGCCTTGTTTGACATCATGAGTTCCATTTCTCTTAATTCGAGTTCTATGTGGTCTCGTACTATAGCCACGACCTTAGAGCCTTTCATACCTAGGATTCACAATGTGTCCATCATGTCTGTTTCAGCCATACCTACTATCTGTGTGGCCTCTACAGCTCCTACTGTTAGGGCCGTTGCTACATCCTCGGTGGTTATCACTGTTACTAGGCCCTTAGTCGGTCCCACTAGTGGTGGCTCATCAGCCTCGACATCTGGAGTCGTAAATCCCACAGGTAGTATTCTTCTCTCTTCCAGTTTCATTCTGGCAGGGTGGACATATGAGAAATACATGTTTTCTCTCCAAAACCTGGATCTGCAAAATCCGTTACATTATTATCATCCTTGAGGGACTCATATTTATCATATTGGGTCCCTCCTTCCTCAACCCATGATTGAGGTTTCTGTTTCGTTGTCTGTTTCCTGAGCTCGTACCACTTATCATGGTGGGCAAGGGCAGCCTTCTACGTTCCAAGGACCTTCGTATCAAGGGAAAATATATCAAGGGCAACCGTATCAAGGGAAACCTTATCAAGGTAAACCAGTAGGCCTACAAGGACAAACCTTATAGGGAGAAACTTCGGCCCTCACAGGTTTCTCTTTTATCTACATAGGGTAACCTTCTGGTCAACCTGGTCAGCCTCAGTTCTAGTTAGGCCAACCCATTGCCCAGCAAGATCCACCTTTTGGACAAGTAGGCTAGCCTCAGATCCAGCAAGGCCAACCTACTGTCCAGCCTAGTCAACCTTCTAGACAAGTAGGCAAACCTCAGGTTCAACGAGGCCAACGTACTATCCAACCACCTCAACCCTCTCGTCAAATAGTCCAGCCTCAGCTCCAACAAGGTCAATCTATTACCTAGCAAGCCCAACCTTTTGGGAAAATAGGTCAACATCAATACCAACAAGGCTAGCCTTCTAGCCAGATGGGTCAACCACAATTTCAGTAAGGACATCCATCCTGTCAAGTTAATCTTTCTCCTAGTTAGTCGGGAACTCAAGCACTCGTTATTTGTCAAGCCCCACCTGGTTTCTTGACCCAGGTTGGATTCCAGACCCAACCTGGTCTCCAAACTCAAGTTGGATTTGAAAACCAACCTGCTTATAAAATGCAGACTGGGCCTCAGGTGCATTTTGGAGCTCAGCCGCAATACAGTTTCCAAGAACTTCAGCAACCCCAAGGGAAACCTCCGGCTACTATGTATCAAAATTACCAGGAACCACAGGAGAATCCATATCAAAATTTTCAGCAACATTATGCTGTTCCAGTCGGTCAAGCTGGTAACCAATGGGCTGCTAGTGGTCAAAACCTAGGTCAACCGTCTAGTTATACTTATAATAACTATGGACAAAACCATTATGGAGAAAACCCTTATGGGAAAAATCCTTCTGGGAAAAACCAATGGGGGCAACAAGGGGTTGGATGGAACCCTAACGTTAGCTCTTTTTACAAGCCTAAGATGTCCTTTAATCCTCAATTACCTTTCCTGGCAACCTTAGAGTTGCTTGATGTGTCCAAGCTGACAAATGATCCAATCCTTCATAATCCGTATTGGCCACCAGTTCCTACCAAAATCCTTGGTGATTGTCCCAAACTTGATGGTAAATCTGGAGAGGACCCTTAAGCTCATGTCATGACTTATCACCTCTGGTGCTCATCTAACTCATGCCTTGACGATTCTATTTGGCTCTGTCTGTTCCAGCGGACTCTCAATGGTTCTGCCGCGAAATGATATTTAGCTTGCTCGTGGAACTTTCCAGGATTTCAACTCACTTGCAATTGTATTTCTTACTCACTTTCAGTTACCAATTCATTATGAAACGAACACACACCTCCTTACATCTTTGAAACCGGACACAACAATGCACATCTCTAATCATATTCATGAATGGAGAAGGCAACGTCGTTTGATTAAGTTTTGGATCCCTTATTAGCTTCTGACTGATTGGTTTACTACCTCGTTTGTCGGTGCAATAGCCTGTGATATTGGCATGGGGGCATATGTTACTGAAGAGAAAGCTATCACGCATGCTCAGTATCTTGACTTGGTTTATTCCCAATTTGATACGTTGTATGAGTATTTGCCTGACGCTCTGTGACCCAAAACTATTAAGGCTCCATCAACATTATTCGTCAACAGTGTTATTGGTTTCGTGAGTTCATCCTCCCGAAAGTCTTCTGCCCCCTGCGAAGGAAAAATCTACTACTCCAAGTGAAAATGCTTCTCAGACCCCATCTAATACTGGTAAAACTTCTGAGGTCAATGCCATCTAGTCCACCGTGGCAGTTAAAGATTTGAAAGGTAAGAAAAAGGGGAAAGGAAAGAATAAATCCGATCCATCGAAGCAGGACCATCCTAAGCCTTCAACCGATGATGGTACCAAACGCAAACCCAAGTACCCTTGTCTCATCTGTGATGAGGATCACTATACTAAAGACTGTCCTAGATAGTCTGAGGTTAGTCGTTTTCTTAAATGGACTCCTAGAACTCGTATTGTGCTCAAAAATCCTTTTCCCTCTCAACAAACTCAAATGGTGGTCGATCAACCTCAATCCTCCACTTTGGCTCTCAAGCTTTCAAGGGTGGGACTATTCCCATTCATATCAGTACTCGATCGAAAGAATATCCTCTGCCCGCTGGAAAGGAACCTGAAGTCCCTTCAAGTGTTCCTTCGTCCAGTACTAGACCTCTCCATATTGAATGGCCTAGTATTGAGACAACCATTCTACCTCCTACAAAATGGGTGCTCCAAAAATATTCTTACAGCCCTAATGCTCATGCCGCAAAACACTATAGCATTGTTGAGGACTCATCCCAAGCCCCTTCGGCTATGTCCACTTTGGAACTCCTCCAGAGTTGTCCCTCCCAAAGGAAGTCTCTCTTATCAGCCATTGGTGACATAGACCTGGCTGATTCAGATTTGATCACTTTCGATATTGACAATCATGTACCATGAATGCCTCATCAAATCACTTTCCTCATTCAAGTCATCATTAACTCGAAGAAAATTCATCTCACTGTTATTGATGAGGACGCCTCCACTTACATCATTTATGTTGCTTGTTGGAAGGATATTGGTTCCCTGACATTCAGTCAATCTACTAATACTTTGGAAGCCTTCAATGGAAGAGACTCTCATCCTTTCGGTATCCTCTCGCGTTTTCTCATCACTCTAGAAGGGAAGACAGTTGAGGTTGAAGTCGAAGTTGCTAACGAAAATTTGACTTACAACCTTCTATTCGGTCGAAGCTGGACATATGCCATGCATGTTGTGGCTTCATCTCTCTTTCGTGTCCTCCGTTTTCCCCATCAAGGGAAAATTGTCACGTTTTATCAACTATCCTTCTTTGCCTCTTCTTCTTCAGATGGCAACGTGACAATTGCAGAGCATACCTCCGTACCTATGAAAGTGTGGGTGTTGGAATCTACAAAGATCCTACCCTTATGGGTGTGTTTTCGTTCCCACCTCCCAATGTCGCTCCCATTAGCATAATTTCTGTCCGTTCTGATCCTTGGGTTTTCCCTCCTAGTGATCAGTTAGACTCCTGGGGTGATGTCATGCTGTTGAGTCCTGACGAGCTCAACTATGTAGAAATTTTTTCCGCATCAGCTTCATCCTCTGATACTACTCCATCGAGTAGGCCTCTCGACAAGTATGTAGAATCCCCTTGGCTCAGAGATAGTATTTCTTCGGATCCATTGAAGGAAATCTTTCCTTCCAATGAAGCAATTTTAGAGACTATGTCTTTCGAGGAACCTCCTTGGTTCGATCATCACCATCGCTCCTCGTTTCTCCCAAGCCATGGGGCTATGACTCCCTGCCTAGAGAAGTTTGCTTCCTGTGTCCCCTCTCATCCCCTTCAGATGCCTGTTCAGATTCACAAAGTTTTCTCTGAAGGAAATACGGGGAATATTATGCAAATAATGCCCATTGACATTTTTGTCAAACTAGGGATTGTTGAGAATATCCACATTAGAGTTACCTGTACTCCAGAGGAGATTCAGCTTTATACCGACCTTTTAAGATAATTTTGCGATGTGTTTTCTTGGTCATATGAGGAAATTCCTGGTATTGATCCTAGTATTGTGGTACACGAGATCCCTACATATCTTGGTGCCAAGCCTGTTCAAAAATGTTTACGCCTCGTGCAGCCGAGAAAAGCCATGGCTATTAAGGGAGAAGTTGAAAAACTTCTAAAAGAAGGGTTTATTTACCCTAACCCACTAACTGACTAGGTCTCTAATATTGTCCCTATGACTAAAATGCAGGGCACTATTAGGGTTTGTGTTGATTACCATGACATAAACTGTGCGTGTCCAAAGGATAATTATCCTACATCCTTTATCGAAAAGCTCATCAACGATTGTGCTAGAAGTGAGATTTACTCATTTATGGATGGCTTTTCTGGTTACAACTAGATTAATATTTCACCTGCGAATCAACACAAAACTGCTTTCATGTGCCCATGGGGTACCTTGACTTACGAGAAGCTTCCTTTCAGCCTTAAAAATGTCAGTGCTACCTTACAGTGAGCAATGTTTTACGCATTTCATGACATTCACCATATTGTTCAACCATATCTAGATGAACTCCTGACTCATTTAGCTAAATGATTTGACCATCTGAACCACCTCCGCGAGATTTTTCTTCACTGTTGACATTACCCAATTCATCTTAATCCACATAAAGGTGTCTTCTGCGTCAAACCTAACAGACTTCTTGGGTTTGTCGTCTCTAAATAGGGCATTCATTTAGATCCTTAAAGTTGAAGCTATACTAAATCTCCCTCCTCCTGCTTCCTTGCAGAAATTGCAGAGTTTACAGGGAAAAGCCAACTTCCTACGCTGTTTTATTCTGAACTACGTCGAGATTGCTAAAGGCTATACATGAATCCTCAAGCCTGACACTCCCTTTGTTTGGGATGCCACTACCCAACAGTCCTTTGAGCAACTCAAGGCACTCCTTGGTTCTGCTCCCTTATTACGTCCTTTTGATGACCATCATGACTACACTCTTTATCTCGCTACTGCCGATAGCACTATTGGCATGGTTTTTGTTCAATATGAAAACGATGGTTCTGAGCATGTTATTTATTATCTTAGCCACAACCTACTTGACACTGAGACTCAATATGCTTATGTCGAGAAGTTGTCTTTAGTAGCCGTTCGTGTTGTCCAACGTTTTTGTCACTATATTTTTTTGCGGACGACGACAGTGATGTCTGATTGCAACCCGATGACATACATCTTGTCATATCTATTGCTGGGGGAAAATACTCAAAATGGATTGTGATCATTTAAGATTTTTATTTGGATTTTACTACTACCATGTCCAAGAAGTCCCTCGTCTTCGTTGAATTAATTTGCTCATTACTGTCCGCTACCGCTCCTTGTTGGTTAGAGGATTGCATTCTAAATGATACCCTTTTCTTGATCAGTACCCTCGATCCCTGGCATAGTGACATTATTGTATACCTCCAGACATCTTCCTTCCATCCCGATTTGTCTAAGGATGCTCAAAGGCGTATTCGTCATTATTCTTAGCCTTATTGTATTGTTGGGGACACCTTGCACTGTCTTGTCATTGATTCAATTCTCTGTCATTGTTTGATGTTTGAGGAAGTTGAATGAGTCTTGAATGGCTGCCACTTGAGCACCTACGGTGGTTACAGGTCTTGTTATGCTACTGCCCAAAAAATCCTCCACGCTGGTTATTTTTGGCCCTCTATTTTTAAGGATTGTATTCTAGCTATCTGTTCTTGTCATGTGTGCCAAATTTACCAATGGAAGATGTTTGCGCCACCATCCACTTTGCACCCTGTCATTACCATCGACTCTTTTGCCAAATGGGGCAAAGATTTTATGAGCTGTGACCTTCGCTCAGCCAGGGAGCATGGGTATATTATCGTTGTCATCGCTTATTTTACAAAATGGGTTGAGGTGATTCCTACATTATCTAATGACGGTAAGACAACGACTCAGTTCTTCTTCAATCATGTGATTACTCGATTCGAAGTCGCTCAGGTGATTATCACTGATCACAGTTCTCATTTTCGTGGTCATATGATGACTGAGTTAACAACCCAATTGGACTTGCATCATGATAGTTTGATGCCTTATTACCCTCAAGCCAATGGCCAAGTCGAAGCCATAAACAAGGTTTTGGTCATGATGCTTCGATATTTGTGCATTGGCTGTGAATCTGGACTCTCAACTTATTGTTCTTCAACTTAACGGGCGTTATTTCATTAGAAACCCTCAAATTTTAAGATTGTATTTGCATGTTCACTTACTGGAAAGAAATTTTGATTTTATCACATATCAACACATTCCTAGAAGGCTAAACACGTTAACTAATTAATTGTAAAATCATGTATTAGATAGACATTTACGCAATTTATAATCAAAAACATTGCATGCAAGTACTTAGATGCAATAATAAAACATAGATAGTTATATATAACGTGTGGCACACCAAGGTGCTCAAAAAATAATGTGTGTGTCAAAAAATAATAATGTACATGTTCAGGTAAAATCTGAGACACATGTCTCCCAAAACAACGGAAGAGTAAACCTAGGTGACTACTGTAGTGGGTTCTACTCTCTGTGGTAGACCACTACCCGAACTACTCGTCTGAGTAGTCTATGGACCCTGGGTGACACACCCGCAGTGTCTTGCTGGTGCTGTCAGGGGATCTCCTCGAACCCTCTATAGTCTGGGATCCCCTTGGTCAAGCCCTCTAAGTTCTAGGCTATCTCCTCCTCTACATCACCGCCTAGGGGTGGTATGGAAAGCTCTTTGTTTTCCTCCCTCTGCACCGTAGGAGCAAGACCCACCAGTCCCTTAGGTCTGATGTTTTCTGGATTGTCTACTCTTCCTTCTCCTTCCATTATTTCTTCCCACAACTTGGAATTTGTGGAAGTAGGAGATGTCTCTCTTTTAGGAGATAATGGTTCACACATTGGGTTATCTGCAATGTTCCAAGGTACTACCTCCAATGTAGTCTGAACTTCATCTGCCACTGTCTTTGTGTTTGCTCCAAGATGCTTTATTGATGTCTCCTTTGCTGCTACCACCGTAATTTTCTCCTCTAGAGATTTCCTTGCATTGGAATTAGAAAATATAGTTAGATTAACCATTTTGGGACCATATAGGATTTATGGGATTTTTGGTTAAACAAACCTACCTTTCCTATCCCTAATTCTTCTGATGAAATGAAAACATCAAACTTTAACTACTTACGAAAATACAGGACAACTTAACTTTGGAGCAACCCCACTATAGTGGATACATGGCTCTTCACTCATGTCTTAGCATACTCTCTCTTCCCTTAGGTCATACTCAATATCCCTCAAAATCCATAAAAAAAAAACAAATCATTTCCTATTACACTTCACAGCTCCGTGGGAGCGATGCCAAAAATGTTGGGGCAACTATATGAATGATATATCAAAACAATATTAAATTATCAACAAGGAATTCATAATCAATAGATTTGATACCCTATATGTGTCGATAACATAAAAGTTCCTATGTCTGATGAGTATAGACTAGATAGAAAGCATTCAAAACCAATACTAACTTCCTCACACAATTAGAAGCAAAACTAAAAAATAATGTCTTAATAAGCATGTAATCTAAAAGGTTCTTGCTTAGGTAAACCAAACCTATCCATTTATAGGCTCATGAAATGAAAAGAGGGATTCAACTCTATTTTCCTATAGTAGCTTATTTCAATTAACTTACTACAATCAATCGTCAAACAAGCAATCATTGCTAATCTAACTAGTTCTGAAGGAAGACATACATTATTATACATTGAATGTTAAGTATGACTAGGGTCTTCACATAACATCACTTGTAGGAGAATGGTCAGAGATATGTTCTTAACTCTTCCTGTTCTCTAAAATAGAAATCAATACTTAAACCTACAACCTAAGAAATAATTTTGTATTCATAAAACCAATGTATTATCACTAAGAAAAATAGATTACTTCCATATGATCAAAATTATAATTGTATTAAACACTTTGAAATTGAATTAAAATACCAAATCACTCTCAAACATAAACCAAACTAAATTCATATTAACTATAAGAATAACTTGCCTTGATGGCTTTGGTCGACCCTTTCCAAGCTATCAAGGAAAGCTGGAAGATTTTATATAACTAAGGAATCTACTAACACATTGAATTCATCAATTTCTACTCATATTGTTGATTTCAAAAGAAAGATTACAAAATCAAGTCTCGAGAATAATAATAAAGTTAAAATTATGTCTCCAACTAGCTACAATTATTTTACTATCTTACTCACTATCTCTTTATATCTTACTAGCTAACTCCTATCATCTATGGGCCTTCTCTTATAGAAGAATGATTGTTAAATTAAATGCTAATAGATAAGATCAAATCACTATAAAAAGATACAAATCAATTTCTTTTACATGTTTGGCTTCATCCTCATGACACGTAGGGCATGAATGATGAACCATATCATCGATTTTCCATAAAAAGTAATGTGTTGACCATCAATTCCCTCGACATCCTCGAAGGAAGCTCACTTCAAACCACTGGAGCTGATGAATTGGACTCAGTACCGAATGAACACAAGTAGTGCAGGATGACTGCGAGTAACAAATGAACACAGTTGTATGAGGGATATCAGTGTCGAATGAATGTAGGCATCAGACGAATATAGCCATGCAGGTATTAAATGAGTAGAGCTACTAGATGAACAGATTCACATAGGTATTGGTAAGAAAAAGTGCACGGGTACTAAGCAGGAACATGGGTACTGGATGAGCTATGTTGGTACCAGATGAACAATGTTGGAACCAGACGAGTAGAAACATGGTCTAAAAATCTATGTGAGCCAATCCAAATAGTTAGAGAGTAAAAAGAATAACCTATTTCATTCCTCCTAACAAGAAATCATAAAACAAATGATTAAAATATAAATTACCTCATATATATACAAGGAGGCTAAAAGTCATGTTTTTAAAGAACGCGGGCAAATGGTGAGTAGATTTTGAGGTAAAGTTGGTAAAAAATAGAGGACAATTTGGGGTATGAAAGGTATGAAAAGGAGACTCAACACCTGATATGGTGGGAAATATGAACACAGTCAAGGGGAACCACCAGGGATTATCATAGTTAAATATGTGAGAAACATTAGCATACAACGAATGAAATTTAAATAACTTACCCATGACTAGTAGAAATGAGAGAATTCTCTAGTGAAGGCCATGACAACCTATGACAAACACAACTTCTGACACCCCAAATTCCTCTCATGGTAGTGTTACAGGAACTCGACACCACTGGAGTGAAATGAAAATTTCCAAATGAAACCGACAACAATGTAGTTGTTTAGGTTAAAAATAGGGGGAGCTATCTTCGTCGTTGGATAAGTACAATGCAAATCTGACTAAGAACTGGTGGTGGTACAGAAGGCCATGCAATAGTCACATGGGGTTAGTATAGGTGTCCCATACCCATTTTCCTGTAAAATGAATCTTGACTCTTCCGCTATCATATTAACAACTGCGTTATATGAAGAACTTCCAACCACAAATATTTTGGGGGGTACGCAATAATCCAAGGTAAAATAATTTGTAACTAATTCACCCCACGACACTAGGAGACTTTAAATGAGAATATATTTAATCCCATTATGCTTATATAACAAGGTGAGGGGAATACCATACTTGTCATATGTATAACAAGTTAAAGCCATCAAGTCATATAACCAATATGTAAGTAAGCAATTGTTGTATGATACCATGCATCAAATGTAGGAAAGTGGATATTTTCTCACAATCCTATAAGGTAGAGAAGAAATAAGGAAAACATCTCTTGATATTTTGTAGTTACATGATGGGCAAGAACCTTAAAGAAATTGCAAATTTTACTATAAAAACTAATTCAATGTAGGTATTATTTTCCATACACAAGTGTTGTACACAAGAATTTTGAGTTTCATCTTATAGTTCATAAGAGCTAATAAGGGGTAAATAATGAAGGTTAAGGTAAATCCATGGCTATAAAATAATTGTAATTTTTTTATTTTTTGTGTAGATGGAGGTGTGTTACATATGGTATCAAAGCCTCAGTTTCAACACTGAGCTTTGGGGAAACCACAATATTAAAATGAAGTATGACTAGAAGTATAAATATGAAACACTGATAATGTTTTATATTTTTCATAAGGTGATCAAGTGAAGTTGTCTATAACAGAATAGAAGAGGATCCGCCTCAAACTATAATAGTCAATGAAGAATTACATGTCGAGTTGGGAAATGGAAGGACCCCACCACCCTCTCAGTTTATGGGTGCTATAAAAAATTTGCAACAAGAGTTGGCTCATCCTAGGAGCAGTAGTGATAGCCTAATAAGGCTAGTGAGGAATAGGATAGGATGATAAGAGAGTTGACTGAAAGGTATAGCCATAGAACCATAAAACTAGAAGTACTAAAAATAAAAAAGGTTGAAACTTAATCAGAGAAGTCTAAAAGTGGAGGCAATTTACATAGAATGATCCAAAACCACATAAAATAAAGAATAAAATTGAGCTATAAGGAGAATTTAAGAAAATAAAGCCCCCAAGTTTTGATCCGAAAAAGGAAGAGGATGTGGAATCAAGGTTCTTAACATGACAAAATATTTTTTGGTTTATGAGTACGAGATTATTTAAAAGCCATATTAGCCATTTATCATCTACAAGGAAAATCTTCTCTCTTGTAGGAAGAGGCCAAAAGTGTACACCTGTTGGAAGATAAGATAGTTTCTTGCGAGGAATTCCAAAAACAATTGAAGTCTCGATATCTGAATGAATGATATTATGATGATCGCGCCAAGGAGTTCCATGATATAATGCTGGGACAATTAACTATGGATGTGTTTGTGGAAAATTTACCAACTTGTTATGATATCATCCCTTTATTAAATAAGAGAAAGACAAGGTACACCAATTTTTGAATTGTTTACCTACAATTTATAAAGATCAGATTAAGTTTGATAATCTTAATACCATGGATGAGGTGGAAAGGAAAGAAATGTTGTGCTACCAATAGTTCAAGAATAGGGGTGAAAGCTCAAAGACTTTTCCAAGTAAGGGTAGAAACAAAACTACAATGGGGCCAAAGAGGCAGAAAACACAACTATCTCAAAAATATTGGTAAGGACCTTCAATGGAAGAAATTCAGTAAAGGGAATTTAAATCACGAGGTGCAACCTAAGATTGGGTCTAAACCAATCAATCTTAACAATAAGAAGATCAATGGAATAAAGTAGAGAGAACCATTGAAGTTTTGGGGGTATGGTGATCCCAACTGTAGAGAGACTGCCCACATAATCCCATATCTATTCAGAATATTCAAGTTGTCCACAAAGAAAAAAATATGAATGATGTTTCCATAAACGCTCCAAGGATAAGTGCCGCATTGGAGGACAGACCGGATAATAATAAATCTACGATGATCAAGATTGAAGGTACCATTTCCAACCAATATGTTTCTATTTTAATTGATCGAGGGGCTAGGTTAGTTTAAGTTAAATTAGTCCCTAAATTGTGGAAAAATGTAAATTGAAAATTGAAAATTTCAATACTACATGGCTGGTACAATTGGAAACTATTTTGCAAAGTAGAGTAACCAACCAAGTGAGACAATGTCATATCAATTTAAATGGTTTTTCCATAAAATTCAATCTAAATATACTCTCCCTAGGATCCTATGATGTACTAATAGGCATGGACTAGCTAGAAAAACATGGATCTATCATAAATTGTGTAGAAAAAATAGTTAGTGGTGTGAATCCAAATGGAAAAACTCAATTAATCAAGGGCATACTAAAACATATATCAATTAGATAGATTTCAGCCTTACAAATGAAAAAGAGTGCACAAAATCAGTGCCAATTATTTATGGTTCATGTGAAAACAAAATGGAAAAAATTAGATACTCTTTTAGTCATTAAGGTGTTTCGAGATGTTTTTCCAGAGGAAATTACGTGCTTATGTCACCACAGAGATATAGATTTTTCCATTGATTTGATACTAGGTGCAATTCCAATATTTAGATCTCCTTACAAAATGATTACACTTGAGTTAATTGAGTAAAAAATGCAGTTACAAGAATTTTTGGATAAAGACTATATCAGGTCTAGTATATCACCATGGGTGGATCTTGTTTTATTTGTCAAAATAAAGGTGTCATGTTTATAATGTGGATTAATTATCGACAACAAAACAAGTTAAATATTAAAAATAAATAACCACTACCCATATTGATGATTCATTCATTGAATTGAGGGGGTAACCATATTTTCAAAAATTGATTGATCTGAATTGGATCGTTATATTTATTTTCATCCATCTTGAAGAATTTGGAGTGGAAAAAGTGGAGGAATCAACTCACGATCCCGTTTTGACTGGCGGGACCTAGTTTGGTAAAACGAGGTTTGAAACCTTTGAGGAGTGCTTTGAGGAATTAAATGAATTTTTTTTGGGGGCATAATTTTTCCTCTTTCATATTTCGTCCTTCAATAATATTATACACACAAATTCCTTTCCAATAGTGCAAGAAGTGTGTCAATCTGAATCCGTATGCAAAAGTTATGCTAGTCAGAAGTTGACCTTCCTCTTTTCACACGAATAGTTCAAGAAGATTCCCCGTTAGCCCCTATTCATGGAAAATGGGCTAGCCAATTGTTTGTGATGTAAAATACTCTAGAAGAGTCTATTTTGCAACTATATTTAAGTGTTGATATAGTCAAACTTAATCACTAGTATGATATCTTGTTATGTTATAACCGGGCCACTAGGAGGAAGATGCATTCCATTCTTTCATGAGCATTTTGTTCCATAGTTGAGAAAAGATATCCAGGAAATATAGGAGGTAGAGAAAAAAAAGAAGATGTGTTCATTGTAATAGCCCACAGGCCACAAGAATTTCTTCTATGTACCTGCATCCATATTTCTAGACAGAGAAAGAGAGAGAAGCGACCTCACCTTCCTGGTGAGTTTTGTCTCAAAAGGGTTTCCAAGTGAGCATGCCTTGTGTCTTATGTGTGTGGTTAATTTTTTGTTCTCTAATTTTTTACATAATCTCCATTCACATGCATGCACTAACTACAATTAAAACCACATATCTTAAAGTTTAATAAAATATAATAATTAGATTTTTAATATAATATTATTAGATCTGTTGTGAGGAACTATCCAGTGGAATATCCACGATAGTTTATAGATCATTTGAGGAAGGAAGAAAGATCACATTCATGCAATTTAAATTAGAGGGCCATGCATTGATTTGGTGGGAGAGCCACACGGAAACCCTAAGGTTGGAGGGAGAACCTCCACTGAGTAAGTGGGAGGATTTATAAACCCTCATTAAGTCATAGTTTTATCCCATTAGGTACATGAAGGACCAGTGGATCCGATGGCATTACTTCAGGAAAAACTTCAGCTAATTTTGCAAGATTACACCACAGATTTTAGAAGGATGGCTATAATTTTGGGTATCTCTCCAAAGAACCCAGATGTACTCCTCAAGTATTGGGGGGTCTGCATCACCATCCTCAAGACAAAGTGATGTTTTTCAAACCCAAATCGATGGATGGGGCTTATGTATAGGCACAATACCTGGAGAACATAGGCTTGAAAATAGCGCAATAACTTGGATCAAAGCAGAAGGGGAAACGTGAAGCTTCTAAGGATGGGAATAATAAGAGAAAAGGGGGAAATATAAAATGAAGACAACCATAGTACACCAGTGCAAATATCTTAAAAACCACTACAACCACTGTAACATTGATGGCCATACAAAGGAGAAGTGCTAGATGTTGCATCTAGAGCTAAACCTGAAGAACAAAAAGAAATATAATAAGAAGAAGAATCTCATGGCCACTAATTCAAGAAACCAAGTTGAAAGCGTCTTAGATGTGGATGAGAATATCATTTATATGTCACTATAGAAGGAGGTGAATTTGAGTTTCCTTCAACAACAAGAAGGGAAAGAAATGACCAAACCCTTCCATATAAAGATACAGGTGAAGAAGACAAAGATTGATACTCTCTTTAGTCCAGGGTCATAGGGGAATGTCATTGTCATAGATATGGTCACAAGGTAAGGGCTAGAAGTTCTTGATCAGCCAAACCCATATCAACTATAATGGGTAAATAAGGATGCATAGATGAAGGTAACAAAACAGTGCAAAATTAGATTTTCTACGGGTGTTGATTTTATTAATGAAGTAGATCTAGATTTGGTTCCCCTTGATGTATGTGAAATCATGTTTGGGAGTCCATACATGTACATGTATGATGCAATATTCATGAGGATAGATAATAAGTACTAGCTCATCAATGATGGAAAATCGTTCATCATCAATGCGCACAAAGGGAAGTCAAAAATTTCACTAGTAAGTGCCAACAAAGTGAAGAAATTGATTAGTTCTAGCAAGAAGTATGTTTTATTATTTTTATGATTGAAGAGGTGTCAATAAGATGCAAAGCATCCCTGGGAGGGTGTACTTAGAAACGTAAACAAAAATTGGAGGAGTTGTTATAGGAATACAAGGATGTGTTCCGAGAGCCTAAAGGGCTACCACCTAAGAGAGAAGTGGAACATGAGTTCCAAGTACTGTCACACTATCCCTTTCAAATATTTGGTTGTATAGGCAATTCTTTATAGAAGTAATTGAGGTGAATAAATGATTGCATCAACTACTAGAACAGGGTGTCATTTGACCAAGTACATCACCATGTGGGGCACCCATCATCATTGTTCCAAGGAAGGATAGGAATTGGCAGATGTGTATAGATTACAGGGCGTTGAACAAAATCATGCCGAAGAATAGATACTCCCTTCCCAAGATAGATGATTTTTTAGATTAGTTGCAGCAAGAAAAGTATTTCACCAAGCTAGACTTGAAGTATGTATATCACCAACTTTGAGCTAAAGAAGAAGGTACATGGTAGACTGCCTTCAAAACTATGCAAGGTTTGTATGAGTGGTTAGTTAATCCATTTAGCCTATGTAATGCACCAACTACGTTTATGAGATTGCTACACAGCAATTTGTCACTGACCTAATCTCGGATAAAGTAAGTCTCTGAGCGACTTCCACACTGTGTCATACATGAAATAAATATGTCCACATCTTCCTAATCATTCAAGAAGATTAAGCAAGTGCTCTCTAATCTTGAATATTGACCCTTTTACTATGTTTCTGCATTGTTGCAAGTGAACCCCATTCTTCCTGCGATGATTCTATGTGATCAACTATATCATTGTGATTTCATCATAGGGGTACATCTATTTCCTGTGACAGTTGAATTTTAGGGCTCGGTGCAAGTCCTCAAGATCCTTCTTGCGACGATAGCTCTGAATGCACTGCTTCCTTGCAACGTCGTCATTGAACCCTAGTGTATGACTTGCGAAGATCTAGATACAGAGAATTAGTTCAAACAGTTGCCCTTCTAGGTGATTCTAGAATTGGTTGTTGGTTCAAGAGAGTTCACCTTTCCTCCTCTAAAGATGGTGGTTCCACCTTTTGAGAGAACCTCCCTTGAGTATAAGCTCCCTCTCCCTCATTTTTTGGAGGCTCCTCTTCCTATAAAAACACTCCCTATTGCTATGATCAACTAGTTTTTTGGGTTGAGTAAATTAGCTAGCTTTGGTGTGAGTTCGATAGTTTGCAGTGTGAATTGTTGATAGCTTAAAAATTGGTTGTGGATTGCCTTAGCTTTGTGTTAGAGCATGTGAGTGAGAGAGAGAGTTATCATCCATTTGGGAGACCCTTTTGAGAGAGAATGATTGAAGAACATACGGTTGGACCCTTTGAGAAGTCCTGCGATCTCAAGGCTTGGTTGTAAGCTTTGCTTTTGATTCATTTTAATACAATCAACTATGATTTCCTATATCTTGTGTAAACATACTTGATAGCTTATGGTTCCTTGACTCTGTGAGTAAATAGATCATTGTTGTACTCTCCTACATCTTCTGTTGTTCTCTTGTGTTGTTTCAGGTGAATTACTCAATGAGGAGAAGGAAATGATAGCTGAAGCAGCATAATGAAAGCTTCATCGAACACCAGTTTGAGGTAGGCTCTTTCAACAATGACTATTTAAGGAAATTAGTTGTTGTTTTGTTTTGTTGGGACTAAGCCCACTCTAGGGCTAGAGGGGTTGCCTTTGTCCATAGAGGGAACATTTCCTACATCACAAGTTGGGGCTGAGCCATCAGTATTCGAGGTTACCTGGGTCAATCTAGGAGTCCCTCTTACTATATGAAAGATCAGTGTGGTATGCTTCAGGTGCTTTTACTTTGTTTTTCTCTCAATTGAGATCATCACAATTGATAGCTTAATAGTTGTAATGATGTCGTGCTTGTCCTCTTTAGTAAACCTACACGTTGCAAATATCTTGTTGTACAGTTGCGACGATTCCTGAAATCAGACCATAAAAAAAGATAGGTGTACACCTGCAACGACATCGCCTAGTTGCCAGGTTTGTGCTTGCGACGATTCGCTTTTCATCTCAGGCTGCTAGTTAGAGCCCTGCGAAGATTCCTGTAGAAGTTGTTTTTACAAATTTACCTCCTGAATCAACTAGTGCTGCTTGCCCCCCTGTTGTCTCTTTTTTCTCATCAACTTGTTTTGACTACTTTTGGTTAAGGAACCTTCTCTTTGGTTTCATTGAGTCAATCTTGTGTTTTCAGACCTTGTGACCAAGCTCTATTAAAGGCTTCATCAAGAAGCCGTTTTTTGCGTTACCCATCCATCCAAGATTCATCCAGAACCATCTGATTGATTTGTTTGAGGTTGTTTTACTACTGGTTTTATTTTTGATTGGTCTTTGGTGTTTGGTAATTGAACCATTTCCTTATATTGATTTGATTTCCACACTATCAAACGTAGATCACATTTTTTTGGATCAGTCAGGTTTACACTTGCTTGCTTGTTATTAAAATTCCAAAAATAGAAAATATTGCATTCATACAGCATATGAAAGTGAAAGCACATTTGCATTACTGAATTTTCATGATTGAGAAATTGGAAAGAAAAAGTACAAATCTTTCATTAGTAGTTGTGAGATAAGTGTATTGATGCATTGTGTTTCTTAGTGCTTATATTTGCTTGTCTTGGTTTGTGTTTGCTTGGAATGAACTCTTTACCCTCCTTTAGCTAGTTGTTCATCAAAAGGATTGGTGCTTTACTCATTGTAGCTACACCATAGGGACTAATGAAATACAACCGGTAGGGCCTAAAAACTGAAACTTAATCCAAGATTAACTCTTAAAATAAATTGAATGAACCTAACAATGCATTGTAACTTAATGCACATTTATATAGAGGTCTAGACTAGAGATGTGCTCTGGTGTCGCTAAACTAGTCACTATTGTTTTCACTTAAGGTTGGGTGATTCCTCCTTCTGTGATTCAATAGGTGCTAGTATGGACTTGTGCTCCCCGTACCGTTGAGTATATATCGAGAGACTCGACTAAGTTATCATCCTATATCCATATGAAGTCGAGTCTGCTGCCTTACAAACTGCAATGCACTGAACACATCATTCGGGAAGATTGACTGCCGTACAGAAAGTCCTTGGTCATTTTTTTCTTTCATTTGATCACCAAGGTGTATATGCAGTTTTGCGGATTGTTTGGTAAGCCTCTTGTCTAGTACTCCAGAGTAGTCACTTTCATTCCTTTTCGAATCCTTAAAAGAAAAGGATCATCTGACCACTTGTCCTTTTAGGCTCATTAAATATTTGAAGGTGACTAGAGTCATCTCGTGTCCTTTTTCTCAACCCTTTTAATATGAAAAGGTCAAGTTTTGTTCCTATGTCATAAAATTTAATCGACCACGCTCACATTTTTACCTGTTAATCTTGACTGTGTTTTTTGTTCACGTTGCATTGTGTCCCTACTAGATTATCTCTTTTTCCCAGGATTTTTTGAGTTAATTCATCGTGGTGAAATCACTGATCTCGTCTCTTATACCAAGCGACCAAGGCTTTTCATCCCTTGTCGCTTTTGAGGTATCGACTGTTAGTGATACCCTTCCTATAATCTTGAGTATTTGACCTCTTGAATATTGATCTCTGGGAGGAGAACCTTACGATATCAATTGGAATCCCCTTTGGGATCCTTCAAAAGAGGACTTCCCGTTTACCCCCCCTGGTGTTTCAGTTGAAATGTCTTCTTCCAACATGGACGAGATGACCACTGTAACCAGTGAAGAGACCTTTGTGTCAAGCGGAGAAATTCCTCTACCCACAGAAGGTTTCCCGTTTCACATTTCCCATATTGGTGTGACATTTCTCCTATGGTATCGCGCCTTGTCCGACATCATGAGTTCCATCTCTCTTAATTCAAGTTCTATGTTGTCTCGTACTATAGCCCTGGCCTCAGAGCCTTTCGTACCTCAGATTCACAATGTGTCCATCATGTCCGTTTCGGCCATACCTACTATCTGTGTGGCCTCTACAGCTCCTTTCAGGGTTGTCGCTACATCCTCGATGGTTATCACTATTGCTGGGCCGTTAGTCGGTCCCACTAGTTGTGGCCATTCAGCCTCGGCATCTAGAGTCATAAATCCCACAGGTAGTATTCTTCTCTCTTCCGGTTTCATTCCGATAGGGTGGAGATATGAGCAATACATGTTTTCTCTCCAAAACATAGATCTACAAAATCTGTTATGTTATTATCATCCTTGAGGGACTCATATTTATCATATTGGGTCCCTCCCTCCTCAACCCACAGTTGAGGTTTCCATTCCATTGTCTGTTGCCTGAGCTCATACCACTTATCATGGTGGCCAAGG
Source organism: Pinus tabuliformis (assembly GCA_031772625.1). Lineage (NCBI taxonomy): Eukaryota > Viridiplantae > Streptophyta > Pinopsida > Pinales > Pinaceae > Pinus > Pinus tabuliformis. The sequence continues at coordinate 227,180,053 of CM062804.1, read as the reverse complement.
GCAACCTTCTACTTTCCAAGGACCGTCATATCAAGGGAAGTCGTATCGAGGGCAACCTTATCAAGGGCAACCAGTAGGCCTACAAGGACAAACCTTATAGGGGCGACCTTCGGCCCTCACAAGTTCCTCTTTTATCTAATTAGGGAAAACTTCTGGTGAACCTTGTCATCCTCAGTTCTAGTCAGGCCAACTCGTTGCCTGACAAGGTCCACCCTCTGGACAGGTAGGCCAACGTCAGATCCAACAAGGCCAACCTACTGTCTAGCCTAGTCAACCTTCTGGATAAGTAGGCCAACCTTAGGTTCAGCGAGGCTAACCTACTATCCAGCCAGCTCAACCCCCTAGTCAAATAGGCCAGCCTCAACTTCAACAAGGTCAATCTATTACCTGGCAAGCCCAACCTTCTGGTAAAATACGTGAACCTCAATACCAACAAGGCCAGCCTTCTAGCGAGATGGGTCAACCTCAATTTCAGCAAGGACATCCGTCCGGTCAAGTTATTCCTTCTCCTAGTCAGTGAGGCACTCAAGCACTCATTATTTCTCAGGCCCCACCCGGTTTCCAGACCCAGGTTGGATTCTAGACCCAACCTGGTCTCCAAACTCAAGTTGGATTTGAAACCTAACCTGTGTATCAAATGTAGCCTGGGCCTCAGGTGTAGTTTTGAGCTCAGCTGCAATACAATTTCTAATCACTTCGACAACCCCAAGGGAAACCTTTGGCTGCTCCGTATCAAAATTACCAACAACCACAGGTGAATCCTTATCAAAAATTTCAACAACCTTATGCTGCTCCAGTCGGTCAAGCTGGTAACCAATGGGTTGCTGGTGGTAAAAACCTGGGTCAACCGTCCTGTTATATTTATAATCACTATGGACAAAACCCTTGCGGAGAAAACCCTTATGGGAAAGATCCTTCTGGGAAAGACCAATGGGGGCAACAAGGGGTTGGATGGAACCTTAATGCTGGCTCTTTTCAGAAGCCTATGATGTCCTTTAATCCTCAATTACCTTTCTTGGCAACCTTAGAGCTGTTTGATGTGTCCAAGCTGACAAATGATCCAATCCTTCATAATCTGTATTGGCCACCAGTTCCGACCAAAATCCCCGGTGATTGTCCCAAATTTGACGGGAAATCTGGAGAGGACCCTTAAGCTCATGTCATGAATTATCACCTCTGGTGCTTATCTAACTCATGGCTTGATGATTCTATTTGGCTCTGTCTGTTCTAGCAGACTCTCACTGATTCCTCCACAAAATGGTATATTGAGCTTACTCGTGGAACTTTCCAGGATTTCAACTCGCTTGCAATGGTATTTCTTACTCACTTTCAGTTACCGATTCATTATGAAATGGACACACACCTCCTTACATCTTTGAAATAGAACATGACAACACACATCTCCGATCACATTCATGAATGGAGAAGGCAGCATCATTTAATTAAGTTTTGGATCCCTGATCAGCTTCTGACTGACTGGTTTACTACCTCGTTTGTCAGTCCAATAGCATGCAATATTTCCATGGGGGAATATGTTACTAAAGAGCAAGATATCGCACGTGCTCAGTATCTCGACTTGGTTTATTCCCAATTCGATACACTGTATGAGTATTTGCCTGACGCTCCTTGACCTAGAACTACTAAGTCTCTGTCAACACTATCCATCGACGGTGTTATTGGTTCCATCAATTCATCCTCCCGAAAGTCTTCTGCCCCCTGCGAAGGAAAATTCTACTGATCCAAGTGAAAATGATTCTCAGAACCCATCTAATAATGGTAAAACTTCTAAGGTCAATGTCATCTAGTCCACCGTGGTAGATAAATTTTTGAAATGTACGAAAAAGGGGAAAGGCAAGAATAAAGCTGATCCATAGAAGAAGGACCCTCCTAAGCCTTCAATCGATGATGGTACCAAAAGCAAACCCAAGTATCCTTGTCTCATCTATGATGAGGATCACTATACTAAAGTCTCTCCTAGATAGCCTGAGGTTACTCGTTTGCTTAAAGGGACTCCTAGAACTCCTACTGTGCTCAAAGAACCTTTTCCCTCTCAACAGACTCAAATGGTGGTCGATCAACCTCAGTCCTCCACCTTGGCTCTCAAGTTTTCATGGCTAGGACTATTCCCATTCATATCAGCACTCGATCGAAAGAATATCCTCCACCCGCCAGAAAGGAACCTGAAGTCCCTTCAAGTGTTCCTTCGTCCAGTACTGGACCTCTCCATATTGAATGGCCTAGTACCGAGACAACCGTTCGACCTCCTACCAAACAGGTGCTCCGAAAATATTTTTACAACCCTAATGTTCATGCTGCACAACACTATAGCATTGTTGAGGACTTAGCCCAATCCCCTTCGGCTATGTCCACTTTGGAAGTCCTCTAGAGTTGTCCCTCCTAAAGGAAGTCTCTCTTATCAGCCATTGGTGGCATAGACCTAGCCGATTCAGATTTGATCACTTTCAATCTTGACAATCATGTACCATGATTTCCTCATCAGATTTCTTTCCTTATTCAAGTCATCATTAACTCGAAGAACATTCATCGCACTGTTATTGATGAGGCCGCCTCCACTTGCATCATTTCTGTTGCTTGTTGGAAGGCTATTGGTTCCCTGACATTGAGTCAATCTCCTAATACTCTGGAAGCCTTCGATGGAACAAACTCCCATCCTTTCGGTATCCTTCCACATTTGCCCATCACTCTATAAGGGAAGACAGTTGAGGTTGAAGTTGAAGTTGTTGACGCAAATTTGACTTAGAACCTTCTATTAGGTCGAAGCTGGACATATGCCATGCACGTTGTGGCTTCATCTCTCTTCCATGTCCTCTGGTTTCCCCATCAAAGGAAAATTGTCACAGTTGATCAACTGTCCTTCTTCGCCTCTTCTTCTTCAGATGGTAACGTGGCAATTGTAGAGCATACCTCTGTTCCCTATGAAAGTGTGGGTGTTGGACTGTGCAAATATCCTACCCTTATGGGTGTGTTTTCATTCCCACCTCTCAATTTCGTTCCCGTTAACATGATTTCTGTCCGTTCTGATCCTTGGGATGTCCCTCCCAGTGATCAGGTAGACTTATGGGGTGACTTCATGCCGTTGAATCTTGCCGAGCTCAAATATGTGAAAATTGTTTCCACATCGGCTTGATCGTCTGGTACTACTCCATCGAGTAGGCGTCTCGACAAGTATGTACAATCCCCTTGGCTCAAAGATAGTATTTCTTCAGATCCATTGAAGGAAATCTTTCCTTCCGATGAAGTAATTTTAGAGACTATGTCTTTCGAGGAATGTCCTTGGTTCTATCATCACCATTGCTCCTCGTTTCTCCCAAGCCATGGAGATATGACTACCTATCTAGATAAGTTTGCTTCCTATGTCCCTCTCAGCCCCTTTAGATGCCTATTCAGATTCATGGAGTTTTCTCTGAATGCAATATGGGGAATACTATGCAAACAATGCCCGTCGAAATTTCTGTCAAACCAGGGATTGTTGAGAATATCCACATTGGAGTTACCTATACTCCAGAGGAGATTCAGCTTTATACAGACCTTTTAAGAGAATTTCGTGACGTGTTCTCTTGGTCATATGAAGAAATTCTTGGTATTGATCCTAGTATTGTGGTACATGAGTTCCCTATGTATCCTAGTGCCAAGCCTGTTTGACAACATTTACGCCTCGTGCACCGAAGAAAAGTCATGGCTATTAAGGGAGAAGTTGAAAAATTTCTCAAAGCAGGGTATATTTACCCTAAGCCACTCACTGACTAGGTCTCTAATATTGTCCCTGTGACTAAAAAGTAGGGCACTATTAGGGTTTGTGTTGATTACCATGACATAAACCGTGCATGTCCAAAGGATAATTATCCTACACCCTTTATCGACCAGCTCATCGATGATTGTGCTGGAAGTGAGATTTAATCATTTATGGATGGCTTTTCTGGTTACAACTAGATTAATATTTTGCCTACGGATCAACACAAAACTGGTACCTTGACTTACAAGAAGCTTCCTTTCAGCCTTAAAAATCCCAGTGCTACCTTCCAACGAGTAATGTATTACACATTTCATGACATTCATCATATTTTTCAGCCATATCTAGATGAACTCCCAGCTCATTTAACTAAACGATTTTACTATCTGAACCACCTCCGCAAGATTTTTCTTCAATGTCGACATCACCAAATTCATCTTAATCCGCATAAAGGTGTCTTCTGTGTAGAATCTGATAGACTTCTTGGGTTTGTCGTCTCTAAAGAGGGCATTCATTTAGATCCTTAAACTTGAAGCTAATCTCCCTCCTCCTGCTTCCTTGCAGAAATTGCAGAGTTTACAGGGAAAAGCGAACTTCCTATGTTGTTTTATTCTGAACTACGCCGAGATTGCTAAAGGATATACATGACTCCTCAAGCGTGACACTTCCTTTGTTTGGGATGCCACTACCCAAGAGTCCTTTGAGCAACTCAAGGCACTCCTTGGTTCTGCTCCCTTATTGCATCCACCTAATTACCATCGTGACTACACTCTTTATCTCGCTACTGTTGATAGCACTATTGGCATGGTTTTTGTTTAAGATGAAAACGATGGTTTTGAGCATGTTATTTATTATCTTAGCCGCAACCTACTTGATAGTAAGAGTCAATACTCTTATGTCGAGAAGCTGGTTTTGGCAGCCGTTTGCATTGTCCAACGTTTTTGTCACTATATTTTTTTGTGGACGACGACAGTGATGTCCAATTGCAACCCGATGACGTACATCTTGTCACGTCTATTGTTGGGGGGAAAATACTCAAAATGGATCATCATCCTTCAAGAGTTCGATTTGGATTTTACTACTACCAAGTTGAGGAAGTCCCTTATCTTCGTTGAATTGATTTGCTCATTACTATCCGCTACCGCTCCCTGTTGGTTAGAGGATCGCATTTTGAACGATACCATTTTCTTGGCTAGTATGATCGATCCATGGCATGGTGACATTATTGTATACCTCCAGACATCTTCCTTCCATCCTGATTTATCTAAGGATGCTCAAAGGCGTATTCGTCATCATTCTCAGCCTTATCTTATTTTTGGGGACACCTTGTACTATATTGTCATTGATTCAATTCTCTGTTATTGTTTGATGTTCAAGGAATTTGAACAAGTCTTGAATAATTGCCACTCTAGCATTTGCAGTGGTTACATGTCTTGTTATGCTACTACCTAAAAAATCCTCCGCGCTAGTTATTTTTGGCCCTCTATTTTTGAGGATTGTATTCTTGCTATCCATTCTTGTCACATGTGCCAAATTTACCAACGAAAGATGTGTGCACCACCATGCCCTTTGCACCGTGTCATTACCATTGACCCTTTTGCCAAATGGGGCAAAGATTTTATGACCTGTAACCTGCTTGGCCGAGGGGCATGGGTATATTATCATTGCCATCGATTATTTTACAAAATGGTTCAAGGCGATGCCTATATTATCTAATGACCGTAAGATAGCAACTCAGTTCTTATTCAATCATGTGATTACTCGATTTGAAGTCGCTCAGGCGATTATCACTGATCACGGTTCTCATTTCCATGGTCATATGATGACTGAGTTAACAACCCAGTTAGACTTTCGTCATGATAGTTCGATGTCTTATTACCCTCAAGCCAATGGGAAAGTCGAAGCCGTCAACAAGGTGTTGGTCATGATGCTTTGATATTCGTGCATTGGTTGTGAATCTGGACTCTCAACTTGTTGTTCTTCAACTTAACGGGCGTTACTCCATCATAAACCCTCAAATTTTAAGATTTTATTTGCATGTTCACTTACTAGAAAGAAATTTTGATTTTATCACATATCAACACATTCCTAGAAGTCTAAACATGTTAACTAATGCATTGGAAAGTCATGTATTAGATAGACATTTATGCAATTTATAATAAAAAACCTTGCATGCAAGTAATTAGATGTAATAATAAAACATAGATAGTTATATATATCGTGTGGCGCACCAAGGTGCTCAAAAAATAATGTGTATGTCAAAAAATAATAATGTACATGTTCAGGTAAAATCTGAGACACATGTCTATCAAAACAGTGGAAGAGTAAACCTAGGCGACTACTGCAGTGGGTTCTGCTCTCTGTAGTAGACCACTACCCAAACTACTCATATAAGTAGTCTATGGACCCTGGGCGACACACCTGTAGTGTGTCGCTGGTACTGTTGGGGGATCTCCTCGAACCCTCTATAGTCTAGGATCCCCTTGGTCAAGCCCTCTAAGTTTTGGGCTATCTCCTCCTCTGCATCACCGCTTGGGGGTGGCAGGGAAAGCTCTTTGTTTTCCTCCCTTCACACCATAGGAGAGAGACCCACCAATCTCTCAGGTCCAATGTCTACATAAATGAACATAATTATTAAGCCATATACATTTAAAATCCAAAAAAACAATATAAAATAAAAACTAAAAAAGTATGGCGGTTAACCAAGCGTGATACCTCTCTTATCCCACTGCTCTCCGGGAAGGAGCAGCATGTTTGTGTCTCCTCTTAAGTTAGTACCTGCATAAGGCTAGTCCTCGACAAATACCCACTTCTGATGCAGCCACTGCATGTAGACGAGACCCCATGATACTAGTTGGCTGCCACCGCTTCGTGGCATCACCAGGGCCCACCAAGTGATCCTGGTCTATCGTGGTCCTAGCAACGGGACTTCCATATCCCGAAACTGAGGTAATGGTACCCGCTCCGGCATGAGTAGTGCTAGGGTGGACCCGTATCCAAAATGCTTGGTCTCCCCTCTCTGGCACTTGGTCAATTGTCTCTTCATGATTAGAGACAGTACCTTGGCCCAGTCATACATGGTCGGGTTAAGGCAATCTAAAGCCAACCACAGTTTTGTTTTAGTCATCTCGTGCTATGCCTGAGAGCCTGCTACTCTCGTGATCATAAATAATAAAATGTGCAATGACAAGTCCCCCGCTGTTGGGATCTACAACTTCCCACTTGTGGGTGATTGTGTAATCAACATGTCAAGAGACTCTCCAAGGACCTGCATGCCACCCATGAAGGGTCTCTCTCCTCTTCGAGAGAGGCTTGTAAGGAAATATATGTCGATCACGCTGAAGTCAACCTCCTGACCCTGAATGATAAACTTACCCTCTGTCGAGTTCCATGAATGAATCGAGAACTCTAGTAAGTCCTGTTGCATTCGTAAAAGGGGTGTCAGGAAGAATTTCAATAGTCTATAGTTATGAAGAACCTACATGCATTATGGGTCTGTTGCACCTCTTTCATCATCGGCATCATGTGTATGTTATTTCCATGCAAACACCACTTTGCACCCTTCATTTGCAAATGCTAATTGATTAGAACTTATTTGAGCAGTTTTTATAGTCTAAAACAATGTAAAAAAATTAAAATTTTACGTTTGTTGTGCCGTCACAACTGTTTCTAAAACATTTACGATGGTCCGCTTTCATAGTTCACTATTTTCTGGATCATCACAGGGGTACATGTGTTTCCTACGATGATGCCAATTTTGGCATGTGTAAAATTTTCGATCGTCGCAAACCCGCGGGGGACTTCTGCGACGACCAGGGAGATTTTTTGGAACCAAAAACCCACCCAAACTTGACCAAAATGCATAAAATTAGACTTAAAAACAGTCAAAACATAGAGGCAAGGCTGATATACTTACTTGGTGAAAGTTTGGTGCGAAATGGATGACCCCAGCAATTGAAATCGACCTCCAATTTTCACAGGTACGCGTTGTTAATTTTGTTTTACCAAAGTTAAAAACTCAAAAAAATCTTAAAATCTTTTTTACCATTTACCTTATAGAAACTTTTTTGAAATTTTAGGGTTTTTTAACTATAGGTTTTGGGTTTTCATATAGTTTATGGGGTTTCCTATAGTTCTAGGGTTTTCCCTATGGATTGTAGGTTTTTTAACTTAGGTTTTTCTAAAATTTAAATTGTATGATCTTTGTCGAATAGGCCTTACGCTTGGGTTTCTATGCAGGAACGGGTATGATGGGTATGATTTCTAAATGATACATGCTTGATACATACCGTAGAATTTTCCCATGAGTCCTCTTTAAGCCCTTTTTCGACTCGTAAAATATGAAAAGATTGCCAAGTAATTTTCCCTTTTTTGACTCGTTAAACGGAATAAAAATGGTAGTCAGCTTTCAGGTCCTTTCCAACCGTTTAAAAAATGAAATATGGCTAGGCGATTATCGTTTCGAGCTCATTTTTGGTTATGAAAATGTCGTGTCTCTAGTCGGTTTTCTACTTTTTCAGATCGAGAGCACCAGTTACGAAAAGTACTCCTTGATTGAAATGGTCAAGTGGTTCTTTCGAGTATTGTTTTCTACCTTTTTCGACTTAAGGGACACAAAATTACGAAAATGGGTCCCCCTGGAGTTTTCTTTTCCATGTTTTTTTCAAACTCTTTAAACATGAAAAAGATTCTGATTTTTACCTATCTCGAACTCGTTAAACCCTGACGACATTGGACTCATCGCCACGATGAGACGCGAGCTTCTCCTCCCCAAGGCTCGTTAAGATTTTACTAGGTTGGATTTGTCCGAAGGACAAACTTATGCCGCAATAATATGCTATCCCTTTCAAGTTTTTTTTTCAAAAATTAATTGGGGTACTTGCCAACAATGGTTGGGGGGGAATTTGGAAATATTCATTACTTACGACAGCTAGTCACTCTTGAACATCAACACTTTTGCTTATTGTTGGGTTTTGTACATCCTCACATCGTCGTTGGCCTTCCAAAGTTTGGGTTTATCATTTTCCCTCATTCCATTTGATCATTGTTGTCTCCAACAGACCTTCGATCCCTTGGTACCAAAATGTTGCTGCCTTACAGAGTTGTGTTAGCGATATGTTCAAGAGTTTAACCCTTCTGCAATTTGCACCCTTACCTCCTCCTCTAATTCTTAGTTTCATCCATCTCCATCCTGTTCCTTGTCTCATGTCATTTATGAGGGAAACATTATGGCCCTCCTGCGATGGATCACTTCCTGTCGACACCAACTCATTATCTAGGGAGTTGATCTAGAGATTCCTTTCGATACCTTGGAGCTTCAATTCCTCAATGGAAAGTTCGTTGCACTCGATGACAGACTTGCATCGTTGGTCTTCGATCTGTTGAGTCCACGAGTGTTTGACTCTAGATCATTCTTCACACTTTGTGGATTGTACTGGCAGTACCTTTAGAACCATTGACATTATTAGTGGTCACTCTCGTGCTTGTTAACGGTTTACATCATTGGTCAGTAATCAAGCGATTTTCTAGTATGCTCGACTTCAGCACATCTATTCACATATTAGAAATTGTACTATGGTTGGTTAAGATTCAATACCCCAGACTAATATTACATAAGTTCAAGTTGCATGGATTGGTTCATGATTTCATACATGACTCTTTGATTGGATGGCTACGACCATACTTGAGTCTTTCTAGATGGCTGCAACCATACCTCTATATTTATATATGGTCTTATCAACTAGGTGGCTGCATCCATACCACATACCAAGTTTCATATGTCTTTTGGATGGTTGCGCCCATGCCTAGACTACATGTATTTCACTATCAGAGATATCAGTTGTACTTGCCCCTGTAGGTTTTCAGCGATGGTGTTTTGGTTCGGTGATGATTTTGTAAAGCATTTCACCCATCCCACTCTCTTGGGCTTCATCCCTTAGGGGGTATCTGTTACAAAATAATTTTTCACTGACCTAATCTCCGATAAATTCAGTCTCTGAGTGACATCCCAACTATGTCATACATAAAATAAATATGTCCACATCTTGGTACCAAAATGCTACCGCCTTTCGGAGTTGTGTTGCCGAAATGTTCATGAGTTTAACCCTTCTGTAGTTTTCACCTTTACCTCTTCCTCTGATTCTCAGTTTCATCCATCTCAATCTTGTTCCTTGCCTCATGTCGTTGATGAGGGAAGCATTATGTCCCTCCTGCGATGGATCACTTCCTGTCGACACCAACTCATTATCCAGGGAGTTGATCTAGAGATTCCTTTAGGTACCTAGAAGCTTCAATGCCTCCATGGTCGGGTGAGTCCACAAGTGTTTGACTCTAGATAATTATTCACACTTTATGGATTGTACTAGCAATACCTTGAGAACCATTGACATTACTAGTGGTCACTCTCGTGCTTGTTAACAGTTTACATCATTGGTCGGTAATCAAGCGATTTTCTAGTATGCTCGACTTCAGCACATCTATTCGCATATTAGAAATTGTACTATGGTTGTTTAAGATTCAAGACCCCAGACTAAGATTACATAAGTTTAGGTTGCATGGATGGGTTCGTGATTGCATACATGACTCTTTGATTCGATGGTTGCGACCATACCTGAGTATTTCTAGATGGTTGCGACCATACCTCTATCTTTATATATGGTCTTATCGACTAGGTGGCTGCGTCCATACCACAGACCAAGCTTCATATGTCTTTTGGATGGTTGTGCCCATGAATAGACTACATGTATTTCAATATCAAAGATATCAGTGATGGTTTTCCGATTCAGTGATAATTTCATAAAGCATTTCACCCCTCCCACTCTCTCGGGCTTCACGCTTTAGGGGGCATTTGTTACACAATAATTTATCACTGACCTAATCTCAGATAAATTCAGTCTTTGAGTGACATCCCAACTGTGTCATTAATAAAATAAATATGTCCAAATATTCCTATTCATTCAAGAAGATTACGCAAGTGCTCTCTAATCCTAAAAATTGACCCTTTTACCTATTTTTTTGCATCATCGCAAGCAAACCCCATTCTGCCTGTGAAGATTCTCTATGATGAACTATATCGTCGCGACATCATCACAGGAGTACATCTATTTCCTACGGCAGTTGAATTTTAGGGCTTAGCATAAGTCCTCAAGATCCTTCTTGTGACGATGGCTCTGAATGCATTGCTTCCTTGCGACATCATCATTGAGCCCAAGTGTATGACTTGTGATGATCCAGATATGGCAAATTAGTTCAAACAATTTTCCTTCTGGGTGATTCTAGAATTGGTTGTTGGGTCAAGGGAGTTCACCTTTCCTCCTCTGGGATGGTGGTTCCACCTTTTGAGAGAACCTCCCTTGAGGATGAGCTCCCTCTCCCTCATTTTATTTAGGCTCCTCCTCCTATAAAACACTCCCTATTGCTATGATCAGCTAGTTTTTTGGATTTAGTAAATTAGCTAGCTTTGGTGTGAGTTCGATAGTTTGCAGTGTGAATTTTTGATAGGTTAGAAATTGGTTGTGAATTACCTTAGCTTTGTGTTAGAGCATGTGAGTGAGAGAGAGATAGTTATCATCCATTTGGGAGACCCTTTTTAGAGTGAATTCTTGAATAACATACCGGCTCGACCCTTGGAGAAGGCTTGCGATGTCAAGGCTTGGTTGTAAGCTTTGCTTTTGATTCATTTTAATACAATCAATGATGATTTCCTATATCTTGTGTAAAACATACTTGATAGCTTATGGTTCCTTGACTCTGTAAGTAAATAAATCATTTTTGTACTCTGTTATGTGTTATGTTGTTCTCTTGTGTTGTTTCAGGTGAATTTCTCAATGAGGAGAAGGAAACGATAGTTGAAGCAGTGCAATGAAAGCTTCATCAAAGAGCATTTTGAGGTAGGCTCTTTCAACAATGACTATTTAAGGAAATTATTTGTTGTTTTGTTTTGTTGTGACTAGACCCACTCTAGTGCTAGAGGAGTTGCCTTTATTTGCAGAGGGAACATTTCCTACATCACAAAGTTGAATGAATGATATTTGCAGAGGGAACATTTCCTACATCACAGAGTTTAATGAATGATATACTATGTCGTTTTATAGATTCATTTGTTTTTGTCTATCTACATGATATACTAGTATATATTGCTACCTCAAATGAGAATATTTCACGTTTGACATAGGTGTTGGAAAAATTTAAGAAGGACTAACTGCTAGAAAATCTTAAGAAGTATGAGTTTGTGCAGCAGTATTTGGTGTATCTAGGGTATGTGATCAGTGGAGGAGAGTTAAAGATATATCATTCCAGGATGGAGGCCATCATAAAATGGTCAGTGCCTATTAATGTTTCTGAGGTCAGGAGTTTAATTGGAGCATCACAGTACCTGAGGAAATTAATAGCCTCATTTTTAGTGGCAGCCACACCACTCCACACCATAATGGAAAGTGGAAAGAGTTTCCAATGGGGAAAAGGTCAGCAAAAGGCTTTCGACGAGCTAAGGAAGAAGATCAATCAAGCACTAGTTCTTGCATTACCAAAATTGTAGTGGCCTTTTGAAGTGGACACAAATGCGAGTGGGTATGCTATGGGAGTTGTCTTGATGCAAGGAGGAAGGCTCGTTTTCTACCATTATGAAGTATTTCATGGGGTAGTTATTAACTACCCTACCTATGATAAGGAGCTATATGCCATGATGCAAGCTGTGAAGACGTGAAAGCACAATCTAATGAGAAAGGAGAAAGTAATCCACAAAGATCACCAGGCATTATAGTAATTATAGGCCCAGAGTAAGCTACAACAAACAATGAATTACAAGTGGATGGGATTTTTACAATAGCTTAATTTGGTGATCAATTATAAGAAAGGAAACAAAAACAAGTTGGTCGGTATGCATTCAAGGTCACCCACATAAAATATTACAGCTTTCAGGACTCTTATGCACATGGAGCCATTCACCCTTGATGCATACAAAGAGACATACTAAAGAAAAGAGGACTTCAAGGAGGTGTATCAATAGTTGCATAGTCAGAGTCAAGTGCATGATCACGACAACACCATTGACTACCATCTCCAATATGGGTTACTCTACAGGCTAGATAAGATACGTGTTACTAAAGGTGAGTGTTTGCAGATGATTAGAGAGGCTCACACCTCCAAGGTTGCAGTGTACCTTTTTTGTAGGTAAGACAATGACTAACTTAAAAAGGTATGTGTATTGGCCCAAGATGCAAGAGCAGGTAGCTAGGTTCATAAGAGGATGCATGTTTTTTTGTACGAACAAGCCAGCAATAGGAAAGAGGGTCTATATCATCCCTTAATTGTACTTACTCGTCCTTGGGAAATAATTTCTATGGACTTTGCATTAGGGGAGTTTTGAGGTCTGAAATGGGCCTCCTAAGGAAATTATAAAATAATAGTGGAAATCATAAAATAGGATTAGATTACATCATCAAATTTTAGAGGGAAGAAAGAAAAAACAAAATTTTCAACATGTATTTTTAACTTATCTCCATATCAGTTTACTCAAATTTCGAGTGGAAACACTCATTGGATGCATAATTTGATCCCTCATCAAAGAAGTACACATGTTGCATACTTTCGATAGACCTTTGTACACAAAAAATGAAAAGTACATCAAAAACGTGATTGCAATCATGTTTTTTCATGTATTTCTCTTTTTTGGTGTAGGAGGGTCCACTGAAAGTATGAAACATGGGCACTCCTTGGATGAGGAACTAAATTTTTCATCCAATGAGTACTCCTGCTCAAATGTGAGTAAAACCCTAGGGATATAAGTTGAAAATAAGAGTTGAAAAAGTAGTTTTATTATTTTATTATATTTTAATCGTTTCTTTTTTACTCCAAAAATGGTGAATCATCCCCCATGGTTAACATCATCATCTTGAGTCCTACTAGTTATAAATTTTATTTTTCTTGTACGTTTTTGGTAGGAGGCTCATTTATACCTCAAAATTACCCTAATGTGGCAGATTTACCAACAATGTGAAGGGACCTGACTAACTATTTGTGGTAGTTGACAAGTTCAACAAGATGTGTGTTATGATGCCCTATAAAAAAACCATAAGTGGACAAGAAGCAACAAAATTGTTCTTTGGATAGATCTGGATTCACTTTGGGATACCAAGGAGTATCATTTTAGACAATGACACAAGATTTATCAACGCATTCTAGACTACATTGTGGGAGACGATGGACACAAAGTTGAAGAGATTTACAACATTCCATCCATAGATAGGTGGGGAGACAAAACTAGTCAACAGGACTTTAGTGCAGATTATGAGGGGATACAACCAAAATCATCTAAAGACGTGGGATGAAAATCTAGTATATGTGCAACATTGTTATAACAGAGCAGTCCACACTTCTATGGAAAAATCCCCATTTGAGATATGTTTTGGATATTTTCCACCTTCACCTTTGGATATTGCATATGGGTAGAAAGGAGAAGTGAGGGAAGATATTACAAGAGATGCTTTTAGGGCTAAGAAATATATATACAATATCATGCAAATCCATTTACATGTACATGAAACACTGCAAAATTCGTAGGAGAAGTATAAGGATAGACATGATCAACACAAAATATAGAAGTCATTCAAGATGGGAGACACATTATGATTGACATGCTTCTTGTGCTGTTGGAAAGGCATTAGTGTGTAGAATAACATGAGAAGTTGTTGAGCTAAAGCAAAAAAAAATTACCCCCAAAAAACGTTGTTTGATTCCTCAAAACACTCTTGGAAGGTTTCCGACCTCGTTTCGCCAAACTAGGTCCCGATGGTAAAAAAAATTCCGTGAGTTGATTCCTCCACCTTTTCCACGCCAAATGCATCAAGATGGATGAAAAACAATATAATGATCCAATTCGGATCACACCTACCCAATTTGGTAGTCTTTTAGTCCCAAAAATATTTTACTGAATGGGGTGAGGAAAATTTTCCTCCACCTTCTCTCTGGTGTACAATCTAGCTTTGCCTAGAAGTTATCTATTCAACCCAATCTACCAAAGGTCATGCTACCCATGTCCTATAGTTATGAACCTATTCTACAACATTATATATTCTATCAACTCTTCTTGAGCGGCTGGTGCCAAATCCTCCATAGAAGGTAGGATATGTTCCTCTTCTCGATCTAACATGGAAGGCTCGTAGAGTTTCAAATTCCCTAAATTCACAATTCAGTAAATGCGCATAGATGGTGCTAAAATGAGTTGAGAGGCGTCATCACACACCTTTTCTAGTATCTCAAAGGGACCATACCTTAGAGATTTTATTTCCTTAGTTGGACCTGGCAGCCTCTCCTTGTTCAACTATAGTAGCTCACAGGCCACAAGAATTGCTTCTCTGTACCTGCAACCATATTTTTAGATAGAGAAAGAGAGAGAAGTGACCTCACCTTCCAGCTAGGTTTTCCCCTGAAAGGGTTTCCCAGAGAGAATATCTTGTGTCTTGTGTGTGTTTATTTTTCATTCTCTACTATTTTGCATAATTTCCATTCACATGCATGCACTAATTACAGTTAAAACCACAGATCTTAAAGATTAATAAAATGTAATAGTGTGGAATATTCAAAGTTTTAATATGATATTATTAGTTTTGTGGTGACAAACTACCCAGTGGAATATCCACAACAGTTTACAAATCATTGATTTAACGACCAAGTATCATTGGCTAAGAATAAGAGATGAAGATATTCATAACACAACCTTTCAGACCAAATATGGTCGCTACAAATTTGTAGTGTTACCATTTGGTCTTACTAATGCACCATCAACATTTATGTGTTTAATTAACAATGTACTTAATAAGTACCTTGATAAATTTGTGTTGGGGTTTATAGATGACATTTTGGTGTATTATAGGAATGAAGAAGAACACAAGGAACATCTGAAATTAGCATTTAAAACTGTAAGAGAACATCAGGTATTTGCTAAATTTAGAAAATGTGAGTTTTGCAAGGAAATTATACAATCTTTGGGCCACACTATTCCAAAGGAGGGTGTGTCTGTTGATCCTGAAAAGGTTAGAGCCATTTTAAACTTGCCCATAGCAAAGGAACTGTCTATTGTCCACTTGTTTATGGGAGTCATGGGATATTACAAAATATTTATAGAAGGATTCTTCAAACTAACCTATCCTATTACAACATCAAATAAGAGAGGAAAATGTCATAACATCGAGGCATTCGAGAAAGGTCTTCGCACCGAGGCTTCGTGGGAGTATAGCATCATAATGGTGAAAATGAATTTTACGACCAATATTTTTTTACATCTAATACTAGTCCGATGCTATTGAGTAGTATATGTACCGGTCCTCCAAAGTTACTTAGCACACCATTATTTTTTATTTTAAAAAAAAAACCTCGAACTGTACCATTTTCTATTAAGCAACGAGACATACACCTATATTAATGGCATCAATGCTTATTATATGAATGTTAATTTTTATTTATAAAAAAAAAAAAAAACCTTGAACTGTACGATTTTCTATTAAGCAATGATACATACAACTATATTAATGGCATTGATTCTTATTATATGAATAGCACATTGATGTTTTTTAAATTAAAAACCTTTCCATGGTGCACCATGTTTTTACATACTTGAGATTTCGTAAAAAGGGAAAGCACCAATGCTTTATGTGAGTATAGCACCGAAATAGTGAAAATAAATTTTCCAACCGACATTTTTTTTTTAATTTAACTCTTGTATGGTGCTATTGAATAGTATATGCATCGATGCACATTATATACATAGTGCACCATTGTTTTTATTTGTATAAAAAATAACCTTGCAATGATGCACCATTTTCTATTAAGCATTGGGGCCTTCAGTTCAATTAATTGAATAAGTTCATATAATATAAGTAGTGCATTGCTATTTTAAATTGAAAACCCCACAATGGTGCACCATATTGTTTATGCACCGTGGCACCATGATAGTATAGCATCAGACTAGAAAAATTGAATTTTATGACTGATTTATTTTTTTAATTTAACCATTTTCTGGTGCTATCAAATAGTATATGCACTAGTGCACATTATGTACTTAGCACACCATTATTATTTTTAATTTGTGAACCCTATGCTATTAAGCATCAATGCACATAATTATGGTAGTGCACTAGTGTGTTAGCATATTATAGACACACAGTTAAAAACATCCACCCACCCAACTCCACTAGTGACCACTTCTACAGACAAATTTTTGGGTTATTTTTATAAGGCCTTCTACAAAAACCTTTGCTAGAGGGTCTTTAACATGTAGTGAAACCTGGATTGATAGGTAAGTCCAGTACATGGTGGTTGGAAATATTTTCTCCAACATGTATAGATTGGTTATTTTATTCATTTTATCTAAATTTAGTAGAAAATTTATAGGGTAAGTTGAGAAATTTGAACACTGGGTCTCCTTGCACAAAATAGTTCATTTATACAACCATCTTCAGTTGAGATCTACCCTTAAAGTCTTAGTAACCCATTTTCTTATCTTTATATATTGGTTATTTTATTAATTGATAGATGTTAAAATACTAAGTGGCGTAGGCTTTGGCTCCGATTTCAATTTGATTTGTTGTATTCATGGTACACTTGGAAACTATTTCCATTACTGGGACATGCATCAATCCTGCCAGGAGCTTTGGAGCATATGTGATTTATGGCCATAAGAAGTCCTGGGATGACCATGCAAGATGAAGATAATAATACTCTCTTAGCTTCTTTTCAATAATGTCAGTTTCCATTTTGTTGCTTTTTATTTATTAGTGTTTTAGTTATGTAATTAAATTTTGATTGTAACATTATAGTGGATATTTTGGGTTGGTCCTATTATTGGAGCTACAGTAGGTGCTGCATTGAATCACAAAGCAATGAACCCAACCATGTTTAATGTAGAAAGTGAACTTTGCTCATGTAGATGCATTTGAGTTATAAAATTGTATTTTATTTTAGATGTTGTAAGTTTTAACGACAATGGAAGGGAAAATAATTAACATGCACCAATAAGATTAAATATATTAATTTCAAATTAGGCATCAATAGATACTAAAATAAACTTGATATGATCGGAAAAATATTTTTTTTTGTTGGCTAACCATTGGCATATAAACTAGTGATGTATTGTAAAGAGTGTTTTGATAGTGCACCATTTCATAGTAAATCTAAAAGTCCAAGCCAAAGCTCCATGAATTGATATAATGACAAAATATCACTAAACAATGTTTTTAAGAATTTTTTTTATTAACTACTAAGTGCAGAGTTCAAATTAGAATTGCAAAATCACCAAAAACGTTTTTTGATTCACTGCTAATTCATACATATCTATTCTAACTCAAGCGATTTTTTGAAAATAATTGCACTTAAATAAAATCAATTTCGAGTGTACCACTTTCCATCTTAGAATGGACTCTTTTGACCTAGGAATGGTTATTATAAGTTATGATCTCCAATTATGTACCAGTCAAGCATGAATCTTATAATACCCTTCAAGGCTTGCACACCTTGATGAGTCATATGCCAAAAGGAGTCTAAATCATATATCTCGTGCATAAGACCCTTAGCTACATTGAATCACATAAGACTTGCGCTGACCCATGGAATCACATGAGACACAAATGGACTCATATAAGACTAGTTCCTGGACCCATCACAAACTTCAACAAATTTCTATTGTTTTTATTTTTCCTTTTTTGTTGAGATCTGACGAAGGGAAAGGGAAATGGAGGGAAGGAAATGCTTTATAATCATCTCCCTCCCTCTCATTTCTCATTCACTTTTCATTTGACTTATTTATATTTCTCATTCACTAAGTGTTGAGTCTTGACTAAAGGGGATGAATGATTCAATTGCATAGCGAAGGAGCTCTTGCAGGAGGTTAATGAAGGCTTCATCAAACCTAGATTCATCAAAGTTTCTTCAACCTTCTGATGTTAGGACTATCTCCTCGAGGGCTTATTCTAGGCGTAGTTGTGCATGAGACTCAAGATTGTTATGATACTATGACTTATCATTTATGACACATGTATTTGAATTTTGAACTTGCTACTATTTTTATTTTCATTATCGAATTGTGATTCCTTTTCTCATTCATTATCTAAATTTTTGCCTAGAAAAATTAAATATTTTATGTTGTAATATCATAGCTATGAGATTATTTTATGAATTATTGCATCCAATATTTTTGATTTATAACTTATAAGGATAGGAAATGTCATTAGTTTCTTTTTTGTGATTAAAATTTACCGTATTTTAAGTTTCTTTTGTATTTTTTCAAGTCTTAAATGGGTCACTCCTAATTCTTATATGAGTCACCGAGTCAATAGCCAGACCAGTCTTATATGAGTAAGGGTCGTGCAACATTGTTATGCACATTATATTGGTATTCAAATTTTCTCAAATGCAAATCATCTTATTGATATTATTGTCCTTATTTTGCAAGTTGATTGCTATTCTATTTTCTCTAACCAGACAAGTATAATGTCAGGATTATGTCTTATAAATTGTGTTATTCTTGTCATAATTTGACATTTTCATTTGTATCATATTTTCTATGCCCAACCATTTGAAAGTCAAGGTTTCATATTTTAATTATGTTGACAAATGAAATGTATTATAAAGGTATCAAATGATATGTTCGTTGAGTATGACTTTTGACCTTCCTTTAATATGATGTTGACGTTGCTCAGAGTGTGATGTTCATACTTTCACACTTGTTAATTGTAAAAGTGATGCATAACTAAGCTATGACTGAAATAAAACAAAAGCTAGTTGCACATTTTAGCATTGTTATTCGCATGATTTAGACTATGAACAATTCTAAAATGATTTTAATGAGATTTTTTCAGTCTAAATTATGCCAAGAATAGTGTTAATAGATTTCATACTTAGAAATTACATGAATAACAAGAAAGGTTGCGAAGAAACAAGTCCCTGCCACTGAGTGAAGCAAAAACAAGGCACGAAAGCCAACTAGCCAATTTTGACAAGAGAATGAACAATTGTGACAACAAACTAAGAAAGTCCAAACCCCTAACTATGAATGCATCCAGTTTAACATGAGAATTAGCAAGTTTGACAATAGACTAAGGAAGTAGGGTTTCTTGGCAGAAAAAGAGGTTCTTGATAATCTAGAATGAGGACTATATGTAGTAGTTGGAGAATAAACCAATTTTTTTCTACTAGTATAAAGGTGAAAATATCAAAGAATCCTCTAGGAAGGACATTTCTTTCAACTTCGTTTCATATCTCTTATAGATCTCTGACTATAATTATGCTTTTGTTCAAGGAAAGTATGCCTTTGATGCCTTAATTTCTCCAATGAGAACTGCTTCTTTTAAAGGGAGACGAACAAAGAAGCTTCCCAATGTATTTTTTTATGAGAACGATATCTAGGGTTCTAATGGATTTAATGTTGCCATTGATTTCCAATTCAATAAATTGATTCCTTCCATGAGCTAGGCATAGTGAATGTTGTATTTTGTGATGGGTATAATCATTATGGTTTCTCAATCACATACTACATGCCTCAAAGAGTTTCTACAAGGTCATAAGCGATATTTTTTTTAAATGACCTAATTAACTTTTACGTCAAATCAATTGTTGGTCGAAGGATGGTGATTTGGATTTTTACTGAATAGGAAATGAGCATTTCACTTCTCTACTTTAATATGGTAAATCTCAAAGATATGATGAATGTCACAGTTTCATGAAAGCTCTTGAAAACAATAGAAGCACCATAGATAGTAGTCAAGGCGTCACAACTCCCTTATCCACTACAATTCAACGCAAATTATATATATATATATATATATATATATATATATACTTATATACATGTAGATAATAATAACACACTCACTAATATGTAGGTTAACTTTCCATTGTTTATAAATATGTTATGGACATGGTATTAATTACGATCTCTCTACCTATTCCACTCCTATGACTTTAAATGAATTGCAACAAGTATGTATTTATTCTAAAGTGTAAATTTAATTAGAACCATCATTATCTTGGTTACTATTCTAATGCTTCCTCATTACCATTTAAGATGTGACTCTAGGTGTGTATGAAGGTCCCTTTCGACCTTGATGTTATTTACTATGTATTGATTGGTGGGTCACGAGGATTTAACCCTTCCAGGTTGCGCTCTATATAATTACTTAACCTAGGTTTCTTCTTGGTTTGGTGAATTAATTCCTAAAGGGGTCACTTACCATGGTAAGGTTGGGTTCTTCCTTACCCAATGTCTTAAGCATTAACCCTAGCACATTGCATGCATGTCTTTAGGAAAATGGTGAACAAATTCTCTATGGACACATACACCCCTCCCATGTGAATTTCACCTGGTATGTCAGTCTCCTTCTACATGGATATAGGGATGAGGATCTTTTCATATTGATAGTGGATATTGTTGTTATGGACCCTAATCTTATTCCTTCGCCAGGTCTTTGCCCCATTCATTATTTTCCGTGCATGAGGTTACCTGTTCCACCTAGTGCACTAACATTCAATTTTGGAAAATGATTGATCCAGATTTAAACAGGAATGCAAAAAACTACAGAGATAACCATCTAGACAAAGATGCAGTGGAAATAATAATTCATTTCAGTTATGTAAAATACTGAGATATGCTTACAAACAGAAAATGAAAATAAACAGCTAGGGCAATGGTAGCTTATCTCTGAGAAGAGATGTGGTGGCTACATGCCTTTGAATTGTGCTACAATGAGGCTCGAAGGCCTATTTATTGTTGAGAAACAATAGAAAACCATTCACATCCAAAAACCTAACCCTAGAAGATGAAACGCCAAATTGTGGGCCCCGTTTGGGTAAATTTGTACATCAGTTTCCTGGGGTCGTACTTTGGCATACAATCTTCGTTTGATGCGTACAATAGCTTGTTAGAAAGATATGTCTAAGCACTACAACTTTGGGAATAGTAACATCGGTCCATGGACCCATGTTTCTCCCAGATTTCCCAAAAAATATTGTTTAGGGCCTCAAAACAGCTTCGGAAGTTGAGGACCCGAAAAACTGCAAAAAATAGTAAATTGTGCTACAATTACGGAAACTAAAAAGCTAAAACAGACAGTTGTAGGGTTCCAAGGGGGATAGGTGGGTGGCCACCAACATCCACCTGGATCATTCCTCTCCCCATAGTAAGCAATGGTCCCCATTGCGTTGAGTTCCTCCATCTGCTGAACTTGGTCCCTGGTGAGTTGTTTTGCAATCTCGAATGTGTCCAGTAATGGTGGGAAGCAAGGTCCAGGGCAGTACCTATTGAACACTTGGTATAGGCGAAGGAATGGAGGAATTTTGTGCTCCAAAACATTATTTCCCATAGCCTTGGTAATGGTGTACAGACCACGTTGGCGTGGTCAGAGCTTCTGATGGGCTCTTGTAAGGCATTCTTTCTGTAGATGCAACCAGACTTTGTTTTCCACCTAAAGCCTATGTGGTACCCCTGTGGGCGAGGAGAAGTTGTTCCTGTGTTCTTTCATGACCGTATCCCTTTGTTGCTGCTACTATGTGGAGGAACCCTTCACGGGGGTCATGGATGTGGTGACGATCTTCCCCTTACTTTGGGAGTGAACCAGACAGATGAATTTCCTAGTGTGGGAGATGAGCTTGTTGCCTTTCTTAGCAGTGATCAAAGAGGTGGTGGTAGGTGGGGCTACCTTCGGTATCTTGTATAATGAATTACACAAAGAAATAATGACTACACGAGGCCTTGACTCATACACAGCATGTCACCTCCACAAGTATGGCTGGCCTAATAATACATCACAAACATCCAGAGGTGTAACATTACACAATACCTCATCTGTGAAGGGCTTGATGTTGTAGGGAAGGTGGCACTGCTGGCGAACTTTGAGATCTCATCCTTCATGAAGCCACCTGATATTGTACGACTGTGGGTGTGGTGTAGTTGGTAGGATCAACCGCTTCATGACCTCTGTTGAAATGAGGTTCTTTTGGCTACCACTGTCGACAATGAATTGTAGCAACGAACCCTTCACCCACATCTGTGAGTGGAAAAGACGTTACCCCTCCTCTAGATCTTTGGGCTCATTCTTCTGGATCTTGGCGGTGGCAACAGTGACGTTGGGCTCTGCATCAATGATTTTCTTCCATTTGCCATTCCCCTTATCAGGTTCTAACTCATGGTCAAAACATGCATCTAATTCTGAAGCTTTCAACTCAGCCACCAATGACTTCTTGGTCTGACACTCACTTGTGTTATGAGTGGGACCCTTGTGGAAATCACACCAGTTTCTTATGTCCTTCTTTGACTTCATGGTGTTGTTATTTTCTTGTGGCTTTGATGAGTTGTCTTGGCTCACCCCGCCTTGGCTTTGCCCTTTGGTCTTCAGATTTGCAGATCCAAAGTCTCACTTCTTTTGTTTGAACTTTTTCTAGATTTTAACAGCGTATCGATATGGTGTGCCGAGTGAGAAGGTGTTGTGGAACTCCATCTCTTCCTGGATGTATCTCTGCATGTAGCTGTGGTATTTGAGTACCAAATGCAGCTCAGAATCTTTGATACCCAACTGTGTGCGAAGGGTATGAAAAATGTTTGTGAACTCTGGCACATCTTGGTCCCTTCTTTGCCGCAGTGTGGTCCATTTGATGAATTTGTCCTCATAGCTTTTGACAGGGTAGTACTACTCCTTGATGGCATCCTGGAAGGAATTCCAAGTGGGTGTGGCTGAGAATAGTGAGTTCGTACTTCCATCCTTCTACTCGCAGTAGGTTTCCCACCAGTCCTTGACATGGGGGCCTGCTTTGAGAAGAGCAAAAGCAATCTTTTCCTGACTCGAAAATTCATGAACAGAAAAATAACCCTCTACTAGATTTAACCATTTATCTATGGCATCTATGTCTATATGTCCCTCAAATATGGGGATTTCAAAATTAACTTGTACCTTAAAGGGCATGGAATTTCCAGAGTAGCTGCTGGAAGCCGATGTGTTGCCTCTGGGTAGTCGCTGAAGGATCTGGGCAAAGTTGTCCATCATCGTGTTCCTTTGTCGCTCGAGGGCTTCCTCGAGCAATATTTTGATAGGATCTCCTACTCCCTCGTATTTCCTTTCATCCGCCATGGGAGGTCGTCAGGATTTGCGAGGCTGGTCTTGCAACGCTTTGACTAGTTCAAGCCCTAACTCCTTATATCTCGACCTCATTGGGGACATGCAAAGAAAAACAGAGAAAAAGTAGACCGCTCTGATACCACTAATCTGGATTTAAACCGGAATGCAACAAATTACAGAGATAACCATAAAGACAAAGATGCAATGGAAATAATACTTCATTTCATTAATGTAAAATACTGAGATATGCTTACAAATAGAAAATGGAAATAAATAGCTAGGGCGATGGTAGCTTATCTCTGAGAAGAGATGTGGTGGCTACATGCCTCTAAACTATGGTACAATGAGGCTCGAAGGCCTATTTATTGTTGAGAAACAATGGAAAACCCTTCACATCCCAAAACCTAACCCTAGAAGATGAAACGCCAAATTATGGGCCCTGTTTGGGTAAATTGGTACATCAATTTCCTAGGGTCATACTTTGGCATATGATCTCCATTTGACGCATACAATAGCTCATTAGAAAGATCTGTCCGACCACTACAACTTTGGGAAGAGCAACATCGGTCCATGGACCCATGTTGCTCCCAGATTTCCTAAAAAAGGTCGTTTAGGGCCTCAAAATAGCTCTGGAAGTTCAGGACCCAAAAAAATGCTAAAAATAGTACATTGTCCTACAATTACGGAAACTGAAAAAATGAAACAAACATTCATGGGGGTCCAGGTGGGATAGGTGGGTGGCCACCAACATCCACCTAGATCAATGACAAGTGGGTTATGGATTGAGTTGTGGCAATGCCTCACCTCATTTGTTGATGGGTAAGATGTTCCTTGCTCTTAGTATAAGTATTATTAAAACCTAGATCATCTAATGGTGTCATAGCTCTTTCACTCACCACTCTTTTATTTCCTTCACGTTGGTTATGAAACTTCTATTGAGGGTGAGTATGCTACTATGAATTAAAGGGTTTTAGGCATGCCTCCTTTCATTCTTCTGGTAGTGCAACATTCATGTGATTAACTAAGTCAATTTCACCAACATCCATTTTGCTATCAGGTAATTTACAGGGTTTTTATTTTGTAGGGATTGTAGGTACCATATTAGAGTCAATATCTTTCCCAATTTTTCCTAGCAATAATTTTTTTTCCTAAATAGCATATAATCCCCGCTATTGTTCGTATTCCCAATTCTCAATTAATGGGGTTTTGTCTTATGGTGTTTTTTCCACGTATTTTTTCTTATGTCCATTTGGACCTAACTATGCTCTTGTTTCCCTCTTTCATATTCAAGGATCACTGGAACACAAACCCCTAGATTTAGTGGCCCCAATGTCTCGATGAGAATATGAGGTTTGTTCATATATTTTGGGGGCTTATGTCTTACTTTGGTTTTGCTATGGAACAACATTTCGAGGGGCTATTGGGTTGTAGTCCTATAACTAAAAAAATTTGTGGGTCATCCATCATTTATATATTTTCAGTTGACCCTAACATTCAAAACCCTACTGTTTCTTTGCAAAGTTACTTCTCTGGGAAGGCATATATGGCAACGCATACCTCCTTACACGAGCATGCCTTCCATGAATAGGTAAGGGTTGATCTTCTCCCTTGTTTTTTTGAAGTCATGCAATAATTTTGTTCTATATGATGCTCATGTCCTGACTCCTTTGTCTTGCAGGTGCATATTTCCCTTTACAAAAGTATATTTCATGTTAAGTTAGAATGACACTGTCAATATTGATATGTAGTACCTATTGCTTCTAGGTTGGTTCACTTTCCTTCTCTAGGGTTCGAATTTTTACAACGTACAAGTGAGATTCCTGAGAAGTGGTGTTAGGATTCTCGATTCACAGATGCATATCTCTTGTTAGCACTATAGATGTTCAATTTAATGAATTATGGAAGTTCTGTAATTATGGCGCTCCCTTAGCCCGTGAGTGCTAGTCCACCAATATTTATACTCTA
The DNA here is from genome assembly GCA_031772625.1 of Pinus tabuliformis. Lineage (NCBI taxonomy): Eukaryota > Viridiplantae > Streptophyta > Pinopsida > Pinales > Pinaceae > Pinus > Pinus tabuliformis. The sequence continues at coordinate 227,154,238 of CM062804.1, read as the reverse complement.
TTTTTATGTTGTTTTCTAGGCTCATACTGATGGCATTCCTATATTAATATGGGTACAGAGCCTATGTTGTTGCACTATCCAGAAAGGTTTTCGTACAATTCGAAGACCTTTATGTAAATCTATGATAGGCATCATTTGTTCCTTTCATATTAATAAAACATAAGTTTTACTTAGTGACTGTGTTTCATTATTGACTACTCCAGGAAATTTACTTTTTTGCTTCTCCTGGTTCAAGAATGATGTAATCTACAAATGAATATTTACATGTGTTTATATAGATCTCCCACTCTCTGTGTCATATTAGTTGAATTGTTGCTTCTCTATATGTATCATTGTGAGTTATAATGGTCAAATTACTACTTTAACCTCTGTATTATGGTAAACTATATTTCTTGAGTTACTAATTTTATATCTATATATATGTATCTACCTTTGTCGCTAGTCGAACGAAGAAACTGTTAAATTTATATCGGTGCCATTGTATATCCTACATGTTCATTTTTCCTTCCCAGTACTTTTTGATTTTTCATTTCTGCTGGTCATTTTTGTTTGTGTAGAGGAAGATTAAATAGTCATTTATGCTTGGTATTCTTATATACTATTTATTTAATAGTCTCTTCTCGAAGAATCGAATGTGTTATCTTATTTTAGATGAACAATGCTATTGTAAGTAGTTTTATAATCTCGACTAGTAGTGTAACATGTTAAGTAATTAATAATTGATTAAAAATATGACCGATATGGAGTTTTTTTTGGTGTGCTTTTGTTTCTAGTCATGCAATTGACTATTAGCATTTAACACCTTGGAAATTATGTATCACTAAGATTAAAATTTCCCGTGCTCTAAAAAAAATTCTTTGGAAACTTTATACTGCAGATTCTGATAATTATTTTACAATTGTCCCTCTCATCTTACTTAGCAAGTTCCAATCATATTTTTTGTCTTCATGTACACTTTTCTAATGGCTACCTCTTATACATGCACATACCTTTTAGGATTATCTTCAATAAAACAGGTGAAATCAAGACCCTGTAGATACTCAGTACTACACTCAACATGCTCAATTTATACTCAATTCCTCTCATTCTCTGAGTTTAGATACATAGTCAACCAATTGTAAAATCCACCTTTTCTATTAATAAAATTGAAATCACTAATAATATTTTACATGCATCGTAGCAACAAATTGGTCTGATCTTGAATAGTAACACAACAACTTACATATATAATCATAAACATAGATATGTAGCAGAAAAACACTTCATTTCATTAATAGAAAAATATTGAACTATGCTTACAAACAGAATGGAAATAAGATCACTGAGGCGATGGTAGCTTATCTCTGAGAAGATATGTGGCAACTACGTGGCTATCAACTGAGTTACAATGAGGCTCAAGTGCCTTTTAATAATTGAACAATAAGAGAAAACTCTAAACTAAGGAGATGTAACACCAAGAGTTTATGGGCCCCGTTGGAGTTAGTTGGGCAGCCAACTTCCCAGGATCATAACTTGGACATATTATCTCTCTTTGGCACATATTATACGTTGTTGGAAGGATCTCTCTGAGGACTACAATGTATAATGCAATTTCCCTATCAATCTCCAAGAAAATGTTTCCAAAAAATGTCATTTAGGGCCTCAAAACGGCTCCATATGTTCAGGACCCGAAAATACTGCCAAAAATAGTAAATTGTGCTACAATTAAGGAAACTAAAAAACTGAAAGAAATAATGGTAAGTGTCTAAGTGGAATCGGTAGGTGCCCGCCAATATCCACCTGGATCAGTCCTCCCCCCTTAGGAAGCAATGGTCCCCATTGCATTGAGTTCCTCCATGAGATGAGGAAACTTCTACAGAGCTTGATCGTTGATGAGCTGTTTGCCTTGGTGAAGGATTTGGATTACTTCGACAACTCGATATAACTATATCCTCTATTACCAATTGTTCCTGATCTATGTGTCCATGATCTTATCAGTTGTGGTATGTTCCATGCAGTCCGGGTTGAGCTCTACTGGTGTGAGCTATTCTAGAATGTCAGATGTGTCCAACAATGGTGGACAGTATGGCCGAAGGCGATCTACATTGAACACTAGGTTCAAACCAAGGAATGGTGGGATGTTGAGCTCAAAGGAATTGTCACTGATGGCCTTGGTGATGGTGTATGGCCTATATCAGAGTGGGCGAAGATTGTGGTGGGGGTTAGCAAGACACTCCTTCTGTAAATGTAGCCAAACTTTATCGCCTACCTAGAACTTCTGCGACACTTGATGTTGATCGTAGCATTGCTTGTGCTTAGAATTAGCTCTGTCCAATATATCATGCACCTATTGGGGGATGTGTTGAATTTTCTCAATGAATTTGTTAACCCTTTCAGCTTTAGACTGCATGTGAGACGAATCTACCTAAGTGATTGAAAAATGGTATGGCCACATAAATGGGGCATAATGGCTGAAATCCCAGCACTACCTGAAATGGGTTGTGGCCTATTGAGATGTGGAGAGATCTGTTGTGGTTGTTTTGCAAATAGGGGAGACTTTCATCCCATGTGCATGAATGCTTCAAGTGGTACATGAGCAGAATGTATACGATCATCCTATTGACAACCCTTGTTTGGGTATTAGTTTGGGGATGGAAAGTACTGGACATAGTAAGTTTTGTATTTAGTATCGACTGGAGATGACCAAAATTCACTCAGGAATCTACTATCGCGATATGAGATAATGGACTGTGGGATCCCAAAGTGTACCCACACTCACTCAAAGAAGAGCTTAGGAGTGGCCTCTACTGTGATACTCTTCTTGCAGGCCACCATGATGGCCATTTTAGAGAATCTGTCGATGACCATGAAAACCCAATCATTATCGTGCTTAGTATAAGGAAGGCCCGACATATAATCCATGGAGATAGATTATGAAGCCTGAATAGGAGTAGGTAGAGTATATAGGCCTTGCTTCTTGATGGGTGGTTTGGAAATGGCATAGGCGGTGCAGGATCTAATGTACTTCCCAACATCCTCAAGAAGTTTCAGGCAATAAAAATACTTCTGCAATACCGCCTTTGTTTCTCTACTCCAAAATGTCTATTGATCCTACTGTAGTGTGCCTCCCAAATCATCTTGACACACTCACTTGAAGCAACACAGATGTGTCCCAAGTGGCATAATGGTGCATTCCGAAGGTGAAAATCTGGAGCTTTCTTCCCTTCTTGGAGTGTTTGGTATATGTTGTCGAAATCTAGATCACTCTTGTAAAGAGTGGCCACCCAATGTCTCATTCCCATAGGAGTCGAGAACATTGATTAGTGCCATGACTAGGGGTCAACTAAGGTAATCAACGACATTATTAGTGTTTCCCTTCTTATACTTAATGTTCAAATGGAGTTGTTGCAGATTTGTGGACCATTTCTGATGGCGATTGTTCTGCAACTTCCCTTTTTCTATATGAATTGCAAAGGCCAGTGGTCTGTGTGGATGGCCATTTCCTTCCCTAGAATGTATTGTTTCCATTAACGACAGGCCTGCACAATGGAATACATTTCTTTGTTGTAAGTGGGGTACTTTCAGACTGTGTCTGAAAGTGTCTCACTATGGTAAGACATTGGATACCCATGCTGAGTAAGAACTGCACCAATAGCATAGTCAGAGGCATCTGTCTCAATCTCAAATGGCTTTTACAGGTCTAGTAATGTGAGCATTGGTGCAAAAAAAAGGTTATTCTTTAACTAGAAGAACGCACATTGTTGGGTTTCCAACCAAAATGACTTTTCCTTTGCTTCACCCTTAGTGACTTGACTTAAAGGCCAAGTGATATGAGAAAACCCCAATACAAACCTACGATAGAAATTAGGAGGACCCGAAACGTTGTGGAGCTTTGTTAGAGTGGTTGGGGCTGACCAATCCCAAATGACTTGTATATTAGATGGGGCCACATGCACACCCTGCTCACCAATGATGTACACCAGATATTGAACCTGGATCAGGCCAAAGGTGCATTTCAACAAGTTAGCACACAATTTTTTTTGTTGAAAGGTTTGAAGGACCTGTCAATATGGTGGAGGTGCTCTTCCCAACTCTGGTTGAAGATCAAGATGTCATCTAAATATACCACAATGAATGCATTGGAGAAGGGTCGCAATATTTCATCCATCAGTCTCACAAATGTTGCATGGGCATTTGTCAATCCAAACGGCACGAAAAACCATTCAAAAAGGCCCTCATTGGATTTTAAGGTAGAATTCCACATGTTGGAGGGTTCGATAGGCACTTGGGGATAACCTGAGTTCAAATCCATCTTGCTGAAATATTATGCCCCCTTGAGCTAGTCCAGAAGGTCATTAATTTGAGGGATTGTGTACCTATTCCAAACAATGATCTTGTTCAGTGCCTGATAGTCAATACAGAGCCTTCAAGTCCAATCCTTCTTTTGTACCAATACAATAGAGCTCCCACAGGGTGATGAGCTTGGCCTGATCTGCCCTTTTTGCAACAGTTCATGAATCTACCTCTTGATCTCATCATTTTGTAGAATAGAGCATCGATAGATCGATCTATTGGGTAGCAGAGCACCTAGGCCCAGATTGATGGAGCGCTTGACTTGAGGTACCCTTGTAGGTGAGGAAAAAATATCCCTGTACTCCTCAACAACCTTGTCCATATATTGTTGTTGTGCAGAGGAGCCCTACCTAGAAGCCATGAACACAACCTTCTTCTTGCCTAGGGGGCGAATCATAAGAAAAAAAAATTCCTGGTCTAGGAAATGATCTTACTACATTGCTTTTCAATGATCAAAGAGATGGCAGTAGGCGGGGCTACCTCTGGTATCCTATAAAACTTATTAGCCAAAGTAATAATCACATAATGAAGTCTAGACTCATATATAGCATGTCACTTCCAAAAGTATTGTTTTCCTAACAATACATCAGAAACTTCAAGTGGAGCAACGTCACATAGTACCTCATCCATGAAGGAATTGATTCTATAGGGAAGGTGCCACTCTTGGTTGATGTGAATATCCTGTCCTTGGTGAAGACACCTAATGGTGTATGGTTGTGAATGTGCTATAGTATTTAGGCCCAGCCGCTTCACAACCTATGCTAAAATGAGGTTCTTTTGGCTCCCACTGTCAACAATTAACTACAGTGGAGAACCCTTCACCCACATCTATGAGTGGAAGATTTGTTTCCCCTCCTCTAGATCTTCAGGGTCAATGTTTTGGATCTTTGTGGTGGTCATGGTGGAACTACGTTCCACATCAATGATCTACTTCCCCTTGTCAGTTCCCTTATCAACTTTTGATTCAGAGTCAGAACTTGCATCTGATTCAAAAGCCTTTAGCTTGGCCACGAGTGAGTTCTTCTTTCGACACTCACTTGTATTATGAGTGGAGCTCTTATGGAACTCACACCATTTTCTCATTTCCTTCTTTGTCTTCACGGTGTTGTTCTTTTCCTGCTACTTCTCTGGGTTGTCATGGGTAGCGTTGCCTTGGCTTGGTCCTTTGTTTTGTGGTTTTGGGGCACCTTTCCCTTTCTTTGAGTTTGCAGATCTAAAGTCCCACTTCTTATGTTTAAACTTCTGCTCAATCTTCATAGCGTACCGATACGTCATGCCAAGCAAGGCGATGTCTAGGAAATCCATCTTGTCGTAAATGTACTTATGTAGATAGACAAGGTACTTGATCACCAAATTCTGCTAAGTATCCTTGATACTTAGCTTCGTGTGAAGGGTAGGGAAAGTATTTGTGAACTCTGGCACTTCTTGGGCCCTTTCCTCTTGTAGCATGTTCCGCTTTATGTGTTTATCTTCATCTCCTGACAGTGTAATACTGTTACTTGATGGCATATCAAAAATAATTCCAAGTTGGTGAGGTTGAAAATAGTGAGGGTTCACTCTCATCCTTTTGTTCATAGTAGGTTTCCCAGCAGTCCTTGACCTGTGGGGTGGCTTTGATAAGTGCAAAAGTAATATTTTCCTGATTGGAATAGTCATGAACTAAAAAATATCCTTCCAACATATTTAACCATTTATCAATGGCGTCTGTATCTATCGGGCCCTCAAATATGGGAATATAGAAGTTAACTTGTACCATAAAATGAGTGGCACCTCCAAAGTGGTTGTTGGGTGAAGATGCATCACTTGTGGGTAGTTGTCGAAGGATCTAGGCAGAGTTATCCATCATCACATCCCTATGTCACTCAAGGGCTTCCTTGAGCAACATTTTGAAAGGATCTCTTGCCCCCTTGTTTTTCTTTTGTTCTACCATGGGAGGTCATTAGGTTTTGCAGGGCTGATCCTGCAATGGTTCAACTAGATCGAGCCCTAACTCCTTATACCTGACCTCATTAGGGACATGCAATATAAAAATAGAGAAAGAGCATACCCCTCTAATAACACTGATTCAAACTTAAACATAAACACAACAAATTACATATATAATCATATACACAAAGATGAAGCCGGAAAACACTTCATTTCATTAATAAAAAAATAATGAACTATGCTTACAAATAGAATGGAAATAAGATAGCTCGAGTAATGGTAGCTTATCTTTGAGAAGAGATGTGGTGGCTACATGCCTCTAAACTGAGTTACAATGAGGCTCAAGGGCCTTTTAATTATTGAAAAATAATATAAAACCCAAAAAAACCAAAACCCTAACACGAGGAGATGTAACATCAAGAGTTTATGGGCCCCGTTGAGGTTAGTTGGGAAACCAACTTCCCAGGGTCATAACTTGGTCATATTATCTTCATTTGGCACAAATGATACCTAGATAAAAATATCTCTCTGAGGACTACAACAATCAATGTAAATTATGCAGAAATCACGAAGCAATTGTGCCAAAAAATTATCATTTAGGGCCTTAAAATGGCTCTGGGAGTTCAAGGCCCAAAAAAGCTGCCAAAATTATTAAATTGTGCTACCATTAAGGAAACTGAAAAAATAAAAGAAACAGTGGTGAGGGTCCAAGTGGAATAGGTGAGTGGCCAAAAATATCCACCTGGAATATATATTCATATTTCACATAGCTAAATTTAAAATAACAAAGTACATACATTTCAGTAGAGTAGTAGAGTCAGTCTTCAAGCAAAACCACATGTCAAATCATAGCGTACCTTCATCTCTACAACAGATTCAATTTTCCAGCAAATTAAATTTATATTACCAATAATTTTGGAGTACAACATCTACTTATGACTGTTCATATTCAGAAAATAAATAACAAATAATCCAACTAGAATCACCATTAGGGGAGCACTTGGGAATTTCACACTTTTTTACACCCAACCTTGAATGTAGATGCTCTAGTTCACCCGCGAGATGTGATGTTCTTTCTAGGGTATCAACAACCTCTATTGATCCCTTCAACATTTTTTTTTCCATAATGAGTTTTTCCTTGAGCAACGTCCCTGTTTTGTGGCTTTCAACACCACTAACTTAGGATTTTCCTTTAAAGGCTGCTTTTTTCTCCCGTAGCACTTTATCCAGGGATAACATCTTTGCTCAACTAAGTGATTTAATGGATTTTTTCTTCTATCCATTAAATCTTATCTAAAATATTTGTCATGGAAGAGTTATTTCAATCTCATTTACTAATGAGATTATTGTTTTTCTTCCTTTCAAAAGAATCTCATACTCAAGTGTCTCATTCCCATGTACTTTCACCTTAATTATTTATTAATTAATAATTTTATTTATTTACATATACATTTGAATGTACTTCATGTATTTTTCTCCACTCACACTAACATAATTGAATCTAAATAAAGAAAAACAATATTACAACAACAAAGGGGTATTGCATTCTTCCCCTGCTTTAATTCATATTTCCACTGATGTTTTTCTCCTAGTTACTTCCCTCTGGAACAATCATGGATAATTATTCTGCATCTCATCTTCAAGTCCCATGTGCCCTCTTCAATATTAAAATGATTCCATTACACTTTAACCTGAACAACGCCTCTATTCCAGAGCTGGATGTATTTCTGGTTTAGGATACAGAGAGGTTCTGCCAGAAAGTCTCCTTCAAGTTACACCTATATCATTTTCCAATCAATTATGTGAGAGCTATCATGTACATATTTCTTAAGTAAAGATACATAAAAAAAATTATGAACTTTAATATGACTAGGTAATCCTAATTGATAAGCTATGGGTCCAATTCTATCCAAAATTTTGAATGGCCCACAAAATCATGGTGCTAATTTTGGACAGGTTCCTGTTCTTAAGGTACTTTTCCTTGTGTTCAACCTCAAATAAACATGCTCCCAAATTTTGAACTCCCTATGTGTTATTTTTTTGTTTGCATAGCTTTTATGTCTGTCCTGTGTGGTTTTAATGATCTGTTGAATCCTTCGTACTATTTTCTCCATCTCCGACAAGACATGAGGCCCTAGTATTAGTCTATCCTTCGACCGACTCCAACTGAGAGGTGTATGACATTTTATTTGATACATGGCTTCAAAAGGGCATGGATGTTTAATAACTATTATTGTAGGAAAACTCCACCAAATGTAGAGAATATTCCTATTTAGTGTGTCTATCCATGACATACATTCTCAGTATGTCCTCCAAAATCTAATCGGTTCTCCTGGTTTGTACATCAATTTGAGGATGATATGCTCTGCTAAAATTCAATTTAGTTCCCATGCCTCCAAACAATTCCTTCGATAATTTTGCGGTGAATTTGGTATCCTTATCCAACACTATCATCTTGGCTACTCCATGTAATCGAAAAATCTCCTTCACGAAGATATTAGCAATCTGTGTTGTACCAAAAGTGGATTTTACTGATATGAAATGGGTTTCCTTACTTAAGGTGTCTACCACTACCATGATGGATTCATGGTGCACCTTGGTCGATGGTAGTCTTATGATAAAATGTAAAGAAATTATTTCCTGATTCCATTAAAGGATATGTAGTGGATTTAACAATGTAGCAGGGCATTGATGTTCAACATTTACCTGTTGACAGTCTAAACATTTTGATAAATATTGGGCCACCTCTTTCCTCATACCTAGCCTAAAGAAATTCTTTCTTAATGTTGTAATCATCTTTCGGTACCAAGGATGTCTTGAATATGCTTTCTTATGGTATTCATCTAGTGCCATTTGTTTCATGGTATTTACATTGGGAAAATACAATCATTTTCTATAAATCAACAATTTTTCATAATTTTTTGCAAAATGAGGAATGTTAATCTATTGTAAATTTTGTTGAATTTCCAAGTATTTACGGTGAGTGGTTATTGAATTTTTATTTTTCTCTATCTAATTTGTACTAATGTTTCTAACAGACACATCCATTAGAGTGTAAGCATGTCTTCCCAGAGCATCTTCTATCTTGTTTTATTTCCCTATTATGTGTCTAATATCGAACTCAAACTCACTAAGAAGCACCATCCACCTACCTTACCTGGCATTGAGATCTGGTTGGCTGAAAATATATTTTAAGTTCATATGATCTATCACCAAAGTGAATTTCTTCCCTAATAGATAGTGCCTCCACGTATTTAAAGAATGTATTACTACAACTCACTCTATGTCATATATAGCATAATTCCTTTCATGTGTTTTCAACTTTTGCAACTCGTAAGCTATCACTAAATTGTCTTGCATTAAAACTCCCCTTAGCCCTTCCATATAGGCATGAATGAACTCTATAAATTCTTTATTTGTATCTGCAAGTTTTAAGATGGGAGCCACTATGAGTAGGTGTTTCCACTTATAAAATTTTTTCTAACATTGGGTTGTCCATTCAAATTTTACCCCTTTCTTTTGTAAGGATGTAATAGGATATACTAGTTTTGAGAATCCATCTATAAATCTTTAGTAGTATCCCTTGTTTCCCATAAATGAACAAAGACAAATAAATCCTTTGGTATGGGACAATTTACAATGGACTGAACCTTCTCAAGATCCATTCCTAATCCTTCCTTAGAGATTATGTGGCCCAAATATTGTATTATGTTTTTGTAGAACTCACACTTACTAAATTTGGATACAACTAATGTTCCCTTAGATTTTGTAGCACAAATTTTCAGTGCTGCTTATGTTCTTCTTCATCTTTGGAATATATTGGAATGTCATCTATAAATACCAACACAAATTTGTCCAAATATTTAGTAAATATACTATTCATTCGGCACATAAAGGTTGTTGGGAAATTAGTAAGGCCAAATGGTAACACTACAAAGTCGTAGTGACCATATCTGATCCTGAAGTTTGCCTTATAAATATATTAATTTTTTATTCTCAACTGATGATATCCCATCTTCAGGTTAGTTTTTGAGAAAATGGTTTCCCCCATTACTTGATCAAACAAATCACCAATGTAGGGCAACAGATATTTGTTTTTAATAGTTCACTCTTTTAACCCTCAATAATTGATGCACATTCTAAATGTGTCATCATTCTTCTTGACAAATAACATGAAAGGCCCCCAAAGTGACACACTAGACCCAATATATGCTTTCCCCAACAGTTCTTGTTGTTGCATTTTTAGCTCCAATAATTTAGGTGGACTCATTCGATAAGGGGCTCTAGACACTAGGGTTGCATCGGGTACCAAATCAATGGAAAAGTCTATATCTCTAAGAGGGAGTAAACTTGTAATATCCTCCTGAAAGACATCATGAAACTTCATAATAACAGGTAGGGTATCTAATTTTGATTCTTCTCCTTGTTTTTCACTTGCTTCTACATGAACCATAAATAATTGGCACCCCTTCCGTGCACTCATTTTCATTTGTATGGTTGAGATTTGTTCGATTGATATGGGTTTTGGAATACCTTGGATTATTTTAGTTTGTCCCCACTAGTTCACAAATCTCACAATTTTTTCCAAACAATTTATAATGCCCCCTACTTTTCCAACCAGTCCATGCCTATTAATACATCATATGATCCTAGGGGAAGTACATTTATGTAGCTACTGTGAAATATCCATTTAAATCAACATGGAATTTCTTTACTTGGCATTGCTAGTTGTACCAACCAAGTAGATTAATATTTTTCAGTTTTAAGTTTACATTTTTCATCCGCCTATGGCCCAATGTAACTTAAACTAGCCTCTCGATCATTTAAAATAGAAATAGGTCAGTTGGAAATAGTATCTTCAATCTCAATCTTTGTTGATTAATGTTCAACTTGTTTATCCTCCAAGATTGCGCTTATCCTGGGAATATTTCTAGCTATATCATTCACTGTGGCAACTTCATGGACAACTTGGATATTCTGGATAGATCCAGGATTATGTGGGAAATGCCTCAATAGATGAGGCTCACAACACCCGAACACTTCAGTGGTTCCTTTTATTTACCCCCACTAATATTTTTACTATTCAAATCCGTAAGTTTTGACATAGCTTGAGAGTGTGCTAACTGATTTACATTCCCCTTGATGAACTTTTTCTCTTGATGGTCCTTTCCAAAATTTTTAAGATAGCCAGGTTTCTTTCATTTTGACCCAATTACATATTTGGCTCTGTTATTATACTGCCAAAAAACTTTTGTCCTTCATCCTTATTCCTAAACTACTGATAACAAAGCCTCACCTTACTCACTACTTCATCCATTATCTTAGGACTGTTGAACTCAAGTTGTTCCTTTAGGACAATGGTAAAACAATTCACAAACCATTGCACCTTGGATTTCTCTTCTTTAATGTAGGAACATACAACAAATATTGGTAAAATTTTCCAAAAATTCGTCTATAATTAACTATACCATTCTTAATTGATGGAGCTCCTTTGCAGGGTCATCATATTAACGTTCACTTAAATAGCGGTTTTTAAACTGCTTCTTGAATTCATCCCAAGATACTTTCTTTTGATAAAAATCGATCTACTAATGAAATGATTCTCTAGGTGAGATACCTGGAGAGTGCCCAAGCACTTCACACATACACACTATCTTTCTATGTGGAGAACATTCTAGTACATATAAGTTTTCACACAATGAGGTGGTTTGAACCACTCCCTGAATATTAGGATCTGAGATCTAAAGTTAGACTGTCAATCCTATCATCACCATAATAGTAAACTAAGTTTAGCTTTCTCCATTAATTCTAACACTCCCCATTAATGGAGAAATGGTACTGAACAATAACATATGCCTGCTGGTCTAGTCTCAGCTAGGTTTACAATTAAAAACATGAAAACAACTTGGTAACAAAGGTTTTCGTTTTAGTCTTCTTGCTTGAGAGTCCATGCTTGTTCATTTATGGATGAGACTTCATCTTCACTTTATTTTCTATGAGGTAGTACTGTATCTTCACCTCATTTCTTCCCTTGTGAAGGAAAGCTTGAATTCTTATTCTCTCCCTTCTCAAAATTATGGTAGGCTGGATATGAAAATTTTCCTCTTTAATCTTTTCAGTGTCAATCATCTGAATGTCAACGATGTTGTCTTGACCATTCATTGCTGCATCTTCTATGTTAACTTCATAAAGATATGGTGTTTCAATCCATGCTTCAAGAAACTTCAGTTCTTCTTCAAACTTCATTACTCTTTCCTTGTTATTGGTAACATCTGCACACACAAAAATATTAATGATATCATCACAATTTAAATTTTCTTCAACTTTGTTTTCTTCTGCCACATCTTTGCAATCAGCTTCGTCTCGCTGGTCCCATTGATCTTCAACACTTTTTTCCTCTTCACATCCTTCCTGAAAAACAACTCATGAGTCTTTAGTCTCGCGTTGTTTCAGTACATATAGAATCTGTTGATAATTGTGGTGATTAATAAAAATAACTATGTCTTATGAAAAAAATATCAGCAAGATCAAATATGTCTAAAAGTGCAGCCATATTGGAAAGGTCCAGCTTATCTCACATCGAGATTTCTTTTCGACTCCACACGATCCTCGAGCTCCAACAACCCTATTACCATGCAAGCACGAAACTTCCCCCTTCTAGCAGCTCTTCAACTGTAGAACCTTATAGATTGTGGCTTTTGTGCCATGTAGGTCTTAGTGCCCTTGGCTCTAGTGATGAGCAACTACATGACCTCTCACAGTCTGAAAACATTCTCAATATAGATTACGAACCATTCTACCAGACAGATCGGAGTTTGCCAATGAGTCTTTTTTTCGCAGAGGAGAAACGAAATTGTTGTAAGACATTCATAGAAGAAAGAATCCACAAGCCAATGGTGCTACGGCTAATAGGCCTGCATCTCTGTCCATTGCAGGCAAGGATTAGCAAGGTTGTTCTTCCACATTGCTCCCTCTATCCTCTCAAGTTGAAGCCGATGGACTTTTGGACAAAAATGACCGGTTGAAACAACATAATTTGTTCTTAATGTCAAAGGTAGTGTAGATAAAAGGTTTTTGCAGCAATATTATGTCTAACCATGCAAATATATGCGCAGAAAGTTTAATAAAATCATTTGACCTACACAACATTCCAGATCATTTTCAGCAAGGAGAGTCGATGGATGGATCTGCGACCTAGTCTAAATATTCATGTCAAGGGACTCATTTGTGCTCATCCGTTCATCATTCTGAGGATGAGATAGCAAACAGTTACGAAAATTCTAGAGAAATGGCCTATAGTAAATGGGTTGATTCTGTCAAGTCAATTATCCATCTTGATCTACATGGCCTTCAGGTCAATTATTGTGGAGAACAGACTACACAACTTCCTGCAATTGATCTCAGGAAGAAATTGATCATCGATGCAATGATCCACCACAGGTCAGCCTCATGCGTGAATGCCTTACCTCCTAAGATGGGCACCATTGATCCGATCTACCAGATTTTCTGATCCATGCTCAATGGGCCTTAGAATGCCATGAACTAGAACCAGCTGATGAAAAGTGAGCTGATGATGATTTGATTTGCTCGATCTACCAACCAATCCACCTAATGCAGAAATTCAACCAATGTGAAATTCAATTTTAAAAAAAGAAAGATGTGATGATGCCCTGTGTCGAATATGCGCTCCAACACACCATGCACTAGGTAGAGGCTTTTTCTCTCGACATTACGTAGTACACCTTTAAGGACTCGCCTCACTTAATAAACATCACACAGGCCTCTGATCTCACGCTCTGATACCATGATAAAAATCTACCTACTAATGAAATGGCTCTCTAGGTGAGATACCTGGAGAGTGCCCAAGCACTTCACACATACATGTTATCTTTCTGTGGAGAACATCCTTGTACATATAGGTTTTCACACAATGAGGTGGTTTGAACCACTCCCTAAATATTAGGATCTAATATCTAAAGTTAGAATCCCAATCCTATCATCACCATAACAGTAAACTAAGTTTGGCTTTCTCCATTAATTCTAACATCTTTTTCTCTAATAGATTCACACTTTTAGCTTCTTCCAACTAGAGGGAAGTTTGACCTTGCAATTGATAAATGGCCAATCTAGCCTTTGAGTTTATCTCATATTCATAGACTTGGAAATATTTATTCATATTAAGTAGCCATGCTTTTGCATCATCCTATTTTTCCCCATCAAAAGTAGGGGGCTTGATTTTCCTAAATTCCCCTTGTAACTCTGTTTGTTTCTTTCTCTTATGTTTTCTTGGATACATTCTATTAGATGCCTCCCCCCCCCCCCCCCCCCCCGAGTTTCATATTTCTTTGATTTTGTTCCCCATTTATTTCCTTTCAATATTTCAAGTTCCAGCATTCTATGGCTAGACTTTTCAGTCAACCCCCTAAACATCCTTTCTTGCTCCTCAGTAGCCTTTAACAAATGCTCATTGTGCTCCTCAAGTATGCAAATTATTGCTAAAGACTTATAATAACATCCATGAATATAGTAGTTGTGGTTTGGCCCCATTTCCCAATTCAACATATAAGTATTCACCTTCACTAATGGCTGGAACCTCCTCGGCCATGTTTGTTGCAGTCAGGTCACTCTCTTACCTTGAGATTCAAACAAAATTAATTATTAATTCTTCCTTCCTTAATACAAGTTTTCAAGTCTACACAATTATGTTTATTATTTCAGTAGTGCTTGCTTAAGGCTTGAGTGGAGAACTTGGGATCTGATACCATCTGTCACAACTCCCCTATCAACTACAATTAAGTGCAAAAAAAAAATTAAAAAGCTATACTCATATACATGTAGATAACAATAACATACCCACATATATGTAGGTTACCATTCCGTCTTTTATAAAGATGTTATGGACATGGCATCAATTACGATCTCTCTACCTATTCCACTCCTATGAATTTAAATTAATTGAAAAACCTATGTATTTATTCTAAAATATAAATCTACTTAGAACCATCATATCTTGATTATTATTCTAATGCTTCCTCACTACCATTTATGATATGACTCTAGGTGTGTATGAAGGTCCATTTCGACCTTGGTGTTATTTACTATGTATCAATTCGTGGGTCACAAGGATATAACCCTTCCAGGTTGCACTCCATATAATAACTAAACCTAGGTTTCTACTTGGTCTAGTGAATTCATTCCTAAAGGGTTTGCTTACCATGGTAGGGTTGGGTTCTCCCTTAACCAACATGTTAGGAATTTACCCTAGCAAGTGGCACACATGTCTTTTGGAAAATGGTGAACAAACTCTCCACAAGCACGCACGCCCCTCCAATTTTATGTTCACCAGGTCTATCAGTCTCGTTATATGTGGACGGTGGTATAAGGATCTTCCCATATCAATTGTGGATATCACTCGTCCAAACCCTAAGAATATTCTTTCACCAGGTTTCTGTCCCATTCATCATTTTCGTGCATGAGGTTACATGATCCGTGTAGTTGAAATTCAGTTCTGGAATATGACATCTAGGTTATAGCTTCAACTGTGTCAATGTCGCATCAAATTTGTTGATGTGTAATTTTTTCCTCACTCTTAGTATTGTTAAAACTTGGATCTTTTAATGGTGCCATAGCTCTTTCACTCACCACTCTTGCCTTTCCTTTGTGCTTGTTCTGCAACTTCTACTGAGGGGTTATTTTTACATGTGTATTTTTTGACTAATTGTACCCAACATTTCTACCAGTGTACAGTGTTGTGTATTAGAGAGTTTTAGGCATGCCTCCTTTCATTCTTCTTGAAGTACAACATTCATGTGGTTAACTAGGTCAATTTCACCAACATTCCTTTTGATATAAGGTAATTTACTCAGTTTTTCTTCTACTCATACTATAGGTACCATATTAGAGTCACAATGTCGCCTAGCTTTTCCTAGGAGTAAAAATTTCACCTAAATACCATATATTCCCTTCTATTATTCATATTCCCAATTATGGGCTAATGGGGTTTTATCTTATGGTTTATTTTCCCACGAATCAGTGCTTATGTCCATTTGGAACAAACTACTCTCTTTCCTCCCTCTTTCCTAAGCAAGGCACCGCAACACAAACCCTTGGATTCAATGGCCCCAATATCTAGAGGAAAATGTGAGGTTTGTTCAAGTGTTTTAGAGATTTGTGTCTTCCTTTGGTTTTAGTAGTGCATAGCCTGTCCCGGTGTTATTGGGATGTAGTTCTATAACTAAAAATTCTTATGCGTCATCCATCTTATATATATTTTCGGTTGACCCTAGCGCTCAAAACTGTGCTGTTGGTTTGCAAGGTTATTTATTTTGGGAGGCATATATGGGAGTGAACACTTTCTTACACGAGCACACCATCCATGAATAGGTAAGGGTTGACTTTCTCCATTGTTTTTTTTGTTAATTTGTGCAATAATTTTGTTCTGTAAGATTTACATTCTAGCTATATGATGCTCATGTCATGACTCCCCTATCTTGCAGGTGTGTATTTCCCTTTACAATAATGTCTTTCATGTTCAATTGGAAGGATACCATAAATATTGATATGTAGTCCCTATAGCTTCTAGGATTGTCCACATTCCTTATTTGGGGTTCTAATTGTTACAACGTACTGGTGATATTCCTAAGCAGCGGTGTTTGGGTGCACAACTAAATGATGCACATCTCTTGTGAGCAGTATATATGTTAAATTTAATTAATTATGGAAGTTTTTTATTTACGTCGTTCCCTGTGCCTATGACTAATAGTCCATCATTAGGCATATTATGTTCTTATGTGGTTTTTCAAGCTCCTACTAATGGCGTCCCTACATTAATATTGACGCAGACCCTATGTTATTGTATTATCCAACATGGTTTTCATACAATGCAAAGAACTTTATGTAAATATGTGATAGGGATAGTTTGTTCCTTTAATGTTAATTAAACATAAGTTTTACTTAGTGACTATATTTCATTATGGCTTTTTCCACGTGGTTTTATTTTTGCTTCCCTTGGTTCCACAATGATGTAATATACAACTGAAAATTTACATGTGTTTATACATACATACATACATACATATATATACATATATATATGCCACTATCAATGTCATATTAGTTGAATTGCAACTTTCGTATTAGTATCATTGTGAGTTATAGTGGTTGAATTATTGCTTCAACGTCTCTCTTACGGTAAATTATATTTCTTGAGTTACTAGTTTAATGTCTGTATATATGTATCTGCCTCTATCGCTAGGTGAACGAGCGAATTGAGAAATTTTCTATCATTTCCATTGCATATCTTACTTGTATTTTTCCTTCCCAGTACTTCTTAATTTTTCGTTTATGTTGGTAACTTATGTTTGTGTAGATGGAGATGAAATAGTCATTTCTGGTCGGTATTCTTATATATTGTTTATTTAATAGTCTCTTATCAAAACATTGTGTGTTATCTTATCTCAGATGAACAATACTATTGTGAGTAGGTTTAGAATCTCAACTAGTAGTGTAATATGTTAAGTGATTAATAATTTATTAAAATTTAACCGATTGCCTATGGAGTTTTTTTTTTTTTTGTTTCTAATCCTACAATTGGCCATTATCATTTAAATCCTTGAATATTATGTTTTGCTGAGATTAAAATTTCTAGTGCTCTAAAAACATTTCTCTCGAAGCTTTATACCACAGATTATGATAATTATTTTATGTTTGTCCCACTTAACTTACTTAGCTCTCTCCAATCATATTTGTTGTCTTCATGTACACTTATAAAATGGTTACCTCTCATACATATTAAAACCTCTTAGGATTGTCTTCCGTAAATCAAAGGAAATAAGGACCCTATAAATACTGAGTACTACACTCAGTGTGCTCGACTTATACTTAATTCCTCTCATTCTCTGAGTTTAGTGTACATAGTCAACCAATTGTAAAATCCATTTTTTTGTTAGTACAATTGAAATCACTACTAATAGTTTACGTGCATCGTAACAATAAAATGAGAATTAACACCACTAAATTTAAAATAGCAAAGTACATGCATTTCAGTAGAGCAGTAGAGTTAGTCTTCATGCGAAACCACATTTCAAATCATAGAGTACCTGCATCTCTATAATAGATTCAATTATCTAAAAAATTTAATTTATATTATTAATAATTTTGGAGTACAACATGTATTTATGACTGTTTATATTAATAAAATAAAATAACAAATGATCCAACCAAAATCACCATTAGGGGAGGACTTGGGAATTTCACACCTTTTTCTATCCAACCTTGAACTGAGATCCAACAGTTCACCTCTAGTTGAGATGTTCTTTCCAGGGTATAAACAACCTCTATTGATGCCTTCAATAGATGTTTTATATTTTTCTTTCCATAATTGATTTTTCTTTTGGCAGCATCCCGCTTTTGTGGCTTTAAACACCATTAGCCTAGGTTTTTCCTTTAAAGCTCGTTTTTCTCTTCTGTGACAATTTATTCTTATCCAACCTTAGCATATTTCCCCAGCGAAGTGATTTAATGAATTTTCTCATCTATCCATTAGATCTTATCTAAAAAAATTATCATGGAAGAGTTTTATTTTTGTTTTTCTTCCTTTCGCAAAAATGTGATACTTAAGTGTCTCATTCCCAAGTACTTTAACCCCAGTTATTTATTACTTAATAATTTTATTTATTTACATATACCTTTCAATTTACTTCATGGATTTTAGATCATTCACACTAACATAAATCAATCTAAACAAAACAAAACAACACGATAGCAACAAAGGGGCATTACACATGGACCTACTCTTCATGACTTCCTTTTGGTGGAAGCACTAAAGAGCTACCAAACTCGCCTACCTGGCGACAATTATTTTTCTCCATATTTGGGAAGATTTATGTTCACGAGACTGACTAGAACAACTCACCATCCACAAGAGAAAAAAAAATTATTCCTATCACTTGTAACCAGGGCAATAAACCTAGTTGACTTTCAGGAAAATAATCATAATGAAGGAGGAATTAATGCAATGGAACACAATTTTATTTGACATAGTTTTATGTAAACTACATGCTAGCAATCGATTCCTCCAAGTTAAGAAAGAGTATATACAAAAATTTAAATCTCAAGAGCTGAGATATTACACACTGATTACATAAAATAATAGCATATGCCCAACTGGTAGACGATTTCTCCAACTTAAGAAAGAGAAGAAACATAATCTAAAATCTCATGTACTAACCATTATATCAATGAATGAATATATCCATGACGATTCTTATCTGAGCATGCTCTGTACCTTCAAAAGATGAAAATAAAATTGCACTTAAACATTATGTCAAAAATTTGCACTATAAAACCAAGTTTAAAAGTGACATGTTGGTGTCTGACAAGCATTAATTTCATAACTCGTTTAAAAGTGACATGTTGGTGTCTGACAAGCATTAATTTCATAACTCATTTAACATATTATTGATGTTATCTAGGATGGATCCTTGGAGCTATATACACACCACTTGGGTGATCATAGTTGCTAAAAACCATTCCCTAGGTCTCTATTTTTAACGAGTAGTGCTCCTACTTGCTAGAACAATCCAACTATCTTACCACCTAACCATTAGCAAGCCATGAGACTCTAGACACAAATCAAGAAATAAAACGTACCCATTAGCATGTTAAATCATTTCATTTAATTCCCTTCAAAACTTTCAAAACTAGACACCCTATAACACCCAACTTTATTCCTCAAGGTGCATCGTCAACAAAGACATATCACAATTCATTTGCATCCCATTTAATTTATATATATTTACATATAATGTTGTTTGTTCAAAAAATGAGATAATAAATATAACGATATGGGGAAATAAGTAATATTTAAAAAATAAACATTTGAAGTGGAATGCAGTGTTTTGCATGCAAACCACCTGCCCCATCGACTCTACCCAATACCTTGAATTTGAATTAATATGTACATGTTGCATGTAACTTGTTGAAATAGGTGATGTAAGTGAAATAAGAGATGTAAATGCAACCCACTAATCATTTATGGAACCAAGGAGAGATAGTTGATTGAGTGTGTTGTTCTTCTGCATATATCTTGATTTGTTTTTACCTAACTTTGTGTATGTGTCGGCAGCAACTGTAGATCTTCCTACAGACAAGGCTGTGATGAGAGAAGCATAGCTAAAATCATGGAGGAAGAGGCTTGTGCAATCCCTTATGGGTATTCCTAGTCTGGAGTAACTGGAGAGGCCATGAAGGTTTAACATTATGTGATTTTGTTAAAAAAAAGTATCATGGTAACAAGTTTAAGAGGAGTACGTGTTTGTCAAAAAAATGCTTTATTTAACATGCCTTAAAATGATTGTGTTAACAAGATTTATTTAACAATATCTTATATTGACTGGTTTCTCTTTGCAAATGTAGTCACTTTTGGAAACACAAATCATGGAATCTATGGCAACCCTAGTTATTCTCATTTTAGGTAGAACCAGGGATGAGGATATTATCTTGTATCTCCAAAGTATGCAATCCAAGGGTAGTTCCCTACACATAAGAATTCTATGAGAGGTCATAAAAAATATTTTTTCAAAGGTGAAAGGATTACCCTCTACAAAATAATGAGATACCTCAACCTCTATTGCTACGGAACCATGGGAAGGAATGTTCTCACCTCAGTTAGATAGAAGGAATGACAATGCACGTTACATATGTTAATTCACTTTTGGGAGATCCATATAGCCGCCCATAGAAAGCACCAGTCATAGCCAATATTCGATCATAGCCAGCTAGGTCATCACCAGAAGGTAATTGTTTGGAATTGTTTCCACCTATGCTTCACTCATTTCATTCCAAAACAATCGCTTTCAAATACTGCTAGCTATCAACCATTATGAACTATTATTCCTGCTGAGGAGCTAATACACTATGATTCATCAATTAGAACCCAATGGCTAGAAAGAAATAGGTTCCTACCTTAGTCGACCTGCTTTTCATTTAGTGCCTACTACAGTACTGAATTAACAACCTGAAGGAAGTCTTTGTAATCTTTTCTATGAATTGTAATTGTAAAAATGTATTCTAAGAAAATGTAGGGAATTTTTACTATACATTTTCCTGCAATATAAGGATTGTTTACTGATATTAAACTGATAAATATTGATGCGTCCATCGTCGCATTTTATCCTTTAGGTAGTAGTTCCTCAATAATGCACCTCTGATCGACGAAGGTGACTTGATATGGGATTTCGATTATCTTGGGTATGGGGACACGACGGTGATGATAAAGCAAGCAATGACATGACCTTCTTTCTTACATAATGATGAAGACTCTATTGTGTGAATTATTCAGCACATTCGCAACAAGTCACATCAATGACCCACCCCATTCTTCCCTCATCTCATTTCGATAGGAATTATCTCGTTCAAGTTTAGATCCTTGGAGAATAGGTGAGGATGGAGGATGCAATCGATGGAACAAGAATCACATAGAAGAGTAGGTTGGTTGAAAGAAAGCATCAAGACTCAATCTATGCATATCTCCTGTTATTGGCTTTAAGTCAACATCTAGTTTCCACTTCCAAGAAGAGTAAGTCAGTTGAAAGAAATCTAGTTCCAAGAAGAGTAAGTTGGTTGAAAGAAAGCATGGGGATTCAGTTTGTGAGTATCCCCTAGTATTAGCTTAGTTCCAAGAAGAGTAAGTTGGTTGAAAGAAAGCATGGGGATTCAGTTTGTGAGTATCCCCTAGTATTAGCTTTAGATCAGCATCTACATCTAGTTTCTAATTCCAACTCTAGAGAAGAGTACTGATGGTTCCAACTCTAGAGAAGAGGACTTATGGAATGGGAATAAAAAAAAGTGTCCTATTCCGTAGACACCACACCAACATGAACAGAACCATTTGTTCCTCTTCTAGTTCCATAGTTAGTGTTTCCATGGTTATACAGTAGCGTTTAATGTTTATAAACTAATGCTAGAATTAGTTTGTATTTATGAAACATGAACGAAATAAATGCATTGAGCAAAAATACTTTATGAAAAAAATAAGTATATATCCTCTCTACCTCGAAAAGAGGCCAAATAAAACCATATATTATTTTATTGGTCATCAAAATCATTAAAGTAATTTGATAGGCTAGGTAGTGCTCCTTTTATGAACAAAGTAAAAAAACATTAAATTAATTTCAACCAAAACTAATGCTAGTTAATAATTAATAAATTTGATTACTACAATCCCATGCCAGAAATGACAGGACTAACAACAAACAAACAAAAAACATAATTAGTGGTTGAGTAGAATGTTACATAAAAATACATAGAAACTAATGATGAAAAGGCATCTATGCAAACATTCATAGATGCTTAAAATCTTTGGAGGTTCAAGCAGCCATGTGCCTTGGATCTAATTATTGGGTCTATGCTCTAGCTTGTCCAAATTATGGGAAGCAAATGCGTTGTGATACATTTATTGTCAAATTTTCCCTGTTTATTCAAACATAAATGAAATCAACTTATTTTTAATGATTATAGTATTCACATAATGTATTTAGGTAAAAATTAATTGTATGTATTAAAATATTTTTTTAAATCAAATTATATATATACACTGTGCATACTTAGGAATTTGGATTTTGAATGAGGGATGATCATAAAAATATGTTTTATATATATTTATATATATATATATATAACGAGGGATGATCTTATATATATATATATATATTCCACTACTTTACGTGTCATGGATCGATTATTATATATTTAAACATAAAACAAAACGAGTATTATATTTTTTATATTAAAAATATATTTTTTAAATTAAATAAATTTGATAAATGAATGTGTATAATAAATAATATGATGATGATGATGGTGATGATGGTGGTGCTTAACATCCACTGAGACCAAATTGGTCTATCGGACCTATAATTTTCTTAGTTTTTAATTATCTGGCTCCTCATCTTTCTTGGCGAGATTGGTGTTGTATCTTTCTCTTTTTTCTCTACGGTATTCCAGCTTCCTTTATCTTGCATCTCCTTCATCTCTTCTGGTTCTGGAGACATTGGTGTCTTAGCTTCGTGATATATTGTGTTCATCCTTTTGAAGATATTCAAAGAAGAAGTTTGGTCTAGGAGATCTACTTTGTTGTTAAATGAAGATTTCTTTTGTGTGGTATTCAAATCCTCATAACTATTGATTTGTTGGGCGGGGTTTTCACCCTGCTTGTCTCGAGAGTTGTTTCTTTCTTGCTCTATTTCTTGTGATTTAGAGTTTTATCTAGAGTATTCTTCTTTGATGACAGTGTAGCGTTATTTTTGTGCTCCTTTCCACCATGTAGATCTGTGGTGTTTTTTCTAGCAGAATTTTTCTGGGAGGCTTTTGGGCAATTTCTGGCTAGATGGCCTATCTCAAAGCAAGATAGACATCTGAAGAGGACACTTTCATAATTGAGTCTCTGGTTCCACAGATAGTCTTCACTTGTTAGGTTTATTTGAGCTCGGAATCTCGTGCTGAAGTCCATTTCCACATAGATGTATGCATAGGTGGTTCTGGCATATTCCTCTATTTCTGGGCACCTTCAATGAAATTTCCCAATTGCATTTCCAATGGCTTTGAGCGAGGAGAGATTTCAGAGATGCAAGGGTAGGCTTGGAAATCTCACCCAAACTGGTGCTGAGGTTATGTCTACTGTAGAGGGATCGAATGGTGGGTTCCATGGCTTCATGAATAGTCCTGATTTTTCCCAAAACCAAGGGCCGAAATCTAGAATACATTGTCTGCTTTCAGTATTTTCAAAATATAATATAAAGAAACCCCTAGCACAGGGGTAGATATTAATTTCATCAGAAATTACAAGCTTCCATAACTCCGAGATCCAATTGTGGAGAGCTGTAAGCCGGCCAAAAACCATAGAACTGACAGATTAGGGCACTTTCGGAAAACTTCAAAGCCTCATCGAGTGAGGCCTAGACCACCTGGATAGTGGGAGCTTGGGCTTCAATGACGATGTGGGCAGGATCTTGCCCTCCAAAAGCGAATGAGCTAGCAGCTATTTTTGTGAAGCTGGGAGCCATATTTTACCTGCCTGTAGAACCCAACTGCAAAGAAATAAGGCAGAAGATAAGATTAGATCTAGATCTAGCCATAGAAGATTATATCTAGAACCTAGCCACCTAGATCTAGATCTAGCCACAGAATATTAGATCTAGAATCCAAAATGTGAAAGCAAACTTATTCACTCAAAATTTTTAGATGGTGGTGACTAACCAGATCTCACCTAAATAGCGAGCGCAGATCAAAATTATTAAACCTGCGAGTGCACATGAGAAAAAATTCATAATATGGAAGGGTTGTTTTGATTCAATTAGAATAGATCCGAGGGGAGGACCATATCGTATGATTCAATGGAGGACCATATCATCTTCCTGCGCCACGTCGTTGTATGAAATGAATCAAACCAACAAGATTTACAAGCAACAAACAGCTGCACTCCTCATGCCAATAGATTATTGCAATCTTTGTTTCCGCGTACTTGATCACGCTCTAAAGACTTCAGGTCTCTGCCTTAGTGCTCATAGGCGAATCTCTGCATCCTCTTCACATTCAGGCTCGCCTGTATATATATTATTGGCATAGATTTCGTTTAGTTTTAGATCTATCAAGGGTCAAGAGGGATCAAATCTCTTATCACTCTAAAAGAGGTTTGCATATCAAGAGATTTGATCCCTCTGGGTGCTTAGTAGATCCGGAGCTAAAATGGAGCTATGATGGTTTAATTCCCACCTTTAAATAATGTATATTCCACATGAATACTATCAGTTCTCAATACCATGGTCAATACCATGGAGTATTTTTATTTTATTTTGTTATTATTAAAAATAAAATAAAAACTTTATTTTGACCAAATTAAAATGTTTACATTACATTACATTAATTTTTTAAATTTTATATTTTTATTGAGCCGACAAGCTCATTCTACACCAAGTATCAGGGGTTGTGCCTCGATTTGACACTTGCCCCTTTAAAATAAAAATAAAAGTTATGATCTAAATATAAAAATAAAAGAAATGAAAAAATTGAATATGTTGTAAAGTAATTAGAAGTAAAAAAAAAAGAGTGAGTAAGATGTTTAAAACTTATACTTTCCAAAATATTTGAATATTTATGTTAACTAATTTATGTATATAAAGCATATAAACATCACAACTAGCATATACCATTACTAAAGAAAGCAAAAAAAAAAAACTTTTGAATAACTACTCATGAGATTATTGTTAACATGAATGAATTATTCTTCACATACCATGGTATTAATATTATGTTTGCAAGTAAATAATTATTTGAGTTCATAACATTTAAGAGTTAATGGCACTGTAACTACTTGACCTGATTGTAAATGTCATTAATATCTTCGTACGTTTTACAACTGTGCTATGTACAATTATTCAATTTGCTATATGGTACACACTTAGAATTAACACAATTTTTTTAATATATATTAATATCGATTGGATGGCTCTCAAATCCCAATAGACCCCTCAAGGTGTTTCACTCTCGTGTAACCACTTGGCGATGATCTTGCAACCATATCATAAGAAATTGGTTCGACGGTTGACTTCGGTCCACCACAATTTAGGGTCACGACTTTGTTGGGTCTGACATTCTTGGTGGTCATTTTATTCTACTAGAAGATGGAGGCTACTCTGCGACCTGTATCTAAGTAACGGTTTTCTATAAAGGATTGGCCTTTAGATAGACCATCATACATACACTTGCAAAGGCTTAGACCTTACCTTGGCTTGCGTTTTCTTAATGTTTTCAGTCTTTTCCCAGAATTTAACCCTTACTCCTCTTGGGTAACTGGTGGCTCTTTGTGCTACCGAAGGCGAATAACATTCCACTCGCCTAGTTGGGTTGAGGTATATGTCGATTCTTCTGCGTTTTTCCTTTGACTACATAGTTTCCAGAAATTATTTTCTTGTGTTTTGTTTTGGTCTCTAATGAATGATAATTCTCCTTGTGAAGGTAGAGGGTTTCTGAGACATTTTCCCCTACCAACAAGATGAAAGAACTTGCTCGTATGAATAATCCTTCTACTCCAGGTTTGCATCCTCAGTTAGAAGAACTCCATGTTTTCCTCTTTTAATATGCATTACCCTCTCAGCCATGGTTTAAGTCTACCAATCCTCAAGGAGGGTTTTACCCTAGTTTATCAACAACTATTCCTTTCTTTGGTGTGATAAGGGTTTGGTACCGTAGTGTTTAAACCCTTTGAGAAATGTGTTAGTGTGGCATATTTTGTCCCACAGTATGTACTGTGTGATCTTACTGTTGTTTGTTAAGGGGATAGTCACAAGGTAGGGCTTCCTTCAGACTCAACCACTTTTCCTACAGAGTATATTCTTTATAATTTTGTAATGTTGAGAATTTCCAAGGAATTCCTTACTT
Organism: Pinus tabuliformis; assembly: GCA_031772625.1. Taxonomy (NCBI): domain Eukaryota; kingdom Viridiplantae; phylum Streptophyta; class Pinopsida; order Pinales; family Pinaceae; genus Pinus; species Pinus tabuliformis. The sequence goes on along the minus strand of CM062804.1, from coordinate 227,127,544 downwards.
TTCTTTCCCTTTTTTTTCAACAACAATTAAACTTATGTTATAAATCGCATTTCATAATTAATACTAATATTGTTTCCTATTTTCGCATTTCATGAAGTATTCAACCCAGAAATCCACTAGCTCTGGTTTCAAGGGTTTTAAGTCCCCTGTAGTTCTATTACAAAAATACAACCTCCTTAATTAAGTTCCTTGTTATTGAATTTTCCATTTGATAGGATGAACTCTCTTGAGAGTTTTGACAACTTAGGACATGACTCAGGAGTACAGAAAAATATTTGCTAAATTTTGTTAATGGAAAAACTAATTTTTTTTATAAAAAAATTATTCTAGTCGTATTACTTATTTATGTGTCCATGGTTCTGCCATGTTTTTCCAAGAATTACGTTTGTATCTTTTCCTGCAAATAACTTATGATATTTTGGATGTTACATTTGGTGTTCTTTGTTCTGTTATGTTTATAAATTATTTTGTTCTCCAACCCCATGGAATTATAAGCTAACTAGTAGTTATGGTTTTGGTTTGCCAAATTATGCACAAATTTTAGTTTGGAATTTAATTACTAGGTTTTTTGTTTCCTGCATTTCCAAAGTTATACAACTCTTTATTAATTGAATTCAAATAGAAGATTTATATGCAATGCTAATAAATGGGTAGATAGACAAAATTATTTTCATCAATATCCTCTCACTATATTCCTCCTAGCTGAATAGTAATTTGGCCACCGAACCATTGATTTCTAAAATTATACCTCTCGATAAAAGAGTAAATTGTCCTTCTTATATGTCTAGTCTTTGTTTTATTTTCTACAAATATTCTCTAGACCGTCTATGATAAATGTATTCTATTTATTAAGCAAAAGTTTCCAGTAGCATTATTACTTCAATAATTCCAATAAGAGATATCTACAATTTTCATTCTAACACAATTTCATTAAAATTATCACAATAAGGGATTAATACTTATCTAAAATGTGCACATCCGACCAAGAAGACAGACTAAGAATGTGATCATTCCCCCCTTCCAATGGAACTGAAAATTATGTCTGAGTTACCCCCCCCATATTTTTCTCCTCCTATACAGTTGATATCTGGCAACCTTTCCAAGCTACCTCTTTTCCAAACCTCTAGACCCACTTGGTCGAGTCTGGAATTATCAGATTTCCTACAATATGGTTGGAGGTCTCCACTAGTTCCAACCACCACAAGACAACTCTCCCAACAACATAATGCTCAATCTCTCTTTCTTAGGCTATTCTGCCTCTTCCCAATGGCTAACCCCTACCCTGTCCCTCTTGATATATTTTAATCTCTAGGGTGTAGGGAAAGAAAGGAGATAATTGCCTCAACTTTATGGAAGTTATCAAACTTGATTCATGAGTCCTTATTCATCTTCCTTCTTCTGAACAATTTTTATTTTATTATATAATAACTGAAAAATTAACAACGCGTGTTAACAAGTATTTGTTTAATCTATTGTTCATCATAACTAGAATCACAAGTAAATAACAACAGTACATATAAATATCACCCCCAAAATGTCGAGGGTGTTACATCTTCCCCTCCTAGTGTGGAACACCATCGTCAGTGTTCATTCCTATTCCTGGAATATGTTTGGATATGTTTGTTGCGTAAAATCATTGTCTTCTCAGGTGGCCTCCTCTGGGATAAAGTGCTTTCATTGCACTTTAACCTGGGTAATGACACTCTTCCCCAACCTTGTTTCTAACTCCCTGAGAATAAACATGGGTTTTACCATCACTTCTTTGCCTGGTTCAACCTAATCATAACATGATTCACATTAGTTAAATTTACCGATAAACTTAAAAGGACATATGCATATATACAAAATAACCTTATTGGGTTACCTCTATGTCCTTTCAGTCAATGATATGCCTAGGGTCATATATGCATTTTTTTAATAAGAACACATAGAACACATTATGAACTCTCATATAGCTAGGCAATGCGAGTTGGTATGCAACTGGCCCTATTCTTACCAATGCTTAGAAGGGTCCACAAAACTGGGGTGCTAGATTTGTACAACTTCGCCATTTTAGGGCACCTTTCCTTGGTCTGATCAACACATATACATGGTAACCAACCTAAAATTCTCTAAAGTTCTTCTTTTATCGACATATTATTTTTTTCGATCTTGGGCAACCTTCAAATTTTGATGGAATTTTCTTATAGTTTTCTCCATTTCCTCTAACATGTCAGGTCCCAATATTAACTTATCTTTAAGAATACTCCAGTTAACGAGTGTTATACATATTTTCCCATACAATACATCAAAAGGGATCATATTCAGGAATTCATGACAGTTGTTATTATAAACGAACCTAACCAGGTTGAGGTATTCCTCGTACTTCATAGGTTGCTACATTATATACATCCATAGTATATCCTCAAGTACTTGATTTACATGTTTTGTTTGACCATCCGTTTTAAGTCATGTTAAATATGACTTGAGTACCCATGCCCATAAATAGATCTCTCCAAAATTCAGATGTAAAATTCATGTCTCGGTCCGATATTATCACCCTTGGCATACCGTGCAATCTGAGTATTTCCCTCATAAAAATGTGACCAATTTGAATAGTTTGATAGGTAGATTTTATAGGAATAAAATGGATTGTATTACTCAATTTATCCATAACTACCATAATAGAGCCATTTTGTTTATTTGATGTAGGTAATCCAACTATAAAAACCATTCTTATAGTATCCCATTTCCATTCGGGAATAGGTAGAGGGTGAAGTAATCTGGCCATATTTTGATGTTTGACTTTTACTTGTTGGAATTCAAGTCATTTAGATAAATATTGTGTAATATTTTTCCTCATGTCTCGCCAGAAATATTATTTTCTAATTTCTTAAAACAATTTCTGATAACTAAGATGAGTTGTGTAGGGGCTTCAGTGAAATTCATCCATTAATAGTTTTTTAATCACCATATGATTAGGTACATAAATCCTTCCCTTATAGCTCAAAAACTTGATGTTATTAAGGCTAAAATCTCCTATTTTTCGAGCTTTCAACATTTGTTATGTTTCTTTCCATAAGAAATTGTATTTCTATTCCTTATATGCAGCCTCTCTTATCTGATTGAAAAGATTTGTCTGTACATGACTGTAAGATATTTCATATACATAATGGTGCTTTCTACTCAATGCATCCGAAACACAATTTTCCTTGCCTTTCAGGTGCTTGATATCAAAATCAAACTCGCTTAGAAAAGTTGTCCACCTGGATTTTCATGCATTCAAGCTAGGTTATTTGAAGAAACTTGTTAAACCACTATGACCAGTTAACAACAAAAATCTCTTTCCTAGCATGTAGTGTCACCACATCTTAAGAGTGTGGACCACTGCTTTTAGTTCTAGATCATATGAAAAATATTTATTTTCATAATATTTTAATATACGAGATTCAATTGCTACCACCCTACCTTCTTGTATCAACACACCACCAGCTCCTTCCTTACATGCCTCTGTGTAGACAGTAAAATACTTCTCAGGATCAACAAATTCTAAAAATGGGGCTATTGTTAATAAATGTTTCAAACGACCAAAGTTTCCTTGACAATCTGTTGACCACCTAAACAATTTCCCATGCTTCAGTAAAGAGGTTATGGGGTAGGTAATTTGGGAAAACTCCTCAATAAAACATCGTTAACAAATAGAAAGACCCATAAATGATTGAATATCTGCCATATTTTTGGGAACGAACCATTTCATGATAGTGCTGATGTTTACCAAATATAGAACTATGCCTTCAGCAGAAATGATGTGTCACAAATATTGGATCTGGTCCTTGTAGAAGTCACATTTACTAAATTTTGCATAGAGTTGGTTCCCCCTTAATGTGTGTAATACTATATGTAAATTCTCTTCATTTTCCATCATAGTTTTTGAATAAATTAATATATCATCAATCAAAATCAAAACAAATTTATCCAAATAAGGATGGAAGACTCCATGCATTAAGCTCATGAAAGTTGTTGGAGCATTGGTGAGGCCGAAAGGTAAAACAACAAATTCATAGTGATCATAGCAGGTCCTAAAGGCTATTTTGTAGATATCTTCATCTTTGATTCTTATTTGATGACAACCTAACCTCAAGTAAATTTTAGAGAACACCATGGCCCCCTTGACTTGATCAAACAAATCATCGATTCTGGGCAAGACGTATCTATTTTTAACAGTTAATTTATTTGTCTTTTGGTAGTTAATAGATAATATTAGCGTACCATATTTCTTTCTTACAAATAACATGAGAGCTCTCCACAGTGACACTCTTAGACGAATGTATCCTTTATCAAGTAGATCTTGCAGCTACATTTTAAGTTTGGTTAATTCTAGAATAGTCATTCGATAGGGAGTTTTTGAAACTAGAGTAGCCCTCGGAATTATTTCTATGGTAAAATCAATATCCCTTTTTCGAGGTAAGCCAAGAATTTCTTCTGGAAACACATCAACGAACTCCAAAACTACCGGTATGTTTTCCAATGTACTTAATTTATCTTTGGAATTATTGTAACCCACCTGAACTACATAAACCTAACGACCTTTCCGGAGGCATCTGCTCAATTGGTTAGCACTAATGGGTCACAAATTAATATGACTCTTTATACCCAAAATCTCTTGTCTGATGCCTCCTTCGGTGAGGAAGCTACTAGTTTTATATCTGCAATTTAGCAGAGACCAATGGATCTCTAACCAATCCATTCCAATTAATACATCATAGGATCCTAGGGGTGAAACATTTAAAGTCATTTTTAGTTGTTTTCCCGCAATTTTGACAGGACAATGTTATACTTTATCAGTGACTCTCCTTTCTCTTGTGGCTAGTTGTTCTAGCCATCAGATACTGAATTTAATAGTTTGTAAATGAGTTAACTATACAAATTTTGGACTGTTGTAACTCAAACTTGCTCCTGGGTCTATCAAAACAAAAATAGGATGGTCAAGAATCTTACCTTCGAATTCCACCATTATGGGTTGATATTCAGCTTGGTGATCATCTAAGAATGCATTAGTCCTCGGAACATTCATCGCCACATCACCCACCGCAGAAGCCTCTTGAATATGTGTTATTATCTCTGCCTGAGCCTGGTGGGGATAATTCTTATAGTAGTGGGGTTCTCCACAACCCCAACATTGTAAGGGTGGATTTTGTATCTATATAGATTCAGGTTTACTGGGTACTTCACTCTGTTTTATTTCAACCGATAATTTTGATTTTTGTTGACTTTTCCCAGGGAGGTTACTTTGCTACTTCCGAAAAGTGCTTTTTGCATTGGTCAACATCATGCTTCTGCTCCAGAAATCTTTATGTTCCTTCTTGTTCATCCAATTCTTGTTGCTTTCCCTTCTTAGATTCATTTACTGATAACAAAGTCAAGATTTGCAGATAGTTGCGTCCATGGTCCTTGGGTTATCAAATTCCAGTTTTTCTTTCATAAACATAGGAAGACTGCTGACAAATATTTGCACTTATTCCTTATTCTCACGAATGTATGGAACATACCTTAGAATATATGTAAAATTGGTTATATATTCATCTATATACTACTGCCCAAGTTTGAAATCATGGAATTCTTTTCTTTAAATGCTTATCCTTAAAATGCTTTTGAAAATTGTCCCATGTGATATCTTGTTCATCAATATTTCACACAGCCTTTACCTCTTCCCACCATATGGTGGCCTTACTTTGCAGTTGATAAATAGCTAGCCTAAAATTCAAATTATCATCGTACTTGTAATTTTGAAATTACTTATTCATATTAATCACCCAAGCTTCTGCATACACTTCCAATTCCTCATCAAACAAAGGTGGCTTAATTTTTTTGAATTCTCCCTATAATTTTGTTTTTTGCCTCTTGGTTCCCTTTATGCCCAAAGCATTCTGAGATCCATCTTCATGCTCAATTCGATCTCCCTCAGTTTCTTGGTGATTTTATTCTTGAGCATTTACTTCAGTTATGTTCCCTCCATCAGGGCTAGCTATGGGGTTTCTCTAATTTCACCTATTAGAAAGAATTTTCAGGATCCTTTCCTATTCTAACCTCATCTACTCATTATTAGCACACGTATTAGTCATCTCTATCTGCAACTTTTGCACGGTCTCTAACAGTACAAAATTGGAATTATTAATCTCTCCACCCATCTGGACTCAAACATCTAGGTTTGCTTCAGAAAAGGGTACGGATCCTAAACCGACTGAGGGTCTTCTAGGTGGAGGAATTCTAGCTCCTCTCCTCATGGTTCCATAGTTACTAGTCACTGTGGAGTAGTTACAGCTTGTCATAATTATGTGCCCAAGCAGGTTACAACGTTGCGATCTATTAGCTCTAATACCATTTGTAATGCATATAACCATAACAACTAGCATATACCATTACTACCCAAAAAAAATCTTGCTTCTATTGTAGAATAACTACCCATGAGATTATTGTTAACATGAATGAATAATTTATTTTGTTTCTAAAAAAAATTATTCTGGTCGTATTATTTATTTATGTGTCCATGGTTCTGCCATGTTTTTCCAAGAACTGTGTTTCTTTCTTTTTCTTGCAAATAGTCTATGATAATCCGGTTGTTACGTTTATTGTTCTCTATTATGTTATGTTTATAAATTATTTTTTACTCCAACCTCGTGGAATTATAGGTTGATTGGTCATTATGGTTTTGATTTTCTAGATTAAGCACATAATTTAGTCTAGAATTTAATTACTCTATCTTTTGTAGTTTGGAATTTAATTACTCATTTTTTGTCTCCTGCATTTTCCAAAGTTATACAACTCTTTATTAATTGAATTCAAATAGTAGATTTATATGCAACACATACAAATGGGCAGATAGATAGACTTATTTTCATCAATATCCTGTCACTATATTGCTCCTAGTTGAATACTAATTTGGCCACCCAACCGTTGATTTCTAAAATTATACCTCTCGATAACATAGTAAATTTTCCTTCTTATATGTATAGTCTCTCCTCTATTTTCTAGAAAATTTCTCTAGACTGTCTATGATAAATGTATTCTATTAGTTAAGCAGAATTTTCCAGTATCATTATTAATTTAATAATTCCAATAAGAGATTTCTGCAGTTTGCATTCAATGCAATTTCATCAAAATTATCACAATAAGGAGATAATACTTATCTGAAATATGCCTAACCAACCAAGAAGATAGAATAAGAATCAAATTGTTTCTCACTTCCAATGGAACCGACAATTATGTCAGAGTCCCCCCCCCCCGCCCCCCCACAACTTTTTCTCTTCATGTACACTTGATATTTGGTAGCCTCTCAAAGCTAGCCCTTTTCTAGACCTCTAGATCCACTCGGTCCAATATGGAGCTATCAGATTTCCCAAAATATGACTGGAGGTCTCCATTGTTTCCAAGAAGCTCAGGACAACACTCCCAACAGCATAATTCTCAATCTCTCTTTCTTAGTCGGTTCTGCCTCTTCCCTATGGTTAACCCCTAGCCTATCCCTCCTGAGATCTTTTAATATTTAGGGTGCAAGGAAAGAAGGGAGATAACCTCCTCAACCGTATAGAAGTTATCAAACTTGATTCATGAGTTCTGATTCATCTTCCTTCTTCTCAACAATTTTATTTTATTAGAAAATAGTTGAACAATTAACAACACTTGTTAACAAGTATTTATTTAATCAACTGTCCATCATAACTAGAATAACAAGTAAAGAATAACAATAGCTATAAATATTACCCTGAAAGTCAAGGGTGTTAGAATGACCATATCTACTTATATAGAAAAAAGTGTTAAAAATATATATTTTAATATTGTATATAAAAAATTATTCAATATGGGTTATCAATAAAATATTTTAATATGAATTATATTGATGTATACTTAAAAATATATCAATAATAAAAAAACCATTTTTATTTGTGTTGATAAAATGTCTACATGTACATGTTATGTAAAATATTTTAATGTAAATTATGTAAATATTATATATCATTTAAAAAAAATATGTATATATCACTAGCCTAGATCCATCTCAACCCCAGATCTATCAAGTGTCGAGAGGCATCCAATCCCTTGAGGTGAAAACCTATTTTTTGATTGTGGAACTTCAGGAAAGGATTGCACCTCGAGATATTTGAGCCCTTGTTAGGTCCCTATAATACTAGTGATATCCCCATTACTATTGTAGTTGTATCCCTTATTAATATTGTTGTGCCCCTATTGTCCACATATTGTTATTACTGTGCCCCATAGAATCCCTCTATTGTTATTTTTATGCCTTTATATTATTATTGTTAGGTCACTTGAGTTATATTATGACTACTTAGACACCTATATATAGAAAGGAGGTTTTGTCATTTGAATCATCAAAGAATCATTCATTTGTGTAATGTACAGGAGTTTTCCCCCTCGAAGAGGCTAAATTCTAAGGAATTGATCTATCTTTTCTATCTTTTTGTGAGCTGGTTTCATAACATTTGGTATCGGAGCTTTGGATTCTAGGGTTTCGCTACTCCAAATAGGTCATCGTGGAATTTTTCTTATAACTTTTTTTCTGCGATGATTTAGAAGCAAAAAAAAAAACCCAATTGAGACGAAATCGCACTGAACCTCGAGCCCGAATTTTAGAGCTTTTGACGCTATATTTGCAGAGATATGATCTAAGGAAGTTGGTCTTTTTGTAAACTCCTGAATTACATTCAAAACAAGTGACTTGGGGAGAATCGTCATAACTTTCTCTCTAAGCATCGGATTTAAATTTCTTAAGAAGGTACAGAAAGAGGATGGATTTTAGTTTCTTTTATATATTTTTCAGAGCCAAAGGTCGAAACAGGGACATGTGGCATGTCGTACAAGTTCTCTCTATTGAACTAGTCTATAATCATGTCACTGTGGGAGATTTGGCTTAACTCCTCCTTAGGGAATCCAATTTGGATGAGACTGGTGGCATTAGAAAGAGGCCACAGAGGGGTACTACAGGTCACAATTTCAAAATTGGATGATTCGAAATTATAGAGATACATCAGAGGCAATATCAAGCTCCTACAAAGTGAAAAACGGTGTGTAGATTTTTTAAATTTTTGCTTAAGCTTGGTTTGAAAAATTATTTTGAAGGAATTCAAAGGGCATAGTAGAGCATTATTATCGATAATTGATGCCTCAAGGAAAGAAAATGAAAACACCTAGTAAGCAACCTGAAAGGTCTAGCGTGACTCGTGAAGAAGAGGAAGAAATGATAGATGATATATCAAAATTACAAGACCAAATGCAACAAATGTCACTGTCACAAAAGCTAACAAAAGCTAAGATAAATGGCGTGGAATCTAATATAAAGGTCATGGAAGCTAAGATGAATGGTGTGGAAGCTAGGATGTACGATTTGAAGATAGATTTGAAGACAAATTTGACAACTTTTCTACAAGAAATACTAATGGTGAAAGGGTAGTAAAGGAAACTCATGATGCGAACAAAAGAAATTTTAATCATGATTTCATAGACTCTAATGTTGGATCGAAGACCCACCATATTCCAAAAACTGATATGAGGAAGTTTGATGGAAAGGATCCCGCAACATGGATATTACAGATGGATCAATTTTTGATCTCAATAATGTCCAAAACACATAAAAGGTACGTATTGCAACTTTATATTTGGAACCACATCAGATTGTATGGTATCAATGGCTTTGCTCTCGTAAACAAGTTATCACTTGGGAAATTTTTATGGAAGAATTGATAGCACATTATGAGGATACAAAAAGCAACAATTTTTTTTAGCCAATTGATAAGTCTCAAACGAAAGGGTTCAATAATGGAGCACATTGAGGAGTTCCAAAAATTGAACACAAGGGTAAAAAATATTCCAGAGGAGCATAAGATTGATGTGTTCATAGGGACTTTAGAGGATAATATCCAACATGATGTTTGCCTTTGGGAACCTGATTCATTAGAGAAGGCATTCAGGTTAGCAAGAAAAATGGAAAGAAAAATTATGGCAACCAGGAAGCATACCACTCACAACTATAAAGACGGAAGTGTTATTTCCACTAGTCTTCCACAACCTATAAGGTTGACACCACAACAATTGGAAGAAAGAAAAGCAAAAGGGCTTTGTTACAGTTGTGATAGCAAATACACTGAAGGTTGTAAGTGTGTTGAGAAGAAATTATTCTACATAGATTGTGAAGAGGAAGAAGAAAAGGCGAAAGAAATGTCAAAAGAAGAGGATATACTCCAGGAACAAAGCTTAGATAAAGAAGAAATGAATCTGACCATATCTTGTAATGCATTGGCTAGAATTACCACTCCTCAAACCATCAAGATAGAAGGACAAATGAAGAAGAAAAAGGTAATAGTGTTGATTGATTCAAGAAGTACCCACAATTTTATTCATTGTAAGGTAGCAAAAGAATTGAATTGCTTCCTATTTCCAGAACCAGAGTGTCAATGGATGGTTGCAAATAGAGGAACAATAAATTTCTCTAGAAAGTGCCATAATATCAAGCTATCCATTGGAGAATATGTATTGACTAACCCAATGCTTTCCATTCCAATGGGAGGTGCTGATGTTGAACTAGGAGTCTAATGGCTACAATCCTTGGGTACAATAGCTTTTAATTTTCAAGAACTTTTCATGAAATTTTCTGCGAAAGGAAAGGAAGTTGAATTAAGGGGTATTGCAGGGAAACTAGGAAAGATAATCAGCTCTAACGATATGACAAAGCTTCTAAAAAAGGAACAAAGAGGTGTAATTGCACAATTATGTTCGCTAGATGTTTCCGCATCGAAATCATCTATTTCTCCTGATCTCCAAAACGTCTTGGACAATCATTCCAAGGTATTTGAGACTCCAAAAGGTCACCCACCTATTTGTGATCATGATCATGCTATTCATATGATTCCAGGAAGTGTTCCTCCAAACATTAGGCCGTATAGATATCTCTATGCCCAAAGGAGTGAAATTGAACGTATGGTTGCAGAAATGCTAGAGGCTGGTACAATTCAACCTAGTCAAAGTTCTTTCTCTGCTCCAGTAGTATTGGTGCACAAGAAGGATGGATCATGGTGCATGTGTTCGGATTATAGGGAGCTCAACAAGCTCACTATTTAAGATAAGTTTCCCATTCCTGTCATTGATGAATTACTGGATGAATTGCATGGATCAATTTACTTCACCAAGTTGGATCTTCATTTAGAATATCATCAAATCAGAACGAAGATTGAAGACATTCTGAAACCAGCATTTAGAACTCATGAGGGTCATTATGAATTTTTGGTCATGCCTTTTGGCCTTACCAATGCACCTTCTACATGTCAAGGTTTGATGAATTCCATTTTCAAACCCTTCCTTAGAAAATTTGTGTTAGTATTTTTTGATGATATACTAATCTACAGCATGTCCTAGAAGGATCATGTTGAACATGTTGACAGGGTGCTACAACTATTGGAGGAGAAACAATTATATGCAAAAAGATTCAAATGTTTCTTTCGAGTACAAGAGGTGGAATATCTAGGTCATATTATATCTCGTGAAGGAGTTAAGGTAGACCCTAGCAAAATTAAACTCATTAAGGAATGGAAAATCCCAACATCCATAAAGCATCTACGAGGATTTCTTAGGTTGATAGAGTATTATCATAAGCTTGTTAAGAATTATGGGAAAATAGTAGCACCTTTAACAACATTATTGAATAAAGATGCATTTTCATGGACTCCAGAAGCAACAAAGGCCTTCGAACATCTTAAAGAGGCAATGTGCCAAGCACCGGTCTTAGCTACACCAGACTTCACAAAAACCTTTATTGTGGAATGTGATGCTTCAGGAAATGGAATTGGTGTTGTTTTAATGAAAGATGAAAGATCCATTGCTTTTAAAGTCGTCCAATCAAGGGAAAGTTTTTATACAAAGCTATTTATGAGAAGGAAATGTTGGCAATACTACATGCACTTAAGAAATGGCGACCCTACCTAATGGGAAGACACTTCAAGGTAAAAACGGATCACGATAGACTTAAACACTTTTTAGAACAAAGATTATCCTCTGAAGAGCAACAAAAGTGGGTCACAAAGATGTTGGGTTATGACTTTGAAATCATCTACAAAAAAGGGAAGCAAAATGTGGTGGCAGATGCACTCTCAAGAAAGGATGAGGATGTGGAAGCATTGTTGTGTGCCATTTCGACTATCCAACTAGATTAAAACGAAGCAAGGGAAGAATGGAAGAATGATGAAGAAGCGTGGGCACTTATTCGAAAGTTACAACAAGATTCCAGTACATTTGATACATTTAGTTGGCAAAATGATTCATTATGGTACAAAGATCGCTTATACCTATGTAAGAATTCCCAACTCAATCAAAATATTCTTATGGAATTGCACACTTCTCCCTTAGGAGGGCACTCAGGATTTTTAAGAACTTACCACAGGGTTAAGAAGGAATTTTTTTGGGATGGCCTTAAATCGGATATTCAAATGTTTGTGGTAGAATGTTTGGTTGCCAACAAAATAAAGTTGAAACAATTAAGACCCCGGGTCTATTACAACCTTTATCCATTCCAAGCCAACATTGGGAATAGGTTTCAATGGATTTTATCATAGTTTTATCCAAGTCTGAGGGAAAGAGTGTCATCAGGGTGGCAGTTGACAAAATTACCAAGTATGCACAGTTTTGTGCATTATCACATCCATTTAGAGTCAGTACAGTTTCTACTGCATTTATGGAAACAATTCAAAAGCTACATGGAAACCCAAAGATTACTGTAAGTGACAGAGATCGCATTTTCACTCGAAACTTTTTCACATAATTATTTTCTTTTCTCAATACTCAGTTAGCTCATAGCTCATATTATCATCCTCAATATGATGGGCAGACTGAGATAGCAAACAAATGTTTGGAAGGATATCTTCGTTGCTTTGTATCTCATAAACAGACACAATGGGTCAAATGGTGGCCTCTAGCTGAATGGTGGTACAACACTTCCTTCCATACAACAACAAAAATGACCCCATTTATGGCAGTTTATGGATATCAGCCACCATCCATCACATCATATTTAAGAGAAAATTCTAAGGTTCAAGTAGTGGAACATCACATCGAGCATCAACAACAAGTCCTCCAACTCTTAAAGGATAACCTCATGTTGGCGCAGAATAGAATGAAACAACGGGCATATCAACATTGCAGTGAAAGAAGTTTTGATGTAGGTGATTGCGTATTCCTATGGCTACAGGCATATAAACAAATGTCCCTCAAGCAAGCTAAGAAGGATAATAAATTATCACCAAAGTATTATGGTCTATACAAGGTGCTGGAAAAGATTGGTACTATGGTATACCAATTGGAGCTTCCTACAGCTTCTCGAGTGCACCTAGTTTTCCATGTTTCATGTTTAAAGAAGGTTATAGGTGACAAGCTCCCAGTTCAAACAATATTGCCAAAACTTGACAAGGAAGGAAAAATTATATTGGAACCAGAACCAGCCACAGAAACAAGAACTCGACAGCTACGAAATCAATCAATTTCGGAGTATCTCATCAAGTGGAAGAACTTATCCGCTGAAGATTCCACATGGGAGGATGAGAATTTTATACAGAAGCATCCAGAACTACTCAAGCATTGAGGACAACATTTTTTTGAAGGAGAGGGGCATGTTATGTCCCTATAATACTAGTAATATCCCCATTACTATTGTAGTTGTATCCCTTATTAATATTGTTGTGCCCTTATTGTCCCCATATTTTTATTACTGTGCCCCATAGAATCCCTCTATTGTTATTTTTGTGCCTTTATATTATTATTGTTAGGTTTGCTAGGTTATATTCTGACTCCTTAGACTCCTATATATATAAAGGAGGTTTTGTCATTTGAATCATCAAAGAATCATTCATTTGTATAATGTATAGGAGGTTTCCCCTCGCAGAGGTTGAATTCTAAGGTATTGATCTATCTTTTCTATCTTTTTGTGAGTTGGTTTCATAACATCCCTATTGACACTTGTAGATCCAGGGTTGAGATGGAGCTAGGCTGGTTATATAATAATATATAATATCTATATTTGTATCTATGTGTCTCTTTCTTATTCCCTCTCTCTATCTCACACCCCAAACATACACATTCTCTCACTATATTTATCTATCTCTCCCTCCCTCTCTCACTCTTTCTCCATTACTCCCTTGTCACTCTCTCTTTCTCTCCACCTTTCTCCCTCTGTCTTTATTCTTTCCTCCCTCTCTCTACGCCTCCAACTCCAACTCCCTCTCCTTCTCTCTTTTGAGTACTCTCTCCCCCCATCTCTCTCTCTCTCTCTCTCTCTCTCTCTCTCTTCCCTTCAACTTTGTCACTATCTCCCTCCCTCCTTCTCTATCTCCCCTCCATCTTTGTCAACTAAAATACAATAATGAAATACTTAAAAAAAAATCATGCACTCTCTTTCCTCGATTATCGTTAGCCACTTTGCTTGCTCTCATTGTTTAGCTCCTTTGTTAGGATGGATCTATACTACTTTTTAATAATATTATTTATATTATATAAATTTCATGTCTTTATATATACAAGTATTCTCATTTTTAACTTTATTAAAACTTTGAGAGTGGTCGGCTGGCGGCGATTGAGAGAGGAGTAGGGTTTCTGCAAAAACCTGCAACGACAGATCTGAGCAGAATGCTGCACCACTGTCTTACAAGCATTAGTCGGATAGGCTGAACCCGTCAAGCAACAGAGTAAGCAGAATGAATAACCCCTCGGGGGGGATGATGTGCCTCCCCCAAGAGATGAAGATTCTTCACGGCGGTGCGAGAATGAACCCAAGAAAGCTGAAATACCTGCAGACAAGGAAGAAGCAGTACCCGAAGATACACAAACAAGGAACAGAGAACAACCCCAGATCACTTCGAGCACCTGTCGACCGGTTGCTGCTGAACGCCCAAAGATAGAGATACCGAGCCAACGGATCAATGAAAGGATCCAGTACATGAGAGATCACGCACTGATCGGCAAATTCATAGGGATGTGGCCAACAGAAAAAGCACTGCATGGCTGGATCGCGGCTAAATGGAAGCCGAAAGGACACATCACGCTGTAGCTAGGACCTAAAGGGTTCTTCACGGCCATATTCAACTGCATAGAGGACAAAAACAGGGTAATAGATGGAGGGCCTTACTTCTTTAATGCAGCGGGTCTTTTTCTGAGAGGATGGGTGGAGCGGTTCAATCCAGACAAAGAGGATCTCAGCTGGGCGCCAGTCTGGATCCATCTGTATTCTCTGCCAACAGAGTACTGGGACGAGGAGACTTTACAGGTCATAGGAAATGGGCTTGGTGAATATGTCAAAACTGCTGAGGAGACAAAACTTCAAAGGTACACATCCTACGCCCGGATCTGCGTATACATGCACCTCGATAAGCCTCTCCCAGATACGGTAAGTATCTTTCATGATGATATAGAATGGGTCCAGCTAGTTGATTATGAACATGTGTCGTTCCGGTGCAGAAGATGCCATACTCTGGGTCATCTGTTCCGAGACTGTCCTTTAACTCAAAAACCCCTGAATAATTCTGAATCGAATGAGACGGATCAGAAAGGCTTCACAAAAGTAGTTAATAGAAGGAGAAACAACAAAAGATCCACTTCAAACCCTAAGAAACCACAAGCTAATACCTCACGGCCTTCCACGAGCAATACTTTTGAAGTGTTAGCCCAGCAAGATGCCCACAACTCTGAGAACCTTACCTCAGTTAAGGAGGTCCAGGCAACGAACATGCAATCTCCAGAGTCTGATCCCAAGAAAAGCCTGAAAGAAACATTAACCACAGAATCTGTCCTCATGAGATAAAACCACCATATGGAAGAAGAACAGGACAACATAGATATTGGGGATTTGGACATCCAGGGCCTGGAACAAGCATGCGATGCACAGATGTATGACAAAATTCCTGAGAGGCAGTTGGAGAATCTGGAAGCAATCCTATCCATAGCTCAAAGACAGAAATCACTGGGCATCCAAACAGGAAGTCCCTAGGACGGGAAAAATATCAGTAAAGAGTTCAAAAAATGAGGAAGGAAAACGGACCTTCAGCGCACCATACGCATTGGGGAAATGCTTGTGGGGTCAGGGAGGTATTCCAAGCTCACGAAGTACTACGACTCTCTCCCTAACCTTCAATCATGAAGCTCATCTCTTGGAACATCAGAGGGCTCAATAGCCCTGGAAAAAGTAGATTAATCAAAAATATGATAAAGCAAGAAAAACCACAAATACTCTTCCTGCAGGAAACCAAATGCAATTCCATCTCTTTAGATAGAATAGTAGCAAAATTTTGGCCTGGTAGTCAAGTTGTAGCAGTAGATGCATCCGGCGCCTCCGGAGGCTTAGCAATTTTATGGGATTTTCACACCATTGAGCTCAATAATATTCATGCCAACAAGAATTTCCTCCAAGCGACATTCCATATCACAGGAACCAATATTCATGGGCTATTAACTAATGTCTATTTTCCCCAGGAGACAGGGAATAAAATCGAACTCCTGAACACACTCTCCGTGATCAATGCAGACAGGGCTCATCCATTATGGATAAATGGGGGGGATTTCAATATGATCACCAAGATGGAAGAAAAGCGAGGAGGAAGGAATAATCTGGATACGGAGAGCAACAATTTCAAAGATTACATCCAAGAAAATTGGCTTATCGACCTGCCGTTCAATAATGGCCTTCACACCTGGAATAACAAAAGAACTGGAACCCAACAAATTGCGTCCCGCCTGGACAGATTCCTTATCTCAGACAACGCAATCCATCTGGGAGGCGACCTCTCAGCTTCAATACTACCATTCTCCGGTTCAGACCATTGGCCAATCTCCCTTCATTGGTCTCGACTTGGCAATACAAGTCGTAAGCCTTTCTGATTCGAGTCATTTTGGATGACTCATCTGGATTTTAAAAATTTGGTCACTACGGAATGGACCTACTATAATCCGCCAAGGGGTACAAAAATGATGCAATTCCAACAGAAGCTTAAACACCTCAAAAGTAGAATAAAGCAATGGAATCACTCTACGTTCGGCAACATATTCCAGGCTCAGGCAGCACTAGATCAAGACATGAAGCAGTTACAACAACGAATTATCACAGAGGGCAGAACAGAGGAATATGTGAAACAGGAAAGGGCTCTTGAAGCACAAATCTCAGAAAGAGCCAAACAGGAGGAATTGCTCTGGAGGCAAAAATCTCGTATCAGGTGGCTAAAAGAGGGGGAAAAAACACAAAGTTCTTTCATCGAATGACTATCCAGCGCAGAATGAGCAATAACATTACCCACATTCAAACTGAGCAGGGGACAAGAGTAGAAAACCATGAAGACATTGAACTAGAACTACTCAACTACTTTAAGCAAGCCCATCAAGAACCACAGGGTAACAGATCGCAAGCAATAGATAAAATTACAAGGAGTATACCGAAAGTCATTACGGAGGAGCACAATCAACTTCTACTCAAGCCGATCGACTTACAGGAGGTGGAAAATGCAGTGCTTCAGCTGAAAGAAGGAAAGGCGCCAGGTCCTGATGGGTTCACTTCCAACTTCTTTCATAATTTTTGGGACCTAATTAAAATGGATGTCTGGCAGGTTGTCGAGGAATCAAGATCTATGCGATGGATGTTGCCGGCTATGAATGCCACATTCATAGCACTGATACCAAAAGACTTGCATGGAAAATTTTAGGGGTAATGTTCGCCCAGTGGGCTAATTTTCCATGATTTTTCCACAAAAAAGATTCGCTAATTTCCAATTTTGTAAAAGACGATTCGCCCAAATTTTATAATATAAAATTATTTTACCTTAAAAATCGCCAACATTATATAGAGGTTATATATAAAATCATTATAAATTTCAATAATTTTACATTTATATCAATAAATATTTTATAGTTTGCGTATTAGGGATTAGTGAGATTCGCCAATGTTTCTAAACTTCAAGAAAATTTTCTATCCTTAAAATTTTCCTTGCAAAAGAGGCTCAGTCTAATACCCCAGACAAATTTAGGCCCATTGCCTTGTGCAATGTCATCTACAAGATCGTCTCAAAAATTGTAGCAACAAGACTCAAGCCGCTATTACCATTTCTCATATCACCAGAGCAGTCGGGATATGTCGAAGGCCGGCAGATCACGGATGGTATAATCCTTACTCATGAAATCATTCATTCTCTGAAAAGCTCCAGGAAACCAGGTATGCTCCTCAAAATCGACCTCTCAAAAGCATTTGACAGCTTAAGCTGGGACTACATTCAGAAAATCCTTATCGCTTTTGGCTTCTCCCTAACCTGGACTCGCTAGGTAATGAATCTCATTTCTTCCTCTTTTTTCTCAATCTTGATCAATGGAATTCCATCCTCTCCTTTTCAACCTTCTCGGGGAATCAGACAGGGAGACCCGCTTTCCCCTTTCCTCTTTGTGATAATGGCGGAAGGTCTAGGACGCTGTATTAAAGATGCTCTATCTTCCCGGAAACTCAAAGGTCTGACTTTTCCAAACTCTCCCACCTTCACCCACCAGCAATTTGTGGACGACAATATGCTTTTCGGTCATCCTTCAGTTCAGGAAGCTCGTCAATTCAATTCATTATTGTCTAATTTTTCTGAAGCTTCGGGAGCAAAAATAAATAAAATCAAGTCCCAAATTTTCTTTTTTCACACGCCTGCTGTCACCCAAGCATCTATAGCTCGAATCCTTGGATTCTCAGTTGCCACTCTTCCCTCCAAGTACCTGGGAGCCCCTTTAACTGATGCCGCTTTGAAACATTCCTCATGGAAACTGCTCTTAGAAAAATTAGAGGCACGCCTATCTTCCTGGACTCATAGATCCCTCAACTTAGCTAGCCGTCTCATCCTGATAAAGTCTGTCCTCCAATCCATGCCTCTGTACCTTTTCTCTATCCTGGCGGCACCCAAATGGGTTCTCAAGGAAATCAAATGTCTACAGAGATCCTTCCTGTGGGGTAATACAGCTCAAAAACGCAAATGGGCTTTGGTCAAATGGGATTCTATCTGTCTTCCAAAAGCTGCAGGAGGAACGGGTCTGTGCGATCCCTACCAAAGCAACATGGTGATGGGAGCTCGCATTTGGTGGAAGTGGCTCACTGTACCATCCACCCCTTGGGCCAGGCTTTGGAATGCCAAATATGCCAATAGTCGACCAACAGAAGAATTAATCCGAATTTCAGAAGTCAAGACAGGTTCACTAATATGGAATGCAGCCAAGCAACATAGACTCTTAATACAACAACATAGCTTCTGGGAAGTGAAAAATGGAAACTCAGCACGTTTTTGGGAGGACTCATGGCAGCAACAACCAAAATTAAAGGACTTACTACTACCCCATCAAATCCCGGAACAGATCCTGCAAATGTCAAGCACAGTCAAGCAATTCTGGAACCCATCCACCATGCAAGGAAACAGGCAATGGAACAGTGTGGAAAGCATATTAAGCCAAGGAATGGAATTAGCAAAGAAGACCCTAGAAACAAAACTAACAAAAAGAAGAATACAATATTCAGAGGCGATGGATGTGCTTAGGTGGGGATATGAAGAGAAAGGAACCTACTCTACAAAGGAGGCTTATCACATCATCATGCAGGAGCACATTGTTAAGGACCCTCTTTGGCAGAGAATTTGGGACCCCAAAATCTGGCCGAAAATCTCCACCTTTCTATGGCTTCTATGTCACAATAGAATCCTAACATGGGACAACCTCAGAAAGAGAAACTTCCATGGTCCCTCCTACTGCCCCAACTGTAAGAAAGAGGAGGAGACCGCTCAGCACATTATGAACTCCTGCTCGCTAGCGCACAAACTCTGGGAAAAGATCAGCTTCAGGTGTCAAAAGGATGGGAGGACTTCAGAAGATATTATCGACAATATTCGAAACTGGGATCAGAGTCCGTTCAAAAGCAAGCTTCTAAACTCCCTATGGAAGCTAATACCGGGATTTCTTATGTGGACATTATGGAAGGAGAGGAATCGGCGCATCTTCAAAAATCAATCTATGACTGAGGAATCCCTGTGGATCACAATATGTCAAAACATAAGGGAGACCTTACTTCTACAAACTTGGTATGAGGAGGACTTCCCCTCAACCCCACAGGAGCAAACCATATGGACAAACTGGAATATACAGTGGGATCAAGCACTGATAATCAAGGAAAAAACTTCAGTCAAAAAAAGCATACCGAATAAATGGACACCTCCTCCCCGGCATATGTTCCAACTAAATTTTGACGGCGCCTCTAAAGGGAATCCAGGTAAGGCTGGATTTGGGGGAATAATCAGAAATCATGTAGGTATACCATGCCAAATCTACCTAGGCTCAATTGGGTGGGATACCAACAACTCTGCAGAATTAGAAGGATTATGGCAGGGCCTTATCCTAGCTCATAATCATGGATTCTTTCCACTTGTTATAGAAGGAGACTCGCAGATACTTATCAGCATGGTCACCAAAATCCTGCAAGGAACCTCCTCTAGCAAGGTAAGCAACAACTGGAGGCTAGCAAGTCGATTACATCTAATTGAAACTTGGCTCTCTACCCACAGGGCAGTCAATCTCAGACATATTCGACGAGAAGGGAACAAAGTAGCAGACCTACTGGTGAACATAGGAGTTGAAAGCGGAAAGGCTCTACATACAGATTCTCTCTCTTTGCCAGCTAGTGAACAACAGATTGGGGAGTATAAGGAACTGGTCAAAAGTGAAATGATCCAGGAGAAAGAAACGCACCCGGATGCGGGTGTTTTCCAAGAGAATTAACAGGCTCACTAAGTTTCGTCGGTGCAAGGACCAGTCAGGTGATGAATGGGGTCCGGATCAAGGATCACAATAGCTGATATCTGTCCTGCATGTAGATGGCAATAAAGAACTCCTCAGACCGAGAGATGGATATCAGAATGGCACCTCCTACTCCCATTGTTCGTCCCCCAATCCGGAGCTTTTGTCCACTGCCAGAAAAGTTGGCTGGTAATAGAAAAACCATTGGAAAACGTTGTTAGCAACTTAGCTGCATAGACTTGGCAAATGGCCTCCATTTCCCCCACTCCATGCTTTTCCCTCTAAATTCTACTTAAAAACCCTGTTTCTACAATCAATCCCCATCCCCTGCTAATTCTCCGACTGATCTATGTCCGGCTCTCACTAGGATGGTTAAGGAGCATATGAGGAGTAGTTATGGAGGCTCTTGGGGAGGCAGAGCGAGACCTCGAACTGTGCAAAGATCGACTCCCCCTTCCTCTCCACAGAATCAGGAAGATGAGCCTGAACCCAGACCTCGGCTCAGACACTATTCTTATGCTAGCAGAAGGCGCGAGCGCGTAATGGCGTCAAGGGATTCACATAGATATGTTGGGCTCCATTCTGTAATTTCACAGCAACGTCCCAACTCTGCCTCTCACGCTACCCATTTCAGGTTCCATAGTCGGCTGAATAAACCCACTATCACTTCCAAGGTAACCGTCATCTTCACTGAAGAAGAAATGTCGGACAATGATCAAGGGACAAGTTCTGAGGAGCATTCTCCGGACATGAGTGACCAGGATCTAAGAGATACTCAAGGGGAAAATTCAAGGGATATTAGTCAGGAAACCAAGCTTGGGTGACGATGAGCATGTAGATGACTCTCAACGGGTGGGTCGCAGCTCTGCAAGTTTGGCTTTAATGGTGGAGTGTGCTGGCAGCACAAGAGACACCCAGAAGGTAGAGGGGCCTACAGGCGTTGCTGAGAAGAGCGCAGTGGAAAAAACAGAAGATGATTGGGAACTGTATGTGTGTCCCGTGGTCGAGGAACCTCCTGAGGAGGAGCCAAACAGCTGAAGCCTTCTGGCATTTGTAGCCACCCATGAACCAAATCGGCTTCAGGCAGATCACGGGTTGGTCCAATCACTTGATATTTTTGCGTATGATTAGTAGTATAGTAGTTATGTTAGTTTCTTGTCATGTCCAGCATAGCTGAGTAGCACCTTCTTGTTGGGTCACAAGGCTGAATTTTGGTGTCTGTTATGTTAGTACAGAGTAATATTGTAACTGTTTTTGTAAACTTAAGCTGGTTTCCCCAATCTGGGGCAGTTTCAACTATTTCGATGAACACCAGAAATAGAGTTTAAGGTGGAGCCTCGGTGTATTATATTTTTACTTTTTAATAGAATTAGTCTTACAGAGAAAAAAAACTTTATTAAAACCTTAATTTAATTCCTATGGGAATATTTTTAGTAGTCATGAGGATAAATCTCAAAATTAATTATAACTTTTTCCTTTTACATTCAATTAAAAAAATATTATAAAATAAAATATTTTTATTGTGAAATAAGTTATGGTTGTGAAATAATGAAATAATTATATTTAAATTTAATTAATAATCACAATATAACAGGATTCTTAATCATGGATATTCACCCAATTTTACTGTGGATACTTATTAACTTGTAAATAGGCTTTGTTAAAATACCATAGATTGATACCATGGGTCAATACTATGCCTTATTAATACAACATGCAAAAAAGCAATACTCGTTTCAAAATCATAATATTTTATAAATGTTTTATTTTAAGTTAATTTGATAATGGTTTTTAAATTAAATCTAAAATAAAATAAAAAAGTATGGGAAATGTTGTAATGTCTATCCATTTTCACTCTAAAAGAGGTTTGCATATCAAGATATTTGATCCAAAGTTAAAATGGATATGGGAAGGTTATATATATATATATATATATATATATATATATATATATATACATATATATATATCTACATATATATATATAATGGCATAGCCTAACTCATAGAAATGGACTTTTGAAATGACCATTTTCACGACATGTTTTTTGGTTAATCTTAATCAAAATCTAGCAAAGAGTTTTAAAAAATTGAGTTTAAGTTGTTTAATTTGGAGAATTAGAGTGTCCGCGGGGTTTTCAAGTGCTGAATCCATTTATGCATTCAAAATTGCATTCTAAACAACAACAAAATCACATTCTTTTTTGAAACTGTTTTACCAGATTCTGGTGAAAATATCTATTTTGTCGATAAGTTAGACTAGGTATATATAAAACTGGTATTAAACTAAATTAATGAACATAGATATTTAAAGAGTTTATTTAAAACATGTTTTGAAAATTTTGACCTAAGACTTTTGTGATCCATAATATTGTTAACAACATCTTTCGGAAAAAATCACATAAGATATATTCTTAATGATGCGTTTCGATCCCAATGTAGTGTTGGAAATAATACTGAGAGGGGGGGTGAATCAGTATTATCAAGTTCTTTTAATAAATCTTCCTTATTTATACTTTGAATTATTTTTGCATGTCATTACCATAAAATAATGAGCATGAACAAAGAAAACAAATAGTCACACCAAAGAACACTAGATGTAAGGTGGAAACCTAATGTGGGTGAAAACCACCTGCTGCAATATGTCTCTATCTTCTTTCAAATTAGAGACTCCTTTTACAATGGTTTTGTACTGGTGCAGTCCTTTACCAGTACGCAGGCTGCAACCTACAGAGAGCTACAACTCTCTCTCGTTTTCCAGTCTCTCCTGGAAGGGAGCTACAACCCCCTACTTCTTTTCTCTCAAGGACCACTTTTCATAAATTTTCAAACTGGATCCATAAACATCAAGAGATCATCAAGTACAAGTAAATCACCCAGTCAACTACAGTAACCAAATCAACAATAACAGTAAACTAAACCCAGAACACCTTATCAATAGAAAAATTCAGCCAACAAAAGGTCTTAAGATAGATATGCAGTTTTTCTTTATCTGGCCTGCGTGGCCCCGCACTTCACCTTCTGCTCCCTTGCGTATACCCACAGAGAGCCTTCTGCTGCACCGCGTACCCATGCATTGTTTCTTCAATCACGCCGCGTACTGTTACTGTAGGTACGCACCCATAGATGCTATTGCGCCATGTACTGCTACTGTAGCCACGCACCCACAGCTGCGATCGCGCTGCGTACCTACGCACCTGCGGCTTCTGAAGCGTCGCATACTTTCACTGTGCCTACACACCTGAACCTTTGTCGCGCTGCGTACCCACGCACTACGCCTTCTTCTGCTCTGTGTACCCACGCAGTGCTCCTTCTTCTGCTCTGCGTACCCACGCACTTGCACCGTTAATCACCTGCGTACCTCTGATTAGGGCCGAATTGGCAGTCCCCCAGTGTGCCACAGATAGTCCGATGCTCAGATCTGATCATTCGCTCGAGAGATCACCCTTCATAGATTCGCTTTCAACTTCACTTTTATATAGATCAAGCTTTTAAAACAATAACCCAATATTTCAGATCTTAAGATATTCAATTTGCAAAAGGTGCCTTGGCGAAGTGATCTCCTTTGCTTTATATAGGCAAGCTCTTCCTAAAATCATGGATCAATAGGGGCTCAGTAATAACAATAGCACGCACCAAAACCATAGAATCAAGAACAATGGGCTTAATACCACGGGCCAAACATAAGAAGCCCCACGTGAGCGCGCTTCTCTGCCTTGAAGTAAGTGAACTTGGGGTACGCGCCTTCTGAACGGGTGACCTGCATGTGCGGCCGCAGTCCCTTCATGGCGTACCTGCGGGTACGCACCTTTTGAACCATTCACCTGTGTACCTCTTAATTTCCAACATTTTGAGAGCCTGATCAGAGCATTGCCACTTGAGGGTGTTGCCATCAAGTACAACATCTGAATCATAGAGCCATACCAGACTCATAATGCCAACAATCTCCCCCTTTGGACTTGAGGGCAACCTCAAGATCAACCTCAAGATCCTCAACATCATTCTCCCCCTTTGACATCCAGGGCAAAGGGTTATGCTCCCCTTAAGAACATGCTCCCCCTGACTATAAACCAGATCTGCAAAGAAGAACAGTAATCCACATATTGCAGCAATATTCAGCAATATTGCAACAATATTCAGACCAGCATCCATGATGTACTTCCTCCATAATGCCAACAACGCATTATATGCTCCCCCTGAACCTGTGCCATTCGATCTTCGACCAATCTGCAACCCAGCAAGTGTACGCATATACCCCAGATGAACCTTGCGTACAACCGTCAATCAAGAGAGATTCAACAACATGATGATGCATCAACAACCCCCAGCTTTTTCCTGAGGTATTCAAAGGTCTCCTTGGGCAATGGTTTGGTGAGTATATCAACAACTTGTTCCTTAGAAGGAACATACTCCAACTTGACCTTTTGTTCAATTACTTGTTCCCGGAGAAAATGATACTTGATCGGTATGTGCTTGGTCTTTGAATGCATGACTTGGTTCTTTGAAATGCTGATTGCACTTGTGTTATCACATAAGATGGAGATAGGTGGTGTACAAGTGATTTGAAAGTCCTGCAAGGTCTGCATCATCCAAAGGAGTTGAGTGCAGCAAGATGCAGCAGCAACATATTCTGCTTCAGCTATAGACAAGCCAATCGAACTCTGTTTCTTGTTGAACCAAGATACTAATCTGGAACCCATAAAGAACGCACCACCACTTGTGCTCTTCCTGTCATCCACGCTTCCTGCCCAATCTGCATCTGTATAAGCATGAAGTGTGAGATCTGTATCTCTAGGATACCATAAGCCATAATTTTGAGTCCCTTGAAGATATTTAAAGATTCTCTTCACTGCCTGAAGATGAGTTTCCTTCGGATTTGCTTGAAATCTTCCAACTATTCCCACTGCATGCATGATGTCTGGTCGGGTACCTGTCAAATAAAGTAGACTTCCAATCATAGATCTGTAGGTTGGTTGATGCACTGCTGTTGATTCATCATTTGCACTGAGACTACATCCTGTGACCATGAGTGTACATACTGGTTTTGCATCTTCCATGCCATATTTCTTCAAAATCTGCTTGAGATACTTGGTTTGAGACAAAAATATCCCGCCTTCTTTTTGTTGGATTTGCAAACCAATAAAATATGTCAGTTCTCCCAGCAAGGACATTTCGAATTCTTTCTGCATCACCAAGGCAAAGCTTTAACTCATAGCTTCTTCATTGCTGCCAAAGATAATGTCATCTACATACACAACAAGTATTAGCAATTTGTCATTTTCAACTTTTATATAAAGATTGTTGTCTGCTGATCCTTTTGAAAAACCTTGTTGATGAAGATATTTGTCCAAACGATAGTACCAAGCCCTTGGAGCTTGTTTGAGACCATAGAGAGCCTTTTTCAATCTGCATACAAGATTTGGATCATTTCCAAGAATGAAACCATCTGGCTGCTCAATGTATACTTCTTCTTCCAAGTCTCCATTCAGAAAGGCTGATTTCACGTCCATTTGAAATACTTTGAAGTTTTGAAAGCTTGAGAGAGCAAGGAACATTCAGATGGCCTCAAGTCTTGCAACAGGAGCAAAGGTTTCTTCAAAATCTATTCCTTCTTGCTGTGCATACCCTTTACAAACAAGTCTGGCCTTGTTTCTAATTACTTCTCCATTTTCATTCAATTTATTTTTGAAGACCCATTTTGTCCCTATAACATTCTTATCCTTTGGTCTAGGAACCAGCTCCCAAGTGTTGTTCTATTCGATCTGCTCAAGTTCTTCATCCATTGCTTTCACCCAACATTCATCTTTGCATGCCTCTTTCACATTTTGTGGTTCAGTGGAAGAGAGTAATGTCAAATAGCTTGAAGCTTCTGTAACTGTTCTTCTTGTTTGTACACCTGCTTCTTTCTGCCCCAAAATCTGAGATTCTGGATGATTCTTCTGAACATATCTGGATGGAGCCTTCTCTTCTATCCTTATCTGCTCCTCTGGTTCTTCTTGAGGTTCTTCTTCTTCATCATTCTGTCTTTGAGGGTAGTCTTCATCTTCTTCGATATATTCATGATTTACTTGCCTAGGAATGTATCCCTTCTCATCAACCACTACATCAATGTTGTCAACAATTCTTCCAAGTCTTTTATTGTAGCACTTGTATGCTTTGCTGTGTGGAGAATAACCAAGAAGAATGCCTTCACCTGCTCTAGGTTCAAGTTTGCCAAGTTGCTCATCAATATTCTTAATATAGCATTTGCTCCCAAAGATTTTGAAGTGCTTTACCGAAGGAGTCTCACCATACCAGAGCTCATGAGGAGTTTGAGTGTTGTTCACCCGGACATTTGTTTTGTTGAGAATAACAACCATAGCATATGCAACTTCACCCCAGAAAGTTGCGGGAGTTCCAGACTCATCAAGCATAGCACGAGCCATTTGTTGGACTGTTCTGTTCATTCTTTCTACTACTCCATTTTGCTGAGGAGTTCTAGTTGTAGAGAATTCTCTTCTTATCCCATGTTCTTCATAGAAATCGAAAAATTCATTCGAGGTAAACTCCCCACCTCTGTCGGATCTGAGGCACTTAATTTTGTATCATGATTCATTTTCAACCAAGGCTTTAAAGGATTTGAATTTTTCGAATGCTTCATCTTTGTGCTTCATAAGTCCTAACCAGACAAACCTGGAGAAATCGTCAATGAATAATATCAAGTATTCTTCTCCTCGAGGTCGCCTTTTCCTGAATGGTCCACATACATCTGTATGTATAAGCTCAAGAGGCATGCTAGCTGATCCTTCCTTCTCTGGAAAGTTAGTTCTAGTTTGCTTTCCAAACTGACATGATTTGCATATGGTGTTGTCTGGAATTTTGATATCTGGAAGACCGTGAACTGTCTGATATTTGCATGCTTTCCTTATTTGAGAAAAGCTTAGATGCCCCAACCTCCGGTGCCATAACCAGTGTTCATCATCCTTGCTTAGATAGCATTGTTGTTGTCCTTCTTCAAATATGTATAGATTATTTGGAGTTCTTTTACCTTTGATCACCGTTTTACCTGTATCAAGATCACGAACAAGACATCCATTTGTTCTAAATATCACCTCGGTTCCTTGATCACACATCTGGCTAACACTTAGAAGATTATGTTTCAATCCACCAACATACAAAACATTTCCAGCTTTGACCTTTTCTTTTAACTGAGCAGTGCCTTTTCCTTTTATAGCTGCAGGAGTATCATTTCCAAAAGAAACTTTCTTTCCCTTTTCTAGAGGAGAATATGACTCAAGTTTTTCTTTATCACCTGTCATATGCTTCGAACATCCACTGTCAATGTACCATAGATTTTCCTGTCCATGTGCATAAAATGCTATCCCACATCTTTCTGTTTGTGGTTCCTTTATTCTCCATGTTTTGGTGCTTGAGGCTTGTTCCTTTGTCTGCTGAAACCTGCTCCTACATTCAAAATCTTCATGACCAAAATTATTGCAAATAGAACATTCAACTTCATTTTCAAGAACCGAAAAGTTGTTATAGGTCCTTTTTGTAATCTCGGTCATACTTCTTTGTTTTTGAGCTTCTCTAGTCATGATCGTTTTATATGCAACACATTGAGCTGCTTTGTGACCAAAGTTATGGCAAGAGAAGCATTGTCCATTGAATAAACTTCTGCGGTTATCAAATCTTCCGTCCAAACGATTGTAACTTCTATTGTCATTCATTCTTGAAGCAAATTGAGAGGATTTTACCTGTGGCTAGTTGTAGCTTTTGCTCATCCTTAAGACGGATTGCCCCGGGTTTGCCTAATAGTCTTTGTTTGTAATTGGTCCCTGCTTTACCTGGTGATCTCCATTTTTCTTTTTCTCATTCCTTCTTGCTGCATCAAAATAATTCTTTGAGGTGGATGCTTGAGAAGTTTCTCCATTATACCCTAGACCTGTCTTGTTTAGAGGAGAACGCTGTACATTGATGATCTCATCCAGAGTTTCAGATCCTTTGACAAACTTAAGATTAATAGCCTTTGTTTTCTCAATCTCTTTTCTAAGACCAACAATTTCACCTTCTAACTTTT
Organism: Pinus tabuliformis; assembly: GCA_031772625.1. Classification (NCBI taxonomy): domain Eukaryota; kingdom Viridiplantae; phylum Streptophyta; class Pinopsida; order Pinales; family Pinaceae; genus Pinus; species Pinus tabuliformis. The sequence goes on along the minus strand of CM062804.1, from coordinate 227,098,666 downwards.
CAAGATATTTTTCTTTTTCATCAATCTGAAATTGTAGAGTATCAATGATCATATTCTTTTCTTCTATACATGTCTTGAGTCTAGAAATTTCTTCATGAAAGCTATCCACATCTATAGCATCCATGTAATCATCATCTTCAAATCCCATTAAAATTTTATAGTCATTACCTTGTTCATCTTCATCACTATTTGATAGACCATCACTATCTTCATGAGTCTAGTAGCTTTTCTTATTTGCATTCTGTTTCTTGCTCCATCTAGCAGGTTCCTTTCCTTTGTCAATCTTATCCTTATGAGGACATTTCGCAGCATAATGACCTACTCTTCAACAAGAAAAACATTTAAAAGGTAACTTACCTTTGAACCTTCCAGTAGCCCATTGAATATTTCTGACAAAATTTGATTCTTCTTCTTCTTCTGGCACGTGACTTGCTTCATAGTAGTCTCCTTTGCCTGAAGCCTTGAAAGCAGCTTCTCTCCTGTCTGATGGACCTCCCTTTCTCATTTCATAAGTAGTTAGAATTCCGTGTAGCTGAGACATAGTAAGAATTCGTAGATTTTCTTTTTCTTCTATTGCAGAAACTTTAGATTCAAACTTGGGGGACAATGATCTTAAAACTTTTTCTACCACAATAGCCTCTTTTATTTCTTCACCCAAGTTTTTCATGCAATTAACAATCTCGTCTACCCGAAGAAAATAGTTAGCCACAATTTCATCATTATACATTCTGAGATTCTCATACTGAATACTGAGGGTTTGCAGTTTAGCACGCTTTACCTATTCATATCCTTCGTAGCTCAAGACAATCTTGTCCCATATTTCATTTGCGGATTTATATTGCATAACCTTTACAAATTCTGTTTGAGATAAGCATCCTAGCAGAGTATTGACTGCTTTAGCATTTGTTTCATATTTCTTCTTCTCGGCCGAATCTGTAGGAGTAGCTGAAGGAAAAGTGTAGCATGTATCTATGATATCCCAAACTTCTGTACCAAGAGATTGAAGATAGGCAGTAACTCTTACCTTCCAATAATTGAAGTTTGTCCCATCAAAGATTGGTGGCCTGATTGATGCTTCCCTCTCGTAGTTTCTCATGATGAATGATCTTCCTTCAAGCGATCAAGCTTCTCTTAAGGACCTGCTCTGATACCAATTGTTGGAAATAATACTGAGAGGGGGGCTGAATCAGTATTATCAAGTTCTTTTAATAAATCTTCCTTATTTATACTTTGAATTATTTTTGCATGTCAGTACCATAAAATAATGAGCATGAACAAAGAAAACAGATAGTCACACAAAAGAACACCAGATGTAAGGTGGAAACCCAATGTGGGTGAAAACCACCTACTGCAATATGTCTCTATCTTCTTTCAAATTAGAAACTCCTTTTACAATGGTTTTGTACTGGTGCAGTCCTTTACCAGCACGCAGGCTGCAACCTGTAGAGAGCTACAACTCTCTCTCGTTTTCCAGTCTCTCTTGGAAGGGAGCTACAACCCCCTACTTCTTTTCTTTCAAGGACCACTTTTCATAAATTTTCAAACTGGATCCATAAACATCAAGAGATCATCAAGTACAAGTAAATCACCTAGTCAACTGCAGTAACCAGATCAGCAATAACAATAAACTAAACCCAGAACACCTTATCAACAAAAAAATTCAGCCAACAAAAGGTCTTAAGACAGATACGCAGTTTTTCTTTATCTGGCCTGCGTGGCCCCGCACTTCACCTTCTGCTCCCCTGCATATACCCGCAGAGAGCCTTCTGCTGCACCGCGTACCCATGCATTGTTTCTTCAATCACGCTGCGTACTGTTACTGTAGGTATGCACCCACAGATGCTATCGCGTCGCGTACTGCTATTGTAGCCACGCACCCACAGCTGCGATCGCGCTGCGTACCTATGCACCTGCGGCTTCTGAAGCGCCACGTACTTTCACTATGCCTACGCACCTGAACCTTTGTCGCGCTGCGTACCCACGCACTGCGCCTTCTTCTGCTCTGCGTACCCATGCACTGCTCCTTCTTATGCTCTGCGTACCCACACACTTGCACTGTTAATCACATGCGTACCTCTGATTAGGGCCGAATTGGCAATCCCCCAGTGTGCCACAGATAGTCAGATGCTCAGATCTGATCATGCGCTCGAGAGATCACCCTTCATAGATTCGCTTTCAACTTCACTTTTATATAGATCAAGATTTTAAAACAATAACCCAATATTTCATATCTTAAGGTATTCAATTTGCAAAACATGCCTTGGCCAAGTGATCTCCTTTGCTTTATATAGGCAAGCTCTTCCTAAAATCATGGATCAATAGGGGCTCAGTAATAACAATACCACGGGCCAAAACCATAGAATCAAGAACGGCGGGCTTAATACCGTGGGACAAACATAAGAAACCCCACGTGAGCGCGCTTCTCTGCCTTGAAGTAAGTGAACTAGGGGTACACACATTCTGAACGGGTGACGTGCGTGTGCGTCTGCAGTCTCTTCACGGCGTACCTGCGGGTACGCACCTTTTGAACCATTCACCTGCGTACCTCTTAATTTCCAACATTTTGAGAGCCTGATCAGAGCATTGCCACTTGAGGGTGTTGCCATCAAGTACAACATCTGAATCATAGAGCCATACCAGACTTATAATGCCAACAATCTCCCCCTTTGGACTTCATGGCAACCTCCAGATCAACCTCAAGATCCTCAACATCATTCTCCCCCTTTCACATCAAGGGCAAAGGGTTATGCTCCCCTTAAGAACATGCTCCCCCTGACTATAAACCAGATCTGCAAAGAAGAACCATAATCCACATATTGCAGCAATATTCAGCAATATTGCAGCAATATTTAGACCAACATCCATGATGTACTTCCTCCATAATGCCAACAATGCATTATATGCTCCCCCTGAACCTGTGCCATTCGATCTTCGACCAATCTGTAACCCAGCAAGTGTATGCATATACCCCAGATGAACCTTGCGTACAACCGTCAATCAAGAGAGATTCAACAACATGATGATGCATCAACAACCCCCAGCTTTTGCCTGAGGTATTCAAAGGTCTCCTTGGGCAATGGTTTGGTGAGTATATCAGCAACTTGTTCCTTAGAAGGAACATACTCCAACTTGACCTTTTGTTCAAGTACTTGTTCCCAGAGAAAATGATACTTGATCGGTATGTGCTTGGTCTTTGAATGCATGACTGGGTTCTTTGAAATGCTGATTGCACTTGTGTTATCACATAAGATGGAGATAGGTGGTGTACAAGTGATTTGAAAGTACTGCAAGGTCTGCATCATCCAAAGGAGTTGAGTGCAGCAAGATGCAACAGCAACATATTCTGCTTCAGCTGTAGACAAGCCAATCGAACTCTGTTTCTTGTTGAACCAAGATACTAATCTGGAACCCATAAAGAACGCACCACCACTTGTGCTCTTCCTGTCATCCACGCTTCCTGCCCAATCTGCATCTGTATAAGCATGAAGTGTGAGATCTGTATCTCTAGGATACCATAAGCCATAATTTTGAGTCCCTTGAAGATATTTAAAGATTCTCTTCATTGCCTAAAGATGAGTTTCCTTCGGATTTGCTTGAAATCTTCTAACTATTCCCACTGCATGCATGATGTCTGGTCGGGTACCTGTCAAATAAAGTAGACTTCCAATCATAGATTTGTAGGTTGGTTGATGCACTGCTGCTGATTCATCATTTGCACTGAGGCTACATCCTGTGACCATGGGTGTACATACTGGTTTTGCATCTTCCATGCCATATTTCTTCAAAATCTGCTTGAGATACTTGGTTTGAGATAAAAGGATCCCTCCTTCTTTTTGTTGGATTTGCAAACCAAGAAAATATGTCAGTTCTCCCAGCAAGGACATTTCGAATTCTTTCTGCATCACCAAGGCAAAGCTTTGACTCATAGCTTCTTCATTGCTGCCAAAGATAATGTCATCTACATACACAACAAGTATTAGCAATTTGTCATTTTCAACTTTTATATAAAGATTGTTGTCTGCTGATCCTTTTGAAAAACCTTGTTGATGAAGATATTTGTCCAAACGATAGTACCAAGCCCTTGGAGCTTGTTTGAGACCATAGAGAGCCTTTTTCAATCTGCATACAAGATTTGGATCATTTCCAAGAATGAAACCATCTGGCTACTCAATGTATACTTCTTCTTCCAAGTCTCCATTCAGAAAGGCTGATTTCACGTCCATTTGAAATACTTTGAAGTTTTGAAAGCTTGAGAGAGCAAGGAACATTCGGATGGCCTCAAGTCTTGCAACAGGAGCAAATGTTTCTTCAAAATCTATTCCTTCTTGCTGCGCATACCCTTTACAAACAAGTCTGGCCTTGCTTCTAATTACTTCTCCATTTTCATTCAATTTATTTTTGAAGACCAATTTTGTCCCTATAACATTCTTATCCTTTGGTCTAGGAACCAGCTCCCAAGTGTTGTTCTTTTCGATCTGCTCAAGTTCTTCATCCATTGCTTTCACCCAACATTCATATTTGCATGCCTCTTTCACATTTTGTGGTTCAGTGGAAGAGAGTAATGCCAAATAGCTTGAATATTCTGCAACTGTTCTTCTTGTTTGTACACCTGCTTCTTTCTGCCCCAAAATCTGAGATTCTAGATGATTCTTCTGAACATATTTGGATGGAGTCTTCTCTTCTATCCTTATCTGCTCCTCTGGTTCTTCTTGAGGTTCTTCTTCTTCATCATTCTGTCTTTGAGGGTAGTCTTCATCTTCTTCAATATCTTCATGATTTAGTTGCCTAGGAATGTATCCCTTCTCATCAACCACTACATCAATGCTGTCAACAATTCTTCCAAGTCTTTTATTGTAGCACTTGTATGCTTTGCTGTGTGGAGAATAACCAAGAAGAATGCCTTCATCTGCTCTAGGTTCAAGTTTGCCAAGTCACTCATCAATATTCTTAATATAACATTTGCTCCCAAAGATTTTGAGGTGCTTTACCGAAGGAGTCTCACCATGCCAGAGCTCCTGAGGAGTTTGAGTGTTGTTCACCCGGACATTTGTTTTGTTGAGAATAACAACCGCAGCATATGCAGCTTCACCCCAGAAAGTTGCGGGAGTTCCAGAATCATCAAGCATAGCACGAGCCATTTGTTGGACTGTTCTGTTCATTCTTTCTACTACTCCATTTTGCTGAGGAGTTCTAGCTGTAGAGAATTCTCTTCTTATCCCATGTTCTTCACAGAAATCGAAAAATTCATTCGAGGTAAACTCCCCACCTCTGTCAGATCTGAGGCACTTAATTTTGTATCCTGATTCATTTTCAACCAAGGCTTTAAAGGATTTGAATTTTTCGAATGCTTCATAAGTCCTAACCAGACAAACCTTGAGAAATCGTCAATGAATAATATCAAGTATTCTTCTCCTCGAGGTGTCCTTTTCCTGAATGGTCCACATACATCTGTATGTACAAGCTCAAGAGGCATGCTAGCTCATCCTTCCTTCTCTGGAAAGTTAGTTCTAGTTTGCTTTCCAAACTGACATGATTTGCATATGGTGTTGTCTGGAATTTTGATATCTGGAAGACCACGAACTGCCTGATATTTGCATGCTTTCCTTATTTGTGAAAAGCTTAGATGCCCCAACCTCCGGTGCCATAACCAGTGTTCATCATCCTTGCTTAGATAGCATTGTTGTTGTCCTTCTTCAAATATGTATAGATTATTTGGAGTTCTTTTACCTTTGATCACCGTTTTACCTGTATCAAGATCACGAACAAGACATCCATTTGTTCTAAATATCACCTCGGTTCCTTGATCACACATCTGGCTGACACTTAGAAGATTATGTTTCAATCCATCAACATACAAAACATTTCCAGCTTTGACCTTTTCTTTTAACTGAGCAGTGCCTTTTCCTTTTATAGCTGCAGGAGTATCATTTCCAAAAGAAACTTTCTTTCCCTTTTCTAGAGCAGAATATGATTCAAGTTTTTCTTTATCACCTGTCATATGCTTCGAACATCCACTGTCAATGTACCATAGATTTTCCTGTCCCTCTGCATAAAATGCTATCCCACATCTTTTTGTTTGTGGTTCCTTTATTCTCCATGTTTTGGTGCTTGAGGCTTGTTCCTTTGTCTGCTGAAACCTGCTCCTGCATTCAGAATATTCATGACCAATATTATTGCAAATAGAACATTCAACTTCATTTTCAAGAACCGAAAAGTTGTTATAGGTCCTTTTTGTAATCCCGGTCATACTTCTTTGTTTTTGAGCTTCTCTAGTCATGATCGTTTTATATGCAACACATTGAGCTGCATTGTGACCAAAGTTATGGCAAGAGAAGCATTGTCCATTCAAGAAACTTCTGCGGTTATCAAATCTTCCGGCTAAACGATTGTAACTTCTATTGTCATTCATTCTTGAAGCAAATTGAGAGGATTTTACCTGTGGCTGGTTGTAGCTTTTGTTCATCCTTAAGACGGATTGCCCCTGGTTTGCCTGATAGTCTTTGTTTCTAATAGGTCCCTGCTTTACCTCGTGATCTCCATTGTGCTTTTTCTCATTCCTTCTTGCTGCATCAAGATAATTCTTTGAGGTGGATGCTTGAGAAGTTTCTCCATTATACCCCAGACCTGTCTTGTTTAGAGGAGAACGCTGTACATTGATGATCTCATCCAGAGTTTCAGATCCTTTGACAAACTTAAGATTACTAGCCTTTGTTTTCTCAATCACTTTTCTAAGACCAACAATTTCACCTTCTAACTTTTCAAGATATTTTTCTTTTTCATCAACCTGAAATTGTAGAGTATCAATGATCATATTCTTTTCTTCTATACATGTCTTGAGTCTAGAAATTTATTCATGAAAGCTATCCACATCTATAGCATCCATGTAATCATCATCTTCAAATCCCATTAAAAGTTTATAGTCATTACCTCGTTCATCTTCATCACTATTTGATAGACCATCACTATCTTCATGAGTGTAGTAGCTTTTCTTATTTGCATTCTGTTTCTTGCTCCATCTAGCAGGTTCCTTTCCTTTGTCAATCTTATCCTTATGAGGACATTTCGCAGCATAATGACCTACTCTTCCACAAGCAAAACATTTAAAAGGTAACTTATCTCTGAACCTTCCAGTACCCCCTTGAAGATTTCTGACAAAATTTGATTCTTCTTCTTCTTCTGGCACGTGACTTGCTTCATAGTAGTCTCCTTTGCCTAAAGCCTTGAAAGCAGCTTCTCTCCTGTCTGATGGACCTCCCTCTCTCATTTCATAAGGAGTTAGAATTCCATGTAGCTGAGACATAGTAAGAATTCGTAGATTTTATTTTTCTTCTATTGCAGATACTTTAGATTCAAACTTGGGGGACAATGATCTTAAAACTTTTTCAACCACAATAGCCTCTTTTATTTCTTCACCCAATTTTTTCATGCAATTAACAATCTCGTCTACTCGAAGAAAATAGTTAGCCACACTTTCATCATTATACATTCTGAGATTCTCATACTGAATCCTGAGGGTTTGAAGTTTAGCACGCTTTACCTGTTCATCTCCTTCGTAGCTCAAGACAATCTTGTCCCATATTTCCTTTGCGGATTTATATTGCATAACCTTTACGAATTCTGTTTGAGATAAGCATCCTAACAGAGTATTGACTGCTTTAGCATTTGTTTCATATTTCTTCTTCTCGGCCGAATCTATAGGAGTAGCTGAAGGAAAAGTGTAGCGTGTATCTATGATATCCCAAACTTCTGTACCAAGAGATTGAAGATAGGCAGTAACTCTTACATTCCAATAATTGAAGTTTTTCCCATCAAAGATTGGTGGCCTGATTGATGCTTCCCTCTCGTAGTTGCTCATGATGAATGATCTTCCTTCAAGCGATCAAGCTTCTCTGAAGGACCTGCTCTGATACCAATTGTTGGAAATAATACTGAGAGGGGGGGTGAATCAGTATTATCAAGTTCTTTTGATAAATCTTCCTTACTTATACTTTGAATTATTTTTGCATGTCAGTACCATAAAATAATGAGCATGAACAAAGAAAACATATAGTCACACAAAAGAACACCAGATATAAGGTGGAAACCCAATGTGGGTGAAAACCACCTACTGCAATATGTCTCTATCTTCTTTCAAATTAGAAACTCCTTTTACAATGGTTTTATACTGGTGCAGTCCTTTACGAGTACGCAGGTTGCAACCTGTAGAGAGCTACAACTCTCTCTCGTTTTCCAGTCTCTCCTAGAAGGGAGCTACAACCCCCTACTTCTTTTCTTTCAAGGACCACTTTTCATAAATTTTCAAACTGGATCCATAAACATCAAGAGATCATCAAGTACAAGTAAATCACCCAGTCAACTGCAGTAACCAGATCAACAATAACAATAAACTAAACCCAGAACACCTTATCAACAGAAAAATTCAGCCAACAAAGGGTCTTAAGACAGATACGCAGTTTTTCTTTATCTGGCCTGCGTGGCCCCACACTTCACCTTCTGCTCCCCTGCATATACCCGCAGAGAGCCTTCTGCTGCACCGGGTACCCACGCACTGTTTCTTCAAACACGTCGCGTACTGTTACTGTAGGTACGCACCCACAGATGCTATCGCGCCGCGTACTGCTACTGTAGCCACGCACCCACAGCTGCGATCGCGTTGCGTACCTACGCACCTGCGGCTTCTGAAGCGCCACGTACTTTCACTGTGCCTACGCACCTGAACCTTTGTTGCGCTGCGTACCTACGCACTGCGCCTTCTTCTGCTCTGCGTACCCACGCACTGCTCCTTCTTCTGCTCTGCATACCCACGCACTTGCACCGTTAATCACCTGCGTACCTCTGATTAGGGCCGAATTGGCAATCCCCCAGTGTGCCACAGATAGTCAGATGCTTAGATCTGATCATGCGCTCGAGAGATCACCCTTCATAGATTCGCTTTCAACTTCACTTTTATATAGATCAAGCTTCTAAAACAATAACCCAATATTTCAGATCTTAAGATATTCAATTTGCAAAAGATGCCTTGGCCAAGTGATCTCCTTTGCTTTATATAGGCAAGCTCTTCCTAAAATCATGGATCAATAGGGGCTCAGTAATAACAATACCACGGGCCAAAACCATAGAATCAAGAACATCGGGCTTAATACCACGGGCCAAACATAAGAAACCCCACGTGAGCGCGCTTCTCTGCCTTGATGTAAGTGAATTTGGGGTACGCACCTTCTGAACGGGTGACCTGCGTGTGCGGTCGCAGTCCCTTCACGGCGTACCTGCGGGTACACACCTTTTGAACCATTCACCTACGTACCTCTTAATTTCCAACATTTTGAGAGCCTGATCAGAGCATTGCCACTTGAGGGTGTTGCCATCAAGTACAACATCTAAATCATAGAGCCATACCAGACTCATAATGCCAACATGTAGTTCATCTTTAGGATAAGATGAGGAACCATATCCGGGCCATGAAATAAAAATATGTAGAGAGTTGTGGTTCATCTTCAGGATAAGATGAGGAACCAGATCCGGGCCATGAAATAAATAGATGTAGAGAGCTGCTTTATTAGACATTAGCGAGTAACAGCTAGTTTGACTAAGGGGTTAGTGCGTAACAACTAATTTGACTGAGGGCAGAGAAAAGATTTAACAAAAGGTTAAGGCAAAAAATAATTTAAAATTTTATTATTTTTATGAACATATTAAAAGCATTTATAATAATTCATTTTAATAAACCCTATATAACCCTAATAAATCTTAATTAATATAATATTAAAAGTTTTATTTCAATCCTCAAAATATTATCTAGTAAAATTAAATAGAGAGAATAGGATTAAAAAAAATAAAAAAACTTAAGGAAATAAATAATTTTAATTTTTTTTATATGATGAAAATATTATAAAAAATAAAATAAACGATAAGATGATGAACCACACTGGTTGGTTCGAAACGCGTCGACAAAGGTCTTTCCTCATGTGATTTTCGCGGAAGTTGTGCTTACAACTATTATGGATCACAGAAGCCTCAATTCAATAATTATACATTTTTTTGGCTATTAAAAACCTAGAATAAAAATGTTTTTTTGCAAAAAAACTTATTATGTTATTTGTGAAATATGAACAGAGATAGAGAAAATAACAATAATTCCTTCTAACTAATAAAAATAAATCCATTTAACAATACTCTATATATAAATAGATTTATGTAACATGTAATTTTTTTAAATGTTATGAAAGGTAAATTAAATAAAGTATTTACGATAGGAGCTTCCTAGTGGCTTCCCCTCCCCCCCCCGCTTCTTGTGGTGTTCCTCTATATGGAGCCTTCCTATCTTACCCCTCCTTCTCTAATCATCAGGGATTCCTTTTCTATCATACCTGTTTTTTTTATATTTTATATTTTAAGAACAATTTTGTTTCATTAAAAAAATATAAAGTAAATCATTTTATAACAATTTCTCTAAATAAACATTAATGAAAGTTGCTTAAGATTAACTAACCAAATTAAAACAAACTTCTTCCTTTCTTCTATCCTGGTTGATTAGTTAAACGTGGGAAATTGTGCTGCATATCCTAGGTCCATTATTCAATTATTTTGATAAGTTATCAATTTAATGGGTTATTCCTATTATAATCTCTAAATAATTTTAGGTTTTTGGTTTAAGTTGACTTTGATAGTTTTATTAATAGGATTTAATAATAGGTTTAACCATAGTTATTTGTTATAGCAATATTAACTTACAATTAACTATGTATGTTTAGCATTAATCCTTTTTGGATTAAATAAAATTAAAACTAACTTACAATAATTAACTAGGTACTTAATTATATAAATTTAAAATAATATTAAATATCTAATTAAATTATTTTTTTATAAATTTAATTTTGAATCATATTAATTATATATGTTACCTTATAATAATAGATGTTAAAATAAAGTTTAATTAACCATTAATTACATATGGGTTTAATATTAAACCTTTTTAATTAAATATAATTAAAACTAACTTACATTTAAGTTATTAACAATTAATTAAATAACTCTGTCTATATAACTCTTATATAAGTTTAACTCTTATATAAGTTTAATATCAGTAAATTTGATTCATTTTTATATATAATAGATATTAAACTAACTCTTAAATTAACTAACTTATTATTTATATATATAACTTTTATATAGTCTAATTAATTCCTATATACACATTTTTTATTCAAATATGGTAATAGGAATATAATCAACTCTCTTATTATTTAACCAATTTTGTTTTCCTATCCCTATCCCTTGATCAAGTGCAGCCAAGTTGGTCAAATTTAGCCATTGGATGTTATGCTCTATCATTTATCATGCACCGAGGATCTGATTTTTCAACTTGTCTTGATGATGATGACCCACTCTGGTTGCTTCTAAAAACGTGGACAAATACATTGTAATGTGATTTATACCAAAAAAATCTTCTCAAAACTTAATATGGATCATAAAGCCTCAATTCCATTTTCTTGATCTTTTCTTCCTATCAACTCCTATTATTTAGTGTATGGCATTCGCTTTGGCTGGATGCACAGTACGCGATTTGCTTGAAATAGTTCCTCTCGGGACCATGTTGCAACATTATGATGTCTGACTGTCCTCTAAAGATTTGTTGTTCCTCTCGGGACCATGTTGGAACATATGATGTCTGACTGTCCTTTAAAGATTTGTTGTTCCTCTCGGGACCATTTTGGAACATTATGATGTCTGACTGTCCTTTAAAGATTTGTTTTTTCCCACTCTAAGGCATGCTCATGCTACGAAATTGCTCACTAACTTGGAATCAATAATTAGTCTCACGCTTGTAGTTTTTCGCTGTTCACCTCGGATGTGTCTATGTCTGACTGCATTTTCAGTCAATCGCGTCAAGGCCGTGAATATGCAGCTTTATTGATCCTTTAGTTCATTTTCAATCAATCGCGTCTGGACTCTGGAGGGCCGTGAATATGCAGCTTTATTGAACCATTATTTGAACAAGAGGGACTTTTTCTTTAAATATTTTAAAAATTTACAAAACTACGATGTCTGAGTGCATTTTCAATCAATCGCGTCTGGACTCTGGAGGGCCGTGAATATGCAGCTTTATTGATCCTTTAGTTCATTTTCAATCAATCGCGTCTGGACTCTGTGGGCTGTGAATATGCAGCTTTGTTGATCCTTTATTTGAATAAGAAGAACTTTTGCCCTTCATACAATTTAAAAATTTACTAAACGGTCATTATCATTTTTTGAAATCGTGTCTAATCCTGGAAAATAATTGCAAGAAGTGTCAAATTTTGTTAAAAAAAATCAAATTTTACGCATAAATCTGTTTTGAAATTCCAACCTGGTCGATGTCGGAATATATTCTCGTCAATCGCGTGTGGACGGAGGGCCGTGAATATGCAGCTTTATTGATCCTTTGCTTGAATAAGAGCAACGTGTACATGGAGCATACATATATATTTGACAAAATACAAGATGTTTAAACTCCTAAAGTTATCTGGCTTGATATCTCGTATGAAATGTAATGCAGTACATCAATAGTAAAATCAAACATAGGTATACAAACTAATAAAATATATGAAATGAAGAATGTAATGCAGTACATCAATAGTAAAATCAAACATAGATATACGAACTTATAAAATGTATGGAATGAATTGCTTGATCTATAATTTTGTTGTCTTCTTATATGGAATGTAATGTAGTACATCATTAGTAAAATCAAACCTAGGTATACAAACTTAGAAAATATATTAATATGAGTTTGGTTATGTTTTCTTTTTTTAAAATATAAATTTTAGTTATATAATTAGAAATTTTAAATATTAAATTTATTTATTAAATCATTAGAATTTATCATTTTAAAAAAAAATTCTAATAACAAATTGTTGGAAGGAACTAGAACTAATTCCAACTACTCGCAGCCAAAATTCAACAAAAAGTTTAAATGTAGTTTCTAGAGATCTTTGACAAATGAACAAGCTTCCTGAAGAAGCCATTGCCCCAATTAATCTCTAGAACCTTCTCTATCCTGTATAAATACCTATTTATTCAACAAATGGAAACAAGTTGTGAAGTTTTCTGTGTTTAGTGTTTATGAGTTGAGTCTCTCTGCTCTCTCTGATATGGTATCGGAGGAGGTGTCAGGTTGGTGTTGGTGAGCCGTGAAAAGGAGGGCTCGGTGGTGCAAGTTAGGTGAGCTATGTTGACTGTTGAGTTTGTTTGATGCTATGCTTTGTAAACCGTGAGAAGGAAGTCGCGCCCCTGTCCAGAGCCCCGTAGAGTTGTTGCTTGCTTGGTGGACTCGCGAGGAACCCGCCTCCATTGTTGCTGAAAACCCTGTGTTGTTTTTATCTGAGAAAAAAGGAAGAGCCCTGAATCACGTTGCCACTGTTGAAAGAGCGCCGCTGATACTAGTGCTGGCTGTGAGGTCGAAGGGCATGTGGGATGCTGACGAAGTTGAACGCCGGGAGGCACAATCCGGCGCCGCGAAGGCATTTCCTGAACATCTCATACTCATGGTGAACGACATCATTGGAAAGTAAGTTTTGGCTAAATTTCAGTGTAATTTGTTGAAGGATTGAGGATTTCTAGAATGCACGGTTTAAAGATTCAAGAATTAATAAACTGCAAGAGCTATAGTGGCGAAGTTTTGGATTATTATTAGATAGTCTGGTTAAATTTGTAAAACATTGGTTAAAGCTATTGAAGTGTTTTTCTGCTATTTGAAAAAAATAATGAAAGTGATTTGAGTTAAAATATTTCGTTGGAGAAGTTTTAAAAGATTTTCTTTATTTCAAGTGTTGAGATTAAATTTAAAAAATGGGTATTTATTTTTAATGAGAAGATTATAATAGAGTGATAAGGTATTTAATGTGTGGTGAAAGTTTTCTGAGAAATAGTGAAATTTGGTGCATTTGGATTTAGATTTGGTGGCATTTTGGTGATTGGAGAAAGTTTTTTTCATCATGGCAAATTTGTTGCCTGATACTTATATGAATGAATCCACCAAACTTGATGGAGAAAATTATGTGAATTGGAAATTCAAGTTAATGACTATTTTAGAAGGTAATAATATGTGGTCCATTGTGAGTGGGGATGAACTCAAACACACTATTAGAGGTTCTATTCCATATTGGGAGAGAAGGGAGACGAAAGCAAAGGTGTTGCTGTGTATGTCCATAAAGGACAACATTATTCCTCAGATTAGAGATTGCAAGACATCAAAAGAAACATGGGATACATTGAAGGGTTTGTATGAAACAACAAATACAAACCGGATCCTGTTTTTGAAGACTAAGCTCTTATCTCTAAAAATGGAAGCAAATGAAAATATAAGCAATTTCATATCTCGTATCAAAGATTTAAGTGATAAGTTAGGAGATATTGGTGAAAAGGTGTCTAGTACTGACTTAGTCACCATCACATTAAATGGCTTAGTGCAAAATTATCAAATTTTTGTTTCAAGTCTTGAAGCTAGAGAGAAACCCCCTACATTTGATGAATTGACAGGAATTCTTCTACAAGAGGAGGAGAGGATGAAGAGCTTTAATTTGGGCTCTAGTAGTTCAGATTTGGCATTGGTAGCCAAAGGCAAAAATCCATACAGAGGCAAGCCATGGGACAAGAGCAAAGGAGGCAAGTTTCAAGAAAAACAAAAAGGTATGACACAGTCCAAATTTCCAATCCATAAAAGAAATGATGATTGTTATTAATGTCGCAAACCTGGGCATCATTCTAAAGATTGTTATAAAAGGAAATATAATGAGTCTAGCCAAAAAAATAGAAGGCATAATGGAAATTTTGTGGACAAAGATACCTCAATCAATGATGGATTTAAAAATATTAAATTGTCTGTTTCTGATATTGCATTGTCTATGGAAAATGATGATAAGAATGGTTTGTTCATTGATTCTGGTGCATCACTCCATATGTCTTGTAATAAGGAGTGGTTTAATGAATATTATGAAAACATTGATGGAACATATGTTTGTCTAGGAGATAACAGATCACTTAAATTTCAAGGTTATGGAGTAATAGGTGTGAATTTGCCTAATGGACAAGAAAAATAGATCCATAATGTGATGTATGTTCTTGGTATCAAAAAGAATTTAATTTATGTTTCTACTATTACTAACCAAGATTTGAAGGTGGAATTTGTTAAATCACAATGTGTAGTGAAAGACATTCAAGATAAGTACAAGGTTATTGCCACAGGAACCAGAGTTGGAGGCTTGTATAAGTTGTATGTGACCAGGAAAAGTCATCAAGCATTGGCATCTACAACAATATCAACAGTAGATTTATGGCATCAAAGGTCTGGACATGTAAATCACAAAGATTTAATGCTACTTCAAAAGAACACAATGGTTGAAGGTCTTCCTGTTTTGAAGAATGATCATGTTGAATGTGAAGCATGTGTACTTGGCAAGTAACATAGGGAGGAATTTCCTATACATAAAGAAAAAAGGCAAAGGGAAATACTTGAATCAATGCATACTGATGTATGTGGACCTGTGCAAACTAGATCTATTGGTGGAGCATGGTATTTTCTTATTTTTGTAGATGATAGATCTATGTATACATGGGTGTATTTCATAAGAAAGAAGAGTGATGTTTTTGAGTACTTTAAGGAATTTAAGAGTATGGTGGAAAAACAAACTGGTAATTACATAAAAATTTTGAGTTCTGATCAGGGGGGAGAATTTAATCACTATTGTAAAAGAAATGGGATTCTGCAACAATTTACAGTGCCACATATGTTGGAAATAATACTGAGAGGGGGGGTGAATCAGTATTATCAAGTCAATTATTTCCTTTTTCAAATCCAGATCATATACGCTACTTCAGTTAGAGAAAACCGCGTATATACACAACTACGTATAAGGAAACCCACGTATACCATGCAAATTTATAATTTACTTTATCTTACAGATGTTGATCATTAATGTGTGTATCAGAATCAAATAAACAGTAACCAGAAACAGTGAAACAGAGCAGAAGAAAATCACACACAAGAACACAAGATATAAGGTGGAAACCCAATGTGGGTGAAAACCACCTGCTGCAATTCGTCTCTATCTTCTTTTTAATTAGAAACTTCCTCTTACAAAGATTCTGTACTGGTGCAGTCCTTTACTAGTACACAAGCTGCAACCTGCAGAGAGCTACAACCCTCTCTTGTTCTCCAGCTTCTCCTGGAAGGGAGCTACAACCCCCTTAGCTCTTGCACTAGCCAAGATACTAGTATGTAGGTGTTGGCCTACAGAAGGCTACAACCTCCTCTTTCTTCTAGGGACCACGTTTCATAAATTTTCAGACTAGATCCATGAACATCAATCAATCATCAATAATTTTTGCATCAAACAATCTCCTTTTCACCACTTAGAACTGAATCAAGTAGACACTTCTCTGACAGCTGTACCCAGAACACAGTAACAGTAATCACATACCAAATTTTGAACCCAGAACACTGTAGCAATAAATAGAAGTAGCTAGAACCCAACTCAAGAGATGTATGCTACTTCAATAACCTGAAACCTGCGTGCATACACTTCTGTGTTTGGACCAACCTGCGTATACGCATTTTTTTATTCACTGAACCAGCATGTATACGCGCCTTAGCTTCACTGAACCTGCGTACAGATCTATAAAGGATAATTCACTCTTTCAATCATTCAGACATTAGTTAACCCAGATTACCAGTTTTATAGATCGAGCATGCGCCACATATAACAGATCAAAGTCATAGAAAGATACTACTATTCAAGCTTAAAGAATTTGACCCATCAATAGAACTTTTGCTTCTCCTTGCGCTCAGGTTTCTCTTCATTCAGATCCAGATCTGCACCATCACCCAATCACAAGTATTCCAGATCTAGTACTTTTCAGATATTCAATAATTCAGATGGTACTTTGCCAAATGATCTCCTTCCTCTTTTATAGTCTTAGGCCTTTCACAATACCATGGTCCAAAACCATAACAAAACAATACCATGGACCCAATACTTGGGATCAACACTTCTGACGAGATACCATGGCCCAAAACCATAGGTTCAATTACCAAGGACTAAATACCATGGACCAAAAGTAAGTTCTCCAACATATATGCGCTTTTCCTTGCGTGAAAGTGCGTGTATACGCATACGCACTTTTGTAACATATAACCCGCATGTATACGCATCTTCGTCTAGGTGAACCTGCGTATATATATTTTTCTTCATTTTGAAAGCCTGTACTGAGATCTGTCACCAAAGTGAGTTGCCATCAAGGACAATACCTGTGACATAGCTCCAACCTGTGCCATATTGCCAACAATCTCCACCTTTGGACTTGATGGCAACCCCAAGATCCTCAAAGTCATTCTCCCCCTTTGTCATCAAGGGCAAAGGGTTGTGCTCCCCCTGAGTACATGCTGAGATCTCTGCGCTGCTGTGCTGACCATGCTCCCCCTGACTATAGGCAAGATATGCAAAAACATGTTCTTTAAGAAGAACCATGACTTATAGATCATAAAAGACCTTCCTATCACCAAAAGACTCTATACATATATCCATCACCCAACCAAGTGGGGATACATTAGAAATTTACATATGACAACCAAGAACATCACATCATTCATCCCAGGCATAGTGGGGAAACAAAAAAAAAGGCCGTTACATGACCTTGACATCAAAAAAGAGATACATGACATAGAGATATAGAGATATAGAGACGAAATATCTAGAGCAATGCTTATAAAAGTCACCAATAACTGATATCAGCAACATCTGTCAATCACTATTCAGATCAGCAACCATGTTTTCCTTCTGATTTCCCTCTGCATTTGTTCCACTTGAGATCAATAGCAACTATGAATCTTGAACCAAGGGCTTCTAATGAAATGCCAACAATGCTTTATCAGAAGTTTTATCTGCTCCCCGTGAACCTGTGCCAGATGGTCTGTGTCAGACCCATATCAGACTTCCTTCAACCAGAGTTTGTCCCCACTGATTTCTTTCAAAGTGCCATATACGCGACTGTATCTGCATAAACCAGCGTATGTACATGGATCCTCCTCAGGCAACTCACGTACATCCATTTTTCTTTGAAACAGACAAATTTCAACAGCAAGATCATGCATCAACTACTCCCAGCTTTTGTCTGAGGTATTCAAAAGTTTCCCTGGGTAGTGGTTTGGTGAGAATATCAGAACTTGTTCCTTAGAGGGAACATACTCCAATTTGACCTTTTGTTCCAACACTTGTTCTTGGAGAAAATGATACTTGATCGGTATGTGCTTAGTCTTTGAATGCATGACAGGATTCTTTGAGATACTGATAGCACTTGTATTATCACATATGGAGATAGGTGGAGTACAAGTGATTTGAAAATCCTGCAAAGTTTGCATCATCCAAAGGAGTTGTGTGCAACAAGATGCGGCAGCCACAAATTCTGCTTCAGCTGTAGATAGAGCAATCGAACTCTGTTTCTTACTGAACCAAGATACTAATATGGAACCCATAAAGAATGCACCACCACTTGTGCTTTTTCTGTCATCCACGCTTCCAGCCTAATCTGCATCTGTATAAGCATGAAGAGTGAGATTTGTATCTCTTGGATACCACAGACCATAGTTTTGAGTTCCTTAAAGATACTTGAAAATTCTCTTTACTGCCTAACGATGGGTTTCCTTAGGATTTTCCTGAAATCTACCAACCATTCCGACTGCATGCATGATGTCTGGTCGGGTACCTGTCAAATAAAGTAGACTTCCAATCATGGATCTATAGGTTGGTTGATGCACTACTGCTGATTCATCATTTGCACTGAGGCTGCATCCTGTAACCATAGGGGTACATACTGGTTTTGAATCTTCCATGCCATACTTCTTCAAAATCTTCTTGAGGTACTTGGTTTGAGATAAAAAGATACCTCCTTCATTTTGTTGGATTTGTAATCCAAGAAAATATGTTAGTTCTCCAAGCAAGGACATTTCAAATTCTTTCTGCATCACCAAGGCAAAGCTTTGACTCATAGCTTCTTCATTGCTGCCAAAGATGATATCATCAACATACACAACAAGTATTAGCAATTTGTTATTTTCAATTTTTATATAAAGATTGCTATATGTTGATCCTTTTGAGAAACCTTGTTGCTGAAGATATTTGTCCAGACGATAATACCAAGCCCTTGGAGCTTGTTTAAGACCATAGAGAGCCTTCTTAAGTCTGCATACAAGTTTTGGATCATTTCCAAGGATGAATCCATCTGGTTGCTCAATATACACTTTTTCTTCTAAGTCTCCATTCAGAAAAGCTGATTTCACATCTTTGAAATACTTTGAACTTTTGGAAGCTTGAGAGAGCAAGGAACAATTGGATGGCCTCACGTCTAGCAACGGGAGCAAAAGTTTCTTCAAAGTCTATCACTTCTTGTTGAGCATACCCTTTACAGACAAGTCTGGCCTTGTTTCTAATAACTTCCCCATTTTCATTCAACTTGTTTTTAAAGATCCATTTTGTCCCTATGACATTCTTATCTTTTGGTCTAGGAACCAACTCCCAAGTGTTATTCTTTTTGATCTGCTCAAGTTCTTCATCCATTGCCTTGACCCAGCATTTATCTTTGCATGCCTCTTTTACATTTTGTGGTTCAGTGGAGGAGAGCAATGCCAAATAGCTTGAGGCTTCTGCAATTGTTCTTCTTGTTTGTATACCTGCCTCTTTCTACCCCAAAATTTGAGATTCTGGATGATTCTTCTGAACGTACCTGGATGGAGTCTTATCTTCTATCCTTATCTGTTCTTCTGGTGCCTCTTGAGCTTCTTCTTCATCATAAGTCTGATTTGATGTTGAAGGATAGTCCTCATCATCTTCGAAATCTTCGAAATTCACTTGCCTAGGAATGTTTCCTTCTTCATCAATCACTACATCAATGCTGTCAACAATTCTTCCAAGTCCTTTGTTGTAACACTTATATGCTTTGATATGGGGAGAATAACCAAGGAGAATGCCTTCACCTGCTCTAGGTTCAAACTTGCCAAGATTTTCATCATTATTTTTGATATAGCATTTGCTTCCAAAAATTATGAAATATTTTACCAAAGGAGTCTCACCATACCAGAGCTCATGAGGAGTTTCAGTGCTGTTCACCCAAACATTTGCCTTGTTGAGAATAAAAACTACAGCAAATGTGGCTTCTCCCCAGAAGGTTGCGGGAGTTCCAGACTCATCAAGCATAGCATGAGCCATTTGTTGAAACGTTCTGTTCATCCTTTCCACTACTCCATTTTGCTAAGGAGTCCTAGCTGTAGAGAATTCCCTTCTTATTCCATGCTCTTCAAAAGAATCGAAAAATCCATTCGAGATAAATTCTCCTCCTTGATCAGACCTGAGGCATTTGATTCTATGATCTGATTCGTTCTCCACCAAGGCTTTGAATGATTTGAACTTTTCAAAGGCTTCTTGTTTGTGCTTCACAAGTCCTATCCAACACATCCTATAAAAATCATCAATGAATAATATAAAGTATTCTTCTCCTCGGGGTGACCTTTTCCTAGATGGACCACATACATCAGTATGGACAAGTTCAAGTGGCCTGCTAGCTGATCCTTCCTTCTCAGGGAAGTTAGTTTTGGTTTTCTTACCAAACTAACATGATTTGCATATTGTATTATCTGGAATTTTGATGTCTAGAAGACCACAAACTGCCTGGTATTTGCATGCTTTCCTTATCTGTGAGAAGCTAAGATGCCCCAATCTTCTGTACCATAGCTAGTTTTCATCATTCTTGCTTAGATAGCATTGATGTTGTCCTTCTTTGAATATGTATAAATTATTTGGAGTTCTTACACCTTTGATCACTGTTTTTCCTGTATCAAGATCACGAACACTACATCCATTTGATTGAAATATTACCTCAGTTCCTTGATCACACATCTGATTGACACTTAATAGATTATGCTTTAAGCCATCAACATACATGACATTTCCATCTTTGACCCTTTCTTTCAACTGAACAGAACCTTTACCTTTTATGAGAGTAGGGGTGTCATTTCCAAAAGAGAGCTTCTTCTCCTTCTCTAAGGCACTATATGACTGAAGTTTTTCTTTATCACCTGTCATATGTTTTGAACATCCATTGTCGATGTACCATTGATTTTCCTGCCCTTTCGCATATAAGGCTATACCACATCTTTCTGGTTGTGGTTCTTTTATTCTCCATGTTTTGGCACTTGAGGCTTGCTCCTTCTGAGTTGTTTGCCGAAACCTGTTCTTGCATTCAGAATCTTTATGACCGAAACTGTTACAAATAGAACATTCTACTTCATTTTCAAGAGCAGAGAAATTATTGTAGGTCCTTTTCATGATCCCAGTCATACTCCCTATTTATGAGCTTCTCTAGTCATGATTGTCTTATAGGCAACACATTGAGCTGCTTTGTGACCAAAGTTATGACAAGAGAAACATTGGCCATTGAAGAAACTCCTGTGATTATCAAATCTACCAGCCAAATGATTATAGTTCCTATTGACATCCATTCTTGAGGCAAATTAAGAAGATTTTACCTATGGCTAGTTGTAGCTTTTGTCCATTCTAAAAGTAGATTGCCCCCAATTTATCTGGTAGTCTTTGTTCACTCTTGAGGTGAATTGTCCTTGATTTACCTAGTGATTTCTATTTGGCCTTTGTTCACTTCTTGCTGCATCAAGATAACTTTTGGAGGTAGATGGTTCCTGCGCTTGATTTGTTTCTTCATTATATCCCAGACCTGTCTTGATTATTGGAGAATGCTGAACTTTGATAATCTCATCTAATGTTTCAGATCCTTTAACAAATCTAAGATTAAGAGCTTTAGATTTCTCAATCTCTTTTCTAAGCCCCACAATTTCACATTCTAACTTTTCATGATGTTTTTCCCTTTCAGTCAGTTGGAATCGCAGAGTATCAATAATCATATTTTTCTCTTCTAAACAAATTTTGAGTTTAGAAATCTCTTCATAAAGACCTTCTTCATCTATAGCATCCATGAAATTTTCATCTTCAAAAGCCATTAAAAGTCTATATTTATTACCTTGTTCATCTTCATCACTATTTGAAAGTCCATCACTGTCTTCATGAGTGTAATAGCTTTTCTTATTTACATTCTGCTTCTTGTTCCATTTAAGACGTTCCTTACCCTTGTCAAGATTATCTTTATGAGGACATTTGGCAGCATAGTGACCGACTCTTCCACAAGAAAAGCATTTGAAAGGTAACTTACCTCTGAATCTTCTAGCACCCCGTTGAAGGTTCTTGATAAAATTTGATTCTTCCTCTTCTTCTGACATATGTCCTGACTCATAGTAATCTCCTTTGCTTGAAGCCTTGAAAGCAGCTTCTCTCTTGTCTGATGGTCCTCCTTTCCTCATTTCATAAGTAGTCAGAATTCCGTGCAGCTGTTACATGGTAAGATTTTGTAGATTCTCCTTTTCTTCTATTGCAGAAACTTTAGATTCAAACCTAGGGGAGAAAGATCTTAGAACCTTTTTCAACCACAATAGCCTCTTTTATTTGTTCACCCAAGTTTTTCATACAATTAACAATCTCATCTACACGAAGGAAATAGTTAGCCACACTTTCATCATTGTGCATTATGAGATTTTCATACTGAATTCTGAGGGTTTGAATTTTTGCTCGTTTTACCTGTTCATCTCCTTCATAGCTCAGAACAATCTTGTCCCATATTTCTTTCGCGGATTTATACTGCATAACCTTGACAAATTCTGATTGAGATAGACATCCTAATAGAGTATTGACAACCTTTGCATTTGTTTCATATTGCTTTTTACCAGCTGAAACTGTAGGAGTTGTGGATGGGAAAGTGTACCCTGTATCTATGATATCCCAGACTTCTGTACCAAGTGATTGAAGATAGACTATGACTCTTACCTTCCAATAGACAAAGTTGGTCCCATCAAAAATTGGTAGCCTAAGAGATGCTTCTCTCTCGTAGTTGCTCATGATGATGGATCTCCCTTCAAGCGATCAAACTTCTTCAGAAGGACCTACTCTGATACCAATTGTTGGAAATAATACTTAGAGGGGGGGTGAATCAGTATTATCAAGTCAATTATTTCCTTTTTCAAATCCAGATCATATACGCTACTTCAGTTAGAGAAAACCGCGTATATACGCAACTACGTATAAGGAAACCCGCGTATACCATGCAAAATTATAATTTACTTTATCTTACAGATGTTGATCATTAATGTGTGTATCAGAATCAAATAAATAGTAACCAGAAACAGTGAAACAGAGCAGAAGACAATCACACACAAGAACACAAGATATAAGGTGGAAACCCAATGTGGGTGAAAACCACCTGCTGCAATTCGTCTCTATCTTCTTTTTAATTAGAAACTTCCTTTTAAAAAGATTCTGTACTGGTGTAGTCCTTTACCAGTACGTAGGCCACAACCTGCAGAGAGCTACAACCCTCTCTCCTTCTCCAGCTTCTCCTGGAAGGGAGCTACAACCCCCTTAGCTCTTGCACTAGCCAAGATACTAGTACGTAGGTGCTGGCCTACAGAAGGCTACAACCTTCTCTTTCTTCTAGGGACCACGTTTCATAAATTTTCAAACTGGATCCATGAACATCAATCAATCATCAAGAATTTCTGCATCAAACAATCTCCTTTTCACCAATTAGAACTGAATCAAGTAGACACTTCTCTCACAGTTGTACCTAGAACACAGTAACAGTAATCACATACCAAATTCTGAACCCAGAACACTACAACAATAAACAAAAGCAGCTAGAACCCAACTCAAGAGATGTACGCTACTTCAATAACCTGAAACCTGCATGCATATGCTTCTATGTTTGGACCAACCTGTGTATACGTGTTTTTTATTCACTGAACCAACGTGTATACGCGCCTTAGCTTCACTGAACCTGCGTACAGATCTATAAAGGATAATTCACTCTTTCAATCATTGAGAAATTAGTTAACCTAGATTATCAGGTTTATAGATCGAGCATGCACCACATATAACAGATCAAAGTCATAGAACGATACCACTATTCAAGCTTAAATAATTTGACCCATCAATAGAACTTTTGCTTCTCCTTGCGCTCAGGTTTCTCTTCATTCAGATCCAGATCTGCACCATCACCCAATCACAAGTATTCCAGATCTAGTACTTTTCAGATATTCAATGATTCAGATGGTACATTGCCAAATGATCTCCTTCCTCTTTTATAGTCTTAGTCCTTTCACAATACCATGGTCCAAAACCATAACAAAACAATACCATGGACCCAATACTTGGGATCAACACTTTTGACGAGATACCATGGCCCAAAACCATAGGTTCAATTACCAAGGTCTAAATACCATGGACACAAAGTAAGTTCTCCAACATATATGCACTTTTCCTTGCGTGAAAGTGTGTGTATACACATACGCGCTTTTGTAACGTATAACCCACGTGTATACGTGTCTTCATCTAGGTGAACCTGCGTATATATATTTTTATTCATTATGAAAGCCTGTACTGAGATCTGTCACCAAAGTGAGTTGCCATCAAGGAAAACACCTGTGACATAGCTCGAACCTGTGCCATATTGCCAACAACATACACATCAGCAAAATGGAGTTGATGAGAGGAAAAACATAACACTAGATGAATGTGCACATAGTATGCTTTAAGGTAAAAAGATATCTAATGTTTTTTTGGCTAAAGCCATTAATACTGCTGTATATTTGAAAAATAGGAGTCCAACCAAAAGTTTAGAGCTTAAAACACCTTTTGAATCATTTTATGGGTACAAACCAAAAGTGAGTCATTTAAGAGTTTTTGGTTGCAATGCATTTGCTCATATTCCAAAAGATGAAAGAAGAAAACTTGATGCAAAGTCAATTAAGTTCATATTTATTGGTTATTGTGATAATCAGAAAGCATACAAGTTGTTTGATCCCAGTACTCATAGACTACTTGCAAGTAGGGATATGGTGTTTCATGAGAATGCAAATGAAGGTGAAAAAATAAATAATACTAGTGTATGGCATGATATTGATTATTATGTCAAAATAGATACAAGTGTTGAACAAGAACAGGAACAAGCACAAGAATAGGTACAAGTTCAAGAGCAAATAGCATCAAGCAGTCATGACACTCCAAAGAATGGAGAAGAGACTCTGCAAAGCCAAAAGAAAGATGAAAGTAGTAAAACTCCAAGAAGGTCATCATGTCAAAGTCAAGTAACTGTAAAGTATAAAGATTATGCATTAATGTCTTATGTTATGAATGTTGTAGAACCTTCAAGCTATGATGAAGCTAAAGAATATGAAGAATGGGGAGATGCAATGAATGAAGAATATAACTCTATAATGAAGAATGACACATAGGAATTAACAGAATTACCTAAAAACAAAGTTCCCATAGGATGAAAATGGCTTTATAAATCTAAATTTAATGCTGATGGAAGTATTGATAAACATAAAGCTATATTGGTTGCAAAAGGAATTCACAAAAGGAGGGAATTGATTATGAAGATACTTTTGCACCTGTAGCTAAGTTGAACACAATTAGAATCATGATTGCATTAGCTACAAAATATAATTGGAAAATGCATCAGTTAGATGTCAAATCTGCATTTTTGAATGGTGAGTTAAAAGAAGAAGTTTATTTAGTACAGCCTGAAGGGTTTGTAAAACATGGATAGGAGCATCTGGTTTGTAGGTTAAAGAAAGCTTTATATGGCCTGAAACAAGCACCAAGATCATGGTATGTGAAAATTGATTCTTTCTTTTATGAGAAGCAAAAATGATCCTAACTTATACATCAAGGAAGATGAAGGCAAGAATGTTGCTTTAATATCAGTATATGTTGATGATCTTATCATAACAGGAAATGCATGTAATTTGATTGAAGAAATTAAAAATCAGTTGTCACATGTATTTGAGATGAAGGATCTTGGTGAATTGCATTATTGTTTAGGTCTTAAAGTTTGGATGGAATCTGGTAAGACATTGATCACACAAAGCAAATATACAAGGGAAATCCTTAAAAGATTCAATATGATTGAATGCAAAGCAACATCTACTCCTTTAGAACAAAATGTCAAATTGTGCAGTGATGATGGAACCAAAGAGGTGAATGGAACTATGTACCGTCGATTGGTGGGAAGTCTGAACTATCTCACCACTACCAGGCCAGATATAGCATATTCTGTCAGCATACTTAGTCAGTTCATGGCTAAGCCTTGTGAAAGCCATTGGAAAGCAGCAAAGAAAGTCCTTCGATATCTGAAAGGAACACTTAATTTTGGTATTATGTATACTGATGAATTTGATGTTGAATTGGCAGGTTATTCTGATTCTGACTGGGCTGGAAATCTAGATGATAGGAAATCTACTACTGGATATGTGTTCAATATTGGTTCAGGACCAATATCATGGAGCAGTAAGAAACAACCAACTGTTTCATTGTCATCCACTGAAGCTGAGTATAAAGCATTATGCAGTGCTACCTGTGAAGCAATATGGCTTAGGAGGATACTTGAAGATGTTGGAGAAACACACCAAGCACCTACAATAATTAGATGTGACAATCAAAGCACTATCAAATTGGCAAACAATCCTATATATCATGCAAGGACAAAACACATTGACACACAACATCATTTTGTAAGAGAAAAATTGCAATCAAAAGAAATTGACTTATCATATTGTAATACAAATGAAAATGTGGCTGACATATTCACCAAGCCTCTTGGAAAGGCTAAATTTGAAATGTGTAGAAGTAAGTTGTGCATTGTAGAAAATCCAAATTATGTTGTAAGCCTAGCTAAGACTTAGACCAGTAGGCATATCAATTAAGAGTATGTTTGCTATATAGTTGGAATTAAGGGGGAGTGTTGGAAGGATCTAGAACTAATTCCAACTACCTGCAGCCAGAATTCAACAAAAGGTTTAAATGTTGTTTCTAGAGATCTTTGACAAATGAGCAAGCTTCATGAAGAAGCCACTGCCCCAATTAATTTCCAGAAGCTTCTCCATCTTGTATAAATACCTATTTATTCAACAAATGGAAGCAAGTTGTGAAGTTTTCTGTGTTTAGTGTTTATGAGATGAGTCTCTCTGCTCTCTCTGATACAAATTATATATACATATATACATGTTTGAAAGCAATTTGATCTTTGTGTAGCAATCGTTATCATAAGTTATAGCTAATCATAGTGAATGATATTCAAATTGAAATGTCAAAACAAATCCCATGGTTTTCACACCAATCTGATTCGTCCAACACTTTCAAAAGAAAATTTTGACTAATTTATAAAATTTTAACTATATTCGATGGGCAAATGACTTGACTGTTAAATGGGCTTCGACTGATCATGTGAATCTAGTATGAAGCAAACACTTTGTGGGCTAAAGAGCGATAAATATTATCAAGAACAGACAATAAATGTCTCTCAGAGAAGCCAAGCCTATCAGAGATGCAATTAATATTGAGCTGTACATATCAGGCCTGCATAGTTGGCAACTTGGCACTTTCGTCTGTTTGTATGCCGTCTTCTCTACGACCGACCCCAAGAGCAAATATATTATTCAGATCTGAAAACAAGAGATATGATATTTCTATATCTCGTACCATTAGATAGAAAAGCCGTTGACTAAATGCGTAGTCTAACGAGGCGAAGGAGTTTCCTGGAAAGTTATAGAAATTCTAGTTATATTTAGAGAAAATCCGGCAAGGATTCTTGTAAATCCAAGTTATAGTTGTTAAACTTGAAAATTTTAAGTCTTCTACATGTTTTTGATGGTGCTGAATCCATTTCCACCATCAAAAACGCGATTCAAACACTGTCTCTACGAGATTTTTTGAAATTTTTTGCCCGAAATCCTGCCACTTTTGGTCGTCGGGCAATTCCTCCGCTAGACGACTCCTTGACTAAATACCTAAGCAACTTGTTTTAGTGTGATTTTTGGATGATTTTTGGCCAGTTTAATTTTTTTTTTTTAATTCTGCCAGGAATTTAGACAAATTATAAGTTTGATCGATAATTTTTACATAATTGAAGTCCTTTAAGAATTTTTCCAGGTGTTGAATCTATATATACAGTCGAAAAATTAATTTAAATAATGCAAATGAAAATTTTACCTCAATTTTTTCAAAACATTAAAAAATCTAAAAAATCACACTAAACTACTTCAATAACTCAAACTAAATATATAATTAACAATTTGAAATTAATTTCACTCTATATTTGGAAAATATTTTGAAATATAGTAAATACAAGTAATGTCAATAATTTCACACAGCCCCTATTATCTATAACATTCAAAATATTTTCAAAATCAATATTTAAGATAAGGATAGCCCTAGTAAACAATCCCTTGAAAAGTTACAGTTTGCATAATTAAAATTAGTTAAGATTACATCTGCATTTGAGTAACTCCTGTTGAAATCGTAATTTCAACGCTGCCTACGTACACATCCAAAACCGCCAGCATGAAACCACAAACCGCCCAGACGATATCGCACCACCTTCCAGCGAAAAGCAGTTTCCGTATATTGGCCTCCGATGCGTTTTGGTGCAGGCACGTGGCTCTCGCCTGACGTAAGCAACTCTGACATATCGGGAGCTATCGTTCACTCAAGTGAGGGCTTCCGATATCTCTCTCCACCGTCGGATTTACTCCATCGCTCTCCACCGCCGATCAACCAAAGCTGCTCCAAACCTGCATACGGAAAATATTAAATGTTGCGTGGAGTAATTTAAAAACTTGGTTGACCATACCCTTCTTTAATGCATTGTCATAAGCTTAGGTGAATAAGTTAAGTTAAGTTTTTTTATATATATTTATATACGGCATGTATTAAATATGAACTCGTATGTAACAAGTTTTTTTTATGTTTTGAGTGTTGATTTTTTTTTAAATGTAAGTATGGCACACGGGAGGCAATGAAAAAGGTGTGTGTTCGCAACAGCGAAAAAGAGTGAGAGAGATGTATGCACAGCAGTGCGAAGAAATTACAATGAACAGGTTGTAATGTTTTTTTTGGGTGGCATTTTGTAAAACAGAGGTGTAAGAGAAAACCATGTGTGGTTTTGCACAGTAGTGCATAAAGAAAATGGTGGAGCGCGTTTTTTTTGTAAGCCTGTGTAAATTTTTTTTTACAGCAGTAAACATATGTAAATTTTTATTACAGCAGTAAGTTGTTTTTCACAGCAGTGAATATAAGAAGGATTTTACAGTGGTAAATCTTTGTATCAGGTTTTAATGAATAGAATGTTTTTATGGTGGTGAAATACTCTGTTCCTCAGTGAAAGTTTTTTTAAGTCTTCCTGTGTACAAAAGATCCTGGAGTAAAGTAAAACAGAGCATTGCCTCTGTGTTTTGTTTGAATCTTGGTTTTTGGTATTTTCTCCCATTGAAAAATAACCCAACAGTGGTATCAGAGCAGGCTCAGGCTCTTTAAAGAAGTTAAAGAAGCTGAAGGGAGAAGGTTTGTAGCTGCAGCAAAACTTCTCAGGCAGACAAAAGAATTAGACATCAAAGGATTCAGGTATTTGTCAAAGTTTTTTTTGTGTTGCTGAAGAAACAGTCAGTTGTTTTTAAACATACATAGTCAAGGAATGGCTAGCACAAGCACTGGTATGGGTATGTTTAACACCCAGCTCCCACAGTTTAATGGGAAGAACTATGACTACTGGTCAATAACTATGAGAGCCCTGTTTGCCCCTCAAGATTTATGGGAAATAGTTGAGGAAGGTTTTGAAGAACCAGCAGATGAAACTGTGTTCAATGCATTAACTCAGGGAGAGAGAGATCTCCTGAAGAGCAATAGGAAGAAGGATGCAAAGGCCATTTTATTGTTGCATCTAGCAGTAGACCAGAGTATATTTCCAAGGATAGCAGCAGCTAAAACATCAAATGAAGCATGGAAAACTCTCAAGACAGCCTATCAAGGCATGGAGAGAGTGAATACAACAAAACTACAATTGCTGAGAAAGGATTTTGAAAACTTGAACATGAAGGAGTCAGATAACATTGAATCATTCTTCACTCATGTGATTGGTGTAGTCACACAAATGAGAACTCATGGAGAAACAATTGAAGATAGAAGAATAGTGGATAAAATATTGAGGGTCTTACCCTCAAGGTTTGATGCCATAGTCACCACCATTGAAGAGACAAAGGATCTCTCAAACTATTCAGTTGATGAGCTACATGCATCACTGATAACACATGAGCAGAGGTTGAGTAGGAATGAAAACTCATCTCTTGAGAAAGCCTTCAAGACCCAGATGTCCTTTGGAAGAGGAAGAGGTCAAGGAAGAGGAAACAAAAGAGGAAGAGGCAGAAGCCAGAACAGAGGTGGAAGGAACAGCCCATCAAATGTACAAGGAAGAGGCAGCAATCCAAATCAGAACCAAGGTCAAGGCAGCAGCCAACAAAGAGATCAGTATCAGGCTCAAGGACAAAGGTATGATAAATCTAATGTTCAATGCTATTATTGCAAAAAGTATGGACATTATGCTAGTGATTGTAGAAAGAAACAACATGATAAGAACAACAGACAAAATGCAAATGTTACAAGAGAAAACAACAGTCAAGAAAATGTCCTGTTAGCTTGTAACATGGCTGAAACACATAGTGAGGACATATGGTTTTTAGACTCAGGTTGCAGCAACCATATGACAGGGAACATAGCCCTCTTTTCAGCCTTAAATCAGAATTTGAAATCAGAGGTCACACTAGGAACTGATAGTAAAGTGTCTGTTATGGGAAAAGGGGAGATAAAAATATTTACAAAACAAGGAGAAAGGAAAACCATAGCAGATGTCTACTATGTCCCCGGAATGAGATGTAACCTCTTGAATGTTGGACAGCTTGTCCAAAAGGGTTACAATGTTTACTTTGTAAATGATGTGTGCACCATCAAGGACATACCACCCAGCAAAAGATGCATTGCTGAAGTGAAGATGACAAGGAACAGGATGTTCCCTCTCCGGATCAGGGTAGACATGAAAAACAAAGGTGAAATTGCAGCAGTCACCCAAGAGGCCTTCCAAAGCGTGCCAAAGGATGAGAACTAGTTATGGCACTTGAGATTCGGGCATCTAAATTTTGGATGTCTAAACTTATTGAGCAGAAAAGGAATGGTAAAGGGATTACCATTGATAGAGAAACCGGACAGCCTATGTGAAGGCTGCATTTTGGAAAAACAACACAGAGAAAGTTTTCCATCAGGGAAGAGCATAAGGGCAAAGACACCCTTAGAGATTATCCACTCAGATTTGTGTGGACCAATGCAAGCTCCATCATTAGCTGGCAGCCTATATTTCTTGACATTCATTGATGATTTTACAAGAAAGACTTGGATATATTTCCTCAAGAACAAAAGTGAAGTCTTTGAGAAATTCCAAAATTTCAAAGCACTTGTGGAGAACCAAAGCGGGCTGCACATAAAAGTATTGAGAACTGATAGAGGAGGTGAGTATATCTCAAATGAATTCCTAAAGTTTTGTAGAGAAAATGGAATACATAAACAGTTCACAACTCGGTACACCCCACAACAAAATGGAGTTGCTGAAAGGAAGAACAGGACCATCATGGATATGGCGAGAAGCATGCTGAAGGCAAAGCATTTGCCAAATGAGTATTGGGCTGAAGCTGTACATTGTGTAGTTTATATATTGAACAGGTGTCCTACAAAAGCAGTCATGA
Source organism: Pinus tabuliformis (assembly GCA_031772625.1). Taxonomy (NCBI): domain Eukaryota; kingdom Viridiplantae; phylum Streptophyta; class Pinopsida; order Pinales; family Pinaceae; genus Pinus; species Pinus tabuliformis. Next base: position 227,066,955 of record CM062804.1, on the reverse strand, counting down.
ACAAAGTGCCAGAAGAGGCATGGAGTGGGAGAAAGCAAGGAGTCACCCACATGAGAGTTTTTGGGTGTGTGGCCTATGCACACATACCAGATCAGCTAAGGAGGAAGTTGGACAGCTAAGGGGAGAAATGCATCTTCATTGGATACAGTGATGAATCCAAAGCTTACAGGTTATATATCCCATCTACAAAGAAGTTCTTTGTCAGCAGGGATGTTCAATTCATTGAAGAGGAAGCTTGGGATGGAAGCATAGAGAAAACAGTGAATGTCAAGAACTGTTTGTCTCATGATGAAGATGAAGAGGAGGTGGCTGAAATGCATCCCAAACAGCAGCACCAACACAAGAACAACAAGGTACACCATTGAGGATAAATGAGAGTGCTTCTCCAAGCACACCACAAGGAGGAAATTCAAGTGCATCTTCTAGCACTTGCATACCAAGTGAAAGAGGTAAGAAGTTTAGAAATCTAAGTGAAATTTATGAAGAAGGAATGAATTCTTTATTTGCCTTGTATTGTCATGTTGATGATCCTATTCATTTCGAGGATGCAATTAAAGATAGGAAATTGATAGAAGCTATGGATGAGGAGATGAATGCCATAGAGAGAAACAAAACATGGGATTTGGTTGAGTTACCAAAAGGCAAAGAAGTCATTGGTGTGAAATGGGTCTACAAGACCAAGAGCAATGCTGAAGGCAATATAGAAAGGCACAAGGCAAGGCTGGTTGTCAAAGGGTACAAGCAGCAGTATGGGAGAGATTATGACGAGACTTTCACACCGGTTGCAAGAATGGAAATAGTGAGAGCAGTGCTGTCTATAGCAGCACAAAACAAATGGAAAGTCTACCAAATGGACGTGAAGTCAGCATTCCTAAATGGAGTGTTAAAAGAAGAGGTGTACATTGAACAGCCTCTCGGATATGAGAAGAAAGGTGAAGAGCACAAAGTGTGCAAATTGAAGAAAGCTCTTTATGGGCTGAAGCAAGTGCCAAGAGCATGGTACAGCAGGATAGATTCATATCTATTAGATAATAAATTTGACAAATGTGAAGGAGAACCCACCGTCTACATCAAGGAAAAGGATGGTAAAATTTTAATTGTTGTCTTGTATGTAGATGATGTTATTTTCACTGGAAATGATATTTATCTTATTGAGAATTTTAAATCAGTCATGAAGGATGAATTTGAAATGACTGACATGGGCTTGTTGAGATACTTCTTAGGCATAGAAGTAGATCAAAATGAAAAAGGAATTTTTATATCTCAAGCAAGATATGTAAATCAAGTTTTGGGCAGATTTAAGATGGAAGAATGCAAGGCAGCAATCACTCCCACAGTGATGGGATTAAAGCTCAGCAGAGAGGACAGCAGCAAGGATTTTGATCCTAGCCTGTACAAAAGCATTGTGGGCAGCCTTATGTATTTAACAGCAACTAGGCCTGATTTAATGTATGCTGTTAGTTTAATTTCCAGGTTCATGGAGAGGCCGAAGGAGGCACATTGGCAGGCAGCAAAGAGAATTTTGAGGTATGTCAAAGGCACCAAAATGTTTGGAATTTTATATCATGCCTCAGAACATTCAGATTTGGTTGGATACACTGACAGTGATTGGGCTGGAAGTGTAGATGATCAGAAGAGCACTTCCGGTTATGTTTTTCATATGGGTTCAGGAGCCATCTCATGGGCTTCTAAGAAGCAGTCCATTGTAGCATTGTCTACAGCAGAGGCTGAATATGTGGCAGCTACAGCAGCAGCATGTCAAGCAGTGTGGATGAGAAGAATGTTGAGAAGCTTAGGCCAAGAGCAGGCAAAAGCGACAGTGATTTTTTGTGACAATAGCTCAGCTATTGCATTGTCAAAGAATTCAGTGTTTCATAAGAGAACGAAACACATTGATACAAGGTTTCACTACATCAGAGAATTGGTGAACAATGGAGAAATTGTCCTAGAACATTGCAGGACTCAAGAACAGGTAGCAGACATCTTGACAAAGCCACTTGATCAGAAAAGCTTTGAATTTTTGAGGAAGTGTCTCGGTATGACTGAATGCCCAGCTGTTGAAATTAAAGGGGAGTGTTGAAATCGTAATTTCAACGCTGCCTACGTACACATCCAAAACCGCCAGCATGAAACCACAAACCGCCCAGACGATATCGCACCACCTTCCAGTGAAAAGCAGTTTCTGTATATTGGCCTCCGATGCGTTTTGGTGCAGGCACGTGGCTCTCGCCTGACGTAAGCAACTCTGACATATCGGGAGCTATCGTTCACTCAAGTGAGGGCTTCCGATATCTCTCTCCACCGTCGGATTTACTCCATCGCTCTCCACCGTCGATCAACCAAAGCTGCTCCAAACCTGCATACGGCAAATATTAAATGTTGCGTGGAGTAATTTAAAAACTTGGTTGACCATACCCTTCTTTAATGCATTGTCATAAGCTTAGGTGAATAAGTTAAGTTAAGTTTTTTTATATATATTTATATACGGCATGTATTAAATATGAACTCGTATGTAACAAGTTTTTTTTATGTTTTGAGTGTTGACTTTTTTTTAAATGTATGTATGGCACACGGGAGGCAATGAAAAAGGTGTGTGTTCGCAGCAGCGAAAAAGAATGAGAGAGATGTATGCACAGCAGTGCGAAGAAATTACAATGAACAGGTTGTAATGTTTTTTTTGGGTGGCATTTTGTAAAACAGAGGTGTAAGAGAAAACCATGTGTGGTTTTGCACAGCAGTGCATAAAGAAAATGGTGGAGCGCGTTTTTTTTGTAAGCCTGTGTAAAAAATTTTTTACAGCAGTAAACATATGTAAATTTTTATTACAGCAGTAAGTTGTTTTTCACAGCAGTGAATATAAGAAGGATTTTACAGTGGTGAAGGATTTTACAGTGGTAAATCTTTGTATCAGGTTTTAATGAATAGAATGTTTTTATGGTGGTGAAATACTCTGTTCCTCAGTGAAATTTTTTTTAAGTCTTCCTGTGCACAAAAGATCCTGGAGTAAAGTAAAACAGAGCATTGCCTCTGTGTTTTGTTTGAATCTTGGTTTTTGGTATTTTCTCCCATTGAAAAATAACCCAACAACTCCATACTCCATTTTGAATCAGGAAAATTTGATTTTCTTTAAGTGGAGTTTGAATAAGAGATTGAGGGAAAATCTGTTTACTTTAGTTTAGCTTCATTATTTAGTGATACGAAAAAGATATTTAAAAAAAAAACCCTCTTTACAGAAATTTGAATTATGATTTTGACGCAATAAAATATTGATAAAAAGCGTTTGAATATAAAAGCTTGCTTTATTTTATTTGAATATAAAATAATCATTCTATTTTGATCGTAAATTGAGAGAATATTTCAAAAGTTGTACAAATATTTATCTAATTTTTAAAATCTACAATCTTGATAAATTCAACACTTTAATACTAAATTTATCCCATTTACAAATTCCAAAAATATCCCAAAGATATGAAAACCAAAAAAGCCTAGTTTCTAACCAGCTGCCTGTCTGTTTCCACTCTTTGTAAAATCACTAGTGAATTGACTACAGTTTGAGCTAACCGGTTCCGTGCTCTACCGCTACTAAGATTCAGCCTTCCTTTAAATGAGAGAGATCGTAATGTTCTCCGCCGAGGTGGGATTTATAGTTGACGTTGCTGGGCTGAAATTTGGTGTGACTGTTACCTTATTTACACACCCATACCTTATTGACTGCGGTGTGAGGCTGTAGTATTCTATTTTATTATTTGTATGGACCAGGATGGCAAAGGCCGAAGACATAAACAAGAATAAACTCGAAATTAGTATAGGAAAGTTATATTTTATAATACTTTATAATAATTAAATAGATTATACAGATTATACAGGAGAGATGAACAATAAACAATTAAAGTAGAACTTGACTAGAAGTTAACTAATTAAATTGAATTAAACTAACTAAGAAGGTACCTGGCTTTACAGTTAAAATCAGTGAGTGGTGGTTGGAATTATTTTCTCCAACACTGCCTCTTAATTACAATTACAAAAATTTAAACTAAGATGTATGTTGGTTTCAGTCTCAACTAGGTTTACAATATCTCAAAAACCATGACATCTGCTCTTTGGTTGGATGATTTTTTTTCTTCTCTTCCAGATCCTCAATCTTAATTGTTTCAACTTTGTTTATTGGTTGTCTACTCTAAATTTCAGTTTCTTCATTTTCTAGTGTCTCTCTTCAATTGTTTTAATATAGAAAATTATTTGAGGTTGTCCATGCATGTTCTCTACTTCTTCAGAAATCTGCTCATATGTGGGCTGCCACATGTTATCTTCTATAGTTTGCTCTTCATCACTAGTGTTTTGATCATCAATTTGTTGCAACATAAGTCTATAAAAAATGTATCTCTTCAAGGCTCCAATACATGAAATTTTCATTAAGTCTTTTTACATCTTCCACACCATTTTCAACATTCATTGTTACAACATCTATTCAGACTTCATCAAAACATAGTTTTTCAAGCCATGTTTCAAGAAACTTTACTTCTTGTTCAAATTTGGTTGTTTCTTCCTTATTTTTGTTAACATCTACACACTCAAAATCAATGTTAATTTTATATGGAAAAACATATGCAAAACCATATTGATTATGTTCTTCCTGCTTTGCAATGATAGCTTTCTCTACTTCCTCTTTGTTCTCTCCCTCTACTGTTGCATCATAAATTTTTATCTTCCACTTCTTTACCAACCTTTGTTGCTGCAAACATATTGTTTTCTACTTGGCTTCTAAACACAAGTGGATTTTTGTCACCAAATAACAACAAATCAATGAGATGTTTCTGTTATATCATATGCAACCACTCATCACTATTTAAGTGTCCCTCATCAAAGTTAACATCAACAATTTTAATTGTTGGATCCACAATATCATTTTAATTGATTCAATGGAAAATTCACCATCTTTAGCAAGATCTGTTGTTGGATTCACTAAATCATCATCCACTTGTTGCTGAGCATAGTTGGATATATGACCATCTATATACTCTTTCTCTGCCACCAGTAACACACCATCGTCATTGTCATCAAATTTTAAGTGGAATTCACCAAACTCTTCATTTTTTTTGTAGATATGTTATTTTAGATCAATCTTCCTTTTCATCTTCAACTTGATTACTCCCTCTTACACCAAAAATCCTCTCAAGGATATCACAAGCCTCCTTTGTTGTCTTTTCACCTGCAATGAAGGGAAGCATGTTATTATCTACACATTACTTTATGCATTTTAATGTGAAGGATTTTTTTTACCTTTAGTTTTCTAATTCTTTCAAATAGATCTGAAATAATGCTTGTTGTTACTTTGACTTTCATAGCCTCTTGGTTTTTTCAATTTGTTGAGAGTTAACTCATAACAACTCAACAAGTAAATCAACCCACACATAACGACTTCTCCACTCACAACTTCCACAAAAAGGACTAGTCTACAAATTCACTCAATGATTCAGATTGCAAACTAAACATTGTTACTTTGACTTTCATAGCCTCTTGGTTTTTTCAATTTGTTGAGAGTTAACTCATGACAACTCAACAAGTAAATCAACCCACACATAACGACTTCTCCACTCACAACTTCCACAAAAAAGGACTAGTCTACAAATTCACTCAATGATTCAGATTGCAAACCAAACAAACTCCGCTATCCACTGTGACAACAATGACACTACTACTTTCCAAACAACATTCTCTTGTAGATTCTACTAAACACGAACTTTTTATCTATGTATGAAAGACTTTTTTAAAAAATGTTCTTTTAAATGAAATTGCCAATGGAATAATGCCCTCTTTTTTTATATAGACTTTAAAATAACAAATTTGAATGTCTTGTTTTTAAAAATCTTTCTCTGTTTCCAGAAGAACTATCAACAAAGCCCTTTAAAAATTACATGAACCCTTTTAAAACAATACGATCGCCCTTTGTTCTTTCAACGTATTCAAAAATTAACTCATTCATAAAATTAACACATGCATAAATACCTTTGTCGCTAACTTTTTCAAATGAATTTGTGGCTTAATATATGCGTAAATGCCTTTGTTGCGGAGTTTTCCAAATGATTTTTTCGCTTAATACATGCGTAAATACCTTTGTTGGGGAATTTTCGTGGCATTTTTTTATTATTTACGGTTAATGCACCTTTCCATATAGAGAGGCTACATTAGTGTTCAGGAGGTAGTGTTAGTGTTCAAGAAATCGCTAGTGCTTGAAGTGTCAACTATATAACGTGACTGCTGCTACTGCTAGGTTGCGTTAGTCACACATTGTTTCTCCTCGTGTATTTGTTTTTGCCATCAGTTTGATTTGGCAATCTTCGCAGCGGGTTTGTGATTGGGGTCTTCTTGGCGGATGGATTTTGGCTTCTTGGCAACCGCTGGCTTGTTCGTTCTCTTCCTCAAGCTCTTATTCTCTGTGTTTTCAAATGCTACTCTCAAGGAGTCTCATGAAACCTCACGCTATGATATCATGAAAAATATTGTAGAGGCTGAAGACAAAATTCTACATTCGAGGATTCTTATGAAACCTCATGAAAAATATTGTAGAGCGGAAGACAAACAAGAATAAATTTAAAATTAGAAGCAGAGAGAACTGGGGATTGGAACTCACTGAACTAGACCAACTATGAAGACACACTACAAAGACACACTACAAGTAAAATATCTTCTAGAAGAGGTTATAAGAGAGGTTTTTAGTGTTATAAAATTAGTAAAAATTATATAATAATAAAAAAAAAAAAACCATCTGTTACAACATTTTCAAATGCTACTCTGAAGGAGTCTTATGAAACCTCAAACTCAGATATCATGAAAAATATTGTAGAGGCCGAAGACAGAATGCTACTCTCAAGGAGTCTTATGAAATCTCACCCTCTCATATCATGAAAAATATTGTAAAGGCAGAAGACAAACAAGAGTAAATTTAAAATTAGAAACATAGCAAAGTGGAGATTGGAACTGACTGAAATGAACTAGACTTACTATGAAGACACACTACAAGTAAAATATCTTCTACAAGAGGTTATAACATAGGTTTTTAGTGTTATAAGATTGGTAAAAATTGTAAAAAAATAAATCTGCTACAACATCCATTTCTAATTGCGAATGTTTTAGTGGAGCTGATGATTTCATTACAACAAAAAAATATGGGCAACTGAAGGTTTTAGTGGCTGATTTCTTAGCGGTGTGCTTACTGGACCAAACACACTGGTATGCTACCAATATAAATGCACTTGTTCTTTAAATTTAAATAAATGCATCGAGACTAGAAGTAAATGTTTGGAGTACGATTGCGTTGAATTTATAAAAGCACCGACGCTTTAATAATAAAAAAACATTGCCTCGTATAACCTATGATACCATGCACTGGGCGTTGAATGCAAACAACACCGGTGTCCAAAAAGTATACCTCCCCGACGCTTATGTCTTTTAAAAACACTTCGGGCAATACTTTTCAGCAAGGGTACCATGGCAAGGAAAAATATTTTGCAACCCAAGTTCTTTTATCTTCTCGAACTCACCGGGTAGTTATGAATAAAAATGCATTGCCCCTGCTCAGTTGTATAAACAACACTGCTGTTTGAATAGTATAATGCCTCGGTGATTATCTGTTTGCAAATGCCCTAATGCTATACTTTTCACAAAAGGAACTGGGGCAGGAAAAAGAACATTTCAATTTCGATGCATCTACATAATCTATCGCATCAGTGCGTTAAAGATAACGATGCATTGGTGTGTTAAAGTGAATCACATTATTGCATGAAATGTATATCTTCCCAGTCGAAAAAAACATTTCAATTTCGATGTGTTTACGTAATCTAACACATTAGTGTTCTAAAGATAACGATGCACCGGGGTGTTAAAGGTGAATCACACTAGCGCATCAAATTTATCTTCCCAGTGTGTATTCTTTTACCAACACACTCAACTTTTGTATGTAAAAAAGCACTGGGATACCATTTTTTATTATTGTAAATATCATTGTTGAAAAATTCATATTTGGAGCAATGCACATTAATATATGATGTCTTGGTATCCATTTTCTCTTTTTTCAAAACATCAACCCATGACAATGCAATTATTGTGATTTTTTAAATTTGTTATTCATAAAAAAAGTGACATAGATCTTATAACAATATTCATATATATTAAATTTTGATTAGTGCATTGTTTATAATGTTTGGATTCATTTGTTATCTCATCAGATTTCATATCTCTTCATTATAATATTTAATCATTCTTATATTTAGTGAGAGGTATAACATTTTACAGTGACATTGAAAAACACAATATAATAAATTAAAGTATGTTTTATTATATATGAATAAATGACTATTTTTCATACAAAATGGGATACTTATTGGTAACCCCTTGTTTTTCAATTAGCACACTATGTCCATTACATTAGATAAAATGTCTCATTTTCACAAACAATTATTACAAAATATACAAAAAATTGCATTGATATCGAAATAGATCATCATTCTTAGTTCGAACTTTGTTAATGGTTGAGTTACTTCCATGACTTGGGTTATTTGGACGAATGTTTCCTTGATTGCATCAATTGTTTTTTATTTTTCTAAATTTCATCTACAAACATAAAAATAAGTGTATCTACATTGGTGAGAATAATGAAAATTGAAATAAATAATATAAATCAATGTAAATGGAAGAGAAATGCACCATAATAAGAATTGAGTCATGAATTATAATATTCTTTCAAAACCAGATCTCATGCTTTCTTTCGACAACAATAAATAATATACATCAATGTAAATGGAAGAGAAATGCACCATAACAAGAATTCAGTCATGAATTATAAATATTCTTTCAAAACCAGATCTCATTCTTTCTTTTAACAATTCTTTTGTTGATGTAGTTTCATACTTTGTTTCCTACAAGTTTATATTGCATAATAAATCATAGATTTAATATAAAGGACTTTTTTGTTCTACTAATTATAAGCTTAGAGAAGTAAAATAACATATATACTTACAAATTCCACAATTAATTTTTGATATGCCAACATATACTCATAACCCATACTTAACCCAATGTCAATCAATTGAATACATTCAACGATAGTTGTTGTAAAACAACTTAAAATATACAAAAATGAAAACTTAAGTTGTTATAAGGAAATATTAACAATTACTCACAAACTTTGATATCAACCATTTTATTCCATGTCAGTCTGTTTTATATGCTAAATGGATTCTATTTTGTTTTTTTTGCACGAAAATACTTGAAAATTAATATTTAATGGTAATTTTTTTTATATGTAAATAATAGAAAATTTAAGGATTATATACATTTGAAGCATGTTGTTGTTGATATGGATCTTCTTATAATGCAAATATGTCCATTTCTTTGACCTTATCCTTCTACACTTTTTTGGACATTCCTACTGGCATGTTTCAAATATCATCTCATTGATCCTTAGGGATTTTTGTAAACTTCATGAAAAAGTAATAAACTAATTTTACATTGATATATGCAAACTAAATATGACAAAATTGATCTTAATAAATGAATTCTTTGTAGTAATATATACATATAATTCTAGAAAAGCATTTTAAGTAAGAATATTACTATTTGAATGTTTCTCTTTTGTTGTTGTATGTTTTTTCGATTGCAAGTCTAACATATCTTATTGACCATTGCTTTAGAAACATTTCATGTACTTTAAATATAACTTGGTTCTTGGAATCATTGAATTTTTTTCCATATTGTAAGTTACAAGTACATCTATACGTTCATTCCACTATATCCTTCATATTATTGTAAAAGATTTTTCCCCGTTTGTTAGCTTTCAACACCACTCCAGATGAACTAAGGACCAATTCATTGTCATTTACATGTTCTATAATTTTTATTTCCTTAGAATGACATTTTTTTCCTTTGTTGTTGGTCCCTGAAGAATATTAAACATATGTGAATTAATATTTTGTTTGAAATATGATATCTAATATTTTTAAGTGTATTATTAATAAAATTAAAAAAAAAACTCATATTGAATAATATTTTTTCATTCCTCTGATTCATTCTTTTGCAATTTTTCCATCAAGCTTTCACGCTTTTTTGCACTTAGATCATTAAGAATCTTATTGAATTTCTTCATGTTGTGGCTCTGTGTGACACACTATAACCAATACATACTAGTTAAACTTGCATATACTTCAAACATATTAATTTTGTAAAGAATTTACAAAGAACTAGCCTTTATTTTTGTTACTTGAATACTTCTCAAACATTTGTTATCGTTACCATTCAATACAAATTCTATTGAATATATTTTATAAATAAATCCCATAATTTTCAGCGAAAATGATGTCTCATAACTAGTGCACTTATGTGTATAAACACACTAACGTCATTTTTTTAAATAACTTTAAATTATTACAGTGCAACAAAAAAAGAAAGCATAAAAAATTAAACACAAGTTTTTTGGACTTAACAATGCTATTTGTTATAGGTGCTTTAATGTGTCATATTACACATGGCACACCAGTAAACATAAGTTGTTAAAAAAAACAGATAGGGTCCACATGGTTTGGATCTGATTCAATAAGTGGTTCCCCTTGTTTACAGGTCAAACACCATATATATAGTAGCACAAACCCATTAAATATAAAATTCCTAAAATGAAAAACCCTAATTGTGAAGTGGTAGAGGGAGTTAAACGCTAAGGTGAAATTTAGCAGTCAAGATACGTGTTGATTTTTTTTTTTTTTAAATCTAAATAGGAGCAAGCACTGTTAATTTTTTTATTAGTAAAATCAATAATAAAATTTTTACAATGCAAGGTTTCTATTTTTTTCTGAATTTTAATTAAATCTAAATAAGAACAGATCTTGAAAATTTTCTTATTAGTGAAACCATTAGTAAAATTTTTACTATGCGGGATTTTGAGTGAATCACCATACTTTTCAAATTCTAATCTTCTGAATAGCTCTGCTATTTTAAAGTATTGTGCTGCTCCATAGTGCTCCCAATATGTCTCTTTCAAACTTCTCCCTTGAAATATTGTGAAAAATAATGAAATAGTGAATAGTTCCTTACTATTTAAAATATTTTAAGAAATTAAATTTCAAAAAATCAATTATCATTGATTTTCTTATTTGAAAAAAAATAAAGTCACATTTTTTTCGTTTTTTTTTCCAAAATATCAGTGCATTTCATAGAAAGAAACACTGGTGCGCTCACTAGTAACGCACATTGATTAAGATAACTTATTAATGCACTATTTTTTTAACGCACCAAAATGGGAGAATTCCATTTTTATTTTTGCAATCTTGGAACCATGTGCATTTCTTATTTTAACACATTGGTGGGATTATTATTTAAATGCATCGATGTGATTAGTTTTACAAGCACCGATATGCTTTAAATGTTATTCGAATTTTTATTTTCACGTTAAATAACATATTCATATCAAATTATCCTTTAGGATGTATCCGCATGAGCTAAAGTAGTTCATAGTTGATACAGATTTGATCATTATAAAAATTTTCATCCATCTCGATGCATTCATATTGGAAAAGTGGAGGAATCATCTGAGGGGACTGTTTTTACCGGAGAGACCCAGTTTGGAGAAACGGGTCTGAAACTGTTATGAAACCAGCTCAAGAAAAGATAGAAAAGATAGATCAACGCCTTAGAATTCAGCCTCTTTGAGGGGGCAACCTCCTTTACATTACATAAATGAACAATTCTTTTATGATACAAATGACAAAACCTCCTTTCTATATATAGGAGTCTAAGGAGTCACAAGATAATCCAGCCGACCTAACAATAATAATATAAAGCCACAAAAATAACAATAGAGGGATTCTATGGGGCACAGAAATAACAACATGGGGGTAATAGGGGCACAAAAATATAAATAAGGGGTATGACTACAATAGTAATGGGGTAATCACTAGTATTATAGGGACCCAACATGCCCCTCTCCTTCAAAAAAGTGTTGTCCTCAATGCTTGAGTAGTTCTGGATACTTCTGCATAAAATTCTCATCCTCCCATGTGGAATCTTTAGCGGATAAGTTCTTCCACTTGATAAGATACTCTGAAATTGATCGATTTCGTAGCTGTCGAGTTCTTGTTTCTGTGACTACTTCCGGTTCCAATATAATTTTTCCTTCCTCGTCAAATTCTGGCAATATTGTTTGAACTGGGAGCTTGTCACCTATAACCTTCTTTAAACATGAAACATGGAAAACTGGGTGCAATCGAGAAGCTGCAGGAAGCTCCAATTTGTATGCCATAGTACCAATCTTTTGCAACACCTTGTATAGACCATAATACTTTGGTGATAATTTAATATCCTTCTTAGCTTGCTTTAGGGACATTTGCTTATATGGTTGTAGCCGTAGGAATACCCAATCACCTACATCAAAACTTCTTTCACTGCGATGTTGATCTGCCTGTTGTTTCATTCTATTTTGTGCCAACACAAGGTTATCCTTTAAGAGTTGGAGGACTTGTTGTTGATGTTCGATGTGGTGTTCCACTGCCTGAACCTTAGAATTTTCTCTTAAATATGATGTGATGGATGGTGGTTGATATCCATAAAGTGCCATAAATGGGGTCATTTTTGTTGCTGTATGGAAGGAAGTGTTATACCACCATTCAGCCAGAGGCAACCATTTGACCCATTGTGTCTGTTTATCAGATACAAAGCAACGAAGATATCCTTCCAAACATTTGTTTACTATCTCAGTTTGCCCATCCGATTGAGGATGATAAGATGAGCTATGAGCTAACTGAGTACCAAGACAAGAAAATAATTCTGTCCAAAAATTTCCAGTGAAAATGGGATCTCTGTCACTTACAATAATCTTTGGGTTTCCATGTAGCTTTTGAATTGTTTCCATAAATGCAGTAGAAACTGTACCGGCTTTAAATGGATGTGATAATGCACAAAAATGTGCATACTTGGTAAGTCTGTCAACTACCACCATGATGACACTCTTTCCCTCAGACTTGGGTAAACCTGTGATAAAATCCATTGAAACCTCCTCCCAACGTTGGCTTGGAATGGATAAAGGTTGTAATAGACCTGGTGTCTTAATTATTTCAACTTTATTTTGTTGGCAAACCAAACATTCCGCCACAAACTTTTGAATATTTGATTTAAGGCCATCCCAAAAAAATTCCTTCTTAACCCTGTGGTAAGTTTTTAAAAATCCCGAGTGCCCTCCTAAGGGAGAAGTGTGCAATTCCATAAGAATCTTTTGTTTTAGCTGGGAATTCTTACAGAGGTATAAGCGATCTTTGTACCATAATGAATCATTTTGCCAGCTAAATGTATCAGACGTACTGGAATCTTGTTGTAGCTTTCGAATAAGTGCCCACACTTCTTCATCATTCTTCCATTCCTCCCTTGCTTCGTTTATCCAATCTGGTTGGATAATAGAAATGGCGCACAACAATGCTTCCACATCCTCATCCTTTCTTGAGAGTGCATCTGCCACCACATTTTGCTTCCCTTTTTTGTAGATGATTTCAAAGTCATAACCCAACATCTTTGTGACCAACTTTTGTTGCTCTTCAGAGGATAATCTTTGTTCTAAAAAGTATTTAAGGCTATCATGATTCGTTTTTATCTTGAAGTGTCTTCCCATTAGGTAGGGTCGCCATTTTTTAAGTGCATGGAGTATTGCCAACATTTCCTTCTCATAAATAGCTTTTCTTAAAAACTTTCCCTTGATTGGACGACTTTCAAAAGCAATGGGTCTTTCATCTTGCATTAGAACAGCACCAATTCCATTTCCTGAAGCATCACATTCCACAATAAAGGTTTTTGTGAAGTCCGGTGTAGCTAAGACCGGTGCTTGGCACATTGCCTCTTTAAGATGTTCAAAGGCCTTTGTTGCTTCCAGAGTCCATGAAAATGCGTCTTTCTTCAATAATGTTGTTAGAGGTGCTGCTATTCTCCCATAATTCTTAACAAACTTGCGATAATACCATGTCAACCCAAGAAATCCTCGCAGATGCTTTATGGATGTGGGGATTTTCCATTCCTTAATGGCTTTAATTTTTCTAGGGTCTACCTTAACTCCTTCATGAGATACAATATGACCCAAATATTCCACCTCCTGGACTCCAAAAAAACATTTGGATCTTTTTGCATATAATTGTTTCTCCTCCAATAGTTGTAGCACCCTGTCAACATGTTCAACATGATCCTTCCAAGACTTGTTGTAGATTAGTATATCATCAAAAAATACTAACACAAATTTTCTAAGGAATGGTTTGAAAATTGAATTCATCAAACCTTGAAATGTTGAAGGTGCATTAGTAAGGCCAAAAGGCATGACCAAAAATTCATAATGACCCTCATGAGTTCTAAATGTTGTTTTCGGAATGTCTTCAATCTTCATTCTGATTTGATGATATCCCGAAAGAAGATCCAACTTGGTGAAGTAAATTGATCCATGCAATTCATCCAGTAATTCATCAATGACAGGAATGGGGAACTTATCTTTAATAGTGAGCTTGTTGAGCTCCCTATAATCCAGACACATGCACCATGATCCATCCTTCTTGTGTACCAATACTACTGGAGCAGAGAAAAAACTTTGACTTGGTTGAATTATACCAGCCTCTAGCATTTCTGCAACCATACGTTCAATTTCACTTTTTTGGACATAGGGATATCTGTACAGCCTAATGTTTGGAGGAACACTTCCTGGAATCAGATGAATAGCATGATCATGATCACGCATAGGTGGGAGACCTTTGGGAGTCTCAAATACCTTGGAATGATTGTCCAGGACTTTTTGGAGATCTGGAGAAATAGATGATTCCGATGTGGAAACATCTAACGAACATAATTGTGCAATTACACCTCTTTGCTCCTTTTTTAGAAGCTTTGTCATACCATTAGAGCTGATTATCTTTCCTGGTTTCCCTACAATACCCCTTAATTCAACTTCCTTTCCTTCCGTAGAAAATTTGATGAAAAGTCCTTGAAAATTAAAAGCTATTGTACCCAAGGATTGTAGACATTGGACTCCTAGTATAACATCAGCACCTCCCATTGGAATGGAAAGCATTGGACTAGTCAATACATATTCTCCCATGGATAGCTTGATATTATAGCACCTTCTAGAGCAATTTATTGTTCCTCCATTTGCAATCATCACTTGACACTCTGGTGCTGGATATAGGAAGCAATTCAATTCTTTTGCTACCCTACAATGAATAAAATTGTGGGTGCTTCCTGAATCAATCAACACTATTACCCTTTTCTTCTTGATTTGTCCTTCTATCTTGATGGTTTGAGGAGTGGTAATTCCCGCCAATGCATTACAAGATATGGTCGGATTTATTTGTTCTTCATCTAGGCTTTGTTCCTGGAGTATATCTTCTTCTTTTGACCTTTCTTACTCCTTTTCTTCTTCCTCTTCACAATCTATGTAGAATAATTTCTTCTCAGCACACTTATGACCTTTAGTGTATTTACTATCACAACTGTAACAAAGCCCTTTTGCTCTTTTTTCTTCCAATTGTTGTGGTGTCAACCTTATAGGTTGTGGAAGACTAGGGGCAACCACACTTCCATCTTTATAGTTGTGAGTGGTATGCTTCCTGGTTTCCATAATTTTGCTTTCCATTTTTCTTGCTAACCTGAATGCCTTCTCTAATGAATCAGGTTCCCAAAGGCGAACATCATGTTGGATATTATCCTTTAAAGACCCTATGAACACATCAATCCTATGCTCCTCTGGAATATCTTTTACCCTTATGTTCAATTTTTGGAACTCCTCAATGTGCTCCATTACTGAACCCTTTTGTTTGAGACTTATCAATTGGCTAAAAAAAATGTTGCTTTTTGTATCTTCATAATGTGCTATCAATTCTTCCGTAAAAATTGCCCAAGTGATAAATTTTTTATGAGAGCAAATCCATTGATACCATACAAACTGATTTGGTTCCAAATATACAGTTGCCATACGTACCTTTTGTGTGTTTTGCACATTATTGAGATCGAAGAATTGCTCCATCTGTAACATCCATGTGGCAGGATCCTTGCCATCAAACTTCTTCATATCAATTTTTGGAATATGGTGAGTCTTCGATCCAACATTAGCATCTATGGAATCATGATTAACATTTCTTTTATTCTCATCATGAGTTTCCTTTAGTACCCTTTCATCCTTAGTGCCCATTGCTTGTAGCAACTTATTCATATTTATCTTCAATTCGTCCATGTCTGTCTTCAAATCTGTCTTCAAATCTGCCATGTCTCTCTTCAAATCTGTGTTCGAATCATCCATATTAGCTTCCATGCCCTTTATCTTAGATTCCACGCCATTTATCTTAGCTTCTATTAGCTTTTGTGAGCATGACATTTGTTGCACTTGTTCTTGTAATTTTGATATATCATGTAGCATTTCTTCCTCTTCTTCATGAGTCATGCTAGATCTTTCAGGTTCCTTACTAGGTGTTTGCATTTTCTTTCCTCGGGGCATCAGTTACCAATAATAATGCTTTACTATGCCCTTTGAATTTCGTTAAACCAAGCTTACACAAAAATTTAGAAAAAAACTACACACCTTTTTTCACTTTATAGAAGCCTGATATTGAATCTGATGTATCTCTGTAATTTCGGATCATCCAATTCTAAAATTGTGACCTGTAGTAGCCTTCTGCGTCCTCTTTCCAATGCCACAAGTCTGACCCAAATTGGATTCTCCAAGAAAGAGTTATGTGAAATCTCCCACAGTGACTTGCTTTTAGACTAGTTCAGTAGAGCGAACTTGTATGATGTGTCACGAGTCACTGTTTCAACCTTTGAATCTAAAACACACATACAAGAAACTACAGTCAATCCTCTTTCTGTACCTTCTTACGAAATTTCAATCCGATCCCCAGAGAGAAAGTTATGACGATTTTCCCCAGGTCACCTGTTTTGAATGTAATTCAGGAGTCTGCAAAAAGAACAACTTCCTCAGATCATATCTCCGCAAATATCGCACGAAAAGCTCTGAAATTCGGACCCAAGATTTAGTGCGATTTCTTCTCAAATCGGTTTTTTTGCGACTTCTGAAACGTCACAGAAAAGAAGTTATAGCGAAAATGCCACGATGACCTGTTTGGAGCAGGGAAACCCTAGAATCCAAAGATTTGATACCAAATGTTATGAAACCAGCTCAAGAAATGATAGAAAAGATAGATCAACGCCTTAGAATTCAGCCTCTTTGAGGGGGCAACCTCCTTTACATTACATAAATTAACAATTCTTTTATGATACAAATGACAAAACCTCCTTTCTATATATAGGAGTCTAAGGAGTCACAATATAATCCAGCCGACCTAACAATAATAATATAAAGCCACAAAAATAACAATAGAGGGATTCTATGGGGCACAAAAATAACAACATGGGGGTAATAGGGGCACAACAATATAAATAAGGGGTATAACTACAATAGTAATGGGGTAATCACTAGTATTATAGGGACCCAACAGAAACCTTCCTGGAGCGTTTCGAGGAATCAAATAAACCTTTTAGGGATAAATTTTGTTCCTATAGTGTTTCACATTTTCATGCAATTCTACGCATAGATATCTTTCCAATGGTGTAAGAAGCACGTCAATCAGATTCTGTATGCAAAAGTTATGCCACTGAGAAGTTGATCTTCCTATGTTAACAACTATAGTTTGGGAGGATGAATCGTTAGCCCCATTATTGATGGAAAAAGGGTTAGCCATGTGTTTATGATTTAAAAGACTCTAGAAGATTCTATTTTGTAACTCTAGTTAACATTTGAAGTAGTCAAACTTAACCACTAGTAGGCTATCGAGTTGTGTTATAATCGGGCCACTAGGAGGAAGAGACATTTCATTCTTTTGAGAGAATTTTGTTCCATAGCTAAGAAAGGATAGGCACGAGAGATACGAGCTAGAGGACACAAAGAGGATATGTGCATTGTAGCATTCCACGGTCCACAAGCATTACTTCTTTGTATCTACAACCTTATTTTCAAAACAAAGAAAGTGAACGAAGCAAACTCACCTTCGAGTTGGGTTTTCTCATGAAAGGGTTTCCCAGAGAATATTTTTTTCCTTATATGTCTTTGTGATATTGTTTTTTCGTTCTCTATTTTTCTGCATAATTTCCATTCATATGCATGTACTAATTACAATAAAATCTACAAATCTAAAAATTAAGTAAAACTGTAATAGTGTAGAATTTGAGATTTTTAATATAATATTCTTAGATCTAGTGTGATGAACTGTCTAGTGGAATATCTACGGCAGTTTATATATCATTTTGTATCAGAGTAGGTTTCTTTGGGTATTTTTTGGAGATTATAGGGATCTAGATTGGCAGAGTCGAAAAACATAAAACCCTAATCATGGATGACGAATCTATAGATGACCCTCATGATCCTACAGAGGTGAGGTTCTCATGGCTAGAACAATAAGTTGCAGAAATAAATCACAATGTTAACCTCCTCATGGCGACCCTGAGAAAAATATGGGGATAATTAGAGAAGATGGGTGTCGGAACACAGAGAACAAATCATAATGAGAATTAGAAGATAAGGGAGAAATAAAAAAACCAATCGAAGAATGAATCTGAGAAAAAGAAACTTAGTTCAAGTGATGTGAATTGGTTCTTGTTTAAAATGGAAGAAACATTTGATATCAAGTCATACCATGATAAGATAGACACTTTGAAGCCGAACCACTAGTTGCAGAAACTAGAAGTTTATTTCAGCATTCGTCAAATTGAGGAAAGGAAAAATATCTCATTCGCGTGGCTGAAATTAGAGGGGCATGCATTGACTTGGTGGGAGAACTACACAGAAACCCTAAGGTTGGAAGGATAACCTCTAATGACTCGGTGGGAAGAATTAAAAACCCTCATTAAGTCATAGTTTTATCTAATTGTGTATGTGGAGGACTTGTTGATATGGTGGAATTACTTTAGGAAAAAGCGAGGCTGTGCATGCATGAATACACCACGAAATCCAAAAAGATGGGAATAATGTTGGGTATCTATCCAAAGAACTTGGATGTACTCTGTTAGTTTCAGTCTTTCCAGCCTTCCTCCAGTGATCAAATATGCTCTTACAAAGTGGTCACAGAGTGTCCAGGTCAAATTTTGTCATTTCAAAGAGTTTTCAAGCAAAATTTGGTCACTAGGCATTAGGTCTAAGGTTTGCTTTCACTCCTTCTAAAGTTGTCCAAATGTCAGTCCATGTCATCATTCTACTGAGTCTATCATCATTCATAGGGTTTTCATTATCATGTCAGTGTCTAATGAGTCATTTTACACCTTGTTCATGCTTCAGTTGCGCCTAGGCAAGGTCATTTCCCTCTCCTAGGGTTTTGAAAGCTAATTTCTCTTGGATGGTCAAATCATTAGCAAAACTTGTATCCAGATGTTCATACACCTTCCCCTATCTTTCATGTACCTTATCAAACACTTCCCATCACTGAGATCCCCCAAATTCCTCATTTTTGCGCAAACCCTAGTTTCTTGCCACAACTTGGCAATTTTCTAGGCTAGGCCTGTGTTTTGCTCTTTTGGACCCCTTCCCCTCACTCCATCTCTAAGATTCCACTTTCCCTTGCTTCCTAACATCCCTCCCTACTTCCCAAAATTTCCCCAAGAATTTACAAGCCCCTCATCCCCTTCATTTCGCTTCATTTCCACAAAATTCTTTGTTTCACACATTGGGATAAGTTTCACTCAAAAGATGTTTCAGAGCAATCAAAGATGAATTTCGGAAACATGAGAGAGTTTTTTGTCCACAACATGCCAAAGAAGAAAAACCTCCCTCACTTTTTACACAAGTGTCATGGTTTTAGAGAAATGTCAAAAATACAATCGCCTTGGGAGAATTGATGCACCTCTGAAGTGACCTTGGGAAAATCCGGTTTTCTCCTAGCTTGGTTGGCCAAATAAATTTTTTGGTGAGTCAAAGGATAACTAGACAAAAATATATTTCCAACAAGCTATCATGAGCTCAATTTGGAGTTGAGGAAGGCATTCAAAAGTTGACTGCAACAGCACTCTGCCTTGAGGCAGCCTCATTTGGCACATTTTGACCAGTCTTGGGAGATTTGACTTTTGACAGGGTAAATGAACTCCAAATTAAAAAATTCTAGTTGGTTTGGAAAGTAGACTCAAATACCTTTCCAAAGAGCTATCCTACGCCCAATTTTGACATAGGAAAGGCCTCCAAAAGCCTCCTGAAAAATGCACTATGTAACTGGGTGCGCGCGACGCATTGGTAAGGTGCGCGTCGTATCAGGGGCGTGCAGCGCATCAAGCACAAAAACAAAGTGAAAGATTACACACGTGTGACACATCAGAGGCATGCGGTGTGTTGGGTGAGGTGCATGGTGCACTGGGTATTAAGCCCAATATTTGCTTGGAAAGGCATCAAATCACCTCCTCTCCGTACAAATTTGCAGGTAGGCTCACATCCACCACTTGTGCTTGGCTTTTGAAAGATAAATGTAATGGGTTCATGAAAAGTTTGTCGTGGATATCCAAGTTTGAAGCACTCCTTTTGTCAATATAAAAAGTGCTGTAGGGTTTGAAAACAGTGTGTTACCAAGGTTGTATTCTTCCTCATTTCCCTTTGGCATATTTGACACTTGAAGACAAAGACATCAAACCTTCATTCCTCATTTTCAACAAATATAACATACACTTGGCATAGACTTTCAATACCATGGAGGCGGGCACCAATACATCATATGACCAAGACAATGACTCTACAACAGAATTGCATGCACCGGGAGGGCACTAAAATGTCGAAAAGGGAGGATAGACTTCGGATTTTGGCTGAAGCCATTTTGGCTGAGCATAGTACTTGATTGGGGACCCCCAGCCCAAATTTCAAGGAATTTGGAAGAAATTTTGTCAATTTTGAATTTTTGGCTCTAAAAACAGGTTTTTTGGCTCAACGTGTAGCGCACAGCGCGCGACCCATAAGATTGAGAGGTCCAAATCACAAATGGTTTGCATTTTTGGATTTTTCATGATGAAATATACCTGCTCAGCTATTGCCAAGGCATTCCATGAAGGTTTGGGTCTCCAAAAGGTAAAAAAAAATGCAAAAAATGACCTCACTGCCCCTTTTTGGACACACAGGAAGCGGTCTTGGGAGAATGAACTTTTGGAGGGGCAAATGGACACCAAATTGGAAAATTCCACTTGGGTTGGAAAGTAGACATCGAGGGCTTTCCAACAAGCCAACCTGAGCTCAATTTGGATGCTGGGAAGTGCCCAAAAAATAGTTCGAAATGCGCACAGCACATAGGGCTCACGCGCGCGGTGCATCAGGGTTTTTTGGCACAATTTTCATCTTCAGCTCAGGAAACGAAGCCAATTTGACTAGTTTTGACTTGTGATGTTATTTTTTCACTCCTCTTGATGTAATTAATGAAACATGATGTAATTTTGACACTTTATTACTTGTTCTAGAAGATTCATTCACTAAAAAGTAAAAATTAAATGAATGAATTAGTTTCCTACCTTGTAGAGGCAAGTTGTTTTGACTGCCTAGATTGTAGTGCTTTCTTTAGAATTGGTTGAAACAGCTCCTAGGATGATGAGGTCGACCCCTAGAGGCAAGGTAATGGGTTGGATTGCCTATATTATGTATTTTCTTAGTCATTTTCATGGTTGGACTCTTGGGAATAACTTGATACACTATTGTACATATTTTATCTGCATTTTTGGCAAAGGATAGTCCAGGGTTTTGCAGCACTATTTGGGATTCATGTGGCCATATGTGTTGATGGTGTGTTTCTCTCAGTACTTGTAAGTTGTGTATGTGTACCATTTTCCTTATTTAATCTTCTGCAATTAAACAAATGAAGTGTTAAGGTAGAATCCATAATTTTTCTATGCTCTGCCTTTAAATTTGTTTAATTTTCCATGTTTTCTTCAGTTTAAGGAGAATCCTTGAGACTTCCTTGCTCTCCTTAGTTCCTCACCTGTCAGATCTATTCATTCAATCACTTTAAAGGCATCAAAACAATCGCCTATCTTGCCCCAAGTAGACCTCTGCAAAAGCTGTGCCTCATCCCCGCACCCAAAATTGCCTTTCCCTTGAATTCAACAAAACTTCAAAAAATCAATTCCATAGTCCTTGTACTTCATACCTAGCCTAAAATTAGTCATCAATTCAGTCATCTCGAGCCTCTTTGATTACCTTTTGCCGAGATTGACCGGAGAGAGCCCTCTCCTGTCCTCGTAGGGCTAGCTACGAGGCTGAGCATGGTTTGATGTTGTCTTGAGTTTTGCCTTCCTCAGCCTGAGGAAAATTTGAGTGCTAACATAGTGGCGACCATACTGGGGAAGATGGTTTGCTGTTGATGTGACATTCGACTTGTTGATTGTCTTGTCCCAGTACATGAAATCAAATTGCAGATCTGATGCTGATGGTGGACAGTAGTCGGACACTTATGAAGGCTGAAACATTCACCTGGCGACTCCAACTTGATCCAGACAGTCCAATGCTCGCTGATCCATTTATGCAATGGTAGGGTATGTGGCAAACCCTGCACTTTGTGAAGTTGTAAAAGATGTTAGAAATTGGTTAGCGGATTTTGAAATTAATGAAGATTTTTTCAGTGCCTTGCTTCAATGTTTGAAATCTCCGAAGTTTCCTCTTGAAGCTAAAACTGGTGTCTGTGAGTTAGTGGTTGAAAGAGTTGAGAAGGAGATTCAGTGTTTAGATGAGCAGATCCAGTCATATGATTTCCAAGACCCTAAAAAGTTCTTGGAAATCCTTTCTCCTTCGAAACAAGAAATAATAGAATTGCCTACAGATGTTTGCATTGACAGTGTGCAGCTGGAGGTATGTATTGCGGAGTTGGGGCAGCCAACAGAGTCTGGCTTTCACGATCCTATTGCAATGTACATGACAATGTTTTTCAGTTTGGCTGTCAAATCAAACTGTCTTTTACATGATCAGGCTCATTACGTGCATGAAGGGTTGCCAGCAATTGCATCTGTGATCTGGTTGAAGCACTCTCAAGCGGCATCATTCTCAAGTTTACTTGAATGGTTGATTTGGCATTTTAGTATTACCTAATCTACTGTTTTTACAGCAAAGTAGGGTAGATTTTGTAAATAAATAAGCAGCCAAAGGGCAGCATTTTGTTCCAGTTTTATTATAGTTTTAGTTAGAAGTTTGCTGAGTCAGTTTTTCAGTCTTTTCAGTCAGTTTCAGTCAATAAATGTGTCAAAGTCTGTGTTGGTTGTCGAAATGATGACTCCATTTCCCAATGGATGGAGGCACTGTCTGCTCTCCCAAAGCTCTGCGGTTCTTGGCACCTCCAAGAAGCAGCAGCTACCATCCCCATTGGAGCCAATGTTAGACTCCGTCTTCTCAAAGTCCTCTGTCAGAGTCCAATTCAGATAGGTGGCTGTCAAAGTCTCTGTTCAATATGATGGAAACAGCTTTTACAACTTATCAGAAAAGGATCACCGCACATATGCCTTTGCTAGAGCTATTCTTTTAAACAGAAAAGACATGGCAATATTTGGAGGAAGGATTAGTTTCATCGACATCCCCGACATCAAGTAACTGGTTAGATTCTGCAGTAAGGTCTTCTTCGAAATCTTAGACAATTTCTGAGCGATAACAACAGCATAACAACAGCATTAATATTTGTCAATGGCCTTGTATTTTTCCCGGGGTATGTTCTTCACCAAGTAGATAGGCTGGAGAAAACAAATGTAATTGGAAGACAAAGCAAGGCTGCATCAGAATTGGAGCTGAAAGTTTACGTGTTAGGTGATGCCATGTCTTTCCTAAAGAACATTTTATTGGATGTAAATGTCAAAGATGTTCGTGATTTGCAGGTGAAGCTTGTATATTATGGCTCTCAGATTCACCTTGTTGTATACTCTGATGTTGGGCGTAGCTGCTCTTCTAAAATTTTGAATCTAGTTTTAGCGACAGAAGTTTTGGAGTTTCAAGAATTAGGAAAACAAGATTCGAATTCAGAAAGAGACCGTAACAATGCCATGGACCGGGACTCTCAGAAGTCTAGTGCTACATTAGACTACATCTATCACATTTTTGATAAATTTGCAGTTGATCCCGCACTATTTAGAGGGAGTATCAGGGATCTTAACTTCCATGTTTTGCTCAAGTCAAGAGACACCACCTTTGGAAAAGACCGCGGGCAAAGAAAATATGAAGAATACTTGAAGAATCTTATTGGGCAGTTAAAGGAAGAAAAGGGAAAAGATTTCTCAAATGTCAGGATTCAGTTCCAAGTTCAACTGGCTGAAATCACAGACAGTACAAAAGTCTTGTTCTCTCCCTATCCAAACAAGCCGTTGGGAAATTGGTTCCGTCAACTTATTTGTCTTGTACCTATTCAAATAAGTCGTGCTGAAAACAATGGACTACAACCATTGCTTGATGGGCTTCAAATACCTCCACACCTCACTTATGCAGATAGCATATCACTAGCAACTTTGTTGCGCTTCGGCTTGTATGATGCTGTCCTGAGTCAGTGGAATGGTAAAATCAAGGTTGTCTCATCAATGGGCAAACAAAGTAGTGGTAAATCATACTTATTAAACCACCTATCTGGCTCCCTTTTCGATGTAGCTGGGGGAAGATGCACTGATGGAGTGTGGATGACAGTTCGAATGGATTCAGAGTGCCCCTTTGACTACTTCAGGGCTGCGAGCACGATGATCAATTTATAAAGTACCTACAACCAGACGTTGGTGTATATATATATATTTGAAAGCCTGGGCCTGTTGCCAATTATAACCCAAGACCAGCAGGTGTGAAGCAGACGTCGAATTGCAGATTAGAAGGGCGATGGATTGTTTTCAGGACTGTAGACCAGAGTTGAGATGTGCGCTACGCGTTGGAGGTGTGTGCTACGCACCAGGCAGTGCGCTACGCATTGGGTGTGCGCGGCTAGTGTAAAAATACACAGGTGCTACGCATCAGGTTGTACGCTACGCACTGGGATAGCGCGCTACGCACTCAGTACAGCACAAATTTTGTTTGTATTCATGCGACCAGATCGTGTCTAATCGCCTCCAAGTCTGCAAATAGGTGTTCTATGACTGATTCAATCAATTTGATAATGTTTATAGTGTGTTTGAAGTTGAGGTTTTGCATAGACATATCGGTAAACGATGGGAGACGCGTACTGGAGATACGCAGCTGAGGGAGGTGGTTCTAGGATTAATTTAGTTACAGGCGTAGGTTTGCTAGGACCAGCACCTCCTTTGGATGATCCAATTTTGATGGGGCAGAGGCAAGGAGGGGTTGGCATAGATCCTGCTCTTGCTGGAAAGTCTGGGAGTTCAGAATTTTACAATGCCAGGATAGATGCGGCTTTAAAACTGCCTGACAGTGCAATGTCCGGTTCATCTTTCAAGCTACCTGATCATCTTAAGCTTGATGCAACTGCCAATACAATATTTATTGAGGGGCTTCCTCCCGACTGTACTCACAGAGAAGTTGCCCACATTTTCCGCCCTTTTATTGGTTATAAGCAGGAGTCAGCCTAGCCTCCTTCCTTTGGAGGGCTACAATGTTCGTGGCTACTACACCAGGTTTTAAAATTGATTATGACAACTAGATGGTGAGGTCGAATTTTTCATAGCTTTGTATAAAATCAGGTTTATTTGCTATAACGAAGAGGATAAATATCAAAGTTGCATATTTTGAGTGAGAATATTGAAATCTCGGTGTCACTCTACACCACAGCCATGTGGTAGTGTAGCAATGTTGACCGACGTGTCTGCCACTGTTATGCTACATAACACAAATCAATTTTTATTACAACGATGAAAAGTCAAAGATCGAATTAAAGATCGAAATGCCAAAGTTAAAAGAAGAATACCTACTACAGCTGAAGAATAGGATTTGATTCCTATTTGAGACTTCAATTAATGATTCAAAGGGATCTGCGCTCCAGTTTGTTGGCCATCAAAGGATTTTAAGGGGAACGATGACTCTATCTCTATTTTTGTAACTTCAGGTGAAACAGTGCCCTTGTTTTGGGTCATTCTATTTTCTTCTAGTATAGTCTATTTATTGTATGTAAAAATATTTAGGGGAGAGAGTTCTGAGAGTAGTGCATGGAGAAAAACAGAGTTTCATTGTACAGTTTTGACAGGGATTCAATAAAAAAAAATACAGCTCTGACTACTGAGATTCCTGTGGTATGACATTTGACATATGTTGCTTCTCTGTCTCATATGTTCCTTGTTATGTTTACTGTTTCATTTCATAATCATTTCTGTTGAATACTTTTAAGTGAGAAAGGCAGAATTCAATTTATTTGCTCTGTCTTGAGGAAGTGTTCATATTTAATGTTTTCTTCTGTTTGACAAGGATCCATCTTCTATGCCCTTGTCGACTTCTCAGCAGTCTTTCCATTTTGTTTATCTCAATTTAATTGTTAAATTTCTTGCCTACCTTGCCTCAGGAGATAATCTGTGTTTTTTATTACATTTCCCTGTTCAAGTTGTTCTTTGCCCCATGCAGCCCAGAAAACCGAATCATTCATTAAAACCCCTTTTCCTATCTCTTTACTAGCCTAAAATCAGTATTAAATTTGAGTCATCTCAGCCCCTTTGAAAACCTTTAGCCGAGATAGACCCGGAGAGAGCCCTCTCCTGCCCTCGTAGGGCTAGCTACAAGGCTGAGCTTGGTTTGATGTTGCCTCGAGGTTTTCCTTCCTCAGCCTGATGCAGATTCGAGCACTAACCTACTCCTCAAGTACTTGAGGGGTATGCACTACCATATACATGAGCAAGGGATGTTTTTCAAGCCCAAATTGGTGGAAGAGGCTTGTGTATAAGTAGAGTACCTGGAGAACATAGGCCTGAACGAAGTGAAATCAAGCGAATCAAAGTTGAAGGAGAAACAAGATGCCTCTAATGAGGGGAAGAATAAGAAAAAATGTGAAAAATATAATAATATAATAACCATAGCACACCATTGTAAATATCCTAAGAACCACTGCAACCACTACAACATCGATGGTCATACAGAGGAAAAATGTTTTGTTGATGGTGCTAGACCCATTAACATTCAGGGGATCTCCCAATATGAAGTCCCAACTAGATCTCACACTTTGTGGAGTAGGAGCCCCGGTATTGGTGGTAATGTTATGCCTTGAATGCGAAAACACGCAGAGTGAATTACGGTAACTTTGGTGAGAGAAAGTGTGTGACCCTGCAGAAAGTCAATTGCAGTGCATGAATGTTCCAACACACAAAGGAAAAATGAAGTGCGCCCCTTGGAAGCCTGTAATAGCATGCAACTTGAAAGAAACACATGAGCATAATGACATCATAAGATAACATGCAGAATAGTCCACAAATTAAGGTGACTAATTAATACAAAAAAACGCATTCAACAAGATTCATACAAATGCAAATTAAATAGTTCATAAGCATGAGCGTACATTAAATAACATACATTTAAAATACAACAATATATGCATAAAAGTGTTTCGGCTCTGAATTGTATTATAAGTGAAAGTTCCATTCATACATACACCATTGATGAACCACTAGCCCCAATAGTGGAACATTAAAGTCAAGAACACCTTCTCCTCCAAAAAAGTATACTCGCACCATGCTATGAAGAAGCCAAGACTCTTCACAATACTCCCAAAGTCATTCTAATCCTAAGCCTAGCCAAAATCCCATTTACATGAGTTATGAGGATATATTTATAATAAAGGGAGTGACTCTTCACATTCCCCTTTGTGACTCTTCGACTCCCCTCATGGCTCTTGAACTTCTTTATAAAATGACTCATTACATTACAACATGACTCTTCACATTCAAATATTGAGACATGGAATTTCACTTTACAAATAATAAAAAATAATATTACATTTTACACTCATACCCATATAAGACAAAATATGGTAGAGACAACCTGACAACCTAACAAGGCAAAATACTATGATGCTTGAGTTTGGGGAAACTCTAGCTCAGAAACTTCCATTTAATGCTTCTCGGTTGCATATTGGTGCCAAGCTTGTTACTGTGCGATAACATCCCCAAATTGCTTGATTGTGTTTGGCTGGAAGTGGACTCTAGCCTACATGGCATCTGAGTACAATGACTTGGAACCAATTTCAACTTCCCTATGAAGCATGAGCAACATTGTTCTAATTTGGACAAGACCAACAATGTAGTTCTGCATGTTTTATATGCTTAGCTACAAATCTTCCTTGGTGGCAATCTGTCTCAGTTTCTCCAAATAATCTTTGATCTCTTGTTGAACCTGTTTCCTAGGCTTTTGTTTAGTGAGAGAGCCAATTGATGGGATCTTGTGTGCTTTCACTATGACATCCAAACTATTGAATAATCGTACATATGAATCTTGAATGCTCCTAATAAATGAGGCGAACTACTTGTTGTTTTGAATCAACATCTGAACTCTCGCTCTCTCCATCTCTACTTGTGGCTTCATTTTCTTCAGTAAGTCAAGTGGTGCCCCTTTGTATCACACTGTCAACTCTTGCACATAGGTAATGACAACTTTTATGTTCTTAAGAGTTTTAACAAAATCTTCTTTCTGTAGCTGTAGGCCATGAAAATGAATAATTTCCTTATGTAAGGTCACAAACTCCTCATAGAGATTCTGCATGGTTTCTCCAAGTGTTGATACTTCAACAAGTATTGTTTCTCTCATCTCCTCCAAGTATATCGATGTAAAAACTGTGTTTTGTGTTACTGCACGAAGTTGTTTTGCATCTTTCCTGGAGCTTGTAAGTTCTGTGCCAATTTCTCATTATTATTCATCAAAAACTGAATGTTTGATCTTGTTGCACCTAAAAAGTCCAAGTTGGCTTTGGAAATGGTATTTGGATTCTTCATGGTGTCCACCACTATCACCCTTTCTCTAATAAATGTAGGTGACGCATGATCATCCAGAAAATTATTTCTCTGTGCTTGTACAATCTTTTTTTAGAACTTGTCAAATGACAGGTTTTACACATCCATTACTAGATCATTATTAAGAGGAACAACATCCCCTTCCTTGCTTAGGGATGGCTCTATCGTTGTAGGTGGTTGAGACTGAACAGTGACCTTTGGTGCACTCGGCATCAGGTCGACATATTCATTCTATGGATCCTGTTCCATCTCCATATCTATAACTTCAATCAAATGCATAATCTGCTAAAGCAACCTCCTGATCCTGCATCTATTCACCTTCCTCCTCAGCTGCTGTTTGGTTCTATTCCTACTCTTCAACTCGTATAGGCATTGTTTCTCCTACCATTGCACCTTGCCTTTCTTCTTCTTGATTCGACTTCTCTTCCTTTTCTTTCCTCCTTAGCTCCCCTTCCTCCTTTAGTTATTGTTTTGCTTGCTTCAATCTCAATTCTACTTCCTGCAATATTTTCTTTTCTCTCTTTCTCTGCTCTACTCTTTGTATCCTTTGCTTTATCTTTTCTTCTACTCCTAAAGCTTCTTTCATAAAAATCAGATCCGATTTCATCTTGCAACTTTGTTCTCCACTTGAGCTATCAGAAATATTTCTCTTTCACTTGTCCTGCATGGGATTTTTGCCTCCTTCTATTGTTTCTTCCATAGTTACTACCCTTAGTAGAATAGACCATGAAGTCCCTACTAAATTTACCGACTCATAGAGTTTGGAGGCATTGTATCAATTCCTCCATGGATCCTCCTCTAGTGAATGAAAAGTGACTTTGGTCCAATGAAAAGCCACGCTGATCCACTAAAAGTGGATTCTCACATAGTGTTCTTTGCAAATACCACGGGGATGATACAGATTAAAATCTCGAGTACCAAATGCAAACCTCACTATCTGCTTTCCCTTAGTATCCACGAATTTCAAGTTATTTATCTCGTATAATCTAATTTGCAAAGGAAGAGTGGGCAATGATGCTTTCTTCTTCCTGTGAAAAACTGTTGACAACCCTGTGGCGTGATGATATGACTTTATTGCATGACAATATTATTGGTGGCATACCTTGGTAAAACATGCGATGACTTCTCTCTGTCGTACACTCTAAGGAAGGTAAAACCTAGTGAGGCATACCAATTTAGGATATCTATTATTCACTGTTATGAAACCAACTCAAGAAAAGATAGAAAAGATAGATCAACACCTTATAATTCAGCCTCTTCGAGGGGGCAACCTCCTTTACATTACACAAATGAACAATTCTTTGATGATACAAATGGAAAGATCTCCTTTCTATATATAGGAGTCTAAGGGGTCATAACATAATCAGAGATGACATAACAATAATAATGTAAGGGCACAATAATAACAATAGTGGGCTTCTATGTGGCACAATATTAACAATATGGGCACTACATGGGTACATAAATATAATAAGTGGGTTGTACTAATAACAATAAGGGGTTACGCTAGTAGTATAGGGGCCTAACATGCCCCTCTCCTTCAAAAAGCGTTGTCCTCAATGCTTGAGTAGTTCTTGATGCTTCTGTATAAAATTCTTGTCCTCCCATGTGGAATCTTCAGTGGGTAAGTTCTTCCACTTGATGAGATACTCTGAAATTGATTGATTTCGTAACTGTCGGGTTCTTGTTTCTATGACTACTCCAGGTTCCAATATGATTTTTCCTTCCTCTTCAATTTCTGGCAATATTGTTTGAATTGGGATCTTTTGCAACTTTTGAATAAGTGGCCATACTTCTTCGTCCTTCTTCCATTCATCCCTTGCTTCGTTTATCCAATCTGGTTGGATAATAGCAATAGCACAAAACAATGCTTCCACATCCTCATCCTTGAAGAGTCTTCCCATCGGTAAGGTCGCCATTTATTAAGTGCATGTAGTATTGCCAACATTTCCTTCTCATAAATAGCTTGCTTGAGATGTAGTAGTAAAAGTACCCAATCACCTACATCAAAACATTTTTCACTACGATGTTGATCTACCTGTTGTTTTGTTTGATTTTGCACCAAAGTGGCGTTATCCTTTAAAAGTTGGAGAACTTGTTGTTGATGCTTGATGTGATCTTTCTCTGCTTGAACATTCTTCTTCTTGATATGTCCTTCTATCTCTAGAGTTTGAGGAGTGGTAATTTCTTCCAATCCT
This sequence comes from Pinus tabuliformis, assembly GCA_031772625.1. NCBI lineage: Eukaryota > Viridiplantae > Streptophyta > Pinopsida > Pinales > Pinaceae > Pinus > Pinus tabuliformis. The sequence goes on along the minus strand of CM062804.1, from coordinate 227,035,852 downwards.
TTACAAGATATGGTCGGATTCGTTTCTTGATGCTCGATGTGATCTTTCACTTCTTGAACATTTTTCTTCTTGATATGTCCTTCTATCTTGATAGTTTGAGGAGTGGTAATTTCGACCAATGAATTACAAGATATGGTTGGATTCATTTCTTCTTTCTCGATGTGATCTTTCACTTCTTGCACCTTTTTCTTCCTGATATGTCCTTCTATCTCGAGAGTTTGAGGAGTGGTAATTCTTGCCAATGCTTTACAAGATATGGTCTGATTCATTTCTTCTTTCTCTGGGGTGGGGTCTTGGCGTATATCCTCTTCTTTTGATGTTTCTTGATCCTTTTCTTCCTCCTCTTCATATTCTCGGTAAAATAATTTCTTCTCAGCACACGTATGACCTTTAATGCATTTGCTATCACAATTGTAACAAAGCCCTTTTTCTCTTTTTTCTTCCAATTGTTGTGGTGTAACCCTTGTAGGTTGTGGAAGGCTGGGAGAAACAACACTTCCATCTTTATAGTTGTGAGGGGTATGCTTCCTGGTTTCCATACTTTTGCTTTCCACTATGTCACAAAGCCCTTTTACTCTTTCCAATTGTTGTGGTGTTGCTCTAAAGAAGGTGTTGCTCTTTGTATCCTCATAATGTGCTATCATTTCCTCCATGAAAATTGACCACGTAACAAGTTGTTTATGAGAACAAAGCCCTTCATACCATAAAAATTGATCCGGTTCTAAATATAAAGATGCAATACAGACCTTTTGTAACAGTGGTACACCATGTACATCAAAATATTGCTCCATCTGAAGTATCCAATTTACCGGATCCTTGCCATCAAATTTCCTCATCTTGTTTTTTCTTGATTTTAGGAGCTCGATCTTGAAATGACTGTAACTCTGTACTTTCAGATCTTTAAGTTTTAAAATTGCGACTTGTAGTAGCCCTCTGCATCCTCTTTCTAATGCCACCAGTCTGATCCAAATTGAATTCTCCAAGAAAGAGTTATGGACAATCTCCCAAGATGACCTAATTATAGACCTTTCCAGAAGAGCGAACTTGTATGAAGTGCCACGTGTCACTGTTTCGTCCTTTGGCTCTGAAAAGTATACAAAAAAAACTATAGTCCATCCTCTTTCTGTACCTTCTTATGAAATTTCAATCCAATGCCCAAAGAGAAAGTTATGACAATTTTCCATAGGTCACCTGTTTGGAATGTAATTCAGGAGTCTGCAAAAAGACCATCATATCTCCGCAAATAAAGCACTAAAAGCTTTGAAATTCAGATCGGAGATTCAATGCGATTTCTTCTCAAATGGGTTTTTTTTAGCTTCTGAAACATCACAGAAAAAAAGTTATAGCGAAAATACCACGATGACATTTTTGGAGCAGTGAAACCCTAGAATCCAAAGCTCTGATACCAAATGTTATGAAACCAGCTCAAGAAAAGATAGAAAATATAGATCAACACCTTATAATTCAGCCTCTTTGAGGGGGCAACCTCCTTTACATTACACAAATGAACAATTCTTGGATGATACAAATGAAAAGACATCCTTTCTATATATAGGAGTCTAAGGGGTCATAACATAATCAGAGCCGACATAACAATAATAATGTAAGGACACAATAATAATAATAGTGGGCTTTTATGTGGCACAATAGTAACAATATGGGCACTACATGGGTACATCAATATAATAAGTGGGTTGTGCTAATAACAATAAGGGGTTACACTAGTATTATAGGGGCCTAACATTGCCACCATTTCTCCTCATGATATTCAAGGTGGATCTTCTTCAAGGATGAGCTTGTAAAGTGGGATAATGAAATGGCCAGTTATTTGTTCCATTACTCCTCAATGATTGCAATCCAAAAGAAACTTGCAATAGATATGCATGGAAATTTCTCATGCTGTCCATGTCCAGTTCATGCAAGGAAACTGATGTTGTGCACTAATTGCATCCAGTAAATGTGAAGACATATAAAACCTTACTTTCTCACCATTGACACGACTCCAGGCCCGTTATAATTGGGCTCTCAATTGTCGAGCCAACAAATATGACCAGTTGAATGACACAATCTGGTTCAATAAGACGGACCACAAAAGTCTATCTGCTCTACTGACCATGGATCCTACAAGTTAAGATATCCAAGAGCTAGTAGGCCTTCCTAAGAGACTTTGTGATGTATGAATGGGCCAGTGTCTATCGAAATTTTGATGTCTCTTTCACCTAGCCTTTAACAATATATCTTGTATCCACATAGCTATTGGTGGCATAGAAAAATGAGTCCATGAGCATCACTGGCTCAAGCAAGTGATACATGTGTTGATAATAGTCTACGAGAAAAGTAGCGATCTTATGTTCACTGGTACTCATAAATTCCACGTTCTTCTCATCAATGCGTGAAATAATCCAATTGACGACATCTCCACATGGGAAGGTTTGATATATGAATGCAACCTTTTGTAGTCGTGTCTACTAGATACTGAGATAAACCTACTGTTGAACCTCACAATTTCTTCTTTTTGACATCCTTTTTCACCCCATCTATTTCCTTTTTATCTTCATAATAACACATTAGGAATAAAGTTACAAGAATTATGACATGGCAGGTATACAATTGTATTTTATTTCATAAAATGATAATGTTCTTTATTATTTAGTTTAATGTTTACTTCATTTACCGAATTACAATGATTCTGCAGCTAATACATCATTCTGTAGCCAAGTCCATCGCTTGACAAGTTCCAAGGTGTCAGCTGGGCAGCAAAATATATGGGTAGGTGGAAATTGATGCACTCAACAATTTCCTCCTATTGTCATGAGCCAGATCGAGGGAAACAGGTCCTAGTAATGCAATCAACGATGAATTCAATCTCCATAGTTGGCAACAGGCGAGCGAGAATGAGATTTGTGCCTCATGATTTGCTTCGATGATAACAAATCATGAATGAATTATTTGATGTTATATTTTCAAGTTAAATTTAATTTATGTTGATAGATATTAGGTGTATAGCTTTGAACAATTAATTTCCACGAGCTCTATAAATATATCTCTCAGGAGAAATGAAAACAGTTATAGTAAGGATGCGACATCAAGACTGAAACTTTGTTATTGATACTCTTTTTCTAAAGAATCACTTCATTTTCTCAGTAAGCGTTCATGCATGGTCGAGTGCTTGATCGATAACGTAGTGATTGCCCACTTCTTGTGGAGGCCCCCCTCAAGACAGTAAGGATTTCTATTTGGTTTTAGCAGTTAGAAATTAGCTTGATATTTTCCATAGATTTATGTTTATTAGATTGAATAATTGTGTTTCCAATTCAGATTTAAGTCGAGACCATTCTATTAATCATTTCTATTGTTCATGGATTTTGGTTGCACATAGATAAATAATAGTAGTAGTGACATAGTTTTGCATTTCAATTAAATAGATATAACTTTATCTTTCTTATAGATAATGGATTTATTCGCAGAATTGAATGATTAAATTTCAAGCATGTTTGATCTTTAATTTAATCAAGTGTGACTGTGTTTAAGTAAGAGTTGGTTTCATTTTATTTTCATGCAAGTGTGATTTCTATTTACACAGATGTGTGATGAGATTAATAGTAGTTTTCATTTTTGCAAATGAGTGTGTATATAATGCAAAGTGTGGGATTAATTTTTCATTTATGTCAAGTGTGATATTGATTTACATTTATGCTAAAGTGTGAGATTTTTATTTCAAGGCAAAGTGTGGAATTTTATAAACAAAAGTAGTTTTTGTTTGAAAGTAAGAGAGTGTGATCATCATTGTAGAGTTAATCTTATTTTCTAGGAATAACTAATTTACTCATAAAAGACATGTAAATCTTGATAACTCAATTTAATTTAGAATTTGTGTGACTAATAAAAGACTTCTAGCACATAAAATGCACATACACTTCATGAATTTACTAGCCGTGGTTGATAATTCATGTAAGTAATTTAAGGTCAATTAAGTTACCAAACATTTTGGTGCCATTTCCAGGGAAATGTATATAGGAGTCTTTTTCTTTTTAATTAAAAAAATTGATATGCATAAAGAAAGAGATTCTAGAGATATAATTGTAAGTAGAGGTAGAAGCTTGATACCGACATCATCACTCACCCCACCATGACCTCGTAGTGCCATACTATCCACCCAAAATCATATTACATCTACTGTAGGCAAACAAAAACTTCCTGATGTACTTAGTTCTGAAATCCAACCTAGAGATTCACCATCTTCATCAACTAAAGTTGTAATAGAAGAAGAGGATACTACATCCCCAACAGAAGGAGTAATTTTTACATCTTCAACTAGAGAGCAACTTTTAGGACAAGAACTAGAAGTCCCTAGTGAATAAGAGGAGGAAGAAACTTATTTTAACCTACCATTGATAGAAGAACCAGAAGAACTAGAAGACGAATTAGAAAATCCAATTTTGGAACCATATAATAGTTCTACAAAATCTACAATGGATGGAGAAGGGGTAGGAGAGGTACATAATGTGAATGGTAAACAAACTAGGATTGGAGGTGCAAGAGGTGGAGGAAGAAGAAGATTGGGTGGTAGAGGAAATCTAAAACCTTTTGGATTTCCCAACCTCGATGAAAATACCGAATCCACAATGAAAAACCTCTCACCCTCCATCCTTCCAAATTTTCATGGATTAAGGAGTGAAGATCCTAAAAAATTTCTCTTTGAATTTGAAGTGTTGTGTAGATCTTATAAATACTTGTTTGACACTCAAAAGTTGAATTTTTTTCCAACAAATCTTAAGGATGCAACACTAAAATGGTTCATGGTATAGCAAGCACATTCTATAAGAACATGGGAACAAATGAAAACTATATTCTTCGAGAAATATAAGGATTATTGTATGCCCCATAATATTAAGGATGAAGTCTTTTAAATGATGCAAAAAGACGATGAAAATATTGAAGATTTCATTAAAATATTTGCTTATAATGTTAAAAGGGATAAAATGCATAATCTAGATGAAGAAACTTTGAAATCTCTCTTATTAAAATCCATCAGAGATGAGTGGATTGATCTTCTCAATTTGTTGGGTAAGGAAGATATTTCTCAGTTAACATTTGGAGATATGTGTGAGTTATGCATACACATTTCAAGAGGTAAAGCAAGAACTGGAAAAAATCCAAGAAACCTTATCATGTCTATGATTAATAAATCTGCAGCTGGTATAGTAAGCAGGGCTGAATTAGGAAATTTTCTTGAAAATTTTAAAATAAATATTTTAGGGAGTCTTCGTGAACAAATAGATACCCTTAAAGTACAAAACAAGGAAAAGGCTGAAAATGCTGCATTATTTATCTTTTGTCCAAAATGTAGAAAAAAACATGGTTTGATGGAGTGCCCTCTTAACTTAAAAAGTGTATAAACCTATGTTATATGTTCATAAAATCATAATACAAAGGAATTTCCTTCAATACTAGGTCTTAAAGTTATTTATCAAGAGTAATTAATACCAAATCATGTAGAACCCCTTTGTTTTATTACTAAGAGACCATGTCAAAATTCACAACCAAATATGACTCAAGGTTTTAACACTTAAACATTTGCACAACCATTACAAAGCAATTGGATTGCACCCATGCCTTGGAAATAATGGCCTCAACCTTGGGCATAAGGATGGGAAACTTCTTATGGAAAATACCCTCAATATCCTTAATATCAACAACCATACCCTATTTTTCCAACATAATATTTTCCTCATCCCGTTCAACCAACTCAACCTTAGAATCCAAATCCACAACTTTCATTACCATTTCTTCAAATACTAAATCAATTGCCTTCCCAACCACTTCCAAACCCGAGTAATAATAAAAATTCACAACCTATTTACAATGTTGAAGGACAAAATTTCCAAACCTACATGATAATTCTATTAGATCTAAACAATTTCCAACTTAGAACTGGTAGAGTATTAGAAAAGAAGTCACCATCATTTTTTATTCAGGAATAAAGAAAAAAAAATATCTCCGAGGAAGAGAAATATCTTCATCAAGAGGAAAAGTATAAAAAATAAACCACCTGTGCAAATTCTAATGACATGACAATAAACTCAACTCCCATTATGGAACAACCGTCAGTTTTTGTTCAAACACCACCTTTTCTTGAATGATTGAAAAATGATAAGGGGGTAGAAAAACATATTTTATTGCCTGATTATGATATTATAGATGAATTTAAGAATAATTGAATAAAAATTCCTTAATTAGAAGCTATCAAAGAAATACTAATATTTGCAAATATAATCAGGGAGTTAAGTATTAAAAGACCAGGAAGAAAGAGAAAAGAAGTCAAAAGAATTCAGTTAGCTAGAAAACTCACAGATATCATGATGGAAAACACAACAATTCAGAAATATCTTGATCCAACAAGTCCAATTGTGAAAACACACATCAATGGTGTCGAAATTCCAAATACATTGATTGATTTAGGAGCAACGATAAACATCATGAGTAAACAAACTATGAATCAATTGAAACTTCCTAATCTTCAATTTACACCTACATTATTTCAATTAGGAGATAGATCTATATCAAACCCAAGGGTGTATTATAGGACATATTTGTATCCTTATATTCTTGGAAGTATTATTTTCATTGTGATTGTAACACCCAAGAATAATTTAGGGGGACATCCATTGATTCTAGGAAGACCATGGTTACCTACAGTTGATGCTTTTATAAGTTGTAGATTTGGTGATATGTGTATTTCTTATGGAAGTTCAATAAATAAATTCACATTATATCCTTCTACAAAAGCAATAATAGAGATAGAAAGTGAAGAATGGATAGATGATGATATTGATATACGACCAATCTTTGTTACTTCACAAATAGATGAAGAAAATTAGATTTTGAATTAATAGAAAATAAAGATTCTTCCTCATATTGTGAATCTAATCAAAGCTTTCAATAACAATGTAATATTGAATATTTATCATCTTGTCAATTGTCTTTACATTCTATGGAAAATTTTGGCAATGCTTTAAGAGAAATATTTCTAGAATTTTTTTTGAATATCAATAATAGTCTAGAAAAAATTCAAAAGAAAGAAGTAATAAAAATATTACAATAACATTCCTATGCTTATGCATGGGAATTCATTGACATGAAAGGAATTGATCCCAATACTTGCATACATCATATCTACATTGAAGAAAATGCCAAACCAATCTGATAACCTTAAAGAGGAATGAATCCAAATTTAAGGGAAACTGTTAAGGAGGAACTATAAAGAAATTTAAATGTTTCATTTATCTAATATCACATATCCAGTGGGTTTCACCATTGGTAATTGTTCCTAAAAATAATATAAAATGGAGAGTATGCATTGACTATAAGGAATTGAATAAATCCACTTTAAAATATCATTTTCCACTTCCTTTTATAGATCAAGTTTTAGATACATTGGCAGGGAAGAAATATTTCTCATTCTTGGATGGTTTTAGTAGATATAACTAGATCCAAGTAGCTTCAAAAGATCAAGATAAAACCACATTTACCTGTCCATGGTGAACTTATGCCTAACAAGTACTTCGTTTTGGGTTATGTAATGCACCTGCAACATTTCAAAGCGAAATTTTAGGCATTTTATCTGATCTGATTAATAATTGTGTGGAAGTCTATATGGATGATTTTACTGTATATGGAAATTCCTTTGAAGAATCTCTTAAGAATTTAGAAAAAATTCTCATTAGATGTAAAGAAGAAAATCTCTCATTAAGTCATGAAAAATGTTTTATGATGTTTACTCAAGGAATTGTTTTAGGACACCATATTTCATGGAATGGAATTAGAGTGGATAGATCTAATTAAAGTATAATTGATTTATAAATTATCAATTGGAACCTGTCAAAGAGATGTTAGAAGTTTTCTTGGATTTACTGGTTACGATTGAAGATTTATAGAAAACTTTACAAAAATTGTCTCTCCACTTTTCAAATTTCTTACAAAAGATTGTGAACTCATTTGGAATTTTGAATGCCAAAAATATTTTGAAACATTGAAGGAAAATATTTCTGAAGCACGCATTCTAAGAGCACCAAATTGGAAACTACCTTTTCACATTTCAACTCATGATTTAGATACAACTTGAGGAATTGTATTAGGACAAAAGGATTTAAATCCTTATGCAATTAAATACACTAGTAAAAATTTGACTCGTGCAGAGTCAAATTACACCGTAATGGAAAATGAGTTTTTAGTTGTTGTCCATGCCATCAATAAATTCATACATTAAATCATTGGTTATGAAACCTTTGTACATAGATATCATTCTACAATTAGATATTTAATTAATAAACCAATCACTAATTGTAGAATTACAAGACGATTATTGTTGTTACAAGAATTCAATATTACTATTTTGGATCGACTTGGAAAACAAAATACAGTTGTTGATTTTAAATCTAAGATTCAAAATGATAATAACAGTGTTCCTGTAGAATTTAATTTTCCTAATGAATATCTTTTTGCAATATCTATTAAACCTCCTTGGTTTGCATATATTTCTATTTATTTGGCTACAAGGAAGTTACAAGCATACTTGTCTGCTAGAGAGAAAAGAAAGGTTATTCATACTAGTGCATCCTATTCATGGATAAATGAAGTGTTATACAAAACATGAGCTGATTTAATGATGCGGAGATATGCCAAAGATGATGAAGTACCAGAGATATTAAAGGATTTTCATGGCTAAACATGTGGAGGACATTTCACTGACAAAAGAATTGCTTACAAAGTCCTCCTAGGATATTATTGGCCTTCCCTTTTTAAGGATACCAAAGAATATGTTAAGAGATGTGATAGTTTTCAAAGACATGGGAAACCTGTTCCTTTAGATGTAATGCCTCTACAACCTCAAGTACTCATTGGACCTTTTGAGAAATGGGCTCTGGATTTTATTGGTCCAATTAATGCACCATCAAGACAAAAAAATGGTACATTCTTGTTTTCACTACTTATGTTACAAAATGGGTAGAAGCTAAAACACTTCCTTTTTCTACTGAAAATGTTGTAGTTTCATTTATTTTCGAGGATATTTTTACCTGTTTTGTGTCCCAAGAGAAATTGTGATAGATCAAGGTACTCAATTTACATCCAAGATGGTATAGAAGATAATGGAGGAATACAAAATCAAACGTCGAAAGTCCACTCCATATCATCTACAAGCAAATGGATAGGTGGAATCCAGTAATTAAGTAAATGAAACAATTCTTACCAAGACTATGCATATGCATAAAAGAGATTGGGCAAAAAACTTCTAGAAGATTTATGGGCATACCATAGCACATGGAGAAACACCACAAGACATACTCCCTATGGACCTGTTTATGGGAAACAAGTCCTATTTCCTATTGAGTTCCAGGTAAAGACCTTCAAGACAACAATGAAATTGGGTCTTCATCTATCTAAAGAAAGAAAACAAAGGATAGAGCAACTAAATGAACTTGATGAGATGAGATAGAATGTTATTCAAAGAGGAAACATAATTCAACAACAAAGATCCAGATGGCATGACAAGTTCATAAAAGAAACGAATTTTCAATGAGGAGATTGGGTATTAATTTTTGACTCAAATTTTAAAGATTTTCAAGGAAAATTTCAAACTCGTTGGCTTGGGCCTTATGAGAGTGAAACTATAATTGATAATGGTGCAGTTAGGATTAGAACTATTGATGAAGAAAAAAGTGAACTTCCTTGTAAATGGTCATTGATTGAGAATTTATCCAAACAGTTAACAGGGGAGGAGTTTGTTAAACATCTACAAGAAAATATTGATTTGATGGTGGTTAGGAAGGATTCTCATTCCTCTCCAACTTGATTCACAAAAGCATTTTGTTTTCTAAAAAATAAAATAAAAGGCAATTCAAAATATAGATATATATATATATATATATATATATATATATATATATATATATATATATATATATATATATATATATATATATATATATATATATATATATATATATATATATATATATACAAGCATGAAAACCAACACTATTGGCATGTTCATACAACAAATATAGGATGAAAACTAAGTACTCTTGGCACCCTAGATTTTCTTTTTAAACTCTCTTCTAATCCCATTTTCCTTGTAACCCTCTTTTTCTTTTCAAAATAAGTAGCTACAAAATTGTTGAGAATCTGCAGTTTTAACAAAATTCTGCAGCTGATTTTGGCAGGGATCAACTAGGACAATTGAATATCTTGGGATAAGAAGAATATGATCAAGGTTAAAGTTGAAGGCATCCAAGGACAACCTACAAATGTCAGTCAAAACATCATAATCATGAATTTGAAGGTATGTAAATATTAGATTAAATAATAAAGGTAAGAGACATTAGATTGTGAAATAAAATAGACGTTGCTATTGCCACTTAAAGTAATCATTACTATTCCAACTTCAGACTTAACCATAAATACTATGTCTTGTCAACGAAGTTGGCCATAGGCCCATTCATTTCTCATCATTGCGTAGATACTCCACTCTATAAATCCCATTCCACTGATAATTCTACCCTCATTCATACTCTATTTTCCCAAAACCCTTTTCACTCCATTCCATTAATAATTTCACTCTCATCCATACTCTGATTTTTGAGGTCATTTTTTCTCCATAACGTTGTCAAAAGAAGTAGTTGCAGGTTAAGACTTATCCAACATGGGGATTATTGTGAGCACAAAGTTGGATGGAAATAAATTCATGGAGGGTTATCCACAAGCTAAGAAGATGTTACAATAGGCATAATGGTTGGAGTTTATAAATAAAATTGATGGCTATGAAAATAAAGTTACAAAGTCCTTTGCCTGAGAATTGATGGAGTTGAGGCGGAAACTGGAGATGTGAAGATAGTATTGAGACAATCCTTCATAGTAGAAGTAATTTGGCTACCTAGGGTTGGTGAAAGAGGTTCAAGAATTGAGGAATTGAAGGAATTGAATCAAAAACATTTCTCAAAAGCCGAGGTATGGACACTTCAATATTTAAGAAAGGCATCCCAAGTAAAACTCTTAAAAACAAATGGAGAAATTTACTGTTGGTCATGCAAAATTTTATTACTTGTGAAGGTAGATTTTACAATATGTTTTTCTATCATGTATGTTTGATGATGCATTTCCCTGATGGGAATGAAATTAATTTTCCTTATTTATTACTCAATAGTCTAAAGAAAATGACTGGTAACACAGAGAAAAATACAATCTATTGAGAATACCATGTATCATCATGGTCTATAAAAAAGTTGATTGAAGCCCACCTCAAAAATATAGGAGATGATTGGCAAAGTTTCTTAGTCAGAAACCACTTTAAAGAGGTATAACATGAACAACCTAGCAGAAGAATAAAGAGAAATAGAAGAGGGATATCTATACCCTAATGATGACCTACCTCGACAACAAGAGCATCCATCATAAAATGAAACCCCCCTTGCAGATGTATTAGAGAATCTTAAAAAGAAAAATGTTAGAAGAAAGGAAGCAAGTTATAAGGAAGAAATCACACACAAAAGAAAAATAGAGGAAACAAAGCAAGCGAAGATAGAAAAAAGGAAAATTCAAAATAAAAATCCTCTTACTAAAACCTCATCCACTCTAAGGAGTGAAAGACTCAATAAGAAAATGAAGTAACCATCTCGATAGTCCGCAGACTTTGTCAATCTATAGGAAGAAGAAGAGCCAAGGGATTCATCACCAACCATTTTGTCACCAATTTCTAGTCCAACAAGAAGAACACCAGAAATTGACCAAGACCAACAGGAAATATATGATTATATAAAATCTTTGGAGAAGAGAGCTGCAGAAAAGGAGACTACATCCTCTTCAAATCAGGAAAAAGAAACTCATTCTGATAGTCCAAAAGAACCTCCGATTATAAATACTCTCAAATAGGATATTTATGAATTGGAGACACTATTGAGGCACTTAAAATAGGAGCATGAAACATTAAAAGTGCATAATGAAATAAAAAGAACCAAAAATTACAACATTCTCTTACATCTTGGTCTATGGTACTAAAAGAATAAGAAGTTTAAAGAAAATAACAAATCCCTTAAGAGAAAAGTCATCAGTCTAAAGTATAAGATTCTGATGAAGAAACCGATAATGGCAGTCACCAAGAAGAAAGCAAGGAAGACAAATCTAGATGATTTGGCTCAAGTACCTAAAGAGGTTCAGTAACAAGAAGGGTCCATCAATTTTGCATTTTTGCATGAGGACATGCAATGATCTCCATGTGGGGGAATGTTGAACCTCATAATTTATTCTTTTTGACATCCTTTTTCACCCCGTCTATTTCATTTTTATCTTCATAATAACACATTGGGAATCAAGTTACCATAACTATTATATGGCAGGTATACAAATGTCTTTTATTTCATAAAATGATAATGTTATTTACTATTTAGTTTAATGTTTACTTCAGCTACCAAATTACAATGATTCTACAGCTAATACACAATTATGCAACCAAGTCTATGGTTTGACAGGTTCCAAGGTGCAAGCTGGGAAGCAAAATATATTAGGAGGTGGAAATTGATGCACTCAACGATTTCCTCCTACTCTTATGAGCTATATCGATAGAAATAGGTCCTAGTAATGTTGTCAAAGATGAAGTCAACCTCCGTAGTTGGCAATAGGCGAGCGAGAACAAGATTTATGCCTCATGATTTGCTTCGATGATAGAAAATCATGAGCGAATTATGTGATGTTACCTTTTCAAGTTAAATTTAATTTATTTTGACAGGGATTAGTCATATAGCTATGAACAATTAATTTCCACAGGCTCTGTAAATATTCATCTCAGCAGAAATGAAAACAGTGATGGTAAGGACGTGACAAAAAGATTAAAACTTTGTTATTGATACTCTGTTTTTAAATAATCATTTCATTTTCTCAGTAAGTGTTCATGCATGGTTAAGTGTTTGATCGATAGCATAATGATTACCTGCTTCTCATGGAGGCCCCCTCGAGACAGTAAGGATTTCTATTTTGTTTAAGCAGTTAGAAATTAGCATTATATTTTGCATAGATTTATGTTTAGTAGATTGAGTAATTACATTTTCAATTTCTTTCATATTTAATTTGAGACCATTCTACTAATCATTTCTATTGTTCAGAGATTTTGTATGCACATGGATAGAGCATAACAACAATGACATAGTTTTACATTTCAATTAAATAAACATAACTTTACCTTTCTTATATTAGATAGTGGGATTATTCGTAGCATTGGATGATTAAATTTCAAGCATGTGTGATCTGTAATATAAGCAAGTGTGTGTGTCTTTAAGTAAGAGTTGGTTTCATTTTAATTTCATGCAAGTGTGATTTCTATTTATACAGATGTGTGATGAGATTAATTGTAGTTTTCATTTCTGCAAATGAGTGTGTATATAATGAAATGTGTGGGATTAACTTTTCATTTATGTCAAGTTTGAGACTGATTAATATTTATTATGAAGAGTAAGATTTTTATTTCAAGGAAAATTGTGGAATTTTATAAACAAAAGTAGTTTCTATTTGAAAGAAAGAGAGTGTGATAATCATTGTAGAGTTGGTATTTTTTTCTAGGAATAACTAATTTACTCATAAAAGACATGTACATCTCCATAACTCAATTTAATTTAGAATTTGTGTGAGTAATAAAAGACTTCTGTCAAATATAGTGCACATACACTTCATAAGTTTACTAGCCGTGGTTGATAATTCATGTAAGTAATTTAAGGTCAATTAAGTTACCAAACACCTATCAATCCTCTAGACAGTAGGAGAATTTTGAGGTCTACAATGGGCCTCCTAAGAAAAATGTACAAACCAAAATAATCTTTAGAAGAACCAATAGAATTCAAGATGATGATGTCAACTATGGGGGATGATTCACCAGTTTTGGAGTAAAAAAGTAAAAAGATTAAAAAATAATAAAATAATAAAACTACTTTTTCAACTCGTATTTCGAACTTATGTCCCTAAGGTTTTACTCAAATTTACAATGGTAGTACTTGATGGATGCAAAATTTAATTCCTCATCCAAGGAGCACCCATGTTGCATACTTTCCATGGACCCTACTACAAAAAAAATGAGAAATACATGAAAGGCGTGATTTCCATCATGTTTTTGATGTATTTATCATTTTTCGTGTAATAGGGTCCATCGAAAGTATGCAACATGGTTACTCCCTAGATGAGGAATCAAATTCCACATCTAATGAGTATTTCCACTCGAAATTTGAGTAAGCCCATAGGGCAATAAGTTGAAAATACAAGTTGAAAAAATAGTTTTTTTATTTTTTCCCTCTAAAATTTGATGATGTAATGTAATATTATTTTATTATTTCCACTATTATTTTATAATTTCCTTAGAAGGCCCATTTTAGACCTCAAAATTCCCCTAATGTATGTCTCAAGGCTATTTGTTGAAATATCTTCATTAACTTGCTACCATGTTACTGTTGACCCCTTTTTATAAATAGTTAGGTGTCTGCATACATTGGTAGGTCTACTAGTGTTTCTCAACTGCTTTCCCAATACTACTTTTAGTGGTCTCGAAGAAGATCTCTTTAGTGCCATGGGAACAATGACTGCTGGAGAGCAGTGGTTCATAAGTGTGATACCTGTGGGACAAAAAGGATACACATGGAAATCAAACATTGGCATTTTGAAAATTTGACTTCAAAGCATGATCAAGTAACAAACTGGGAAACTGATGAGAGGGATTATGTATTTTTCCTCAAAAATAAAAAATCAAGCCAAAGTCCCTATGTAACTAGCTATTCTCGCTTTATCGCATATCACTGGATCATGTGTGTCAAAGGTTAATTAACAAACCAAGATTTGCAAATTGCGATAAGAAGGGATCACGTAATAAAATTATGGTATCATTAAACTTTCCATTTAAAACTAAGGCTTAAAGTATTTCTTGTAGAATAAAGTGTCTATCGCAATTGCATATCGGCATTCACAAAAAGCACAACCAATAAAACCTTTGGAATGTGTGAATTGTGATATTGCAACATAACAAGCCAAAACTCATCGTGTCATGACACATTACTCAAAGGTCAATCTTGTAAACTATGAAAATTTTGCGAAACGCAATATGACCCGCACCCGATGGAAGTATGTGATAAATGTTATAAACATTGACTAGGTCTGGTGCATAATAAAAAGTCACTTTATGCAATAAATATCCATTCAAGAAAAATGTGCTCTAAATGATAAAAGGTACTCCGCTCAAATAGCATCTCACAAAATTCTAAACAACTCCGAAATATAGCATAATAAAAAATGTGATATTGCAATAATGTTTATCGTAATCACATAATCAGCATTTCACACTTTAAACTCGTCACGTTATATTTTTTTCCTTACACATTTTCAATGTGATGGCTTAAATGATAATAGAGGCCATGATAAAATATCTTAGTGCATATTTAATGAGTTTTAATGGCATTTATGTTGAAAACAGCTCGACGTGATTTGATATCTTTCATCTACATTTTTGAATAAAAGTTTCTTACTTGTCAGCTTTTGGAATTAACTGTATCATTGAATTTTGATTGTCATTTTTGCTTTGTGTTTATCTGATAATATCTATTGCTCCATTTCAGGGAACCTTCGAAGAAAACAATGTTGGAAAACATGGTGAAGAAGGGAAAAGCTACTACATCTGAGAAATCATACATGATACCACTTTTCCCTGATACCACCTCCAATTAACACGGAGGAACCACATCATGGGAAGCTATATATAACCAACTGGAAGAAGAGAAACCCAGGCCACTAGAGACAAAGGCAATAGTTGATGCTCAAGAATCATCTGATTGTTCTTTCTTTGAGGCAGCATGTTCATTTTTACACAGTATAGCTACAAGACCTAAGATATTACCATATACAGATATGGTAAAATGGGTGATTGATGATGTAAATGTCTTAGAAAAAACTTTCAAGAATCAAGCAAATGAGGTTATGGGGTCTTTCACAATAGACAATCTACGCCAGATGTACGAGTTACCAGAGCCTTAAAAGCTCTATAAAAGATATTTCCTTGAGCATTTCACCAAAGAGAATGAGGACCCATTGGATGTTACACAGACCTGGAGGTTAGGAGGAGGTAAATTCAAACAGGAGAAATCCAATATGTACCTGATCGCATCCCTCTCTTCCCCACATAATTTCGCAGCTCTGATGATGTGTAAATTATTTGTTAAAGCTGATAGTACCAAATTTTATATAGAGTGGCTTCCTTTAATTCATGCAATAGTTAATGCAAAAATTATGAATTGGAGTTAGAATTTATCACACAATTTAGCAATGTCTATTAGGGAATATAGACAAAAGAGAAGTGTTTCCTCAAGAATTTTCCCCCTTTTTATATGAGTGCTTATGTGATGGATGCCATTTGTTTTTGCTCTTAATTTCCAAACATGGGTTGGAAGTGGACTATACATAACCCTCTCCCCATCCATGTATACCATAAAATCTTGTGGCAATCCCAATTCCATCCCCATTTTTATAAAATCTTCCAAGGTATTATGCTACATATTCATAAAACCATTTTTGATAGAACGGCCCCCCAGGTTTTCTGAGGAAGCCAAGATAGACATGTTGCCAGTCACAAGATGGTTCAGTGAAGAAACATTCACTTTTATTAGAGTTTTTGGGAGAATTTTTTCTCCACATGTCCTCTCATATTACGTTCTAGATAAGCTATTGGCTAGAGATATATCTTAAAAGACAACAGGGGAGGGTAGTTTAACCAAAGCCCCGAGGGAACAGAAGAAAGCCATTTGGCCAACCTTCCCATTATAATGTGGAACTTTTGCACTACATTACTATGGGCACAAAGTAAAAGAAGTAGAGATTCTTATGTCTCTAAAATAGGCCATAGTTCTAGGGAGACAGTATGACCGAAATCAAGTTGCTAAAAACTTTACCACTACGGTTAAAATCAAACAGTTTACTCATGAAGAGGATGCCTTTGATGACCTCTTTCAAGGAGCTGAAACATTTTCACAGATCATACATTCAACATCATTACAGTTAAGCCTAGATGATAATAATACTTTTCATGTATATAGGAATAAAATGTTGTTAAAGGTCCCATTAGATCTATTACAAATTGAACCAATATGAGAACCAACTCCTAACATGAGCCTGGAGGGAAGTTCAAAAGAAAATTCTAATGAGGAAATGCAAGAGAAGTCGACTCATGAGTCCGAACACTCAGAACAACAATCTCAAAATGGAGAAGGAAATCCTAATGAAGATTTTAAGAAAGATACAGAAGGGAATACTGAGGAAACGACCGAACAGGACTTGGCCAAGAAGCAAACAGAGGTTGGTTCCACTTCAGCACAATCAAGGAAGATTCCAATCATTGACCTAGACAAGGAATGGGAGCAATTCAATAAGAAGCTCCAAACATGCATAGATACTGAGGGAACATTTGAATTGCAGACCCCCAAATACACTTATCACAACGAAAATCCAGAAACGACAGAGAAAGGGGCTACAAATACTCAAGATATTGAGGTTATTCCTTCTTTTCCTACTTCCGAAATTGTCTTGAAAATTGAAGAGACACCTCCATTAGATATATTCTACAGTCCTACTCATAAAGATGTAATTAGAAGACAAAGAAAGGAGAGAAAATTAGACACCATAGCTGTTGCAACTATAGAGAATAAATCCATGGATATTATGTGGAAAGATACTCATGTTGACCCATCAGAAAATCTTATGAAACTGTCACAGTTTGTAGGAGCTTATGCCACACCGACCATTGATAAAAAAATGAAGTGTGACTGCTACTAAAAGAAAAAGAACAAGAAATTCTTTTGCTTGAGTAGCAATCATAACAAGAAAAAACTATTCAACAAGAATAACAACAGGTAGCTCAACTTAAGAGGGAATTCGAGAAAATGAGGTTAAAACACCAGGCCAGCCTATTAGAAAAGGACTCGTAGATTCGTCAATTGAAAGCCATGGTGGATAAATTTAAAGATAACCCTGAAACTGACGAGTTCATCAAAGAAGAAATTGAGCTAAATTCCCTATTAATACAATAAGATGAAATGTTATACCAATAAAATCTCACAGATTTATCCTTACTATGAGACAAGTGATAAATTGACAAACGAAGTGATTGATATGAGGTTTAAATATGAAGAAATCCATAAAAATATTTCTGAATTTATTACCTGGCATGAGTCCGATGAGGGAAGAAAGGTTGACCTACCAAAAATAGAAGAATCCCACAAAGACACTTTATTTAGAGATTGGGATACACGATTAAAACAGGAAGAAAGGGTGAGAACGACAACAACAGGTGCAACAAGTAGTATAATTGAAGCCATTAATGAAAACCTCCATAGTGCCAAACTTGTTAAAGAGTGCGTACTGAGGATTCTCCCAAATATCGAGCAATTGGAACAACAGTGGAAACAAATAGCGTAGACCAAGGAAGAAGTAATTAAACAACTAACCAAACTAGATTGGGAGTCATACTGGAAGTATATAGTAAAACCACATATCCAGTGGATGACTCTATGGTGTTTAACTACCTCTGCACAAAAGATTGTGCCAGCCTTATTAGATGACATATTTTCTGGAGAGTTAAAATCCACAACTAGCTAGCCGCCTCAGCTAAAACCAATGATCAACATTTGCAATCTCAAAGATCAAGTTATCCAACTAAGATAGTTGAAGTTGAAAGAAGCTCGTCATTAGTTTAATTCTATTTATAGTTTTATTTTTTCTTACTTTAAGAAAAGTTTTTTGAAACCTCCTTAACTTTTTTTGTAATAATCTATTTTTGAGGCATGTATTTTAGTATTTAAACCCATCTCATGTATTTAGAGAGGGGTCTAGAATTTTATCAAAAACACTTCTCAAGACATTGCACTTCTGTATTTTTGGGAAGGTTTTGATGAAATTAATGGAACATGATCTATTTTTCTTTGAATATCGAGCATGCTCTACTAAAATTACACTTCTGTACTCTTAGAGTGTATTTGATTGAATGAAATTGGATCAATATTGCTGAGCCCATGAGAAGAACTTTTCATATATGGTACTTTTATCGTATGCTTTTGTTTTATTTATGCATTAGAAATACTATTTCTTTTAATTGTCTTATGTATGAAAATCTAAGTTATAGTTCTACGTTATTGCACTTTTGTATGATGTTTTAGCTTTGGTTCTATTTTGAATACATCAACAATTACTATATGCGATATAGTCTTCTCAATTGTTTTGTTTAACTATTTATCCAAACAAATTATCATTAAACGATTTCATTTCTTTTGGAAGTTGAATGATATTTATTACCAATTTATTTGAGACATCTTTGTAGATCGCATACCTTAGTTTATTCCCGGGTATATTTATAGTTATATAATGTTACATTAATATATATGCATGTGTTTATTTTTTAGATTAGATTACACTTAGTTGAATTATTCTCTGTTATATCTTATATCATCCCCAACAACATTATCAAATCAATCCTCTTTGGGAAACTGGTCACATTATCCCTAGTCGGAGCCACTATACCAAACGAAAAAGGAGTTTCTTTTAAGGTATGGACCGGGTGGTTATCCCTCTTGTTGTTGCAACGAATTTTGAGGATTCAACATTTTGGCACTAGAAGGAGGGCATGACTGTGAATGGAAAGAAAATCTAAATCAGAAAGCCATTTTAAGAGCAAAAATCCCTCACCATCACATCTGACTTCTCGGTCACATTCCAAATCCCCAAATCCTAAACGAAAAGTCGTGAAGAATATTTACAATCCACTAGTGTTTCTCCAAGGAAATTAGATCAACCTTCTTTTGCAAAAACTCCCGAAGTTCAGTATTTAATTCATAAATTGCAAGGGATTTCTGTGTCTCCAGAAGAATTTGAATTATCTCAAGCCAGTGTTTCTTCACATTTTCCTTCCTCTCAAAGGTTAACCAGATCACAGAGTGAAAATTTTGGAATCCCTCCATTCGAATTTCCTTTGCCTGACCCTCGAAGGAGAACTAAGAAATCACACTCTGAAACTCATAGTGATATTCTTTCGTCATCACTAGAACCACCCTCATTCATTCCCTCATCCTCATCTCAAACTCAATCATCCATCTCACCATCCCAGATCGTGATTTACACTTGTACAAGAGCACAATCCTCCTCTACCCAACCACCTTCAACCACTGGTACATCTTCTTCTACACAGATACCCATAATGGCTGAAACACCATGGAAAAATCCAAGAGTCGTTCAAATGGAATTGCCATTGCATCTATTACCTTCTCATCCATTGAAATGGTTAGCAAAATTTAATCTCTATGATGGTCTTCCTGCCAAAGAACACATAAACAACTTCATGTTGTCCATAAATCTAAATGGAGTTGTAGAAGAAGACCTAGTTGTACTATTATTCCCTTACACTTTTCAATGATCAATAGGATCTTGGTAGTTTTCATTACCATCTGGTTCTATTGGTAGTTAGAATGAATTTCAGGAACAGTTCTTAACCAAGTTTGGAGATGAATGCTCAACAACTACTCTTCTCAATGATCTCTCCAACTTGAAAGATAAACCTAGAGAACCAATTAAGGACTTGAATTCACGTTTTAATAAGTTATTGAAAAAATACCAACGACATCTAGGCCCAGTATTGAATTTCAAAATGAATGGTATATTTTTTCTCTTCACTCGAATGCAGTTATTTTTGTCAAGAAGGCTGTCAAAACCAAATTTTGCGGAAAACATGAAAGAAGCCATAGCTGTGGAAGAACGTATTTTAGCTTTAGAAAGAGAAATGCATTAGAAGAAAGAAAAAATAAGAAGGTCACTTTCAAGGACGAATCCAAGAAGAAATCACTTAAAGATCCGTTCAATCTTGAAGGTCTGCAAAAGGTACTTAGAACCATGTCCAAGGAAATGGTAGACATTAAAATGTAAGTAGCTGAGATTTCTTCTAGGAAATATTTTATACCTTACAAAAGAAATTCCCCCTCTGATCCTAAACCTCCAAATAAAACATCAAATTCTGAATCAGATGTGGAGGAAGAAGAAGTGTCAATAGCTGAAGAACAAACTAATAACGAGGAAACAATTGAAGTACAAGGAATGCAGGATTTCATTCTTCCTATGTTAGATAATGAATAATCAGAAGAAGAATTACCTGTCACTACCAAAAGCAGGAACACTGTTGATTTTCCACAAACAAATCAAAAACAGAAATCATCAACTCCTGCTCCCAAAGATAAAGAAATAGGTAAGAAATATTCTCCCATATCCACTCAAACAACTCCTCAATCTAATTCCTTACCTTCATCTAAGACCTTGCTAGTATATGATGAGATGGAATACAACATCGTCAAAGACATGAATAAGGCTAGAGCTAATATCACGTTTGATGAGCTTAACAAGCTAAAACATCAAAAAAAGCTATTGCTCAAAGAATTAAAATCAGTCCCCACTTCTCCTCTTCCTGCTGCTATAATTTCATAGGCTGATCAAGAAATGGGTAGGCCTTCCAATACTTCATCAGACAAAATGAGTTCAACTGATGTTGCTTTAATAGGTGGTGGATCTAAATCACATACACCTCCTTTTCTTTTCACTTTTGATTTGTGCAAAATAGAATGTCGAACCCCAGAAATTTGTTTTTCGCATTGTATAGTTAGATTGATCTCAAGTCAAAGTCATACAAGAAATCAATCATGTTACCATTAGACTAACATCAAACCCAAAAGTATGTCAATTAATTGACGTTCTTATGGATGACATCCCTGAATTCTATGGATTGATCTTTAGTATAGATTGGTCTGAAAAGCTTCATGGCTATTTCACAATAGACTGGTCCCATATGTAGCTTCCTTAAAATGGTAAGCTAAATCAAATAAGGGTCGATCGTGAGAAACATTTAAAATATATCGTCATAGAATTAGAGGGAGAAAATGAACTCATCACATACAGTAGTAATATCATTGGAAATTATTCAGTCGAATCATTTTTAGGCAATTTTAATGCCCATAAATCACCCCTTTTGGAAAATTTTGTTACATCACAAATAAAAAATTACTCTCAAACATATTCTTCTAAATGTATCAATTTTGTAGATAAACTTGTAGTCATTTTGGAAATTATTTTTTGATGGATCTAATCTAACAATGGATTTGGATCAGGTTGCATATTGGTTAGTCCCAAAGGAGAAAAAACTATGTTCGCATGCATACTTGGATTTGAATGTAGAAATAATACTGCTGAATATGAAGCATTAGTTCAAGGGTTGTATAAATCCATTGGTCTTGATATTAAATATATTCAAGTATTTGGAGATTCAGAAATTGTAATCAAACAGGTGAGGAATACTATTCATTATCTTTCTAGACATTTGAAACATTATCAATCATTATTCTAGGACCTTAGCTCACATTTCTTAGCATTCAACATTTCCCCAATCCCAAACTTCAAAATGCAAGTGCAGATCTTTTGGCTAATGTTGCATCCAAGCTCATACCACTAGAAGATTATAGTCCTGATTGATTTTCTATAGAATTAATATTTAGGCCTTCTATTCCCAATAACATTACCAATTGGCTTGTTTTTAATAATGATTCAGATATCATAAATTTTCTAACATTTGAAGGCTCTTATGATGACCAAATAATAGATGAAGATCAGCACGATAGCCAACGTAAGCAAGAAATAAGTGTAAATCCCATACCTAAATTTGTGGTTAAGTTGGAAGACTTGTATGAGCTTAAGGACAGATTCAAGAAACCTAGTAATTCAAAGCTTCAAAGTTCAACTTTGAGGTTTGAATTAGTTAATATTGGAACTGACCTTAAACCTCAAAATATTAATATTGGTCTTGGTCTTACACCCAATGAGAGATTAGCCTTTATTCATTTATTTAAGAGATATAAAAATGTTTTTTCTTGGAATTATGAAGATATTATGACATATGATACTTCCATCATTCAACATACCATTCCTATGATATATGATGAAAAGCCTGTAAAGTAGAAGTTGAGAAAGACTCACCGAAGCTTAGAAAATTAAATCAAGTCTAAGTTGAATAAACGTCTCAAAGCCAAAATAATTTTTCCTGTCAGACATTCAAGGTGGGTTTCTAACCTAGTTCCAGCCAGGAAAAATAATGGTGGTATTCGAATTTGTATAGAATTTCGCAATCACAACAAAGCTTGTAAGAAGGAAAAATTTCCTTTGCCTCCTATGGAACAGATACTAGAATCAGTTGCACGCTTAGAGTTAATGTGTTTTCTGGATGAATTTCAGGTTATAACCAAATTCACATACATCCAAATGATCGACTAAAGACTACATTTGGAACCAAATGGGGAACATACACTGGTCAAAGGATGCCATTTCGATTAATCAATGTTGATGCAACATTTCAGAGAGCCGTGGATATAGATTTCAAATGTCTGGTAAATAAAATAATG
The DNA here is from genome assembly GCA_031772625.1 of Pinus tabuliformis. Taxonomy (NCBI): domain Eukaryota; kingdom Viridiplantae; phylum Streptophyta; class Pinopsida; order Pinales; family Pinaceae; genus Pinus; species Pinus tabuliformis. Next base: position 227,012,357 of record CM062804.1, on the reverse strand, counting down.
GTAATTTATTTTGATGACATAACTATGTATTCAAAAAAATGCAGTAATCATCCAAAGGACTTAAAACAAATTTTTGAATGTCGTCAGAGATATGGAATTTCTCTAAATCTAAAGAAATCTTTCTTTGCTTTAAGTGAAGGTAAGCTTCTTGGATTTATTTTATCTAAATATGGCATTCACATATATCCTGATAGGGTAAGAGAAATTTCTAAAATATCTTTGCCTCATAACAATAAATCCATGCAATCTTTCATAGGACAGATAAATTTGTCAAAAGATATGTCCCTGACTTTTCACGAATTGTTTTATTACTCCAATCTAGGACATAATGAGAATGAAGCTTTTAATATTATAAATGCTCCCTCTTTAGCAACTCTGAATTTTTATATTCATTTTATTTTATATACTTTTTCTTCCGAGACATCATATACAGTTATTCTGACACAGGTCAATGATGACAAAGCCGGAGCACCAATTTTATTCTTTAGCTCTAATTTGCTGGGTGCTGAATTGAATTATTCAGAAGAGGAAAATCAGGCTTTTTCTATTTTCAAATCAATAAAACATTTCAGACCTTTCCTTCTTAAAACTCATACCAAAGTAATATTTCCATTCTCATACTTGAGAAATTTACTATTACAAAGAGAATTAGGTGAGAAAATAGAAAATTGGGTAACAACATTGCAAGAATATGACATTGAGATTAGACCAACTAAAATTGTTAGAGGTAAAGGTTTTTGCAGAATATTTACTGGAGCATCCAACCTACCAACATCAGGAGATTCCAGTGAAACACCAACTTTATAAAGAGACCTTTGTTCTATTATCAGTCAAGAAAAATATCTTTAACAAAGCAAAGACTCTTTGCAGATGAGCACCTTTAACTTTATAATTGTCATCCACAAATTTTTAAGGAGTCAATCATTCTCCCCATCTAGTAAACGTTTCTCTTTTTAGAGTGTAATTCTAAAATATACAAAAAAATTTAAAGATAAGAGGTCTCATTAAGAGTCGGCTTACCATGTTCATAGGGAAATAATAGACTGACATTACCAATACTGCATATCAAAACTTGGTAATGTCTTGAGATTGTTTTTAATCAAAAGACAAGGGGTCTCATCACGAGCTAGCATGTTATGTTGAATTACAACCAGTGAATGGCATTGTCACATTTTCACCACCAAACCAAGACAATGAGTTTTAAGTAGAGAAAAGGAAAATTTTTAGAAGAAAAATAAATTGTTTAAAAAGTCAAGAGAAGAGAATAAGTATATGAGTCTGAATCTATCTCAAAAAATTGCACTCTTTTCTGTATGCGATACTGAATCATTGATGGTTAAAAGGTAACCCTATCGAGTCTATGGACACCTGCTGGCAGAAGAGGCTCTACCTATGACCAATGAGTACATCTAAAAGCTAATCTGCAAGAGCCCCCTGCTTTATCTTTAAACCAAGTAAAGACTAATGTAGACTAACAAATTTTCATTTTGAAGAGGATATCAAGTGGACAATAATTAGGTAAGTTTTGTTTTCTTATTCAGATAAATTTTACTTATCTTAAATTTCATGTACTTTCTATTTTCAGAACCATCTTTATTTTGGAAGTTTTAGAAGTTTCAAAAAACTATCAGAGATAATTGGTTCTTCCAGTGAATCACCAATTATTGTATAGTTAAATAACCCCCCCATTTATTGATTTAATAATTAATATTCTATTGAGAAATGGGGACCCTTTATAAAAAAATCATCTAAAAAACTTAGCACTTAAGAAATTTCTTTTTGAATTATTAGAAATAAATTTTTAAATAATATAAGGTATCAAGACAAAGTCCCTTTGTAACTAGCTATTCTCGCTTTATTGAATATCTCTGGATCATGTGTGTCAAAGGTTAATTAACAAACAGGGATTTGTGAATTGCGATAAGAAGGGATCACCATAATAAAATTATGGTATAATTAAACTTTCCATTTAAAACTAAGGCTTAAAGTATTTCTTGTAGAATAAATTGCTTATCGCAATCGCATATCAACATTCACAAAAAGCACAACTAACAGAACCTTTGGAATGTGTGAATTGTGATATTGCAACATAACAAGCCAAAATTCATCACATCGTGGTTCTTTACTCAAAGCTCATTCTTGTAAACTATGAAAAGTTTGAGAAACGTGCTATGACCTAGACCCGATGGAAGTATGCGATAAATGTTATACACATTTAGGTTTGGAGCATAATAAAAGGTCACTTTATGCAATAAATATCCATTCAAGAAAAATGTGCTTTAAACGATAAAAAGTACGCCGCTCACATCGCATCTTGAAAAATTCTAAACAACTCCGAAATAACGCATAATTGATAATGCGATAATATTTATTGCAATCACATAATTGGAATTTCGGACTTTAAACTCATCACTTTAAAGTTTTTCCTTACACATTTGAGATGCGATGGCTTAAATGATTATAAAGGCCATGATAAAATATCTTAGTGCATATTTAATGAGTTTTAATGGCATTTATGTTTAAAATGGCTTGACATGATTTGATATTTTTCATCTGCATTTTCGAATAAAAGTTTCTTTCTTGTCACCTTTCAGAATTAACTATATTAGTGAATTTTCACTGTCATTTTTGCTCCGTGTCTATCCTATAATCTCCATTGCTCCATTTTAAGGAACCTCTAAAGAAAACAACGTTGGAAAAGATGGTGAAGAAGGGAAAAGCTACTGTATCTGAAAAATCAAACATGATACCACTTTTCTCTGATACCACCTGCAACAAATATGGAGGAACCACATCATGGGAAGCTATGTATAACCTACTGGAAGAAGAGAAACCCAAGCCACTAGAAACAAAGGCAACAACTGATGCCCAAGAATCATTTGACGCTTCTTCCTTTGAGGCATCATGTTCATTTTTACACAGAATAGCTACAAGACCTAAGATATTACCATATACAGATATGGTAAAATGGGTGATCGATGATGTAAATGTCTCGGACATTTCTTTTAGGAATTCAGAAAGTGAGGTTATGGGGTCTTTCACAGCAGACAATCTGCACCATATGTACTAGATACCAGAGCCTCAAAAGCTCTACAACAAATATTTCCTTGAGCATTTCACCAAAGAGAACGAGGACCAATTGGACATTAGACAGACCTGGATGTCAGGCAGAGGAAAATTCAAATGAAAGAAATTTGGTATGTACCCAATTGCATCCATCTTCGCCCACATAATTTCACAACTGCGATGATGTGTAGATTATTTGGCAAAGCTGATAGTACCAAATTTTTTATAGAGTGGATTTTTTTAATTGATGCAGTAGTTAAGACAACAATTATGAACTGGAGTCAGATTCTATCAAACAATTTAGCAATGGATATTAGGGAATATAGACAAAAGAGAAGTGTTCCCTCAAGAATTTCTCCCCCTTTTTATATGAGTGCTTATGTAATGAACGCTAATTGTTTTTATTCTAAATTTCCAAACACGGGTTGGAAGTGCACTGTATAGAACCCTCTCCCCATCCATGTATACCACAAAATATTGTCGCCAATTCCATCCCCATTTTTACAAAATCTGCCAAGGTGTCACGCCCCCTATTCGTAAAACCATTTTTTATAGAACGATCCCCTGGTTTTCCGAAGAAGTGAAGGTATACATCTTTCTAGTTGCAAGATGGTTCGACAAAGAAACATTCATTTATGTTAGAGTTTTTTGGAGCATTTATGCTCCACATGTCCTCCCATATTACATTCTAGATAAGCTATTGACCGAAGAGATAGATCTCCAGACAGCAGGGGAGGGTGGTTTAACCAAAGCCCCGAGGGAACAGAAAAAATCCATTTGGATAGCTTTCCCATTACAATGTGGAACTTTTTCACGACATGACTATGTCCACGCAGTAAAAGAATTAGAGATTATTATGTCTCTAAAACTGGCCACAGTTCCAAGGAGGCAATATGACCCAAATCGAGTTTCTAAATACTTTACCACTATGGTTAAAGGAAAACAGTTTATTCATGAAGACAATGCCTTTGATGACCTCTTTCAAGGAGCTGAAACATTTTCATAGGTCCTACATTTAGCATCATTACAGTTAAGCTCAGATGATATTAATGCTTTTCATGTATATAGGAATAAAATATTGTTAAATGTCCCATTAGACCTATTACAAATTCAACCAATAAGAGAACCAACTCCTAGCGTGAGCCTGGAGAGAAGTTCAAAGGAAAATTCTAATGAGGAAATCCAAGACAAGTCGACTCATGAGTCAGAACACTCGGAAAAAAAATCTCAAAAATGGAGAAGGAAATCCTATTAAAGATTCTGAGAGAGATACATAAGAGAATACGGAGGAAACGACCGAACAGGCCATGACTAAGAAGTAGAAAAACGTTGGTTCCACTTCAGTGCAATCAAGAAATATTCCAGTCATTGACCTAGACAAGGAATGGGAGAAATTCAATAAGAATCTCCAAACATGCACAAATACTAAGGAAACATCTCATTTGCAGACCCCCAAATAGATTCAACACAAAGAAAATCTAGAAATGACAGGGAAAGGGGCTACAAATACTCAAGATATTGAGGTTATTCCTGCTTCTCCTACTTCTGAAATTGTCTTGAAAATTGAAGAGATACCTCCATTAGATATATTCTACAGTCCTAATCATAAGGCTATAGTTAGAAGACAAATAAAGAAGAGGAAATTAGACACCACGGTCATTGCAACTCTAGAGAACGAATCCATGGATGTTGTGTGGAAAGATACTCATGTTGACCCATCAAGAAATCTTACGAAACTTTCACAGTTTGCAGGAGCTTATGTCACAACGACCATTGATAAATCAACAAAAGTCCGACTACTACTAAAAGAAAAATAACATAAAATTCTTTTGGTTGAGAAACAATTAGAACAAGAAAAAACTAATCAACAAGCAGAAGAACATGTAGCTCAGCTTCAGAGGGAATTCGAGCAAATGAGGTTACAACACCATGCCAGCTTATCAAAAATGGGCTCGCAGATTCATTAAATGTAAGCCATGGTGGATAGATTGAAAGATAACCCTCAAACTAATGAGTTCATTAAAGAAGAAATGAAGCTAAACTCCCTATTAATACAACAAGAATAAATGTTCTGCTAGAAAATCTCACAAATTAATCCTTATTGTGAGACGAGTGATAAATTGACAAACCAAGTGATTGATATGAGGCTTGAATATGAATAAATCCATAAAATGATTTATGAATTTATTACTTCGGAGGAGTTGGATGAGGGGAGAAATGCTGACCTACCAAAAATAGAAGAATCCCATAAAGACATTTTATTTACAGGTTGGGATACACGATTAAAATAGGCAGAAAGGGTGACAATGACAACAATAAGAGTAGCAAGTAGTATAATTGAAGCCATTAATGAAAACCTCCATAGTTCTAACCTTGTCAAAGAGTGCATACCAGGGTTTCTTCCAAATATCAAACAACTGGAACAACAGTGGAAATAGACAGTGTAGACAAAGGAAGTAATTGAACAGTTGACCAAACTAGATTTGGAGTCATACTGGTAGTATCTAGTAAAATGACATAGCTAGTGGATGACTCTATGGTGTTTAACTACCTTTGCACAAAATCTGGTGCCAGCCTTGTTAGATGCCATATTTGTTGGATAGTTAAAATCCACAATCGGCTAGCCACCTCAGGTCAACCAATGATCGACATTTGAAATCTCAAATATCAAGTTAGCCAACTAAGATAGTTCAAGTTGCGAGAAGCTCATCATTAGTTTAATTCTATTTTTAGTTTTCTTTTTGCTTACTCTGAGGATGGTTGATTGAAACCTCCTTAGCTTTTTTTGTAATAATGTATTTCTGAGGCATGTATTTTAGTATTTAAACCCCTCTCATGCATTTAGAGAGGGGTCCAAAATTTTATCAAAAACACTCTTCAAGACATTACACTTCTTTATTTTTGGGAAGGTTTTGATAAAATTAATGGAACAAGATCTATTTTTCTTTGAATATTGAGCATGCTCTACTGAAATTACACTTGTGTACTCTTAGAGTGTATTTGATTTAATGAAATTAGATCAATATTGCTGAGCACATGAGAAATTTTTTTCATATATGGTACTTTTATTGTATGATTTTGTTTTCTTTATCCATTAACAATTCTCTTTCTTTTAATTGTCTTATATATGAAAATTTGAGGTATATTTCTACATTATTGCACTTTTGTATGATATTTTAGCTCTAATTCCATTTTGAATACATGAACAATCACTATATGCGATATAGTTTTCTCAATTGTTTTGTCTAACTATTTATCCAAAAAAATTATGATTAAACAATTTCATTTCTTTTGGAAGTTGAATGATCTTTATCACCAATTTCTTTGAGACATATTTATAAATCTCATACCTTAGCTTATTCCCAGGTATATTTATAGCTAGATAATGTTAGATAAAGATATATGCATGTGTTTATTATTTAGATTAGAATACACTTAGTTTAATCTTTCTCCATTATATCTTATATCATCCCCAACAACATTATCAAATCAATCCTCTCTAGGAAACTCATCCCATTATGCCCAGTCAGAGCCATTATACGAAATAGAAAAGGAGCTGCTTTTAAGGTCTGGACTGGGTAGTTATCCCCCATCTTGTCGCAGCAAATTTCGAGGCTTCAACATGTCGCAACTTCTTGACTTAACTTGAATTAAAGATATAGTCCCTACCATTCTTTTCATCAACACACACATACCAAGAAAACTCAGACTGCATAGTTTCAATTGGGGATGAGGAGTTTATAAAAGAGATTGTTAGAGTCTTAGGTTTCATCTATGGTGTTGCTCCATTTCCATCGGGCCTGGACAGTACCCTGACGGAGTCACTTTAGGAACACAAACATTTCTCTACTGTTAGTGAGGCTCCATAGTACATCGACAGAGTTGCTTTCTTCACCTCTCTATGCAAGAATCCTTTCTCTTCTTTCACCCTCTATTTTATTTTTCACTTTTTTCATTTTTTATTTTTTTAAAGAACTGTGCATAGGGACTTATTTATTTAATGGGGGTAGAAGTGGGATCCCGACTTATGGAGAGAATAAGAGGTTTTCCCTTCAGAGAAGGATATTTATATACACATCTGACATTCTTGTTAAGGTTTTCCTATTGTCTTTACTCTACTCAACTTAGGTTACAAGGATTAACTGAAAAGTACAGGACCGATTAGAGTAGGCAATACTAGTTAAAGGTGTGTTCAATCAGTTTAGTGTCCTAAATTGCTACATAAATTATCAATCCAGGTGTCGTAAAGTAGTGAAGTGTAGTGCACTATATGTGCTAAATAACCCTTTCTTACCTCACTATTTTCAAGTTTATGTTGTTTTGGGGTTTTGTTCTTTTGACTCCTAGAGTTCTACAATGTAATTGAAATCATAATCTACTACTGAAGTGAGAGTCTAAAAGTTCTTTTTAGGCCAAGTTTGGAAGTTGAGTTTTCAAAACAAGAAAGTGAAGACAAAGCTTATCTTTTTGCTATTATAATGGTTTCAAAAATATGAGCTTAAAAGACTCTTAAAACTACTATCTACAAAATCAAAGCTTGAATGAGAAAATGGAACTGCAGCTATCTATATTAAACTGGGAATGAAATACTGGAAGTAAAACTGCTTCTGCTGTCTACTCTACTTGCAAAATTAAAGTCTAATGAACTACTGCAATTAAACTAAAGGCAAGAAACAAAACTGAAACTGCACCTACACTATTGATGAAAAGCAAGTAATCTCATTTTATAAACATAACACTTTGCCAATTAGTTTGAATATCAATCATCAACAAAAGGCTCTGGAAATATTAGCTTATATCGTGAGAAAATGACATCAAACTATCTAACTCTAAACTAATGAACAACAATTAATCTCATTTATAAACATAACACTTCACCAATTAGTTTGAAGATCAATCATCAACGAAAGGCTCTGGAAATATTAGCTTATATCATGAGAAAATGACATCAAACTATCTAACTCTAAACTGATGAACAAAAAGTAATCTCGTTTATAAACATAACACTTCGCCAATTAGTTTGAAGACCAATCATCAACGAAAGGCTATGGAAATATTAGCTTATAACATGAGTGACTAAACTAGGAAGGAAAAGGTACTGAACAACAAGAAAATCTCATTCATAAGCTCCATGTTTCACCAATTAGTTTGAGGGTAAACCATCAATTAAAGGTTACAGAAACATTCATTTATGTGATGAGTGACTATCTAGTAAGTAAATGCATGAAACAACTTAAATTCAAAAGCTTAAAAAATAAGGAATAGTAGTAGAAATGATGCTACTTGACACAATTTAAAACTATAGTTAAGAAGCTAAAGCATAATAGAAACTAGAACTATTTCTAAACTAGAATGCACCTATCTGAGTTAGTATAAACAAGTGACAAAAGCTGCAACGAACGTAGTGTTAGAAACGATTATAGACATAAACAAAAACATAATAAATGTATAGTTGAACGAAAGAAAATAACAAATGGAAATGTACAAAAATAGAAAGGAACCTCGACCAAGCAGGGGCCATTTGCACGGCCTAGGAATATCAATGCAAAATTACTTCACACGCTCAGATTTCCATGTGGAAAAACAATGTTTTTATATTGAAAACAGAGCGTTGAATGTCTCGTGCTTACAAACAGAAATTACACTACTTCATCACCATAAAATCATTAACTAGTTCTGTGTTCCAAATGCTGGAATTTATAGGAAAAAGTCATAACAATTTTAAGGAGAAAAATCTTCTACAATAGACATGTGAATAGGTAGTGCAGCCAAGAATTGAGTCGTCAGTTGGCTTCAACATTAAATCTCTGGATAGTGGTTGCTGGATTTGGTTATGCAGGTGGAAAACAACATCCTCAACTTCATGAACATGCCTCGGATTGATTGGCATGCCAAAACAAAGTTCTAACTGCTGTAGGACTTCTCCGTTGACTCCCCTTTGACCGGGGTCTTTCTCCTCGAACTTGATTAAATGGATATAACTCCATCCATGTGTTGACATTTCCCCAACTACCCGTGTGTCTCATTTCATCTATCGACACCTGTAACCTGCAAGAGTATGGAGATGGCTGTGGAATGGCCAGTTAGTTTCGGAAAGTGGCTACATTCCATAGATGAAAAACAAAACCCTATCCAAATAACACACATAATAATATAATTTGAAAATCACTAAAGTGTACTCCTGGAAGCAACATGCAATGACTTTTGATGGTTTAGGATGCATTGGCATGGGAAAACAAAGGAAGAAGGATGAATAAAATGCTTAAAAAAGAGGCAGTTTTGGGACTCAACATACCCCCACTGTGAAGTTGTTGCATGTCTGCATGCAACCAAAATTGTAACAATCCTTATTCTACTGCATCTGCTCTGAAATCTCATCTAGAAAATCCAACCTTTTCTTCCTTCTTTTTTCTACCACTGACATTCTATGCTTTCTCATGAGGAATCTAAATTTAAGGTTGATGAGGGCCCTGCTTAGCTCCCTATTTTTCTTCTTCAATTTTATGTTTTTCTTATGCCACAGACCTAAATGAAGAATGGTATTGTCATGAATGATTTTGTCCAGCTTGTTTTGTTCCTTCAAAGCTTCTTTTTCCTTCTGAATGTGCCTGTTTAAGACCTCTAATTCATATATTTCTTGTTTTAGTGAGTGAATCAGAGTTTCTTGTGATGTAGCTGGCTGGTTAGATGAACTCCCTTGTTCTGCTATTGCGTCCATCTGCTCCAATGATTTAATATAATCATAGATCTGCTGCTGAGTTGGGTCAATCTCTGGAGATGATTTTCTTGGACTACTTTCAAATTCCAGTTGAGGAGAATATTGTGGACTCTGCTCAAATGAGGTGTTATTTGGTGATTGAATTGGAGTCTCCCCTCTAATGTCTATGAATTGGGCTTCTTTTTTTTGTGCTTTCTTCATTTTGCCTTTAAGCCTAGAGCTTCTCCTTAGACTTTGTGTGCCTATGTTCTCTTCTTCTGTGACCTGTCTTCTTTTCCCTTTTTCTTTTTCTCTCTTGGATTGCTCCTTAGTGTGGACTAATTTCTTAGAGGGCAATTGTTCCTCTTCTAATGAAGGCTCAGGAGTTTGATAGATTTCCTCAACTTTCCTTTTTATTTTTCCTCTCTGTTTCGTTTGCTTCATGATCTCAGTTAGAGCTTCAGAGAGAGGTTCTTCCTCACTATTTTATTTTGTTGAACTGGTAGGAGTATTTTGAATTGTTAGAGTTGTTCTTCTCCTCCTACTCTTCTTTACTGAAATCCTTTTAGGTAACTCAGGTGGATCTTGGAAAAAGTTCCTAATCACAAAGTTTTCCCATGTGTCTCCCATATCCTTCAAGTGATTTTCAACTAAAATTTTTATGATACCATGGTGGTAAAGGTGAGGTTCTATATCTTCTATTTTCTTTTGAACAATGGTGGACATCTTCCTTAGGCTATTCAATAGAAAGTAAGGGAGATTGATGGTCCCATTTTCCAAAAAGTTCATCAACAACCTTATGTGATACATGTACATTGAACCATATCTACCCTCACACGTGATAAATTTATGAATAATCAATAGTAAATTACTCCATTTTTCCTTTAATGTTGAGATAGGAATTCCTCTTTTGAAAATTGAGATATCCGTACCTGGATTTCGTAGAATAACTTTCGAAGCGTCATCATCAAATTCCTTATTTTTGAACCACCTTTCTCCATGTCTTAGAAGTTTAGTTGCAGCTGCAATGGAAGATTCAGTCACTGAGAACCTTATATCACAAATTTCCACATCTACCCCATAAAAAGACCTTGAAAATGTTTTGGTGACTCCTCTGTGATGGCCATTGAATTTCATGATAAACTTCAGCCAGCCAGCCTTCTTTAGTGTCTTCTTCAACTGTGGGTATCCCTCCATAAACTTGAATCGTATGGGCTCTGACCTTACAATGAGACCCATCTTTTCTTCATTGTGTAGAAATTTTGTAAACGGTGGTTATATGGGAACAGAGCAATTATAGGGACAGAAATGGAATACTAGAGAACTGTGGAAGAAATTGATGACTGTGGAATGAAATATGGAGGGTATACGAAGTAGGAAGAGCATATGCACAGGGACAGTATGGAGGATGTAAGGACTAGTGAATACGTAGACTGTGTGGAGGCAGAGTATTACTCATGCACATAACTGAAAACTGAATGAAGTCTGAGTGCTTTGTGTTCATAAGAAGGTTGCGGGAGTAAGAAAATGGAAAACTCAGTGTGTGAAAGAGACATATTCCACTAGGTTACATTAACATAATTCGCTGTTTAAATAGGTGGGGTAGGAAAGTATAGTGAAGTGCGAGTTAATGTCGGAGGCAAATCATGAGACCATTAAGCATTAAATTGGAAGGTATGGTGGAGTTATGACAACAGTCAAATCACATTATGACATGTTAAGGAGTAGTGATTATTCAAATTATACAATTTATGCTTTTATAGTGCTATTTGATATAGGTTTTATTCTCACCTTTGGAACCATACCTTTTCCATTTGCTAACTTTTGATTGTTTGGTTTTGTAGGTGCTTAGGTGCTGATGTGTCTTCAAAAGATTTCTCCTTCATTACCTGCATATGACATTTATTATGAACTGGTTTTTTATTTTTGGTTAATGATCAAACTATTACTGTAGAGTCAGATTGGCTGCATAACAGGATTAGCTGCAGAATTAGATCAGCTGCGGAATTGGAGAACAGCTATGGAATGTAACATAGTGAATGAAATGTGACTTGATGAATGAATAAAAATGGAAAATGACTGTATGGATGAAATATGGTAGAATGGAGATGAAAAGTGGATATGAAAAAATATTAAAGAAAAGTTTATTGATGGAATGTGGTGGTGAAATGGAGTGAAATTTGCAGAAATAAAATGGAATGGAATGAAATGAACCATGAATAAAATGAAAACCTTCTTTTCTTTCTTGGAAAATATAGGGTGTCAGAGTCTTCTGATTTTCACCTTGTATTTTCTGTATAAGGATGGCAATGAATGATTGTTTTTCAAGCTTTTATATATATATATATATATATATATATATATATATATATATATATATATATATATATATAGATATATATATATATATATATATATATTTTTTTTTTTTTTAAATTAATGAAAAGAACAAAGACTAAGTTGGTGGAGAAGAATGATTCTTCTTCACCAACTTCATTTCAGAATTATTTTGAAAGATCTTGATAAACTCCTCCTTTGAAATTGGCTTTTGATAAATCTTCAACCTACAACCATTCACAAGGAGAGGAGTTTGATGCTCGCCTATGGTTTTGATTCTTACTGCTCCATTACTGAAAGCTTTTTCAATCTCATATGGCCCAAGCCAATGAGTTTGAATTTTACATTGAAAGTCCTTGAATTTTGAATCAAATAGCAATGCCCAATCTCCCTCTTGAAACCTTTTATGCTTGATGTATTTTTCATGTCACTTAGCTCTTTGTTGCTAATCTAGACCAGTCCTTTGAACTACTTCTTGTCTGAGTTCATCAATTTCATTCAACTGCTCCAGTCTATGCTTTTGACTGCCCTCTTGAAAGTTTTAACTTGGAATTCGATGGGGAACAAGACTTGCTTTCCTTAAACAAGTTCATAAGGTGTATGTCCTATTTTTTTCCTCCATGTAGTTCTATAGGCCCACAAGGCTTCAAGAAGCCATTCTGTACAATCTCTTCTATGTAGATGCATAGTCTTGGTGAGGATTCCTTCAATTATTTTATTTGTAGACTCCACTTGACCATTTGCTTGCGGATGATAGGGAGTGGATTTCCTATGCTTGATTTTGTACTCTTCCATAAGCCTCTCCATCATTTTGTATTTGAATTGAGATCCTTGATCTGTCACAATTTCTCTTGGAACACCAAAGAGAGTAAAAATATCATCAAAAAGAAAATTAGCTACTGTCTTTTCGTTAGCAAAAAATAATGCTTTGGCTTCTACCCATTTGGTGACATAATCAATACATACCAATATATACTTTTCTACTTATATGGAGGATTAATTGGTCCAATAAAGTCTAAAGCCCATTTTTCAAAGGGTTCAATAAGTACCTGAGGTTGTAATGGCATCTCATTTGAGGGAGTAGGCTTCCCTACCCTTTGGCAACTGTCGCATCTTCTGACATATTCTTTTGCATATTTCAAGATGGATGGACAATAATATCCTAAAGAAAGGATTTTATAGGTTGTCCTCTTGTCAGCAAAGTGTCCACCACACGGCTCATCATGACATGCTCTAAGAATATCAGGCATTTCATCTTCTCTGACACATCTTCTGATCACAAGATCTGGCCCTGTTTTATATAATTCATTAGAGATCCATGAATATCTTGAACTATTTTGAATAATCTTTCCTTTCTCTCTAGGAAATAGATGTGAAGGTAACTTCCATGTAACCAAATAGTTAGTGACATCTACAAACCAAGGGGTTTGAGTAGTTACTGCAAATAGATATTCATCAGGAAACTTATCCTCAACCGAAAAGTCTTCTTTGATATTCTGAATTCTGGACAAGAAATCGGCAACTGTGTTTTGTTTTCTAGGTCTATCTAGCAGAGTAATATTTAATTCTTGCAAAAGTAAAAGCCATCTTGTAACTCTGCCATTAGTAATAGGTTTATTCATCAAATATCTAATTGCAGAGTGATTTGTATGAACAAAAGTTTCATAGCCTGTTATATAATGTCTAAACTTGTTAATTGCATGAACAACAACTAAGAACTCTTTTTCAATCACTGTATAATTCAACTCAGTGGGAGTCAAATTCTTACTTGTATAGTAAATGGCATAAGGAATCAAATCTTTTTGTCCTAGTACAACTCCTAGAGTTGTATCTAAAGCATCTATAGAAATATGGAAAGGAAGTTTCCAGTTTGGTCCTCTGAAGATGGGTGCTTCAGATATTTTTGTTTTCAAGGTTTCAAATGCGAGTTGGCAATCAAGATTCCACTTGAATTCACAATCTTTTGTAAGAAATTTTAAGAGTGGAGATGCTACTTTAGTAAAGTTTTCTATGAACCTTCTATAATATCCTGTAAATCCAAGAAAACTTCTAACATCTTTTTAGCAATTTGGAATTGGTAAGTTCGAGATAACTTCCACTTTAGATTTGTCTACTTTAATCCCAACCCCTGAAATGTGAGGTCCTAGAACAATACCTTCCATAAACATCATAAATGATTTTTCATGGCTTAATGAAAGGTTTGTTTCTTTACATATTTTAAGGACTTTTTCCAAATTTTCCAAGGCTTCTTCAAATGTGTTACCATAGACCGTAAAATCATCCATATATACCTCTACACAATCATGTATTAGATCATAAAAAATTCCTAGTACTGCTCTTTGGAATATTACGGGTGCATTACATAATCCAAAAGGAAGCACTTGGTAGGCAAAAGTTCCACATGGACAAGTAAATGTGGTCTTATCCCGATCTTCAGGTGCTACCTGAATTTGATTATAACCACTAAAACCATCCAAAAATGAATAGTACTTTTTTCCTGATAATGTATCTAATACGTGATCTACAAAGGGAAAAGAAAGTGATCCTTCAAGGTTGATTTATTTAATTATTTGTAATCAATGCACACCCTCAATTTATCGTTCCTTTTAGGCACAATTACCAAAGGAGAAACCAATTGGCTATCTGAGATTGGGTAAATGAAGTTTACATTGAGTAGTTTTTGGAGCTCTTCTTTCACAATATCCCTAAGATTTGGATTCATCCTTCTCAGAGGTTGTCTGATTGGTCCACTGTTTTCCTCAATCTAGATATGATGGATAAAGTCTTAGGGTCAATACCTTTCATATCAGTATACTCCCATGCAAATGTAGTAGAATGTTTTTGTAAGATTTTGATTAGCTCTTCTTGTTGTAATTTCTCCAAGTTTTTGTTTATATTCAATGTTCTACTTGGAAAATTTTTAATTGCAGAGCTACTAAACTCTTCCATAGAATAAAGAGACTTCTAGCTAGATGACAAGTATTGAACATTAGAGTTTACCTGAAATTGTGCATGATCATATTCTAAAGATGTTTCAAAATTTTCTAATGTGTTCAAAATTTGATTATCTTCACTAATTTTTGATATAGTAAAGATAGGTTGTATAACATCTTCATCATCAATCCATTCCCTGTCATTTATTTCTATGATTTCTTTTCTTGGATGATACAAAGTGAATTTCTTTGTTGAACTACGATCAGAAATGTACATGTCACTAGATCTACAACTAATAAAAGCATTAGCTATGGCCAGCCAAGGTCTTCCTAAGATAAGTGGGTGTCCTCTTAGATTATTCTTGGTAGTTAAAATCATAAAATCAACAGGATATTCCCAAGAATCTAAGGAGATTGAAATTTCTTCTATCACACCATCTGGTTTGATCACTGATCTATCTGCAAGTTGCAGTAAAGTAGGTGTGTAAAGAAGATTAGGAAGCTTAAGCTGTTCCATAGTCTATCTACTCATAATGTTTATAACTGCCCCTAAGTCAATCAATGTATTTGGAATTTCAATCTCACTTATGTGTGTTTTGACAATTGGACTTCCTGGATCCACATATTTCTGCATGGAAATCTTTCCCATCATGATATCTTCTATTTTTCCTACCAGGTGAATTCTTTTTGTGTCTCTTGGTTTTCTTCCTGGTCTTTTGATTCTCAACTCCTTTATTGTTTTTGCTAGAATAATAATTTCTCTAATGGCTTGTAACAAGGGAATCTTGATACAGACATTCTTTAATTCATCTAGGAAATCATAATCGGGAAACAAGATCTGTTTTTCCACTCCTCTATGAATTTGTAATATCTCAGGAAAAGGAGGTGTAGAAGTAGATGCAGGTTGCTCAATTATAGGAGTTGTGTTTATTGACTCTTTTTGTTTTTCTTTTTGAATGTTTTGGTTTTGAAGGGATGTTCCCTCAAAACTTTTATTGACTTTCAAAGACTCCTCCTCAGAAGCATCTTGCTCTTGAATATCTATGGAAGGTTTTTCCTTTTCTAGAATCCTACCAGATCTAAGTTGAACATCATTAAGATCTAGAGGAACAATCATGTAAGTAGGATATTGTTGTCCCTATACCATTTAAGCATTCTGAGGGCTTTTATTATTGGGGTTTGACAATGGTTGGGCTAGTATTTGATTCATATTTTGTTGAAATGGAGGTAAGAGTTGAGGATTTTGACTTTGTTGTGGAGGTTATTGTAGAAATGGCAATGAAAGGTGAGGGATTTGATTTGGAAGTTGTGATTGTTGATTTTTCTGTTGATTTTGTGGGGGAGGATAGCTATGATAAGATGGAGGATATTGATAATATTGAGCAAATCTTCCATAAGGATTTTGTACCCCTTGTGTCCATGGTTGAGATTGATACTGATTTTGAGGTTGAGGCCAAGGTTGTTGCCAAGAATTCCGGTTTGGTGGGGGCTAAAAATTCATTGTATTGTTAAATCCTTGATTTTGCTGCCCTTGCCAAGGTCTCAATTGTTTTTTCTAACTATTTATCCAAAACAACTATGATTAAATGATTTCATTTCTTTTGGAAGTTGAATGATCTTTATTACCAATTTCTTTGAGAAATATTTATACATCGCATACCTTAGTTTATTCCCAAGTATATTTATAGTTAGATAATGTTAGATTAAGATATAGGAATGTGTTTATTATTTATATTAGATTACACTTATTTTAATATTTCTCCGTTATATATTATATAATCCCCAACAACATTATCAAATCAATCCTCTCTAGGAAACTCATCCCATTATGCCCAGTCAGAGCCATTATACCAAATGGAAAAGGACCTACTTTTAAGGTCCGGACTGGGTGGTTATCCCCCATCTTGTCGCGACGAATTTCGAGACTTCAAGATGTCGTAACTTCTTCACTTAACTTGAATTAAAGATATAGTCCCTACCATTCTCTTCATCAACAACACACGTACCAAGAAAAGTCAGACTGCATAGTTTCAATTGGGGATGTGGGGTTTATAAAAGAGATTGTTAGAGTCTTAGGTTTCATCTATGGTGTTGCTCCATTGCCATCGAGCCTGGACAGTACCCCGACGGAGTCACTTTAGGAACACAAACATTTCTATATTGTTAGTGAGCCTAGATAGTACCTCGACAGAGTTGCTTTCTGCACCTCTCTACGCAGGAATCCTTTCTCTTCTTTCACCCTCTATTTTGTTTTTCACTTTTTTCACTTTTTATTTTTTTAAAGAATTGTGCATAGGAACTTATTTATTTAATGGGGGTAGAAGTGGGATCCCAACTTATGAAGAGAATAAGAGCTTGCCCCTTCAGAGAAGGATATTTATACACACCTCTGACATTCCTGTTAAGATTTTCCTCTTGTCTTTACTCTACTCAACTTAGTTGACAAGGATTAACTGAAAAGTATAGGACCAATTAGAGTAGGCTGTACTAGTTAAAGGTGTGTTTAGTCAATTTAGTGTCCTAAATTGCTACATAAATTATCAATCCGGGTGTCGTAAACTAATGAAGTGTAGTGCACTATATGTGTTAAATAACCCTTTCCTACCTCACTATTTTCAAGTTTATGTTGTTTTGGGGTTTTGTTCTTTTGACTCCTAGAGTTCTACAATGTAATTTAAATCTTAA
This sequence comes from Pinus tabuliformis, assembly GCA_031772625.1. Taxonomy (NCBI): domain Eukaryota; kingdom Viridiplantae; phylum Streptophyta; class Pinopsida; order Pinales; family Pinaceae; genus Pinus; species Pinus tabuliformis. Next base: position 226,994,639 of record CM062804.1, on the reverse strand, counting down.
TCTACTGCTAAAGTGAGAGTCTAAAAGTGCTTTCTAGGCCAAGTTAGGTAGTGGATTTTTCAAAAAAAGAAAGTGAAGACAAAGATTATCTTCTTGCTATTGTAATGGTTTCCAAAATATGAGCTTAAAAGAACCTTAAAACTGCTATCTACAAAATGAAAGCTTGAACGAGAAAATGGAAGTGCAACTATCTATATTAAACTGGGAATGAAATACTAGAAGCAAAACTACTTCTGCTGTCTATTCTACTTGCAAAATTAAAGTCTAATGAACTACTGCAATTAAACTAAAGGCAAGAAACAAACTGAAACTGCACCGATACAATTAATGAAAAGCAAGTAATCTCATTTTATAAACATAACACTTCACCAACTAGTTTGAAGATCAATCATCAACAAAAGGCTCAGGAAATATTAGCTTATATCATGAGAAAATGACATCAAATTATCTAACTCTAAACTAATGAACAACAAGTAATCTCATTTACAAACATAACACTTCGCCAATTAGTTTGAAGATCAATCATCAACGAAAGGCTCTGGAAATATTAGCTTATATCATGAGAAAATGACATCAAACTATCTAACTCTAAACTAATGAACAACAAGTAATCTCATTTATAAACATAACACTTCGCCAATTAGTTTGAAGATCAATCATCAACGAAAGGCTCTGGAAATATTAGCATATAACATGAGTGACTACACTAGGAAGGAAAAGTTACTGAACAACAAGAAAATCTCATTCATAAACTCCATGTTTGACCAATTAGTTTGAGGGTAAACCATCAATGAAAGGTTACAGAAACATTCATTTATGTGATGAGTGACTATCTAGTAAGTAAAGGGATGAAAGAAATTAAATTCAAAATCTTAAAAACTAAGGAAGAATAGGAGAAATGATGCTAATTGACACAATTTAAAACTGTAGTTAAGAAGCTAAAGCATAAGAAAAACTAAAGAACTATTTCTAAACTAGAATGCACCTATCTAAGTTAGTATAAAAAAGTGACAAAAGCTGCAATGAACGTAGTGTTAGAAATGATTATAGACATAAACAAAAATAGAATAGATGTACAGTTGAACGAAAGAAAATAACAAATGGAAATGTACAAAAACAAAAAAGAACCTCGACCAAGCAGGGGCCGTCTACACGGCCTAGGAATATCAACACAAAATTACTTCACACGCTCAGGTATCCATGTGGAAAAACAAAGTTTTTATATTGACAATAGAGTGCCGAATGTCTCATGCTTACAAATGGAAATTACACTACATCACCATAAAAACATTAACTAGTTCTTTTTTCCAAATTTGGAATTTATAGGAAAAAATCATAAGAGTTTTAAGGACAAAAGTCTTCTACAGCAAACACGTGAACATGTAGTGTGTTCGAGAATTGAGTCTTCGGTTGGCTTGAATAGTAAATCTTTGAATAGTGGTTGTTGTATTTGGTTATGTAGGTGGCAAGCAGGTGGCAAACAACATCCTCAGCTTTAGAACATGCCTCGGATTCATTTGCATGGCAAAACAGAGTTCTAACTACTGTAGGACTTCTTCGTTGACTCCCCTTTGACCAGGGTCTTTCTCCTCGAATTTGACTAAATGGATAGGACTCCATCCATGTGCTGAAATTTGCCCAACTACCCATGTGGCTCGTTTCTTCTATCGGCACTTGTAACCTACAAGAGTATGGAGATGGTTGCGGAATGGCCAGTTAGCTGCAGAAAGTAGCTACATTTTGTAGCTGGAAAACAAAACACTATCCAAATAACACACATAATAATATAATTTGAAAATCACTAGAATTTACTCTGAGAAGCAACATGCAATGGCTTTTGATGGCTTACAATGCATTAGCATGGGAAAACAAAGGAAGAAGGATGAAGAAATTACTTGAAAAAGAGGCAGTTTTGGGACTCAACAAGGTGTAAGCCTCATCATTTCACTGTGACTTTCTTCGAAAGGAATGCATTTTCCGTGAGAGTATCAACGACTAAAATAAATGAAAGATTCACATAAAGAAGGGGAATAAACATACAACCAAGAATTGGTACAAGTACAGCTTCCTCTTGGAATTCACCCTGCTTGCCTGAGAAGCCACACACAATTTCATGCGGAAGCTAACCTATGACTGAAGGAAAAAAAACGAAAGAAAAGTGTGGAGTGGAAAGTAAAATGAAAAAAATCAAAGAGGAAAATAGGAAAAACAAAAAACTACTCCTACTCATAAACTAATAGTGAATAGTCCACACTCACGTGAAAATATACTTCAAATGCAGCCATCGACACATTTGTTGGCCTATGTACACAAGGGAATGCATGCCAAGAAAGATATACAAGCATAATAGAAAATAAAAGAATATAGGACAATGCAAACCAAACATTCGAAGTTTGGAAGTACATGCATAAGAGTAAGAATGTAACATTCATGGAAGACATTATGCAGGTGCATTTTGGTGTTTAGACACACTACCACTCAAAGACATGCAAGCACAAACTTTCTAACTCTGCAAATGGGAAAACATAAAGAAAGAACAAAATTTACATTTTTCAATCATGCTCACCACATATGACTCCTTCAATGACTAAGCGATAGGATCATCTGATACTGGCGGAGGATGTGAAAAGTGTAAAACAAATTGATTTTCAATGTGTGCCACAGAGTGATGATGAGTCTGGAAATATTCAACACATTTATGATGAGAAGTGGAATTGACCTCAAGACTGTGAGAACTAGACATAACCATAAGCTCGGGCTAAAGTGCCTCGAAAACTTGAGGAAGTTCCAATTCACTAGAAGATGGATCATCGAAGACTGGTGGCTTAGAAAGATTGACAATGGAAAAATCATAATTGTGTTCAAATGAATCAATGAAAATGTCGTGACAACCACAATAAAAAAGTTCAAGATTACATACAAAGGCATCCTCATGATCTAACAAATCGTAAATCGGGGATGATGGAGAACGAGAAATTTCACCCTATATATTTCTAGAAAGAGAAGATAAGAGATTGGAAATATCAGGAAAAACAAATTTGTCCTCTCTGCATTTGGATGAAAACTAACATTCCACGTGTTTTGAGAATGATTGGAAACTGATCCTTCATAAGATTTAACAGGAATGATAGGATCGTGGAAGATGTCAATATAATGAAGGAGAGGTATGGACGGAGAATAATCATCTTTCATCGCAAATTCTTGTTCAACTATTGGCTCCCACACATAATCATCGTAAATGATATCACAAGTTTGCTTCTCAACACTAACTCCATCCACAACTTGATTCTCATGAACATCAAAAGAAGAATTCAAAATAGGTGAACATAAAAACTCGTCGTCTAGACGATCGAAGGAACCAAAAGATGGAGGACAAGGAGATAACACTTCATCGTAACCGTCATATTTTTAGTCGAAACCTACACTGAAATTATGAGAATGTGGGTTGGGAGAACATGGTGGTAGATCAGTCGATGAATTCTCAAATTCTCCCACCTCAA